>CAVLJG010000010.1:27825804-29025804 GCA_963669975.1 Acanthoscelides obtectus | reverse complement strand
GGTATATGTAACGCGGCTGAAACCAACACTGGATGGGCCTGTTATATATAATTACCAGATTAAATTAGTTGACAGATCTGTGACAACCGATCTGGGTAAGCTTGAGGGCGAACGATTTGTGTGAGTGGAATATTCGTAGTAAAACAGCTGTGACGCAATACATTTGTCAATAAACAATATCGAAGAGATCGGTACGGGTATCACGGATCTTGAAAAGTGACATTATGCCGACTTTTTTGACATTATGCTGTTTTTTTCTGACATTATGTAGGTTATCTTAGCACTTAGTTGTACGTGTTGCCTAAGCGTCATGAGGCTTGTTATCAATCTTTGGCTCTGATGTGATGTAAAATCTGCTTCTAAGATGGCATTACTGGAGGTCTAAGCTGTAAGTTGTATGTGTTGATGATAACTGCATTGGGTTCTTGTCACAAATACACTTAATTGAGATTCAAAGCTAGAAATTAATTGCGCATCCACTTTTTCTTATCCATTCTGGAGATTGCATATTCAAATTTGCTGAATTTCAAAAATGAGAGAGATAGATATAATTATATTCACTGTACACTGTCGAATTATAAGCCATATAACGTACATGCTAAAAGTAAATACACACAACGCGGGCGCGGTGATGGTTTGCCTTAATTCTCCTGAGTTTTTCGTAATTTATAACTTTGAACATAACCTCTCTTCAGAAAGCACAACATTTAAATAATCCGTCATATTCGGCATATTCAGTAATGATTTTCTCACACAGCAAATCTCACTGATTTTATACACATGCAGACCATTTCACATAATCATCCAGATGCGATCTTCCTATTCAACCAACTTTCTTCTCAGAGATAAAAACTACAGACACGGATCACTCAGCCTCACAAAACTGTGCAACCAATGATGCGTGTAGTTTAGTTGAGTGATTCCTCCATAGATGGACGTTAACAACGATCCTAGCGAGCAAACGTGGAATGACTGTTTGCGCCCTAAAAACTACCTAGTTTGCAAGATGACATCTTATAGGTTTTTTTTTTGATGTTTTATAGGTTTTTTACATGATACCTATGCGAGGCTAGCCAGACGCCGCCTAAATTTTAAATTCACCAGTCGTACGCAGTTTTTCTGTTCGAGTCGAGTCGTAATTGTTGTATCGATATTCGCAAGTACCTCTGCTGTAACACACGAGCGGGAAAAATGCGTATGAGTTGTGATTTTGACCTCTGGCAATGGCTCATCGGTATCCGATCCTTTAGATAGCCGCTTAGAGCTGATCATTTCAAATAGCAGCATTTTTTATACAGTATTAGTTAATCCGACAGGACCACAGTAGTGGAAACCACATTAATAAGACCCTCCAGAAGCATTGCTTCACACAAATGTATGCATATTATAGAGAACACAGCTTTTGCAATTCTATGAATCGGTGGTGCATCTCAAGCATGGTGATTCTATAAAAAAAGAGTGAGGACAACTTTTATAGATAATTGACTGATCTACAACTATTGTTTGATCTATCATCGAGATTAAGCACCGTGTGACTGAAAAAACTAAACCGTGTTTTGCTATCTTAGACGTTGAATATTCTTTTTTCCATAAGTTTTATTCATTCCCAAAATTCGTACCAATGCGCAGCTTGCGAATCAGCCTAGTCGTAAATGTGTATTTGGTCTTGGTGGAATTGCCAGTCTGGGATCCACAAGACGTCCGACGAGCCCTACACGCAACTTTGAATTTGGTGACCTGTGCATTTAGGCACTTGCTTCAAGTTCTTTTATTGGACATTTTCAATCACCAACCTCCAAAAGCTTTTAAAAGGGAAAATCGGTCATACACCATATTGTATGGATTCTCAAAATAGGCGCACCGTCAAATTCACCGTTATCGACAAATTCAGACTATACAGGGTGTTTCAGTTTATTGTTGCATAACTGTATGATTCGATAGAACTTTTAAAATTAATGCATAAAGTCTATATAAACATGGGTCGAAAAATGCGTGGCTTCCGAAATACAGGGTGCTTAAATTTACTTTCTAAAATAGTTTTTTTTAAATATTTCGAACAATATTTGATGTATAATAGTGAAAATTGGTATACAAGGGTTTTTGGGTACGACAAAACGAACCATAGTTTTACTGTAGCCGCTAGAGGGTGCTCTCTACTGTACCTGTAGTGTATTGAAATGACCGAAAAATTTTTCTTAGTGCAATTTTTTGCTTTTTGAATAGAAAAACTGATTCTTCGCACTTTTCAACATAAAAAAGCTCTCTTGTGAATTTTCGTTATAGTTAGCCGTTTTTGAGATATTTCGATTTTTAAGGTTCGATGCATTTTTAATTATTTATGATAAAATAACGTTAAAAAGTCAGTATCTCGATAATTTTTAGAAGTAGGCTGTGCCTGCAAGTATTTTTGAAATTGAAAGCAGAATAAGGTTAAACGTCAATTAGTTGACCGTTAGCTTTGTTGTCTGTTGACACCTGAAACGTTCTTTTTGCAATTGTGAATGCACGAAATTTAGTTTCTATTACCTGTTTTTTTTTTGTAAGTTTTATAAAAATGCCATTTTTATTCTCCAAATCAAGAGTTAGCGGATATTCATTTTGTGTATGGCTTTGTAAATGGAAACGCAGCAGAAGCAACCAGATAATACGCACGAAGATTGCCAAACAGACCACATCCAACTCGCTCAGTATTTGTAAGAGTGCATCGCCAAATAATTGAAAATGGTTTTGGAAATCTCCAAAGGGATCAAAACATAAATGTTCGTCAGCGCAGATTTACCCGTATGATTCTGCGTGGGTTTGATAGAGATCCGACCACAAGTGTTAGGAGAGTTTCTGGTGCCTTGGGAATTTTAGCAAGCCATGTTCACCGTGTTCTTAGAAATGACCATAGACGTCCTTACCATTTGCAACCTGTGCAAAGACTACAGCCAGGGGACGGAGAACGAAGAATCACATTTTGTCAGTGGATTCTTGATAGAGCTGATAATAATAGGGAGTCTTTAAGTAACGTTTTATGGACCGATGAGTCATGCTTTACGAGACGTGGAGTAGTAAATTTTCATAATCAACATATTTGGTCGCATGAAAATCCACATGCAGTTCGGGAAAGAAATTTTCAGCATGAATTTAGTGTGAACGTGTGGATTGGTATCTACCGTAATCGACTATTTGGACCCTACCTTTTGCCTGCAAGGTTAAATCCTGCGACTTTCTTGGAATTTTTAAAGGCTGAAAATGCAAATATGTGGGATGATGTTATGTTAGATTTAAGAAGATTGCCCTGGTTCCAGCTTGATGGTTGTCCAGCTCATTATTCGAGAATAGTTAGAAACTGGCTTGACGAAAATTATCCAGAAAGATGGATCGGCCGTGGAGGACCAGTCGCCTGGCCTCCACGATCCCCTGACCTAAATCCATTAGATTTCTTTGCGTGGGGATTTCTAAAAGAAAAAGTGTACCAGACTCCCGTAACCACAAGAGATATGCTAATAGTCAGAATCAGGAATGCATGTGATGAAATAAGGCCTTATTTGAATAATGCTACACCACGTTCGATCATTCATAGATGTGAATTGTGTATTGAACAATTGGGTCTACATTTCGAGCAACTACTTTAGATTTTGTATGTTTGTCCTAACTATCCAATAGCATTTTAGTTATATATATATACATATATATCATAAACGGCTAACTATAACGGAAACTCACATAAGAGCTTTTTATGCAGAAAAGTGCGAAGAATCAGTTTTTTTATTCAAAAAGCAAAAAATTGTACTAAGAAAAAATTTTCGGTCATTTTAATACACTACAGGTACAGTAGAGATTGCCCTCTAGTGGCTACAGTAAAACTATGCCCATGGTTCGTTTTGTCGTACCAAAAAACCCTTGTATACCAATTTTCACTGTTATACATCAAATATTGTTCGAAATATTTAAAAAAAACTATTTCAAAAGTAAATTTAAAAAAAATTCGGAAGCCACGCATTTTTCGACACAAAATGAATATCCGCTAACTCTTGATTGGAGAATAAAAATGGCATTTTTATAAAACTTACAAAAAAAAAACAGGTAATAGAAACTAAATTTCGTGCATTCACAATTGCAAAAAGAACGTTTCAGGTGTCAACAGACAACGAAACTAACTGTCAACTAATTGACGTTTAACCTTATTCTGCTTTCAATTTCAAAAATACTTGCAGGCACAACCTACTTCTAAAAATTATCGAGATACTGACTTTTTAACGTTATTTTATCATAAATAATTAAAAATGCATCGAACCTTAAAAATCGAAATATCTCAAAAACGGCTAACTATAACGAAAATTCACAAGAGAGCTTTTTTATGTTGAAAAGTGCGAAGAATCAGTTTTTCTATTCAAAAAGCAAAAAATTGCACTAAGAAAAATTTTTCGGTCATTTCAATACACTACAGGTACAGTAGAGAGCACCCTCTAGCGGCTACAGTAAAACTATGGTTTGTTTTGTCGTACCAAAAAACCCTTGTATACCAATTTTCACTATTATACATCAAATATTGTTCGAAATATTTAAAAAAAACTATTTTAGAAAGTAAATTTAAGCACCCTGTATTTCGGAAGTCACGCATTTTTCGACCCATGTTTATATAGACTTTATGCATTAATTTTATAAGTTCTATCGAATCTTAAAGTTATGCAACAATAAACTGAAGCACCCTGTACAGAAGGAGCAAATCTAAGGAGCAAATCTATGACTTGTTTGTCTCACGAATCTCATAATCAAGTCGATTTCACATGTGATTCTTATTTTTGTGTGGAAACATGTTAAAGTGCATGGGTTCCATATAGTCCTAGCGTTTGTGACAGTTGCCGAAAATTGTGAAGTTTTCTGTGGATTACAAAAAGCCATTTAAGCTAAAAAATAGATCGATAAGTGTTATAAATTATAGTCATGGGGCATGTACCTTAAAGTTGGGCTTTCAACTAGACAGTTGTGAGGTAATTTTGACTTATTCCAGTCACTTCTTGTTTCATCGAGTACTCACTCCGAATCTAGGGTTTGTTAACAGCATTGTATGTGTAACAAGATTATAAAATAAAAAATATAGTGATAATGGTATAGTGATCTACATATTATGCTCAACTGGGTATTTGCTTTTATCCAAGAATCTACTCGAATCACAACAACTATTTAGAAAAACCGACTAGAATACAAGCAAGATGTCCCACTGTTTCCAATTTCAGGCATTCTGCCATTATTGATGTCTGATGAAGACAATTTTTTGTAATTTTCACTTCCCAAAATCACGAATCAAGTCATGTGCTAGACAGCTAATAAATATTTACTTTCAAAACATGAGTATACCCATTACGATTAGCTGCTTGATCACTCAAGAGAAAAAATGTACACCGATGATTGGCTTGTCACTTTGGTAGGCAATGGTATTTGTCTAATAAGCCAAAAGTTATGCACTAAAGCTACACAATTTTGGCGGAAAACAATACAACGTACACATGTAGGGTTCGTTCCTTCAAACCTATTCGAATTCATTTATTGGAATTCGATAGCTTTTACATCGCGAAGAAACGGTCTCATGGATACAAGGTCGAGAAAGGTCTTCTGTATAAGCTTCTAGAAGCATTAAAGAGGCTAGAAGCTGGAGTCAAAAAGATTCTTTGCAATAATATGCTGAATTGATAAGCTGTAACGGATATGAATGTATACAGAACAGTAAATAAACATAACAGGGATGATATAAACATACACTTTATAGGAAGTGAAGTGAAAAATCCTCAGAGAAGCAGCACTGCCTCATTTTTACTTTAACTGAAAATAATTCTGATCGTTCAGTATAGGTGTCATATGAACATACTTGAAGTTGTGGTCAACTATTGTGGCTGCCAACGATCAGCTGTTAGCTCTGCCTAGTGTGTTAAGATGCCAAATAACATAGTTTTACCACTTGGCAAGCCATTTTCTTAATACCAGACACGTGGGTTGCTAATCACTTTAACATCTTCAAGGAAAGGATAAAACGTTTGCAAGTGAAGTGAGATAAGACTGTAAGATCAGTGACTCTTACTCACCTCAGAATTCAAAAAGGCACACTGAGTTAACTTTCATCAGAACATGACCTGAGAAATAGCATTTATTATAGAGCTATGCTCAACATTTCTGCTGCTTGCTGATATGTTTAAAGCAACCCACTGCTCAAAAATGCTGAAATTTCACAGCGTGCCAGTTCGAAAAGATTAGAGTTATACATTTCTATAACTAATCGAAAACGAGAGCGAGGTATCACATAATGCCACGTTCCATTCAAAAAATGCTACCCAATGACGCCCATCCGACATTTTGAGATTTTTAATCCCAAATTTTAGGCTAAAATATGGTATCCATGCAATACTTTCAATGTCCCAAATTACAGCTTGTTAGCTAGATCGGTTCAAATAATGAAAGCACTGTATCCAGTGCAAATACGCAGTTAATAACATACGAGACCCTAGACTGAAAACGAAATGCTATTAGCTGTAAAAGAATATTGCTTGCCCATAACTTATTCCAAACATAGAGACGCTGCAACGTTTGCGGTCACAAACTTGAGTCCCTAGATACTACATCACAGACAGCTCCAGTACTAACCTTAGTGTCCAACCACGTCTGATAAAGTGGTTTCCTGTACAAAATGCAATCGCAGAAACCTCATACTCGTCCTGCGGCGAAGTAATATGCTCCTAACAGAACCGTAAATAACAAAAGAGAGATAAGGAAAAACCGAAAGCGCTGCAGCTTTTTATCTCTTCCTTTCAAGTCGCCTAGTTCCCACAAAATGCTATTAAAGTCTCGGTAAAGTTTCCGCTCAACCGTGCACAGCCATATTTCTGTGTGTAAAAATAAAATGTTGCGTTATGGCATAGGAGGCATAACTGCGAAATACTCAAGTTTAGCTTTTCGTTTCGTGTCCGTGAACGATAGATAGCGCTTTATGTTTGATAGATTATTAGGTAAATGTAATATTAACGTTAATTAATATACTCTCCATAACGAACAAGTGAGTGACAGAAAGGATGCGATAACTTCAGCAAACCGCTTACAAGAAGATATCTGTTTGTATGTTACAGAGCTTGGATAACCTTATTTGTCGTTTAAATGGCATTAAGTTTTTATAAGTTAAACCAAAATTTTTAGTCAGTAAGTAAGTAAGTTTCATTAAATCAAATATTTAAAACACACATGACAACAGCGCGTCGGTCTTTCATCACTCTTATCGAACCGACAATCGATCGCAAACGGTAACAGTGGTTACTTATCGTTTTGCATAGATACATTACTTTATCGTTTTGTCCAGCAGAGCATCGGGCGTGTTGTTTTGTTTTTGTTCGCGTACGTAGTCGTGCTTGTTTACAATGTTCTCGAATTAAGAGTTCGCCGACATGTTGTTAGTTTATGATGAAGCTCGTCAGAATTCAAATCTCGCAGCTCAAAGTATATGTATAATAGACCTTAGACAACATGCCATTACAACGGAGACAGAATTTTTGGTTTCTTCATGACGGGGCACCACCATACATTTTTAGAGGCGTCATTCAGTATTTGAATGAAAATTATCCAAATCGCTGGATCGGTCGAAATGCTCCTGATCCTCGAAAATGGCCGGAAAGATCTCCTGACCTCAATCCGATGGATTTCTGGTATTGGGGAGAACTTAAACGGATGGTTTATGGGGCTGGTCCAATAACAACTGAAGCACAACTGAGCAAAAAAAAATTGAATGCGGCTGAGAGAATAAGTGGACAACTTCGAGGACCTAGAGTAAGAAGAAACTCGGTTCGTCGTAATGAAGCTTGTGTGGAAAGTGGAGAACGACATTGCGAACACCTTCTTTAAATACAAAAATGGTGCAGTGTGGGCTTTAAAAAGAAAAACAATGTATGTCTCAAAATTGTGTTCCCTCGTTATAAGTGGATTTTTTTAATACGTTCAATAAACTTTCACACACCAGGTGAAGCGCTGAGACAGTTAGTGGTAAGGCCGTTTTTTAATTGTTTGCATTTTACGACCAGATTATCTAATAGTGACATAATACCTGAGAGCCAAAAATAACAAACTTCATCTTTATTTACACTGCGTTCCGTCGTAATTGCGTCTGGCATTGCGGAGTTATCAGATTTTATTTTACTTTAAAGTCGCTTCTCTCTAAAAAATTGCCATTTTGACTCTCATGTTATATGAAACTTTTTGCTTCTTTTAAACCCCTCTATCACCCATTTAAATAATGACTATCATAACGTTTACACCCTGTATAGTACGCATATAATTTTCTGTCAATATGCCTATGAGGAATTTAATTTTGTACGTAACAAATCTTATTTTCTTCAAAATGTAGGCAGCACCTTAAATGTTGGTCTAAAAAAATTCCTAAATATTTGCTATTGACCACTGTGGCAATTTCTAAATTTGTTTTGTCTATTTTGAAGGAAATATTTGAATAATCGGGTAGATGTCTCGAGTATGACGTGAAAGGTAGAAAATGCGTTTTTCCAAAGTTCACTGTTAATTTTCTAGTGTTGGAAAAAATGAATGATATTATAAAGGTCATTCGCAATTATTCTCTTTACATCATAGCAGTCTTGCCCTTTATATAGTAGTATTGCCGTATCATCAGCAAAACTAACTATTTTACCTAAACAGTTAACCTTCAAATAGGCACTTAATAAAAGAGGATGTAGTTTCACTCAGACTCGTCAAAAACCGTGAAAAGTCCCATACTTCTCAGAACCCATACCAGCGAGCGCTCTAAATAATAAACGAGCCAAATTGTCTTCATAGAAGGAGGAACCACCATGGAAACATCTTTCGCAAAAAGCTCACGTCCATTCCCGAGCATTTCTTCTTTGCGGTCCATTTTTTCCTCCGCCAATAATTCAAGCGGTAATTCAGCAGGAATGTTATCTGCGGTGGCAGCAGGAAAGAATGCGAGACGCGTTCACGTTTTCTGCATGCACGCCGGGCGAAGTCTATTGTTTTCCAGCTGAGGCTGGCCGGCAATTGTTTTTAGCGGTCCACGAAATGTTAGTCATGTCCGAGCAGTTACATAAGATGGCATAGCAGGAATATGTCGCTAAGAGATAGAACACACCAGCATCGTCCATTGTTTTTCAAAATTATTATACCGCAGGATACAAATCAAAAAGTGACATGTTTATTCACAAAATGAGAGCTTTGATGTTCGTATGTTGTTGCCCGCAAGGTTGTGCATGTACATCGTGACATGTTACTTCTTTATACTTTGCACATCAAAAGGCACATAGGTATTGTAATCACAAAACTGTCTATCTTTTAAAAGATTTCTTTGATTACGATATTGTATCAAAAAACTATGTTTCTCATATTTATTGATATCTAAAGGTGCCACTCCGCATAGTGTTAACCAAAAACGACAACGACAGCGACCATGTCCACGAGGTTAGTGACTCTAGCACTTACGCAGAAAATCTGTGAAATATTCAAACTGAAATTCAAAAAATTATGTTGGGGCCTCTGTTGCTGACTCCTACTGCTATGCTGGCAGAGAACGACCTCTTTAGAATAGGAAATTGTCATATGGATCGTAATTTTACATCACATATTTACATGTCTATGCACATTGCGAGGACGGAAATGCTTTGCATGTAGCGGAGTAGTTATGAAAAATTAGTTAATGATCCCTGATCATTTTGATATTGCTGGCTGAATAGGATCTGGTTGCTACCACTATTCGTCATTTGTTGGTCCGAGCAGTTCGTCCCATTAGTCACTGTCTAGTTAGTATACGTTAGTCGAATCTGTCAGTCCTTATTGCCCAGAATTCAGACAATGACAAGATAAAAGAGAAAGGGAAAGAGAAGAAAAAAGGAGAAGAGCAAAGAAAGACAGAAGTTTATCAGTTTAACAGGAAACATGTAGGCTTTTTGACTTGGTACACGGATTAATTTTGAGGTGAACTAAAAACAAATTTTGATTCAGATTTTGTTAGAGTGCAATTTTGGGTTTACTAGTAGTGCTCGAATTTTTGGATCACAGTGCGAGCCGTGACCTTGAATGTTTACGAACTTGCTCCACTGTGTAGTCCACTAAGTCACACAACAGAGAATTGCTTTGCGATTCCGCTTCATTATAATTTCGCTGCACCTGAAGCTTGACATAATCCCTTAAGTAAGGATGTCAGTTTCTCTGTGTAGTGTCCCGTTTGAGACATACCATGGAGCGTTGCAAATTGTTCATAAAGTCCGGCTTCGCAGTTCTTGAAGACTTTGCATGTGTGCACATACATAAGTAATGGCTGGTCTAATAATCATTTTATATAGTCGAACTTTGTTTATCAACCTCAATTTGGAGGATCTACATAGCAAAGGATATAGTTTATAGTAATTTTGTCTTCAACGCTGCTGTATGTTTCTGCGAGGTAATGCCTATATCAAGGGTGGCATCAAGATACTTTGCAGAATGCTTCCATCGCATTATTTTGGTACAATAAATAGCCTGCGTTTCCGAATGATTAATTTTAATCAGCCCCGTTCCGCCCACTCTAGTACTTCCGCGCCCTGCAACTTATCGAGAGCCAAATCACCAGTACATGACTTGTGCGACAAGTGCAGTGTCGTCCGCGTAGAGGTAGACTTCACAGTTGCGGACCGAGCCCGGAGGAACACCGGTCCATTCTGGCCGTGTTGTTGACAAAATATTGTTCATTTTGGTCCGAAACTTCCTTCCTTCAAGGAAGGATTTCAGTAGTATTAGAAGGGAAACACTTTTTGATTAGTTTATAGAGGAGGACCGTGTGATAAAAGCAAGATTGCAGGACTCACACTGAGAGTGAACCCTCTGACTACATATTCCTCCAGCCTGAATGCCTGTAGTTCGGTACTACTAGGAAGGATCTTTTCTTTCTCTGAAACCAAACCAATCGTACACATCGTTGTTCATGATTTTTAGCAATCACGAGTACGGTATAGGTGTAGTAATAATTGGAGACGACGGAAAGAAAACAAGTGAAAATAATTCTATCTAAAAATGTTAGTCGTACTGTGCGAATAGGTGACACCATCACTCATCACGTCAAGGTTGTTTATCTTCAACTAATTGATTGATTATCATAGAGATGAGCAATTTACTCCCTATCCAGCAGTCTGGGGTTCGTGCTGGGAACAGTACAACTTATTTGTTACTCCATTTGACAGACAATATTTCAAATAATGTGGAAAAATATAATAGTTTTAGTGATGATTGACTCTAAGGCATTCGACACGATTAACCACAAAATTTTGTTGTGCAGGTTAAAGTATATTTTACTTTCCGATATTCCATTCAAGTTTTTTAAACCTTACTTAACTACTCGTACACAAAAGCAAAAGACAGTTAGAGGTGCTTCACGCAGGGCTCTATTTTAGGTCCTTTACTGTAATTACTATCCACTTACACTCATGAAATACACAAACTTACGCGGATGGTACGCAACTTTAGTTTCATTTTGACTTGACGGATTTGGATGAAGTGTCATATAAAGTAAATTACAATCTTGCCAATGTAACTGATTTTTGTAAGAGACACATAAGAGTACTTGCACGCTTTTTTGTCCTGCGCACTTGTATAATAGAATAAGGGAGAGGATTGCATTGACCATCAACAATGACCTCATTCCTATTGTGGTACAAGTAAAAAATCTTGGTGTCATCTTCGACTCTAGCTTAATATATGATAAATGTGTGAGACATCTACCGAAAAACACCTATATCAAATTAGTGCTACTGCATGCTAATATATTCATTTTTTAATTTAAAACTCATAAAAAGCTGGTTGGAAGTTTGAATATCTAGCCTTAACTGTGCTTTAATTTTATATTATCCTTATCTTCATTCGATGAATCAGCGTATAGTCCTAAGAATGCAAAACAACTGCTGTAGGTTTGTGTATGGTCTTCGAAAATATAGTCATGCCTCCTCTAAGATCAAGGAGTTGAAATAACTGAGAGTGGATCAGCAATCTGAGTGTAATCTTAAGGCATTTGTGCATAAGATAAAATATGTACCAAAATCCTATTTATCTAAATAGTAAATTGATAACTAGAGGAATCATTAGTCTTAGAGATATGAGGCATAATAACCTTACAATGCATTTGCACTACACCGCATTATTTCGACAATGTTTCTCTTTTAATACAGTGAGGTCGTACAACTCAAACTGGAGAAACAAAAGTGTTGACACGTTCAGGAAGCTAGTTAAAAATCAGATGTTAGCTCTGTTGTAATGAGGTCTTCTGTATTTTCATCCAATCATCTGGTTCCTTTTTGGTACACAAATATAGCGTGGATTTTTTTAACACAAAAAGATCAAAATACTTTAAAATTATGTAATTTTCATGGTATCAGTTTGTAAAATTTAAACCAAACGACATCGCGCTTGCTAAATGACGGCAGTTCAGGCTTCAAGTTGAATTTCAGACATGAAGGAATATGAAAGCCTAATTGACAATCAATAATTTAATGTGTTCCAAAAATCGAAAGGAAATGTCAAACCGCGCAAGTACACATTCGAAGATAGGGAGGAGGCAGAGTCATGAGCATGTTTATATGTACACTCTTGGAAAAATCTGGCGTCAGTTGTCCGGTATTAAATAAAATCAGGATCAAAATTTCGGTTAAGAAGGTAATAATTGTTGTGGAAACAAAATTGATTACACTGATAAACACAGGATTTGTGACATGACAATTTTTGGGTGTATCTTATGTATTTTGAGACCCTTAAATCAAAACTAAAAACAGAATTTTTTTATCACCCACAGATATTCGGTAACATCTACTTTTATGAATTACAATACGTAACACTCTATGTTTAGAGAGCATATTGCGTTTATTGGTAGACTAATAGCAGCTGAGTCAGTTACGTTTTCTGTGTTGAAGAGTAGAGATATGTTCTGAGTGCTGTTAATTTTTGTTAAAACGGTGTGTTGTTTTTAGTTTATTGTGATCGAGACTAGCTATATGGACAATGGCTAGAAATTGTGTAAATAGTGCGAACAGTTTTTGTTATGTGTGTGGAGAGCTAACTTTTAAATTCCAAAAACGTACTTTTACTCCCCTTGTGTTGAAAGCATACGAACTTTATTCTGGAATTAAGCTTGGCGACCAAGATAAACTATGGGCCCCTCAAATACATACATAACGTTGTTAACAGGTTGGTTAAGAAGCGACAATCGTAAAATGCCCTTTGCGGTATCAATGGTTTGGAAAGAACGCATAGACCATTCTACTGATTGCTGTTTTGGCCTCACAAATATTAAAGGTATTGGACCAAAACCGAAACAAACTGTTAAGTATTTTAATTTACCATCAGCTTTGCGGCCCGTTAACCATAGTAATGAACCTTCTGTCCCAGTTCCACCAGAATCTTGGTCTTTGGATGAAAAAGTCGAATCTACCGATTCTGAAAGTGATGGTACAGAAAGCGTAAAAATTTCCGATCCTTCGTTTGACCTGCCAGGATGTTCAACTGCGCCGCATTTGATCACACAGGGCGAACTTAATAACTTAGTTCGAGAATTAAGTCTGTCAAAGTTCTAGTCAGAAGTTTAAGCGTCAAGATTAAAACGATAAAATCTTCTCCAGGGTGATTTTAACATTACTTTTACCGAAAACGGCAACAAGACCTCGCACACTGTTTCCGTCAAGAAAGGGAGTTGATAGATTGCTCCGATGTCAACAATATGTTTGACGCGTTAGGACAGAAATATGCTCCAAATGATCTACCTATAGCGCCCGCAGTTCATATGAAGGAATTATATGAAAATATGCGAGTTCTGTTAGAGCATACCCGTTACAATGAATATGGATGGGCCATATGTGCAGATTTAAAGGTAAAATTGTTGACAAATAAAATATGTGAAAAAAGAATAAAATGATTTTGTAGACTGAGAAGTGCTTAGCTGTTCTACATATCTGAAGCATTTTCGACCTATTACTGAGCATTTGTGTACCTTGAAAACGTCCTAGACCATAATATCGGCCGTTTCGTATAATGTCATCCAAGTCGCAATGTACTGCATAGAAATGAAAGCAAGTGTGATAAAGCAAACATCCTGTAACTTGGAGGAGAGCCAGAGCGAACGGAAGTAGTGCGCACTATAACATATCCTATCCGGTTACAGTGTTGTGTTTAGACGCTCCCTTTATCCTTCAGGCAAAGTTCTGCTCTTGTTAGAGGGGCTTTGTCTCCAACGCGCCATCTACAAAGTAAACAAGTTATCGTGTACAATGGTGGTCGACAAACTGTCTAATGATTTGAGGCAAAAGTTGGGTAAACAGCTGAAACTGTTCTGACAGTACAATCTTGCATAATAAAGTTTTACAGGTACAAACAAATTCAAAAACCTTATAGGGCTAATTTATTTTGGGTGTAGCATCTACCAATGATATTAGATACGCTGAAGCAGCAAAATCAAGTAATATGTCTTTATTGCAACTTTAACATTATAACAGCATTAAAAGTATAACGCAAAAATTGAAACATATGGTTGGAGAAAACATTTTGGAGATGCTAGTTTTCTTTGCGAAGGTTGCAGAACTCGTGGGAGAGTGCTAGCTTTGTAATACGGTGCTGGCGAAATTGAAAGTTTTTGCTCATGATATGCCACTAGAGATCATGTCACATGGTTCAATACAAACGCTGCTAATTGGCCAACGAAGATGTTAAAGAGGATCAGTCTGTGGAAAGAATTACATTTCCACTTTTCATCTCAACGAGAATAATGTTACCCTTACTTCTGAAAGTTACAGGCATGTGACTTTCAAGCTGGATAATAGGGAACCAGTAATGGTTGAATTTGATTAAAAAGTGGAGCATGAGAGTTTGCAGAACTCCATTGTCTGGCCGAATCAAACCATGCATATGTTTTAACTTCTGTTTATTATACAACATTTCGGCCACCACCACGGTGTACAATTTTTTCTATGAATTGTTATTGTTCTTGAAAAAGGGTACCGTGGTGGCAGAAACTTCGTGCAATAATCAGAAATTAACACGTATGTATATTATGTGGTTTGATTCGGTAAAGCAGTGGAGTCCTGTGAACATGGAAAGCACAGGACAATTTTCGTGTGTTTCGAAGTTAAGGTGTGTACACTAGTATAGTCAAATTCATATAAAAGAATTAATTTTTGACTTATGTAGCTGCTGTGAACGTTAAAAACTTTAGTAAAAGTCACGGCACCGTGGATTGTGACATTCGTATCATTGAGTGTCAACTTATTGTCTGTACGTACTACATGTATCTCATTTAGGTTTTTCATTAATTTTTTATATGCTGTGCGGTATTTCGCTGATAAGTACTTGCTGTGAAAGTAGTGATCGTCTTTCTGGAATTCTTTGGTTGTTTAGACGATCTTGCTATTTGACATTGGCAAGATAGCTTATGTAACACGATCTTTTGTTAAATACTTTCCCATAGTGTTTTTATGAATCCTCTTTGTTTGAATATTTTTATTCGTCACAAATCGTTTGAATTTACTAACAATATAGGCAAAACAGAGTTGAACTTAGGCGAGCCACGATTTATAGTTAGAACTATGAAATTAATAATAACACGGTCGTGACTGCTAGCCGTGGTAGGGACAAACTATCACCGTTTGAGCGAATTTAATAAAGTATGATATAATCTCCAAACAACAGGAATGAAACCGAAATCGCAGCGCATTATCCTTTTTTCAGCGGAAAAAATGTTGCATTTCCAGAGAGCATGAATGAAACCGATATCATAATGAGATCCTAAAAAATATCAGTCTGTCGTTCATAGAAAAGTATATATGTATAAATTAAATATATAAATGTAAATTAAAAAAATGTCATTTATTTAGGTTACGGCCTGATGAAGGCTAGCTGTTCATTATGATCTTTGAGGTGAGTCAGATTTCACTTGTAAAATGAATGCAAGCTTAGTTACTACATTCAGTTAAACAGTTTACCAAACTGGTAGGCACATCATTCAGGCAGCAGCGGTGGCGAAGTGCTAGACGTTATGGGTGTACTAATAAGTCGCCGTCCCAAGAAAATGTTTCCCTTGGCTATGGTTGTTGTGATTGTTCGCAGGTGGTAGACGCTTTTCGACTGTCGAACGTAGAGGTACCACCCGGCGGATCTCGTAGGCGGGGCCAGAATGTGTGCATATTGCATGCATACGTATTTCCTCGCTAGGGTCGGTGTGGCGTCCCTCCGGTATCATCTATATCCCCACAGTACCCCATGGGGGTTTAGGCCTTCAAGGTGATTGGAATATAAAAAAAATATATATGTCATCTTGTCGTAAATTTTGCCCTTTAAAATCACATGAGTCTGACCTAGATTTAACAGTAAAAGTGGTTGGTAACCTATTGGTTGAAAACAAAATTAGTTGGTGATGCACTTGTTTATAGCCAAGTATGTTGAAGAAATGGCTTCCATTAGTGATATGATTTCGAAATTGAATTTTCTGCCACAAGTGAACGAAGAATCTATGCACAGGAAGAACTTTATCATCAACTCTAACGAGACACTCTGCTAACAAAAGAACCTCAAATTATAAGAACGCTTGTTTTAAGGCGCGAAGTTGTTAAATATGTATATGCAAAATAATGTGTTTTTGGTTGATTTTGGAAAAAGTAACAGAAAATTGGTTAATGTTCATGTTTTGATATTAAAAAGAGAATATATCAAATATGGCCGTTTTCAGAATTTCGTTTTTTTTTATTAGCCCACTTTAACAAAATGCTAGTTGGTTGGGATTTGGTTAAGCATTCACGTCACAACCGTGGTTACAATATTTGATGTAACTATTTATATTAAATTTTACGTGTAGCATGGATTAGTTGAGCAAGCTGTCTCACAAGTCGTGTAAGGTAACAAACAATATAGACTAAATAGGTATATTTGAAGTTAGGCGAGTCCCGGTTCAGAATCGTTACAACCATGGGAGGTACATAAAATCTCCATTTATATTAGTGAAGTATTGAAGTTTGAACCTAATAAATAGTATTTGTCATATTATTCTAAGAATAAGAATAACAATACATTTTTTTTCTTGTCACTAAAAATCAGAATTATTATAATAGCAATTTACCTCATCATTTTTTCTTAACAGCAATGTCCATTCAACCCAAATGTCTAGCAGCTCCCCAGTTCCTTATGCCGCATCCCCACCATCAAGCACCGATAAACGCAACAAAACGTCCCGACCTCGCAGTTTATTACCCTGGCAATATCCTTCGTGCAGATCACGGATCTGATATATCCAAGCTAGGCAGATACCCCAACGGCGTCACGGAGCCATTCGGGCCGAACCCACGTTCGTCCTTTGATTCATGTTACCGAAACATCCTACTATATCACGGTTTTATTTATGGCACCAAGTTAGTCCGTCCCTGTTCCGCCTAGGGCCTCGCAGGTTCGCTGTGCTGCGCTATCCACTGATTTAACACAAAACACAATCAGTCCCCATCCATCTGACATCTTTAATACCTGTCACGGCATTCACTTGCGATTGCACAGCCTGCCCGGGGACATGGTGCGATATTAAAAGGCCGGGAGTGGCTGACGGATGACGATAACTTTTAAGGGCTTCGTCAGCTGTTACATGGGTAGACGATGATAAGTCAGAACTGTTTGAAAGGCACTAAGGCATTTAGATGACTCTTTATCGGTAAATGTGGTTTTAGGTTGCCTACTCACTAGACATGCAATGATAAGGCAATTATCTGAAAAATGATGATTATCTAAACTAACGGAGTGAGTGGATAGACGTAGATGATGCACGCTGTCGGAGGTAGAGGATAAAATGCTATGAAAAATAAATTCATTATTCACTCCAAAAACTTAATCGAGCCCATAAAATAGGTGAAATATTATTTATCCATCATATGATGCACAACAGTTGCTATGAGCAACACAGTAATCGTATATTATGGCAAAAAGTGACGTCAAGTAAGTTGCCTCTGTAGTTTTCACGTAACGCTGTCACCAGTTTGAAGAGGATTATGTTAGCCACAAGTTAGCGCTTCTTAGAAAAAAATTAACTACGAACATGTAAAACAAAAAATTTCTGAAAGCCCCTATCATCATGGCGATGACCAACCCCGCGTGAATGATGATATTGGTCTTCACTATGGTCGGTACACACAGCAACAGCACACGGCAGTGCGGAAGTGATTGCCGACTCTGACGTACGACCACCGACGACAGTAGTCCATCCGAGGACCACGTTGCACGTATCGACATCCGACTCCTTGAGATATTTCTGAGATTTAAGGGTAAATGTGATGAGTGAAATATGCCTATGTGCGTAGAAATACTGGTGTTGGAGACGTATAAATATACCAAGACGAGGATCGTCTGAAACGCCAAAGAACGAAGTTTGAGCAAGTTTTTCTAATATTGGCCTTTTTTTTCCGCCAGCGGGACCGACTGTTAAGAACACACAGTAGTAAGTAAGTAGAGTTTGAAATTCAAATTGTTCCTATCCTCAAATAGTAGTACGAGTAGAGTAGAATTGTTAGTATCTTAACTACGTGTGTTATGTGGCTCTGTTTACATTTGCCGTAATTGTGGATGGAGTGATCGAAAATTTAGTTTACTCAGTTGATATCCTTAGTTAATATATACACCTAAAAACGTAATTATCTGCAATGAATTTGGTGGTCAATTAAAAAAGTGACTCTGCTATAACCCCGCATTTTTTCCGAGTCTCAGTTTGCGAGAAATTTTCGAATTCCTTAAGATAAATTGGATCCCCATTTATATCCTCTTTTGTTTACTAAGAAAATTATTTCAAATATAGAAAAAAATTATAGGTTCAGAAAAAAGTACAAAGCAACCCACTCAAGCCACTGTTATTCATTATTCAAAGAACTTCGGGCTATAATTAAAAATCAAGTTATAGTCTCCTGTTCAGTTTACCTTCAAAATGCTTATAATAGGATCAATAAGGATTCTACTAATTGTTGGTCATTTGTAAATGCAAACAAGAAAAACTCAAGAATTCCATGGAACATGACGTTAAATGAAAGCACTTGTACCTCGCCACAGGACATAGTCGATGCTTTGGCAACATTTTTTTCAACTGTGTTTATAAATTCTGAGTTCATGACTTCAAATTTAACTAGTATGAATATATCTCTGAACACTGTAAGTGAAGCGGTTATAATTCATGCTTCCAAAAAGTTAAAGAATAAAATGACTTCAAGTTATGATGGTGTTCCTGGTTTTTTAATAAAGGATTGCATACATGTATTGGCGAAACCGCTTTGCATGATCTACAATATGTTATTGTTGATACGTATGTATGTCCTATCTTTAAAAGCGGCGAAGTAATATTTGTAACTATAGGCAGATTGCAATACTTTGCAATTTTGGTAAGATTTTTGATGTTATTATTTATAATACCATTTTCAACTATGTCAAATATGTACTTTTTCTGCTAACCAGCATGGTTTTGTTGCTGGCAGATCAACAGTCACAAATCTGATCTGTCTGACTTAAACTATCTCTGAGGTATTAGATGATCAAGGTCAACTCTATGTCATTTATACCGACACTCAAAAGGCCTTTGATCAGATAGATCATTACTTGCTTCTTGCTAAGCTGGAATTGATTGGGTTGTCTAAATCTTTATTGAAGCTTATCAGATCATATTTATTTGATATAAATCTGTACGTTAAGTTTGGTGGTTTTGAATCTAATTCCTATACAGCAACTTCTGGAGTGCCCCAAGGATCCAATTTGGGTCCTTTGTTTCTTGTGTTGTAGAGCTATCACGACTGTATCTCTCTTCAAAACAGCTTGAACTTGGTGCATTCTTGGTGTTCCAGAAATTCTCTCACGATTAATGTATCGAAGTGTAAAGTTCTGTCTTTTAGTAGGAAGCAAAGTGTAATACATTATGATTATACATAGTATCAATGATCACTTACTCGAACGAACAGAAACGTTGAAAGATTAGGATGTTGTATTCGATGCCAAACTGACATTCAAACATCACATCACTTAAATTCAGCGTTTAAGATGCTAGGCTTTTTTGTAAGGAATCGGTCAAGGCTTTCAAACATAGCAACTCTAAAGCTTTTATATTTTACATTTATTAGAAGTAAGCTGGAATACGCGGAATCTACAACAATTCAAGGGTTAGTATTGAATATGTGCTGCATAAGGCTTAAAGTATTTGTATTACAATTGTTATGGCAATTATCCTGAAAGACGTTTCTACCATTCTAGTTTATTAAGTCCTTGCATCTTAGACGCGATATATCAAAATCATACACAATCAAGTTGATTGTTCATTCATTAATTTTCGTGTGCCCAGGTTGGCAAATCGTGTTCAGATCACTTGCTTTCCGGTTATTGGTAATACTAATGTAATGTCTAGATCTCTGGTATATATGATGTGTACATGTTTCAATTCTGTTTGCAGTTCCTGTGACTTATTTTTTAATAGTGAGAACTTTGTTATGAAGTGCTACAGAGACTGGTACCTTTGTCAGTGAGAGTTAGTTTTTTTAAGTTTTTTCTTTTTTTGTCTTCAGCGTTACCGCTGTTGCTAATTATGTAACTTTTTGTTGTAGTTTTCCTGTAATTGGATGTTACCTGTTGGGAATAAATGAATAAATAAATAAATAAGTAACATAGTGTAAGAATTGCATGGAAATCCGAGCGGTACTTTTCAAGTTATAGGTGGTAATTTCTATTTTAATAGTTGGCTATAGCCTT
Organism: Acanthoscelides obtectus; assembly: GCA_963669975.1. NCBI lineage: Eukaryota > Metazoa > Arthropoda > Insecta > Coleoptera > Chrysomelidae > Acanthoscelides > Acanthoscelides obtectus. Next base: position 29,005,059 of record CAVLJG010000010.1, on the reverse strand, counting down.
TTCAGAATACAAAGACTTAGATAATAGATAGCGCTTTTAATATCGTATTTGGATATACCTTGTGCCTCCGATAGATGATACTTTGATCTGCTTTTGTTCGGTGCCATTTCCTGATATCTGCATAGACCGTACTGGTTATTGCCTATAAGCATAAAACAGCTGTATACGGTTGTCGTTTTGTCTGGTGGCACCGACGAGAGCAGAATCTCTAATCAGGTATCCTCAAGGTCAAATTAGATCCCATGAAGGGAAAAGCTGTGATAAGCTCTACTCACTATTATCGATAACATATTCAAGGTTTTTTGGGCAATTCCTATTTTTAAACTGTATCAAAAACATGGTTTTAGCTACCGAAAGTCTAATTTATTACTCCACACTACTTTATAAAACTTGCAATTTATAACAATTTATAACAGTGTCGACTGGGCTATTTCTCCATCTTAACTTTGCGCTCGCTATCGACCGGCTCTACGGTGTCTGCAGACTATACTGTCATTGCCTTGTTCCGCCATCTGGTCGGATATTTATGTCCCAATCGACGAACCGAGATTCATTCCAGCATTTCCAGCGAGCTTCTATGGAAGTGGTCTAGATGAAAGCATAAGCCTCCAGACGGGTCTCAACTAAGGAATCTTAAGGTCCCAGCTATACGAGGGATTTACAGTACGAATAACTAAAGGAAACTTATTCGTTAGCACCATTAATTTGTATTAGCTTTACGCACAGATCTACACGTGTGTGGTACAAGTTCATTTTGCTTCCAACGCCAATTGGTGAGAATTTAATGAAATACCGAAAAATATTAATCGTTCTTTGACGTTTCTGAGGTCTGCACGTATTTGGAAAATTGTTTGGAAAACAACATGATGGGGATAGAGGTTTGTAGGTGGAAGAATTGTATACCTCAATTTTTTGGCGTTAGTATGTTTATACGTTTTCAAACTAGGTAATTTTACAAGCTTATTCGACATATTTTACTGAGAATAGCAGGAATATCTTCAATGCGAGCTGGTCTACAGCTAGGTTTATCCATCCCAACATTCTCAACTGTTATCGCAACGTTGCAGGAAGGTCGGTAGGGTAGAGGAGAAATTTCCATATCGCATCGTTGTCAAATGTGTGGGGACTGAGAGCTAATTGTATACCTTAGTTACACATAGTTACAGTTAAATTTTTTCCAAGAGCGGAACTGAACTGACATCGTTACATGTGAAGTTTGGAGCTACTTGAGCCATTTTTTACGTGAAGATTGGGAGCTGTCCTGGGAGTAGCGTTTATACTGTTAATTGACAATTTTTCTGTAGCCAACCTTGGCTCATATTTGATTATACTTTTATGGTAGGACATTCGTCCAGTCTGTCAATACCGAATCTGTACGCTGATTAGAGTTACCAATCTGTACTTATACAGGGTGGGCCAAAAGAAGCTGACCTATTTTAAACTTTAATAACTTTTTTATTTATTATTATTTTTTAATGTAGTTATTACAAAAATAAAATATATTTATTGGAGTTCTTTTTCGAATTAAGTATGAAAAATAATGTCGCGTAAGTGACGGCCATTTTCTCTTTCACACACAACATTCCTTTCCAAGACATTGTCCATAACTGTCTCCAATGTTTCCCGATTTATGGCTCGAATTTCCATTATGATGTTGTCCATAAGTTGTCTTAAGGTTCGAGGTTTATTGCGGTAAACTCTTTCTTTCAAATATCCCCATAGATAAGAATCTGGCGCGGTTAAATCAGGGGAACGTGGGGGATATTCAATTGCCGATCTCTTTGAAATCAGACGTTCTCCAAAGAAGCCAATTAGCAATGCCATTGTGGCTCCAGCTGTATGAGCTGTGGCTCCATCCTGTTGGAACCACATATCAGGTCTATTTTCAAGCGCTGAAATCAAAAAATTTCAAGCATAGCTTTATACCTCTCGCCAGTAACAGTCACATTTTGAAAGAAACAAGGCCCAATATTACCCTGGGTGGTAACACCACACCAAACCGTACATTTAATGGTGTGTAATTCTTTCTCGTGTACAGCCCTTGGATTTTGCCTTCCCCAAATTCTTGCATCTTGCGTATTCACAAAACCATTTAGATGAAAATGCGCCTCATAACTCATTATTTGACGATTTAAAAAATTTTCTCCCTCTCTAACCAATTGCTGAAAATGAATGGCATAATTTAGTCGTTGTGCATAATCTTGTGGTCGTAGGTGCTGAACCATTTGAATTTTGTAAGGAAACATTCACAAATGTTTCAAAATTGAATTTACCTTCTTCTGGTCGATGTTTCGGGGTTCTCCTGAATACTTTCCTCTACTCTCTCTATGTTTTCTCCAGTGAAAGCTAAACGTGGTCGTCCAGTTCGGGGAAGGTCCGGTACAGAACCCTGGGTTTGAAAACGCCGAATAATGCTGCGGATAGCTCCAGTGGATGGGGCGTTTCGAACATTAAAAAATCTTCGATAAGCTCTCTTGGTGTTTACAATCATAGTAAAATTGTACGACTTTGGTTCTCTGGATTAGATTAAGTCTCTCCATTCTAAAATATCCAGAGCTCTACTTTGTAAATCTGAAAAAAAAATCAAATATGTTAACGTGGGAAAAACTTATGAATTTTTAAAATCAGTCAGTAACTTTTGGCCCACCCTGTAGTCACAGACAGCTCCGACTATGATAAAATAATAACTATTTATTAACGGTAACAGTCTGCTTATTTAGATGCATTGAAGGCATCTGCGTTCTTCATGTTGTGTTAAGTGGGAGAGGTACGTTCAATACATGTCGCGTCTGTTTATTATTGGCATTTTCAATAACTTCAGTAATGCGCATATTTTCGCTGTGACAATCTATAAATTTGAACAAGCCACTTGCATATGTACCAATGTTGCCAGGTTTAGTGAAATTTCACTAGATGTAGTGATTTTTGAACAAGTTTAGTGTTTTTTTGAAAACTTTTGTTAAATGTCATATTTCCAGTAATTTCTTGAAAGCATAGGTCCTCTGGCTAATAGGTGGCCAAATATAGTTAAAGACATTAACAATTTAGATAAAGAATTTAGGCAGTTGAAGTTTTCTGAATGTGATTTTTCGCTTGGTGAAATTCAATTATGGAAAAGCATAAGCAATATCAAAAAAGGGGATGATAGTCTCGCATACCCAGAGCTTGCCAATTTTGTTCAAATTTTATTTACATTGCCTCACAGTAGCGCATGTGTGGAAAGATTATTTTTTTACATTAATGAAGCTGATACAAAACCAAATTGCGTAATCGACTGGGTACTATGACAATAAGTGGAATTTTGCACAGTAAAAGACTAGTGCCGAAAATAAAAGCGGCTTTAATTTTCCAATTTCAAGGGACATTATAAAAAAACAATAATAATATATATATTCTTTTTAAATTTGTTTATTTTAATGTAGTTTTAAATAGTTTATATTTAATTTCGTTTTTGTTGTTACGTTTTCAAGCTTTGAAATATATTTGGTGTTTCATTACTTTTGTTTTTTTATATTTATGGTTTCTTTTAAGTGTCTGTTCCAATGTACGTTTTTGTTGTTTGTTTTTAAAAGTAAAGCCTTAAGAATTAAACAAATATTTTGTCATTTTATTATTTACCTCTACGAGTATATATAAAAAAATATATAAATAAAAAATCTAGTAATATTTTGGCAAAACTTCTAGTGATTTTTATTTTTTCAACCTGGCAACACTGATATGTACTTTTCCCAAATTTGTTACGCTAGTTCGCATGAACACAACTACCAGCGGTCGTTACGGTTCCTCCAAAAATAACATCCATAACCCACATTTGCTCCATCCATTAGCCATTCCTGCTGGTAACAGCAAGCAACTTGCGAACGATACCATCTACAGGACAATAAATTAGTGTTCAATGCCGTAAATAGCGAGGCTGCATCGTGTACACGCTAGCCATATTATCCACTTACGTATACACGGGGAGCGCTGCGCGATAGCTAAATAAGATGCTGTACGGCTGTTCTCAAAACAACGGACACTTTCCTGTAGCACTTAGTTCTTTCAGGACTGATCTAATTCAGGTGCTTATTTATATTTAATATAGATAAGTGAGGAAGTGGTGCATCTGTCTCACGAAAATTTCTGTAATTGTTGCATTTCGAAAAGCCTATGTAGGGTCAAGTGGGGCAATTATGAGACATTATTTAAAACTTTTGATTTTTTGACGCATAAATGACAATACAATAAAAATAGAAAAACATGTTTATGTGCAGAAATATATATATAGAACCTATTCAGTTGGTTAATTTGTCAATAAAATATCAACTTTTTTGAAAAAAATAATGTTTTTGTCTCATTTTTTATCTCTCGTAAGGTACAATTATGAGACAAAATTGGGTTTAGAGAAAAGTGAGACCCTATGGTACAAAAATGATTCAAAATCTACAGGGTGACTTCGAAGTTGAGTCATTTATTTTAACAGTGAGTAGATCTGATCAAAAGAAACGTTTTTTCCTTTAGCATTTTTCTGGTAAAATTAAAGTAACAAAGTTATAGCCCTTTAGAAGTTTGAGTACCGCCCTGTCTCAATAATAATATTATGTGCTCGTGTTTGGCAACAACGGATATAATCCGTCTTATCGGTTCATCGCATCTGAAACCAAAAAGCGAAAGAATTTGAAACGTTTATCACGATTTTTTTCGTCAGTCGGTAACGCGTGAGTGAATAGTGGTGTTTGTTGCGTGGCTCAAACGAAATAAAAAATGGCACATGTTTACGAAAATGCTGAACTTGTGGACATGATTCTTATTTACAAAATTCTGCCGCGGCATCACAGATTTGTGCGAATCGGTTTCCCAATCGAGTGCAACCAACCCCTCGTGCCTTTCTTAATGTAGTACAAAGGGCTCGTCAATCAGGTGCTCCAAGACCGCACGATCAAATACAGGTCCGCACTGAAATACTTGTCGGGAGGATACTTTATAAAACAAAGTAACATTTTTGTTTTATTTTTACACACATATTTTGGTTTATCTTCCTTCTACAATCATTATCTGAAAATTAATGACTCAACTTCAAATATTGAAAAATACCTATTTTTTTATGAAACACAGAAAATCAGCTAGTAAACGAAATATTATCCTAATAGAAATGTAGATTAACAAAAATTTAAGGTTTATTGAACATTGTAAGAAGAAAGATCTATTTCAAATATTAGTGACTTCTTCAGGATCTACCTCGAACGTTTCTGGATTGGAAGGGTACACAAATGAGTTGCCGAAGATAAGATACTACAGGAGAACCATTATTATCTATCAATTCAACATTAGCAACGTAATATACAATCTTCTTCTTCGTGGGAATAGCGGATGTATCTAGATCTTTATCGGGCTCAATTTCACTCTCCACAATATTTTTTAATGTCAAATTTCTTCATAGATCTCTCCAATCTCCTCGTCTTCACTGTTACTTAATACTTCATTCTTCTTTTTGTTGGGTTTTTTCTTATGTGCCTTCCCTTTTTCCGTTTTAGAAATAATTTCTTGCATGTATTCAGAACTAGTTAATACTTTCACAGACCCATCTACTAGTATGTTGCGCCTTTTTTTGCCTATTTGGAGTTGTTCTTTTAACCTTCGCGAGTAGAAGTGACTCGAAAGATATATGACCTTGATCAATGTCGACACTACCATCGCTTGTGCAAGGTACGGCTGGAGGTACAATGGATACAAATTCTGACGGGGAGAGTGAATTATTTTCTGCAGTGTTATTGAGAACACTTTGAGACTGAGGCAAAGTTGAATTAGTATTTGTACAATTAAGGGACTGCTGGGAAAAATCTTGTTCCTCTTTCTAGTTGGTCAACTGTACTTCCTGCATTATGCCTTTTCAGTTTCTCGGGATCTAAACGATCCATGGGATATTTTGTTCTATCACAGGGAAAGACTCCAGTACTAGAAAAGGAAGAAATGATTGTTTCCTTATTTATTCCCTCGCTCCATAATTCATAATAATAAGTCAACAAATTCCGATTTCGTTATTTTTCTTTGATTTTCACGTTGCCAGTTTTTTCATTCCAGCGGAGTTTGAGTGGTCCAAAGCAGCACCTGTCCAAAGGTTGTAAAAGATCCGTTGTGTGTGATGGAAGTTTCAGTAAAGTTATGTTTTCTGCGATTGCCCGTTCAATTGTAGTTTTGTCCAAATGAGCAATGTGACCATCGAGAATTATAAGTAATGATCTTTCAGGTTCACAAAATTTTATGAACCATTGCTGAAAAATATTGGTAGTCATCCAGCCTTTTCCCGAGCATGTATATAAAGTATTTGGTATGTCAGGTTGTCCCTTCCAGCTATACCATAAGTTGAGTCCTTGAAAAATAATCAATGGTGGTAGTAATCTACCGGCAGCTGAAATGCATGCCATGACACAGGTGTTTTCTTTTCCTGAGCCTTCTATATTCCTATGCAATTTTGTCCCTTTCCAGCCACACCCTTAATACGAGAAGGATCGGAAGAGAAACTGGTCTCATCTATGTTCCAGATGAGTTATTTAAGTTTAGTTTATTGATGGTTTCCTGTACACGGTCGTAGAATGCATAAACCAAAAATGGATCGCTGGTTGCAGTTCGCCTACTTAACTCTAATTGCTCCATCTTCGTTTGGCTTACCTTTTGCCTTTTACAAAAAGCACGAAACCACTCATGTCCAGGTTTGCTGCTTTTAAATTGAGTTGTAATGTTATTCTCAATTACAAATGATTGGACCGTTTCTAAGATTTCCTGTTTTGTCATAGCAAAACAGCATTTTGCCAAAATTCTATTTTTTTCCGGAAGGTCATGCTCCATTTAGGGTGTAAGATCGGTTTTTTGGCCTTGTATTTCATTGTGCTTTCCATGGACCCGCCTGCTTAACGTGGATTTGTCGATTTTAAAGCATGTTGATGCCTTTCTTAAACTAATCTTACCTTCTTTGATAAGGTTTAATGCTGCATGAGGGTCTTCATCGTTATATGATTTTAGTTTTTTACATATTTTCTTAGCATTTTGCTCAAGAATATATAATTATTAGTCTCATTTTTTACCTAACATTGTCTCATGGTTACCCCAAAGAGTGTCTCACTTTTGCACCTGCTAAACAATTCGACGTAACGCCACTACGCTTCAAGACAGACTGCCGCGTAAATCACCTAACGACTAAATAAGTAGTTGGATTATATTTGAAGGTTTACCGATTTTCCCCGAATCAAACAGAGGCGGAACGAACAAAAGTTGCGAAATGAAATTTAAAAGTTTGTTGATGTAAAAATGCATGGACTACTCTTGTGCTATTTTTCAACATTAAACGAATATTAGGTTTATGTTTTAATTACGTAATAAGGTACATAAAAGTTTTAGCTATCGTTGACCTCAAATTCATATCAAAATTCTGTTTTTTTCTTTAAAAATGCTAACTGTCTCATTTTTGTACCACTTTTTTCAATGTCTCAGATGACCCTATCGGTTTGTTTGACAGTTTGACGAATTTTCCGATTGCCGGACAAAACAGGTATTTATATTCGAGTTACTTAATATGTTTCTTCAGATAGATAGAAGAACGTTGATTCCATAAATGACCTTGTTGCGCGTGTTTATATCTACATACAAATTACAAATACGAGATACGTTAAAACAATTATTATTTTATTTGTCATTTCTCTCATAGAAAGAGCGTTAACTCATCCGGTATTTGCTATTGCCGAAACTCTTTATTATTTGAGCAACCGTTTCTCACAGCTGACAAACTGCTATACACTGAATACCTATACCTTGAAACAATCTGCTCTAACAGCGACGGTCCGTAAAAATAGAACTTATAAATAACTTATTAACCACAGGGTTATAGCTCTGCTTTCTGTTATGAGTAAGGTGATGGAGAGATGCATAAATCGCGAGCTTTTGGACAGCCTCGAACACGACGGCTCGATTAGCGACAGGCAGTATGGTTTCCGGTACCAGCGATCCATAGAGGACCTCCTTATATCTCGCAACGCACATTGACGAACAAAAATCATTCTAGCGTTCATCAGGTATCGATGGATGGCCGAGTGGTCAGAAGGAACCGTTCATTTCGGCTGGTCGGAGTTCAGATCACTGAGAACTTGATCTGGCATGAACACATCTCGTCAATAGCTAGGCTATTTGTTTAGGGTTAAGAAGTACTTTTCTCCGCATGACCTTCTCATTCTACACAAGGCCCAGATAAGGCCTAAACTAGAGTACTGCTCACACGTTTGGGGTGCTGCAGCCCTGACTACATTATTTATGCTCGACGATGTCCAGAGGAGGAGTGTCCGACCTATCGATGACTCTTCTCTATCAGACAGTCTCGAGACCCTTCCACACCGGCGGGCCGTCGGCGATCTAGCTCACTTCCACCCCTACACCAACGGGCTTTGCTCCTCATAGCTCCCCTCTATGATGCCGTCGCGCGATGTGCATGCCAAACACATCCGCCATGACTTTGGCTTAGGTTGCTTAGGTCATAAATTATCGTAGCGTGAAGTTGGAACATGTATACAGGGTGTCCGCAAAGTTGGGGTTTTCCTTTACACGACGTGTAGATCTTGAAAACATAAGCAATTTTTCTTAGTACCATATACACCAATGTCTTAAGGGAACCGAGATAAAGGGCTCTGCAACATCAAAAATATCTGAATACCGTCCTGTAGCCGCGACATCACGGAGTGGTACAATGTCACTGGCTCAACCCGACGACAGAACTGGGTCGGGGTCAGTGTGTCAGGTCAGTATACAACCTTCAACCGACGGTTACGGTCACGCGTGTAGAGGTAATCGCGTAGACGAGAATCCCTCAACAAGCACTAGAGACGTGGCTAGAGAAGTGCAAGTATCAAAAACTAAAGTGTGGCAAACGCTGCGTGAAGAGGGGCTGTATCCGTTTCACGTGCAACGTGTACAAGCCCTTCAACCTGACGATTTTCCAGCAAGAGTGCAGTTTTGTGAGTGGTTGTTGCATCAACATGACAATAATCCGGACTTTTTGAAGTGCATATTGGTGACAGACGAATCTACATTCACGCGTAATGGGGTGAATAACTTTCGAACACTCATGTTTGGTCAGTAGAAAATCCGCACGCTGTCCGTCGGGCACATTTTCAACAAACATTTTCGGTGAATGTTTGGGCTGGCATGGTGCGTCTGCTCGGTAGCGCATCAGCTGATTTCATTTTCTGTTGAAGCGGTATGATTTCGGGCAGAGACGTACTTAGCCCTTCTCGTCAAATGGAGAGTGAGTACTTTTTCCTTTAATTTTGTTTACTTGGTCGCCCTCGTTTCACTACACATTACCTTTGTTATTTCAAGGGTAGTTGTTTCTGAAAAGGAAAACCCCAACTTTGCGGACACCCTGTATATTTTGGCAACAATCTGTCGCAGTATCGTGAGCACCTTCGCCATAATATAGCTAACCAAGACAACATTGCCACGCTCTATACATACATAACATACATTCAATTGTATCAGTTTTCTTTAGTTTTATTTGACAGAAGATACAATATGAAATATGAAGCGTAAGTAGAACTTCACATTAAGGTCTTCTGTATGATTTGGAATAATAATTGTTAAAACAATTGTGCAAGGTGCGCTTAAACAGAAACGGAAAATAAAGTAGGCAAAAAAGAAATATAGTAGGCAAAAAAGGATTATTATAATGATCAGAGATATGCGAATGGATTGATACGCAATAAGATATAAGATCCCTCTCTAACAACGCTGAACGATTTACATTCGAGCTTTTGGAAATTTTCTTGACATACGGACGTCAAGTCAATCTCATTTCTCTCAGTTCTGTAAGACTCAGCGAATCTTAAGCTAGAAGATTTTTTCTTGTGACTCCACGCCAAACGAAGCTAGCTTTAAAGCGTCTGGCAATATTACCATAACATACTTAATGTTAAGTTGTGATGGTAATGGTTTGCATCACAACTGGAACTAGCTTGCCCTCCAGCCAAATTGTGGTCAGACGAACCTTATACAAGATGTTTGTTCCTTAATGAGGTGCTAGTGTATGATTCGTCAAATAATTTTATGAGGGCAATTTTATATATATTTATACAGGTATATACAGGGTTATCCAAATTAAGTGTCCACCATTAGTAACTTTATTATTAGTGAAAATACAAAGTTGTTTGAATTAGCAAACTAGTAGCATTTTTAACGCTGGTAAAAATGAGAAATAAAAAAAAACAATTGAGAGTCGTTATTTTGTTTTTTTTTTAGTAAAATAACATTTTTTTAAATGGAAACCCCTGTATATTATATTTTTTTCTGTTAAAGCATCAAATTTTAAACAAAAAAGCTTACAATAACTTTTCTCCTAGGTTACAAATTGTTGAAGTTATGGCCTCCAATCTGAAACAATTAAATTGTATCGACAAACTTTATTTTCAACATCAACTTATAATCTTACAAAATACAATAACAATTTTTTTTAAAGAAGATGCTCGAAAACACCACCTTGTTCTTCAATACAATTTTGGGCACGTTTTTCAACTGCTCGAACTGTCTTAAGTATGGTCCTACCATCTATCTGGGTTATCTTTTCCCTAACTGCAGTCTTTAACGCGTCAAGGTTATCGTACCTTCGCTTGTAAATTTGGTTCTTTAAGTAACCCCACAAGAAGTAATCAAGTGGGTTTAGATCTGGTGATCTGGGAGGCCACTGTATTGGGCCATTTGTTCCTATCCACTGATCATTAAAAGTAGTACTTAGAAAATGATAAGTACCTCTGGAGTTGTGGGCAGGTGCGCCATCTTGCTGAATATGCAGATGATGTCTACTTATAAGATCCAATTCGTCTAAGAAATTAGTCAGAATTTCTGACATAAATTCCACATATCTTTCACCAGTTAGGGTTCCCTCATAAAAGAACGGGCCAACAATTTTTGAACCAATTATACCGCACCAAACGTTGAAACTGAAACGGACTTGTGGCCCTCTTGGATGTACTAACAAAAGATTTTCTCTTGACCAATAATGGTGGTTTTTTCTATTAAACATTCCAGAATTTGAAAAATTTGATTCATCTGTCCATAAAAGGTAACGAAAGTTATTTACATTTTGGCGACAGAAGCTAAGATACCAATGGCAAAAAACAAGTCTTCTCTCTGGATCCCCTGCCAAAAGCGTTTGAACTGGTCGGTACTTATACGGAATAAATTTGTATTTTTTTAAAATCCTTTGAACAGTACCATAACTGAAATTAGAGTCCTTGAGACTATCTGCTATTGAATTCTCACGATAAGCTTCAAAATATCCAATAACTGCAATTTCCGTGGCCTCGCTTATTATGAATTCTTTTTTTGCCCTTGTTTTAGCAAAAACATTTTCGTTGCCCCTAAATTTTCGATAAAGTCTCAGAAAATATCGTTCATACGGTTGAATGCGAGCGGGATATAATTCACTGTAGTATTCTCTTGCTCTCAAGGAGGATTTTCTGCACACTAAATAGCATTCTAACATATCACACTTTTCTTCATGGGAGAACATTTTTCTTTAAATTAATGACACAATAAAGCTTATAAACAAGTATTTACACTAATGTTTGACATTATTTAATTTTATCATTGTTTTCCAAAGCCTTCTAGTTGCGAGTATGTCCAGTTTAACAATTTGTCGCTTATCTTAATGCTGTCAAATCGCGAACGCCATGTTGTTTTCATAGCCGTCTTAATATTATAATACTGCAAATAATTAAAAATATTTATCGTTATTTTGACTTTATTTTTGACTTTAGCGGAAAAGTCATTATGAACTTTTTTGTTTAAAATTTGATGCTTTAACAGAAAAAAATATAATATACAGGGGTTTCCATTTAAAAAAATGTTATTTTACTGAAAAAAATCAAAATAACGACTCTCAATTGTTTTTTTTTATTTCTCATTTTTACCAGCGTTAAAAATGCTACTAGTTTGCTAATTTAAAGAACTTTGTATTTTTACTAATAACAAAGTTACCAATGGTGGACACTTAATTTGGATAACCCTGTATATTATATAAATGGCTTAAATTTTGAGCTAGCGATTGTTTTTTTTTTATATCCTCGGAAAGTACATACTTGAGATATTATTTATAGTTCTGGCACGTTGCAACAGGATATGGGCATATTTTGAAAGTAAAAAGTTACAAGAGCATGTGATCTGTATAGGTACACTTTTTCGGATTAGTGCATTTGCAACGGCGAGTATATTTTTTTAAAGCAACAACTTGGGACATGGGAAAAATGGGTGCGATCGGAATCCGCATCTCCTCCAGTTCGTCGCTGACGAATATTTCTGATAATTAAAAAAAAATTATACGTCACTGAGATTTTTCAAAGTAAATATTTTTTCCAGTTAGCTTGTTCATACCTACATAAAAATCCTTTTTTACTATTTTCTCCTCACCGATTTTGATTCAAATGACAAAATGGTAACTACTAAACAGAAAAATCTTCGCGTTGAAAAATTTCAGCAGCGTACAAATTTTTTGTAAAATACCTATATCACAAGACATGTTTGCAGGGGCGCCACTGGTGACGAAATACAATAATTTTGTATACTAACAAGTAATGTTATATCCATTTAATTTTAACTTTGACATAACCAAAAGTGTTAGAGGATTTTTTATAGCGAAAAATCTTGGGATATCTTAAAGACTCTTATTGAAGAGGATTTCAGAGTCATTATAAGCTTCTTCAATAATAAAATATTAACAATCAATTATGAAAAAACTTTATATCTGACTTTTTCATGTGATGATAGGAACAGTCCCACATTCACTAACATACACATCAAATTACCACCCATAGATGAAGTAGTGGTCCTAAAGCCAGCAAATCATATAAAATACCTAGGAATCATAATAGACAGCCACCTAAAATGGGACAAACAAATAGAAAGCTTAACGAAGAGATTAAGATGTCTTATACCAAAATTTAAATTTTTTAGGGAAATTCTTTCTGATAAAGACTTATGCACCATATACAAAACGTTAGTACAACCGTTGTTAACTTATGGAATTTTGGCATGGGGACCGGTGTTGAATAAATACTATAGGAAACTAGAAATAACTCAGAAATGGATTCTTAAAATCATGTTCCGCAAAACTAACACCTATCCAACAGATATGATATATAAGGTATCCAAGATATGTGATTGTAGGCAACTCTATTTTGAGAGTGTGTTCACATATATTACAAAACATAAGCATTTATTAAATTTCCTCCCACATGACCATCACACCAGATCCAAAGATCATTCAGTACGCATACCAAAGCCTAAAAAGACCATAGGTCAGAGGAGTTTCACTTTCCTAGGACCAAAAATATATAACTTAATCCCCCCTCAGATAAAAGATATTAAAAATACAAAGGTTATGAAAAGGCATCTACGACTGTGGATTTTGGACCAGCACAGGCTCAAGATTCATCAAGCGATTGATATCAAAAATATATACTACTACTGAAAGCGGAAATCTCTCTAGATATTTGAAAGTTCAAAATGAAAAAAAAATGTATAAACCAAACTGTTTGAATTCTTACCCCCTGAATTACTGCATTTTATGACTTATTTTTACCAATTTTTGTTCTTGTCTATTCACCTAATATTGCCTGTTGTTTCAATATTGTCTCTATCCCGATTGCGTCTACGTTCCGATTTTGCGTCTCCGTCCCGATTGTGTCTTTTTAAAAATTTTACCAGGACTTGTCTAATGAATTTTATATACATATATTTTTTTATGTTTTTTTTTTAGTCTTAAGTTATTTATACATGAGCTCATGCCCAAGCACAAGTTTCTGCGAAACTTTTTTGGGTCCATTCGTTTATTGTATAATATTGTCTTTCATCTACTACTGCTATACTTTTTCTTTTGCAATAAACTTATTATTATTATTATTATTATTATTATCACAAGAACGCTATTTCACTCATACCCTGCGTCCTGCAAAATGTATCATCACGTTCCAATGAAGCGTATAGATGCAACAAAATCGATAAAACGCGTGTCATGTCAGTCGAAGTTGCTTATTTGCTTTAATTAAATTCAGAGCGTCAGACGTTGGCCGTCGCGTCACGACTCTAAAGGAAAGCTACAATTTTTTCTGCTTCATTAATAAAAACGTCGGCCAGCATTCGTTCGGAAATCCATTAAGTGTATCGAAATCTCGAATTGGACGACGTCGCCGTCCCTGGAAACGTTAATTGACTAAATTACCGAACAGGCTGCTTTGAAAAAGTTGGCTCCGCTTTAGTTGGTCGATTGCTCGCGGACATTTTATCAATCTTTCTTTATAATTGGTTTCACTTGATATTTTTGAGTACTAAAGTTTGGAAGAGCATAGTAAGCAAACAAAAAAAGACAAAAGCTGTTCTTTTGCCGCAAGGGTTATACACTATCCGAATAAATTTTCCTCTTGTTCGTGTCTCGAACATACCTAGCGTACACAGGGTCCGCTTTGTGTGCAGTATAATGGCAAACACAATGTTGGATATCCGGCATTTTATATTACATTACAAACTATCCGCCTGGTACGGTAGGGACACTAGTAGTTGAACATTTCTTGGTCGCTCAAGGTCGTACATCCCTTTTTTCAACTGCCTGGTCATTTGATTACCTCGCGGCGTGCATTATAATAATAATAATAATAATAATAATAATAATAATAATAATAATAATAATAATAATAATAATAATAATAATAATATTTATTCACTCAATGAACAAAGATAACAAACAATATGAGTAAATAAATATAAAATCAAAACAGGCCCAATAGAAGGCATCGCCTGTACATGGACCAATAATTTAAGTTGAAACTGTAGAATGCAAATGACAAAAAAGGACAAAAATAAGCTACAGTAGATTATGTATTTAGTTGATGTTCGTATTTATGAGTTTATGAATTTCAGTCCTAGATATAGAATGTAGCCACTTTTTTAAATTTCTTTTGAAACAATTTCCGAAACGTAAATCTTTTAAGTCTTTAGGTATAATTTCATAAAATTTAGGCGCTAAATAGAGATATGATCGCTGCATTATAGATTTATGCGGTTGAGGAACTATTGTGCCACGAATTTTGTACCTGGTATAATGATTATGTTTAATTTTTTGGTCGGTGTTTACAAATTTATGGTAGTGAGTGATACTGTGTAAGAAATAAAGCTGTCTTATATCATACATTCGAACATCTGCGTATAATTTTTCAGTGGGATAAAGTTTCGGTTTTTTATATATCATTTTTAGAATACTTTTTTGAAAAACATCTAAATTATAGATATGTGAGGAACATGCAGCTCCCCATGCTAATATACCATATGTGAGATGAGGCTCAATCAGTGCATGGTATAATGTTCGAACATATTTTTCTGTCAATATATTTCCAAAGTATTTAATTTTGTAGGATACAAATCTAACTTTTTTTAAAATATAATTGACATGGATGTCCCATCGTAAGTGAGGATCCAAGACCACTCCAAGGTATTTTATGTTGGGCACTCTATTAATTTGCATTTTCTGATCATTAATGTTGAAGGAGAAATTTGTGTAATTTGGCAGATGTCTAGCATAAGATCCAAATGGTAAAAAATGTGTTTTAGAGTAGTTAATGCTTAATTTTCTACTGTTAAACCACCGAATAATTTTGATAAAATCATTTTCAATTACATTTTTCAGATCAGACCAGTCAGTGCCTTCATATAATATTGCAGTATCATCTGCAAAACTAATTATTTTGCCAACACAATTAATTTGGAAAATATCATTTAAACATATATTGAATAACAGCGGACCTAAGACAGTTCCTTGTGGGACACCACACTTAATATACATTTCTTTACTAAATGATCCTGATATCTGCACAGATTGTGGGCGATTTGACAAATAACTTTCGATCAGTGAGTACACGTTTCCTCTGAAACCAATTCTCTTCAATGCTTCTAATAATAATTTGTGATTAACTGTGTCGAAAGCTTTCTTTAAATCAACAAAAATGCAGATTGAAGGGATTCTGTTATCAATATTTTGATGTATTTGATTTACAATTTTACTTATTGCGTCCGATGTAGCCTTCTCTTCTGTAAATCCATATTGATTTTCACTTAAAAATTTGAATTTTGTGAGGTATCGAATCATTCTAGTAGATAAAACTTTTTCAAAAACCTTTGCTACACTGGATATTATTGATATTGGTCTATAGTTGTTAACATCTGTTTTTGTTCCTGATTTATGTATCGGTATTATATTACCTTTTTTTAAAATTGAGGGATATATGCCAGATTCAGAGCATTTGTTGATTAGGTAAGTGAGTGGTTCTGTTATGTCCTCGGCTATAATTTTCAAATGCTCGCTTTTAATACCATCGAACCCAGGAATTTTCCGATTTTTTAAGGACATAACAGTGGTGTGTACTTCACATTGCTCGACTTTATCCAAAATAAATGAGTTCAAAGTTCTTTTTGGAGGCTGAGTATTTTATACATTTGCTTGTATATTACTTGCTAAATTATAGAGATAACCAAAAGGCAATATTAAGAATTTTTTCTTTAATTGTAGCTTGTTAACAAATGAAAGAAGTACCGCTCCAAAATGTTTATATTCGACTTTTACCATTCACATTTCACATATAATTTCAGGGCTGCACTATTCTAACGATTACGATTGAAGAAAATAGTGCATAAAAATGCTCAAAATTGTATATATTGTAATTTATAACATTGTTTTTCGGTCGTCTCTATACGAGTGTACACACCATGGAACAATCAGACAAAAGGTATTAGGAACACTCCTCCAAACAGGCTGTTGAAAAAAATGGATGCGACGTCACTAGAGAATCGTTTACGAAAGAGTTTCTTAGTAGTTAGAAGTTTACCATTTTATTTCTTCATATGCAGGTACCTATGAATACGTAACTTGCAGACTAGATGATTGAAATCTGTAGATATGTCCACATCGACGAATGTTTTTAGATGACTCACCACACATCCAACCTCCATTAACCTTCGGGCAGGATTAAAATTTATCTTTTTCTTGCTGTCGTTTGTCTTTCACACTGCCATTAATGAGCCCTTCTATAATCTTTCTTTCTTATTCTACTCTTTCTTATTTCCGTATTTTTTCTTTGGTGTTTTCTACTTCGCTAATTTCTACGAAGTACCAAAGTACAAGCTATTTATATATACAAATTTTCAGCAAATATGAATGTCCTGTGATGACAACTAGACTACTTTATCTAGTGCTCTTACTCTGAAGCCAGCTGCAACCTCCTCCGATTACACACAAGAGCAAATATGTTTAAACCATTAGAGCTGAACTTTAGGGAGAACCTCATACGTGTGCAGCAGACCATGCCATTAGTACATTCCATTAGGACTTGTAATTAGCACCAGATGCCAAATCTAACAAGAAGTTTGAGAGCAAGTTTTTGTAATAATTATCTTGGAATCACAGTAACCATGCCTTTATATTGACAGGGTTAGGGACCATCTGTCGCAGAGATTAAAATCATGGGATGTAGGCCTAGTTGTAGGTACCAGTACTGTGTTTCTTTGTGATTGACACACAGCAAGATGTTTTGAACCCTCCATCTCTCCAGCTGTGTATACTGTTATTGAAATAATAGAAGAACACTAAAGCCTACCGAGCACTACGATATTAAAAAAAAGATCACCAAATAATTAAAAAATACACATTTGTTGTATGCTTCTGCCCAATGGAGCAAATTTTAGTGGTAGTTAAATATTCTGATATACCGCTTAGTCATCTTTCAGATCAGCGATAAGCTAAGAAAAAAAAACAAATACCTTGATATCGACAAGTAAGAAATCTACGGTAATTCTTACTTCTTACTGAGTCGCTTCGACAAAAGTGGAAGATGCCCAAAGTAGCAGTTTGGCAACGTTTTATTCTCGAAAATATTAAGCCGCTGGAGTGGCAGTAGTGTCGCCCGTGTCGCGACCTCTGTTTTTCCTAATATTGTTTGTGTTCGGATAGATTTATTTTCTTATAACTACTTGGCACACAGCCGTAGGTAATAGATGTCTATCAAGAAACTGTAATAGATTTACTGGGAACCGTATAATCAGCCTACATTTTGAGGTATATTTTATAATGGACAAGTTTACCATTTATTTGTTATTAGCTCAAATGAAATTTTAAGAGAAATGAAACAAGATGGTGAAAAAAATATTAATTTATCTCTAAAAACAAAAAAGTTACAGCCTATCAAAGTTGCGCCCTGCGAGAATGTTTTTATTCCGCGTGACAGCACACTTCGCTATCCAGTTGCGACGGCCATTGCCAACTCAATTTCCTAAGCACACAGATGGGTATAGGCGTTACCACCGAGAGAATAAGGCCTGACAACAGACTTGTGACGTCACCACGAGTAGGCCGGTCGGCCGGCCAACAGCACGGCGTGCCGTACATCAGCGCTAGTGAATAATATATTATTGCAGCATATTTAATATACTCTACCTGATGTAAATAACGGATAATTCAGAAACGTATTTTTGGTATATGAAGGCAACTTGGTGGAAAATAATAAAATAGTTATTAACGATTTTCACCCTGATATTCACTGATATGTCATCCAACATTACGTGCACATTAGATTAATAAGTTCATGTTATAAAAGCTTGCTAAAAATGAGAAAGTCTTCAATGAATAACCCCATGTTAGTCACAACCGATCAACCAAATTTCACAGGAATATGTGGACAATTTACTATTATTATAGACATAATATGATGGTACTTGAAAATTATATAAAAAATGTAGTGCTTGCAGAACAGTTGTGTCCAGCAAGAACCAACGAGGAGGTCTGAGGTAAGCTCTTGCCAGGAAAGTAATAAGGAAGATGAGGAAAAAGTGTAGGATAAATGATAAGAAAAACAGATGAAACCAAAGTAAAATAAACAACAGAAAAAACATAACAAAGATTATCCAAAACTTAATAAAAACTCTTAGAACAAACAAATAACAACACAACATAATAACAAAAATTAGAAAACAGAAAACAAGTATCAAAAATAACAAAAATTAGAATAACGAAAATTAAAGTGCTAAATTCTGAATATGTACAAATAAACATTTATCTACAGTTATGTAAATGTTGCGGCCTCATGTGAATGTAGTCAATTTACGTTTCTTTGCTTTATTAGCGCTTGCAAAGCTGTCGTTCCTTTTGGCACAATAATTTTTCAAAAATGTATTGACTAGTTTTATAACATAATCTGGTGAATGGACTGTGCAACGCGAAAATGAAGTGTCGTGATTATTATCACTCAGATTGTTAATTATCAACTGAGAAAGAGCGCGTCTCTTATCAATGATTTCTAAAAATGATTCCTCGTCACTTTACAAAACTTTATTGAAAATTATATAACTTAGCGTGACAATATTAACTAACTGGATCCTTTGGGAATTTTAAGCCACCTCTACTCAAATTCTGTATAATATTGTGCTTGTCTTCTAATATCAATATCATCTGTGAGTGTCAAATTTTCCTTACAATGATCGCAGTTATTTTTTTTAATGAGGCATAACAACAGTAACCAGCCAAGTAGATGATGACAGGGATTTCATCCTTCATAGTATCAATATCAGACTGTAAAATGTCAATTTCCCCGAAAAAGTGGCAATCATTAAAATTGTGTGGAATTTCACCTATTTCTAAATCATCATTTTCACAGAATTTATTTATTTGTATATCACCATAGCGAGACTTCAATGACATCAGGCTTTTCCTCAGATTCATATAACTGACGAACTGATATATTATATTGACCCCCTGCCAGTTGACGATACGTACCAAATCTATTTTCCAATGAGTCAGTTTGAAATTTACCTAAAAATATATAATTACTGTGCAGTTCAGATTTACAGTACCTTACTAATTCCAATAAGCCATATACTGTATGATGTAGTGCAGTGTAAGTCTGACTAGTTAGTCTTTTTGAAAATTTTGCTGGATCATTCCACTGTTCTAGCCAATCTAGCATGTTTTGCAAGAATGTTAGCTTAGTGTCATCACCTTGTCCATCACTGTTGGAGCAAACAATAGGCTCTGCATAAAGGTCATTTAACCCCTTTCCTTTCAATGGACTTTTTAGATTGACAATTCTCCACCACTTCCATATAATATCAATGAATTTTGCTGTCTCTTCGGAAGCTGTACGTTTTTACCAAATCTTGATACTGCATCTATTACGAATGGGTTAAATATCTTGAGAGCTAAATGAACATTTTGTCTTTCAAGATTGGTAGGTTATAAAGCTTTTAGGGTCAAACCATAACCATTTTTCAATATTTTATGACTTTCCATTTAGTACAATGTTTTAATCGCTTTATATGTTGGCCAATAAATAAAGAAGCAGATCTAGTTAAGAGTTTACTTACGTTTAAACCACCACGGTGATCTTTTCCAAAGTATCCAATCAAGATATGTGGTTTTATTTATTGGCCAACAGATTGATATAAAAGTCGGTTCAAATTCTGTTCAAATCACTTTCTAAGTTAATGTAATGTTTTATTTTGAGACTGTGAACTGATGTAGTTTCATAGTTTATATATTTTTTTTTAGACTGGCTAAGGCAATAGATGTTCGTGACATAACCTCAAAATAGAGCACTGACATGGAAAAATAGAAAACTATGACAATCAAGGAGGCCATACAGGCGCCCTACAATTGTAGGGACGACTGACGATACGGGCCTAAGAGAATGTAACCATGCAATTAATATTTTTTGTGTTTTTCTGATGATTAAGAATTTTATTTTGATTTACATTCAGTTTTATACTTTATAGAAGTCGTAACATAATTTTTATTGTTATTTTTTTCATGAAGATGTATTTTTTGTTGTTTTGTTTGACATTGTTATGTAGAAAAGTCTGTGATAGATTATATTATTTTGCATTTTTGTTTTATATATGAAGATTGCTCGAGCTTGGTTTGCGTTATTGGTTGATCCTGGTCCTGATGGGTCCTGGTCCTGGTGATTCCTGGTCCTGGTGGGATCTGGTCGTGGTCGTCCTAGCCCTCGTTCTCTGCTTCCACGTCGTGGGGGGGGAGGCAACCGCGGGTTCTCCTAGTCTCCTAGTCAAGGTTCCAGTTAGCGGGTGCCAACTGGGACCTTGGTCTAGGGTACTTGGCTCTGCGGTTGCGAGGCCTCTCGTCCGGATCGTAGTCCATGAGGAGTCATAGCTGCTCGTTCGGGTGGTCCTGAGCTTTCTGGAAGGTCTTCTCCGCTTTTTTCCTCATGTACTCGTGAATGGTGTCCCAATGCAGGTCTCTACGCAAGGTTGAGTTTCTCACGCAGGATGGTGCACTGGTGGCGATCCGGAGTAGCTTCATCTCTAGAGCAGCAAGTCGCTTGCGGTAGCTGGGAGCAGCGTACCCCCAGACCGCGGAGGCGTAAGCGAGCTGAGGTCTGGCGATGGCCTTGATCAGCCGTAGCTTGGTCGCTAGCGGCATCCGGCTGTGTCTACCCAGTAATGGGTAGAGTTGGGCCATGGCTGCTCTGGTCTTTGCGACGACAGCTTCTATGTGGTCTTTCCAGGTGAGGGACTTGTCAAATACGATCCCCAGATATTTGACTTTGTCGCTCCACTGGATATCTTCGTCGAAGATGGATGCTTCGAGAGGTCTTGCAATCCTTCTTCGTTGGCTGAAGATTGCCTGCGTCTTCTGGAGGTTGATGCGGATGTTCCATTTCACGCGATGTGGTCCAGTTCATCCTGTAGTCACCTACGGATGATCTCGGGTCGTCGATGCTTGGCGGCTATAGCAGTGTCGTCTGCATATAGGGCCAGCATTGTGTCAGCTGTCTTCGGTATGTCGTGAGTGTAGATGTTGTAGAGCAGGGGGGCTAAGGCTGACCCCTGGGGCACGCCTGCTTCCAGCTGTCGTCTTGTTGAGTGGCATGTGTACCAATCTTCACCGTGCCATGACGGGTGCTCACACAGTATACATTTGTAGTAAAGTTTTTACTGCCTCGGCAGTTACGCCTTTCTGTTTCCTTCAGCTCGTCTTTACGCCGTCATGAATATTCCAGCTATATTTAGGCCGAAAGGAGCTCAAGATAGATGTCATCCGAAACTTATTGGCGATGCAGTAAGTTTTATTTTCTTCGAATAGACTTGGGCCAGTTTTTGCGAGCCACCATCACTTGGACCCAATCCACTTTAGTTGGAAATTTATTTTTATCGCACTTCAAGTTTATTTCATGAATAAGACATAAAACGGATATTAAAATGCGTATAAAGCATGCCGAAACGCGAGGCAGTTTATACTTTATTGTCGATCCTCGTTGCCAACTGTAAGCTCTGCACAGAGTTGCCAAATTTTTCTGCGACAATTCTGGAAAAAAGAAAATAAATCCGTACAGATAAATAATGGCTAGTGTATAACATCTAGAGAAAAATGAAGATATATAAATCATGCTTGATTTTATTTTTTGCCAGCGTTTTTGTTACCCTGCCACTCTAGAATTGTCAATTTTGGTGAGCGCGAAAAAAATCTTAATAAACTGCAACAACAATTGACATAACCTCATTTGGTTGGTTGAAACATGGACAACCTGATTTTAAGTTGTTTTCTCCATCGCATTTCGTCCCCTTTTAAGGCCAGCTTCTATTTTTGCTTATCATGGAAATGAAAGGGCAGCTTTCGTACTATCCATGTTACGATTGGTTTTTTGAATATATTTTTGTTCAAATAATACAATTTTTGAACGTTGTATCGAGTAACTGAACTGATTTTCTAAGTTTGATAACTCAGGGGCGACCTTGGGCACGGAGAGTACTAAACGCTGATTATTGATTGATAATTGAAACATGACTGAGTTTCAGAGATATTTTTTGTGCAAACAAATACTTAATCCTAAATAACATTCGGAATAGAAATAGAATAATTATTATACATTGTCTTAAATTTAATTATAAAAATCTAAAACTTGAAAAAACGTTTATTTTTTGTATTTAGAATGAAATTTATTATATGTATAAAGCTCACAATTTATGTAAAAGTGCACTTCACTTGCGTCACTTACTCCCATTCCCAACGACCTCTATAGCGACCTTATTTTATTTCCCATAATATCCTAAAAATAATATTGTTGACCTATGGGCATTAGAGCGAAATGCAGTTTTATCTTAAACTACAGGGTGCGTCATCTATTACTTTTTTCTATTTGAAAAATCAGCACGCTTTTTACGAGATAAAATCGAATTTTTTTTATTGATAAATGAAGGATAGTTTATGCCATTTATGTATAAAAAATAATATCAGTCATGTGACCACCGCGGCTTCGTTTTCAGGCCAACATCCGAACATCAAAATTTTCAATGACTTTTCCCAGAATAATCGGGTCTATGGCCGCAATTTCAGTCCGAATATTGCGCTTTAGGTGTGGAATTGTCCGGGGACCATTCGCATACACTTTTCCTTTCAAAAATCCCCAAAGAAAATAGTCAAGAGGTGCTAAATCGCACGATCCCGGGGGCCAACTGAGATCTGAATTTCGTGAAATTATGTGGTCTTGACATTTCGTGTGGAATAAGACGATTCTTTGGCGAGATGTGTGAGCCGTTGCTCCGTGTGTTAACATGCCGCTATAACGTTCGCCGTTGACGGTAATGGCTTTTTCTTCGGAATCTTCAAAGAAGAATTGTCCAACGATGCCACCAGCCTATAATCCGCACCAAACAGCCACTTTTTCAGGATAGAGAGGTAGTTCATGATATTGATGTCTATTTTCAGCCCCCCAGAATCTGCAATTTTGCTTATTTACGTACTAACCATTGAGGCGAAAATAAGCCTCATCAGAAAAGAGTACTTTGGCCGAAAATCCGTCTTCTCTTTGCAGTATCCAATTAACAAAAACACGCCGCTGTTGATGGTCTGCCGGCTTCAATTCTTGTGCTAGTTGGATTTTGTATGGATGGAGGTGTAAATCAATGTGTAAAATCCGGCGTAAAGTGGTCTCACTAATTCCCAATTATTGCTAACTGTGCCTAGTCGCACACTTTCACTCACTGCGGCTATGTTTTCACGAGTATGAGCTGGACGAGCATGTTGGTATGGTCTACGACCTTCCGCTGTACCAGTTTCCTCAAAACGATTAACAATCCAACCAATTCCAGGCTCTGTAGGGCGTCCATGTCGGCCAAAGCTAGTGCGAAGTTTGCGAAAAGTATTTTTTATATTTCGACCGTTTTCGTAATAACTTTGGATAACCAAAATGCGTTGTTGTGTTGTAAACGAATCCATGACTATGAATGGCATACCTTTGACAGTTCATTTATGTCTACCGCATGACTTTTGACTCACATGGTAACACATAAACTTATAGGTAAAAAAAGTAACAGATGACGCACCCACTATTAACACTGATGCGTCAGTATTAACCATTTTACCATGGAATGGGGTATTTATTGGCCGTATAGCCTGGATGTCAATAATTAAGAGTGTAATACAATAGACAGGGTGTCCGGTATATAGTAGGACAGAAAAATGGGACAATTTTCGAAGGGCAGATCTACAACTTACCAAAAAATGACGCTTGTAAAAGTTTTACTGTTTTTGAGATATTATTTTTTTGTCTTTTTCAAAAAATTTCCTTTTGTTGCTGTGCCTAGAAATAACAGGATATCTGTTTGTTTTTTTGCAATATATTCTCAGATAGTTGGTCTGCCATTTGAAATATCATTGTCGATAAATACAAGAAGGTAAACTTGACAAACCAATTTCTTCTTCGAAATTTTTATTTTAGAAAACTGTTTCACTCAGCGTTGGTATCCAGCAATGAAATGAAAATGTACTAGACTGCTACTGCAAAGTACTGCGATAAATTACCTGCTTAATCAGGACTTCATAAAGGTAAAATAATGCTATCGTTCTTAAAAAATTCAAAAAAGACAAAAAAAATAATATCTCAAAAACAGTGAAACTTTCGACCGTTTTCGTAATAAGGTTGGATAACCAAAATGCGTTATTGTGTTGTAAACCAATACATGACTATGAATGGCATACCTTTGACAGTTCATTTATGCCTACCACATGACTTTTGACTCACATGGTAACACATAAACTTATAGGTAAAAAAAGGTAACAGATGGCGCACCCACTATTAACACTGATGCGTCAGTATTTACCATGGCATGAGGTATTTATTGACCGTCTAGCCTGGATGTCAATAATTATTAGTGTATTACAATATACAGGGTGTCCGGTATATAGTACGGCAGAAAAATGGGACGATAGGCGAAGGGCAGATTTACAACATACCAAAAAATGACCCTAGTAAAAGTTTTACTGTTTTTGAGATATTATTTTTTTGTCTTTTTCGAAAAACTTCCTTTTGTTGCTGTGCCTAGAAATAACAGGATATCTGTTTGTTTTTTTGCAATATATTCTCAGATTGTTGGTCTGCCATATGAAATATCATTGTCGATAAATACAAGAAGGTAAACTTGACAAACCAATTTCTTCTTCGAAATTTTTATTTTAGAAAACTGTTTCAGCGTTGGTATCCAGCAATGAAATGAAAATGTACTAGACTGCTACTGCAAAGTACTGCGATAAATTACCTGCTTAATCTGGACCTCATAAAGGTAAAATAATGCTATCGTTCTTAAAAAATTCAAAAAAGACAAAAAAATTAATATCTCAATAACAGTGAAACTTTTACTAGGATCATATTTTGGTATGTTGTAGATCTGCCTTTCGCCTATGTTCCCCATTTTTCTGTCGTTCTATTTACCGGATACCGTGTATATAAATACGCTCCACTGCCATAAACATCAGTAAATACTAATGGTATGGACCACAGTAAATACTGATCGCATGACATTCGCCTATGAAGTTTCTTCGACTCTAGAAATACTGAAAAAGGTAGCAGCAAGCTCTGAAGTTTCAGCTATACATTTCTCGATTTCCTCGGTTATTACTTTAGGCTCTAGTTATTTGCCATAAAGAGATAGAAGGAGGACTAAGTGATGGTCTAAGCCACAAGACAAAAGCTTCAGGTATTCCTACTATTTTCGGTGCGTCAAGGAACTTACCGAAGTCTTAATTGGGCTTTTCCTTTTTCCTTTGTAACCTTATATTAAAACAGTGGGAGCCACAATAGACCAAAGAGTCGCAGCGGATGATCGTGGTTGATGCACTCACAAGAAACCTAACCTATATTAAAACAATTATATAACGTCTTAGTAAGTTGAGAGCGACAAACGAAAGCTAAAAGAACAAGAAATAGAAAACAAACAAATTAAATTCGATCAATACGAGTATAAGCACATACATTAGGGCTTAAATAGCAGACAGAACAACAGACTACATTCATACAAACGGTCCTTTGAATTAGAACCATTTGGTGCTGATTATACGAGAACAGCTGCCTTAAAGTAAGTAAACCTTTTTTGTTATTTCTATTTACGTTTGTAAAGAGCTTAAGAGCTTCTAACGAGCTCGTCTCAAATATAACTGCACCAACACTGGCAACTTCGCCATCCTCAATACCCTTTTGTGTCTGTCTGTCCTACAGAAACGCGCTAACGAGGAGAATGTGTTTTTTCACGCTTACTATATAATTAACGCCATGTTCGCGGAAAAAACGTTGAACGCATAGACGTACGCTAGTCTAAAAAGTCTAGGAGATATGGGAAAGGTCAGTCACAGAGCGACAAGACCGCCGGTTAATATACCAAGTGACATCCGAACACCCAGTTTAAATGGTTTTATTTTAATAAAATTTTGTATAAGTACTTAATGAAGCATAATAAGTAAATGATAAAATCTATCTATCTCATTCCAGGCAACCACCAACTCCTCTCGTAGTGCTTCTAGAGTCTGAGGAGGACGTTGCAAATTGGGCAATCTCCTACCCATCATATCCCACACGTGCTCAATTGGGGATAAGTCGGGAGATCTTGGTGGCCATGGTAACAATGTGACATCATTATGTTGAAAGAAGTCTATTGTGACTCTTGCAACATGTGGTCGAGCATTATCTTGTTGGAAAGTTGGATCTGCCAGGGTAAAAGATGGGGTTCTAGAACTTCGTGGATATAACACTGCGCGTTCATGTTACCTCTGATAAAGATTAAAGGTGACCTGGAACCATAAGCTATAGCACCCCAAACTATAACTCCAACAGTGTGATGAACATGTCTTTCAACAAAAAACTGTGGATTCCTCCTTTCACCACGATGCCTTCTAACCCTGGCACGACCATCGTGCATGCCTAAACAAAATCGAGACTCGTCACTAAAGACAATACTGTTCCATTCCTGATCCCAGAGTGACTGTTGTCTGCACCACTCAAGGCGACTACGTCGGTGTTCTCGAGTTAAAGGGAGGACCCAGGGTGGCCGGTATGAAAACAAGCCAAAACTTCTCATTCGTCGGTAAACACTTCGCATGCCAATAGGTCTTCCGTGTTCTGCAAACCATTCATTTGCAATGGACCTGGTAGTGGAGAAACGGTCCCTTAAGGCCAATAATCTTAGGCGGCGATCTTCACGGCCTGTTGTTCTACGGCGGCGTCCAGTGCCCCTTGCTCTTTGCGTACGGCCTTCTCGAAGCCATGCCTGACAACACCTAACCACAGTGTCTACACTTCTTTGCACTCTAACTGCAATTGCCCGAAAAGAAAGTCCAGCTTCCCGAAGTCCCACTATACGGCCCCTATCAAACTCACTAAGTTGACGAAATCGTACAGGTCTCCGTACTCTAGGCATCGTAACCGATCGTAAAGGATGTCCAGAACCAAAATCCGCCAACGTTGATTCTCTACTGCGGCTGAAACATTCATTTTTAGAGCGTTAGTGAATTAAAAAAGAGCAGTATAAAAACCGGAATGTCCAACTGATAAGGCTGAAAATTTTTTCACTTGTTATTTACAGTAAGATAAATACATTCACCAACTTTTATTGAAATAAAACCATTTAAACTGGGTGTTCGGATTTATATGTCACTTAGTATACTTCTGACTGTTAGAGACAGATTCAGTAGTACTCGAGCCATCGCTAATCAGTGGTTTGAAGAGCATGGAAGAATGGTTGGTATGCGTAGTATATCTCCGAATACGACAGATTGGCCTTTTATCGTCCACATTGGGTGCTACCTCTCACAGCTGAACATTGGCGTAAGCGTGTGCTCTGGTAGAGAGAAAGGTCCGGTAATGAAATGAGGTGGTCTTTAGACAGTGCCCGACCACATATTGCCAGAGCATCGTTAGCCGCCATGGATCGCATCAATCGTTTACCTTGCCCACCTCGATCACCTGACCTGTCTCCAATTGAACATGTCTAGGACATGATAGGTCGGAGGCTCTTGCATTTGCAACACCCTCCACAGACTTTAGCAGCTGTTACTCACGAAGTTGCAGTAGCCTGGAATGAGATACCCCAACCGGATATCGACCACCCTATCAGCCCGTGTCAATTAGTGTATAATATATCGTGGATCCTCAACAGATTATTGAACCAGCATCTGCAGTCAGTTGACGAATCAAACTGAAAATTCAATCATTCTTCTAGTAAGTGATAATGAACCTAAAATTATTAAAATCGGATAAGAATCCGTAGGTGTTTATCTTTTTTTTGTCAGTCAGTGGATTTTAGGTACCGTATTTGGGAGTTGAGTGCTTCTGGAGGAAGGTAAAGAATGAACCTAAAAAGACAGCCAGTAAACATTTTATATTTTTTACTCAAGTTTGGAGGCTTAGAAGTATGTTATTTTGAAACCTTGAAAGTAATATCCTGAACCTCTATTTTATATATATTTATTATTACAACACACTACAGTAACGAAGAGAATAATTAACCTGGGAGACAAAAACGACAAAATATATTGTCATTGCCAAATTATTTGGAATAGGTCACTGTGGTGGCCGAAACGTCGTTAGTAAAAAGTAATGAAAGCATACGGGGTTTCGTTTAGTGGGCAGACAATCATGAAGTCCTACAACATTGAAAATGGTGACATCACGCCGTTGGAGCTGCTTAATCAATAATAAGTAGATAAGTGCTGGTACAACGGGGTCGGCAAAAAATGGCGTCAAGTAGGTTGACTGTGCACTTGAGCTCAGCGCAATTTGACTACCTTGAGAAAAAAGTCAGTTACTACCATAATATGTACAACAGAGAATTAAGTCAGTCTAACAGGCCCATACAATCAGTTCATAGACATAATTTTCCTGCCCTACTGGTAGTTACTGTCCATTTGGCAACGTTTTGTCTTTTCACATCTACGCAGCATTGCTGTAGCGAGTTTTCCTTCTTCTAGTGCATGGTCGTATACGGTTTTTGCGCTGCAGTACATAAAGATTAGTCAGCTGGTCTAGTTCGCCGGGCGGTGAGCTATGATAGCAGGAGTACGTGGCTCGGAAACGTTTCTCCAGTTTTTAAAGGCAAACGAACAAGGAAATCTAGGATGTGTGAAATGTGTCTAATAGGTGCATTTAATTACCGGGGTTGGGAGCGTATAAATATTCTAAGATCAAAAAATTTTGATATACTTTCCACCACATCCTACAACCCGCAATCCCCGAATGTCAACCCCTACAAATACGAAGATTGGGCGATATTTGTCTTCTCCGGTCTTGGCTTTTTTCTACACCGCCACTGGACCGAATTTCAAAACTACAGAGTGTTTTCGTCCTTGGCACAGTAGCAACCTTGGGTGAATATTTCATCAAAATCCGCGCAGTACTTCGCACAGATTGACAGACAAACAAACATCCTGACAGAAATGACTGACATGGTTTTTTGTTATGTACATGTCATATGACATCTCATTTAAAATTTTCGCCATTACAATACTGCCTTGCCCAGTGGCGTAGAAAAGTAAAAGTGTCAAATGCGGGGCCAAACGTGGCCTAGTTGTCAGGCTTTGTTTCCCCAACGTTACTACTACTAGGTGTACATGTGAAAAATGGTTTTCCCTACGATGCTTCGACTATGTGATTCTTGTGGTAATATACTATATATATTTAAGTACCCCCTTAAAGCAATGATTTTTGTATATCCGTTTGTATCTGTGTCGCTACCAGAGTGATGGAAGGAGCTTAAATTTGACAACACAAAAGAATGCTTGTGACATTTCCTGGAAGATAAGACACACGATGCGCCTATGATAACCACTAAAGCAATGATAAAGTAAATCCTCTCTGAAAGTCCCTTTTAGCCTGCATATGCAAGGAATTTTAAGCGCTCCGTCAATATTTATCTTCGTTTTTAAATAATATTTGCCGGCACAGAGTAAACACTATTTTAGGTGCCATATAGCAAGTAAGCTCGTAGAAGTATTAAGTGACAGGACGTATACGTGAGCACGCATGTGTATATAGGATGATTCAAAACTATTTTACATTTGAAAATACTAGAGAATTTTGGTAATTTACTGACAATTTTAGTACATCGTGTTCGATAGATATTCTGCTTTTGAGCATAATATATAGAAATGTATACAATTTTCATATTGTCAAGGCGTTGTGTTGACAGATTTTTGTTAGTTTGAACGAAAGCAATTTTCTGAGATAATGCCTATAGCATGTAGAGGTGGCTTCTTACGAGAAACAAATTAATATCTTCCTGATTTATTCCATTTTGTATATGTTTATCTGAAGTCACTTGAAATAGCATAAAAACCTTTGGTCGGCGCGTCCTTTGTAATTTCATGACGTATCATAGGCGTGCGGTTATTTATTTAGAACGATAATAATAATGTTTTTATTTATATCACAATAAATGGATTTTACTATCTTCTTATTTTTTTGATTTGGGATAAAAAATACTTATATTGGGAGTTTAATTTCTGTTGACTGAAAGTTAAGAAATGGAAAAATTACAGAATTCCAACGTTTGACAAAGGCAAATATTTACATAGCTGGTAGGTATATAAAAAGGTATATAAAGACTTACATTATAGGTATTTATATATCATCCTCGCCTTCGGAGCTGTCGCTAGAGTCATCTTGTAGAGGACTTACAACGGGATTTACAGGAGGCAAAACACAATATTCATTTTCTTTTTCAATAATATGCCTAGAACACTGCTTCCATAGGCCTGTGGCAGCAATATGAGATACTGCATCTCTTATTGTGGGCAATAGCGATTCACTTAATTGAGGGGTCTGATTATGTTTTCTTACTTTTTTTTTAAAAGCAGCCCAGACCAACTCAATCGGGTTAAAAATGCAGTAATAGGGAGGTAGACGTAATACTTCATAGCCATTTTGCTGAAGCAGATTGTCAACAACATACTCTTTTTCAAATTTTTGTCTTTTAATAAGATCCAATTATATGGCTTTGGTTGATTTTTGTGGTATTTCCATTCCCTTATCCTTCATAAAATCAACAATGTCTTGTTTTTTTTGTGCCTGTATTCGGAATTTTGTGTCGGGAATGGTATGGCGCATTGCCCATAATAATCACTGAATTTGGGGAAATGTTTGGTATTAACTGCTGCTCTATCCACTTTTCAAATAAGTCGGAGGTCATGTCCTCATGATAGTCGGCACATGATTCTTTGATATTTTTGGCAGATAACAGCAAGGCATTAGGTATAAATCCATTTTCACTGCCAGCATGGAGAATAATGATTCGTTTTCCACGGTTGCATGGTGCATTTAAAATGCACTTGTTGCTGTCGTCAACCCAGCCGTACTGCACAACATCATGAGTATCATACCACGTTTCATCCAGGTAAATCAGATTTCTTTTTTGCTCTCTATAGATTTTAACTTTGTGCAAATATTCTTGGCGCAATTCATCGATTCGAGACGACTCCATAATCACCATTCTTTTATCTAATTTTTTGTATTGAAAACCACACAGTTTTACAATACAGTGCAGTGAGTCTAAGCATTTGTAATTATAAAAATCTTCAGGATAATCTTTTAATTTATCCCGTATCATTTCCAACGTGGGCACCAAATTTTCTTTATAAAATCTGTATATTATACGACGAATATCTTCCTGAAAACCCATGTCTATTCTTTTTAATTTTTGCCCTATGCGCTTTCTGTGGAAGGAATGGTTGACTACATCTCCCCTTTTTATAACCCGATAAATGGTAGACCGACTGATTTTTGTCAGGATACAAATTCTGTTTAAAATTTGATTTTGCGAGGAATCTGGATTTTCGTTTTTCAGACAATCATACATATTTAGGATTACTCTTTGGGTCTGTTTCTCTAAATCTTTATGAAAGAATTCTGCCTGCACAGGTTCATCAACCATCTCCTCGTGGCTTGGAGCATTTTCCCAAGGTCTCCAAAGAGCCATATTTAGGACACACAAGAACAATCAACACAACAATTAAATCAACAAGTAAACTGAGTATTCAAAAGTCAAAAACACACAAACTAATAAAATCTATGAAAAAACACGGACAGACTAAAGAAAACACGTTTATTCACCGCTACACGGCACTGGCTAAACTGTTTCAATTTGCAGTAGCCACCTGCACTTGTTCGGAGCTCTGAAATACACGCTTTCTCATTGGCTATGTCCACGCATAGGCGTACTTTACTCCACGTGGACCGGTGAAACTGCCTTTGATCTTATACGGGGGATATTTGCGGCGAAATTTGGCGATTTTTGCAGCAACAGAGCGTGTTAAATATAGATATATAAAACGCACCCGGTATTTCAAAGTGTTTCAAGTGACTTCAGATAAAGTTTTTATACACTTTTCAAAGGACGTCGCATGAAACTTGCAGGGCATTAAAATGCCACCTCTTAATTTGAAGAAAACCTAGCGTCTCGTTTTTCCAATATTTGTCCTGAAAGTCGATGATAAATGATTTCCATCAAATTGATATCTCTTCTCAACTATTTCGTTGTATAAAGTAAAATAGGAACAGAAATTAAATTAAGCAAATATAAATTATTAATTGGTGATAGCGAATTTGGTATTTGCTTGCCAAAAATAAAATCGGCGGATAAAATATGGTGGATATGATTGCAAAAAGATTTTTAGATTGCGCTCAAATTCGAGTTATGTATGTTTTTGTGGTTTCTGATAACTAACTTGATATTGATTTTTTGTAAAGAAAAATGACTGATTCAATATGGCGTACATGTTTGCAAAAAATGTATTGATTGTGCTCAAGTTTGAGTTTTTTATGATAACGAATTTTTAGAAATAAAAATGACGAGAGATGCAGTCCATCATATACAACCAGAATTGACATATTTCTCAGCTGGGTGTCTGATAAGCAGACTACTATTCGAAAATAGAGTGTACTCTAATGGACGTTTTTTCCGGTTTTTTCTAAGCTCATTTTGAATTTGCTAATCCACTAAAAATTATGGAAAAAAATCATCAATTAGACATTGCTATCGTATCATGTGTCGATTGGCATGTGACGAAATTCCATATTCTACTTATACATACCATAGACTCCGCAATCTGTTCTGCCACATCACAATGCAGCTGGTTATTTTAATGTGGCATTAATCAGTTTTTGATACGGGTCTCTAGTCATTTTTACGTTTAATGACATTTACTTCCTTATAATGTCGCATGCAGAGCTGTCTGAGTAGAACTAATGAATCCCTATAACGGCGACCAGAATCTGGCGTCAAACGCGAAAAAAATGTTTTGAACTTTGGCCAGGTGTGTGTCGATGGCCAATATGTAGCGACTTAGCGTTTATTTACCTTTTAAAATTATTAAACATGCTTGGCAATTGAGGAACTCGGAAATGGCTAAATATACAGGGCTTTCGAAAAATTTCATATTTTCGTAGTCACAATATCTAGCTGTGAGGTACCCAGTCGTCAGTAAAAAAATCACAGTTTTTTCGATCATCATTCTATTGCGTACGATTTTCAGCTACAGTAAGAATTTAAAATAATGCCTCTCGTATAAAAAAATTTTTCTGCAAAAGTAAAAAACGAATTCAAATCTCTTTCAATGCCAAACCAGTAAACTGCTCAATTTCCAAATCAGAAATATGATGTACAAGGAGCTCTTAGTTACAAGTGCTTGGAATATTTGTCTATAGTTAGAAGTAAATTACAGCAAAGCGGAGGTAATCGTGTTTTGTTTAGCAAGCTCAAATTTTGTCAAAGCAATGCCAGTGAGAAAGAATGATGTGAATGATGCAACTATTGTTATATATTTATTTTAACTATAAGCCATACGTTAGTCACGAATATGCTGAAAGTCTTATAACGGCTGTCAAGCTGTATTGGTGGCAACACTAGAGGGTAAACGATACTGGAACGGCTAATGACTAACCAAAGAATACCAATGTGTGGTGGTTTTGTTATTAAACACCTCCCAATTGCAGCAAATTATCACAAACCTTGGAGAAGGATCTGACAGAGACGATAAATGTTCAGACGGTACCGGTTTTTGTGGCACCATTTCCCCGTTTGCATTTTCTCGCTGGACTAAGAATAATTTCAGTTATCTGGTTGGAAAAGAATCATTTAATAATCCTGCTGATTGGATGGTAGGGTGATGTGAGGTCTATTATGTCTTCTAACTGCCTCCTTTGATTTCACTATAAAGGCTGATTTCTGTACGACCCTGTATGTACACATTACCACCGTCTCGAAACGTTTGAATACAAATACAAAAGTATATGATGGCTTTTACTTTGCCGTCGCTTGAATCTAAAATGATTGAATGCGACATGGCCCGTCAGAAATGATCGATAGCCGTAAATATGAGTGAGGAATGATTCATTTCTGAGTATAAACAGTTTTTGTCTCCTTACTACGAAATGTAATTTACTGCTAAGCTCGCTACGAGCTCTTTCATATCGATCTTTTACATCAAGTGACACGGCCCTTTTCGTGTGGCGCTGTATGTACAACCGCACAAGTTGATTGAATGCCCACCCTTCGATTGGTTTCAACTTTATGGGCTTGGTATTTCGACTTGCCGGTTGGCACAGCCAGTAGCGAAGAATAGGTAAAAGTCGCTGGTATCTGCAGTCGACCGGTAGTGCATCTGGAAATGTCGCTTCTTCCCGATACTTACCCCGATCAGACGTGGCAGCGCAGTCTGAGCATAGGAAACACTAGGATGTGCTGTGAAATATGTCTAATAGGTGGGGGAATTACCAATATAAGTATGGCAGTCATTATTGAAATGGGTAATAGGGGGGCGGGGGTGTCAAAACAAGTCAAAAGGTTCATATGACCCATGGTCCAAAATTCAATAGATTTTTGTCTAAATGGCTTTATAGTTTACAACTTTAAGTGCTTTATATCGACCACAATCACCACAATCTCACTAATTTTAATAATCTAATCTAAAACGTTTTTAAATTGGGTAATTAACAAATAAATGGCATTAAGTTTTTCTAAGTTAAGCCAACAATTTTAGTCCTTAAGTAAGTTTCATTAAATTAAATATTTAAAACACACATGACAACAGTGGGTCGGTCTTTCATCACTCTTATCGAACCGGCAATCGATCGCAAACGGTAACAGTGGTTACTTATCGTTTTGCATAGATAAATTACTTTATCGTTTTGTCGAGCATAGGATCGGGCGTGTTGTTTTGTTTTTATTCGCATACGTCGTCGTGTTTATTTACAATGTTCTCGAATCAAGAGCTCGCCGACATGTTGCTAGTTTACGGTGTAGCTCGTCAGAATTGAAATCTTGCAGCTCAAATGTATCGCGACAGATTTCGCCAACGGGTACACCCAGACGGAAGGACATTTGTGCAAGTGTACCAAAGGCTTCGACATACAGGAAGTGTTCAGCACACTAATATTCGCACTCATGAAAGACAGGTTACTGTAGAGCAGGAGGAACAAATTTTAAATATCGTGGATATCAATGCAGATATTAGCACTCGGGAATTAGGCCGTCGCGTGGGACTATCCATAGAATCCTACGGGAAAATTTGCTTTATCCCAACCATGTATAACGAGTGCAGGCCTTGTTACCAGAAGACTATCCTCGCAGACTAACATTCTGTCAGTGGTTTTTGCACAAAAACTTTGAAAATCCGGATTTTTTTTAAAAACATTCTTGCGACAGACGAATGTACTTTTACGCGAGACGGGATATTAAATTTCCATAATACTCACACGTGGGCCCAAGAAAATCCTCATACCATTCGTGAAGGTAATTTCCAACAACGTTTTAAAATAAATATTTGGGCGGGTATTCCTGACGATCAGGTAATTGGCCCTTTCGAGTTACCCCCAAAGTTGTCAGGAGAAGGATACCTTAGCTTTCTAGCCAATAACCTACCAGAACGTTTGGAACAGACCTTAAACAACATGCCATTACAACGGAGACAGAATTTGTGGTTTCTTCATGACGGGGCACCACCACACATTTTTAGGCGCGTCATCCAGTATTTGAATGAACATTAGCCAAATCGCTGGATCGGTCGAAAAGCTCCTGATCCTCGAAAATGGCCAGCAATATCTCCTGACCTCAATCCGAGGGATTTCTGGTATTGGGGAGAACTTAAAGGGATGGTTTATGGGGCTGGTCCAATAATAACTGAAGCACAACTTCGGGAAAAAAATTTTAATGCGGCTGAAATAATAAATGGACAACTTCGAGGACCTAGACACCTAGAG
Source organism: Acanthoscelides obtectus (assembly GCA_963669975.1). NCBI lineage: Eukaryota > Metazoa > Arthropoda > Insecta > Coleoptera > Chrysomelidae > Acanthoscelides > Acanthoscelides obtectus. The sequence goes on along the minus strand of CAVLJG010000010.1, from coordinate 28,968,475 downwards.
TAAGAAGAAACTAGGTTCGTCGTAATGAAGCTTGTGTGGAAAGTGGAGGACGACATTTTGAACACCTTATTTAAATACAGAAAAAAGTGCAGTGTGTGTTTTAAAAAGAAAAACAATGTATGTATCAAAATTGTGTTCCATATCTATAAGTGGGTTTTTTTAATACGTTCAATAAACTTTCACACACCAGGTGAAGCGCTGAGACAGTTAGTGGTAATGATGTTCATCTATAAGCTGTCTCTTTTTGGAAGAAGTTAATTACGAGCGTCTACAATGGATCAAGATAGTCAAATAGGCGCATATAATTAGCCTCTAGGCCCTAGCCGCAATAATAGCCTGACTTCAAAAATATCCATACTTAGCATAGTTTTGAGTGCCATACGTATATTTTCCCTGGCTCTGCCTTTCTCTGAGAAAATTTGCCACTTCCCGTTCTTCAAAAACTGTTGGAATCCGATATATAATAATAACATACAAACGGTTACCTCTGGCCAATGTTTACCTGCCCACCTCAGTCTTCGAGCATTCATCCTAAACCTTATGAAGAGCAAATGAACGGGTAAATCTATTTGTAAAATATGTCTAATAGGTGGGTAGAATTGCTGGTACATAAATATATCAACAGGAGGCAGGAAAGGAGGGTAGTCTTGGGTGACTAGCTAAGATCCGACGAAAGTATGCATTCTCGAGAACTTGTACTTCGCATAAACATATTAACGGCAATAAGTTTAGATATATCCTCCCCCTCTCCCAAAATGTTTTGCCCCTACTTCCTACGCAACACTGTTATCAGTTCGTAAAGGATTATGATAATCCTTCTGGGGCTTAGATACTAACACGTATAACAAAGAATTAAATGACCTTCCTCCTCCCTATGAGAGGAATTGCTGCAGGCACACACGATCGTTGAGATGACCACTCCTTGAATTACGTTATTGGCCTTCATCATGCACAGTGCAGACAGCCCACAACAGTGAGGAAACGATTACAGACTGACGTACGACTACCGACAGCAACGCTTGTCGATCGGAGGACCACGTCGCACGTATCAATACCCGACTGTAGCAGATATATATAAGTTTCAAGGGTAAATATACGGAGACATCTATGATTAGTAAAAGATGTTCGAAGAATTACTGGGATCGGAGGCGTATAAATATCTCATCGTAAAAAATGAGATATACCCTCCCCCACGTCCTGCAACCCCTAACCGTCAATTTTGAACAAAGATGTTTCCGAAAATGATCAAAATCGTCTGAAACGTCTAAAAACTAAGTTTTAGCGATTTTTTGTTTTGCTTTTGGCCTTTTCCTCCGCCACCACTTGGCCGATTTAAAAAAACTACGAAGCTTTCGCGTCCTTGGTATAGTGGCAACATTGTGTAAAAATTTCATCAAAATCTGAGATCTTAGACCGACGGAAATGAGTGACTTGGTTTCTCATGAGGTACATGTCATATGTAATCCAAAAGACATGTCCAATTTTTGAAAATTTTCGCGATTACAATAGTTCCTCACCAGTAGACGTGCGAAATAAGAATTTCAATAATGTGCAGGAGCCTCTGAAACATTTTATTTTATTCATGTTATATAGATAGCTCTGCTGCTACCGGATCGCTTTCCAAAACCTCTTATGTCCGTGAAATATTAGTAACCCTGCTTCAAAATTTCATCAGAACCCGAGCGGTAAGTTATATAGCCAATGATTACCGGACAGACACTCAGAAGGGTTGACAGACATACCGAGGGAACTGGTTGACACGGTTTTTCGTGCTGTACACTACCGTTCACAAGTATTTGAATACCTGTATATTTCCATTTAAAATTATGACAAACAAAAATATCTATCTTTCTTTTTTAATTGAAAACCATCATCATGGAAATCAAGCATCACTGTACGGTCATTGAAAATGTTGCTCACACTATTATTGGGATCATTCGCTACAATTAGAACTTCTTTGCCTTTAGAATATTGTTATGTTTTTGTATAGGAATTCTTTCTCAGGATTTGATTTTCGATTATTTCTTTTAATTTGTGTTGTACGTAAACCCATAACACAGTTTTACTTCAGTTATCTTGTCTCATTTGATAAACTAACCATACTTCAATATCTTATAGACCAACGTTTACATTTGACAAAATGGGTGAAACAAAATAATATTCCGAGGAGATAAGAGGAGTTATTATAGGTCTTCATAAATCCGGCAAAAGAATTCGAGCAATTTTTAAACTACAAAAGGTACCATTGTCATCTATACACTACATTATTAAGAAATTTAAGGCTCAAGGCACAACATCTAATAACCGTCGTTTTGTATAATAAGTATAATAGTGAAAAGTAAACGCGATAGACGCATGACTGTACCCGAAATTGCAGCGGACTTGAATGCGGGCAGTAGTAAACCTGTAAGTGTGACTACAGTTAAGAGAATATTACACGAAGCTGGACTTAAGGGATGCACAGCAATATCGAAGCCACTCCTCAGAGCTACTAACAAAAACAAAGACTGAATTGTGCCAAAAAACATCAAAATAGGACAGTTGCTGACTGGAAGAAAGTCATCTGGAGCGATAAATCGAAATTTGAAATTTTAGGTTTCAAGAGAAGAGTACTTGTCCGTCGCTTCAGTCAAGCACGGTGGAGGCTTTATAACGATTTGGGGTTGTTTTAGTGGTTCCGCTCTGGGGGATGTTGTGGGAGTACAGGGAATACTGAATAGAGGAGGTTACAAAGTCATACTACAAAATCATGTTGTGCCTTCTGGTCCTGGGTTTGTCTTTCAGCATGGTACTGACCCCAAACATACATCCAAGTTCTGTAAACAATTTTGTAAGCAAAAGAAGATCAAATTATTTTGAAGGCCATGGGATGGCCTACCCAATCCCCAGATTTGAATTCGCTAGAGTTGCTGTGGGATGAACTGGACAGGACAGTTGTCCTACATCTCAAGAATACTTATGGCATTACAACACGAATGGCGAAAAATAACCCCATCCACTTTAGAAAAATTAATTGCGCGTTTACCCATCGTTTTGCAGGCTGTAATTAAAAGTAAAGGATATATTAATGAGTAAAAAATATGATTATTCTGATCATAAATAGTTGTATGATGTTAAGAATTAGGAAAATAAATGTTCCATACAGATATTGTAGTGTTTTTTTTAATAACTTTCATCAGTTTCCTTGTTTTCTGGGTGTTCAAATACTTTTGATCGGTAGTGTATGTGTCAAGTAACATCCAAAAAAACGTATTTCAATTTATTCATGATTATAGTACTTCCTCGTCAATTGGCGGGAAAACTTATTTGATGCGAGCAATAGGGAATCCGGCATCCTATCAACAAGCCAAGGTTATAAGTGCCTTGGCTTTAAAGCATAGGTCATAAATATAATTGCACTTTCTTTCTCACAAGTTTTTTTTGTGTGTCTGCATCGTTTGTTACGAGCTTTCAAAGCACCGTACAGTAAATCTATAAATGAAATATGGACAATCCAAGTACAAAGCGGTGAGCTGCAGCAGCAGTAGCCAGTTGCTTTTATCATGCACGGTGCGGTCTCATACGACCATGTAATATGCACACCACTCTCCGTAAGCGCAACAAAGCCCCTAGTGGTGGTTACAGTGGACGGCTTTTGGTGCTTACGGGTTTCTAGTCTGGTTCACAAGGGATTTGAAGTCACAGCTAAACCTGCATAGTTAACACGCGGTTCTATTCAAATAGGTTCCCTAAACTTTTTTTAAATGGGTCATATTAACAAGCTGACATTCGACGATCGATAGATGAATATTTTAACGTAAAAGTAGCAGTGGACATTTAAAAATCTTGGCGCCATCCTGGAAGACTTTTTCAAAGTCCGTTAAAAAATTGATGACAGCGAATTTTTGTTGAATGTAATGCTCCATATCGTATTGTATATTTACACCGTTTTGTTGGTTTCTTGTTGAGCTATAGCGATTCAATATACAAAAACGCCCAACTTTGGCAACATGACAGCTCTCAAATTCGGAACGTAGTGGTTTTACGTTCTGGTTACAAAGGAACATCAAACTGAGATATTAATTGAGCCTCCACTTCTTCTATCAAGAAAATGTTCCAGGATAGACTCTAATCGCCAAATTCAAATGTTGATCTGCCACTTCTAATTAAAAAATGTTAACAAGTTATAGAAATCAATTTGCTTATGCGACAAGGATGCGGCAAAAACAATCATGTTAGAACAAAAATATACGACCAACGCTACGGAGTACCACAAAGATCTATCCTGGGGCCATACCTGTAGAACCACATTGCTGATGATATGTAAGTACTAAATGAATCTAAACAGCAAAACACAGTCATCATGATGGTAAAGTGGGCAATGGAAGGAATATCGTAAACAGATCAAGTTTGGTTCAACGATCAGTAAAAATTGGCATGAATGTTTTACAAGATTGTTTACTAAGCTTGTTTGTTTGGTTTTGTGAAAATAAGAGTTACTTTTGAAAATTTATTCAAATCAGCCATAGAACAGAGCTGAGTTTGTAGACAGATATCAAGCCCATAAGACTATTTAGCTTACAGTCCGACAGAAATAGTTGAACAAAAATGGTTTGGGTACTCCAAAATAGTGCTGAATATGAGATTCATCAATATAATGAGAGGTCTATAATGTGCATTTTCCAAAATTGTACCTATTTCACAATTTTAAGAAAAATTTCAACAGACATAAATGATATTATGGACTTTGTGAAACGATATGTTGACAGCGCTTTAGAAAAAACTTGTTCGATGCGAGATGACCATATCATTTTATCATATGGTATTATATAATGGTACAAAAAATGCATACCCTTTTCACATTTAAAAATCCTGATGCGAAATTGTCGTTCGAAACGCATTCGCCTTGTACAATCTGCAAAAATAAAAAGCTCGCCAATTTTAGCCTGGAAAACTTGGTTGAATTTGCATTAAAATGAACTAATCTCGAAATACTCTTCAAGGTCTTTAGGACAAGGTTTTAGCTTTAACTGAGATACTAGGCGAAATCAAAAATTATAGTTTTAATCCGAGTTTTTAAGCATTGAATACACCCGCAAGGCAATCCAGAACAAATTTGTTTAAATATTTTTTTTAAATTAATTACAATATTTTTTCCCGAACAATTTCTTTCAGGTTAATTGGATGATTCCGAACAAAAAAAGGTTTCCATTAACCGACGATTTTCGAATTATAAACGATTAATGTTTAAAAGGCTTTAAAAATGGATATATTCAACGCCTTAAAACTCGGTTGAAAATTATAATTTAAGAGGTCGCTGGTTATCCTAATTCAAGGCAAAACCTTATTCTACCAGAGCCTGAAAAGATTGAGATTACTTCATTTTAAAGCGATTTTTAACCATGTTACTTGTTTACAAGTTTTGGTTTTCCCAGACTGCACCTCTGTTTTAGAACCAAACTAGTATGATATTACTGGCTCTTGATGGTTTGCGTTGTAAAATGTGTTCCCTTACATATTGAATTTCATAAGATCTTGCATAATCATTAAAAAGCATCAATAAGTAAACACTCCAATGTACATTTGACAAACTCTCACTATCCGATAATACGTTAATATTTATAATGTTTGGCAAATATATTGAATTTTTTACTGTGCTTTTAGTTTAGATATTTGAACTTGAAGTAGTTAGAGTCATAAAGATTTTTGGTTTGATTTTATTTAATCCAACTTTTAACCGTATTTCAGTTCAACAATGTGAGATCTCATCGAACTGGACTATTCCCCGTCTCCATAGAAGCACGAACGAGCGTGTCTTTTTAAAAACAGAAATCAGCTTAGCGTGATGCACATCTCCGAACAGAGGATTTATAGTACAGAATGTAGCAGCTGCAATCGCTGCTTCTTTATGACTGTATTGTGTATCGATGGAAAAAGTAATCTGCTGGCTGAATCTACCGTTCGCTGTATAAAGAGCTCTATTTCGGAATTTTTCAATAATCTGACAAAAAAATTCGCATCACTACACTGTTACGGGAAATTCCGGATATCTATCTTTGGAAACCATAGAGGAATGCTTCAGGAAATGAAGGTAGTTAAACCCAAAATATGCTAACATATGTCTAATGTTTACAATCTTTGCAAGGACACAGCAGTCCCTACCGAATTTCCAGATGAAGTTCAGGGTGGAATCCACGGACCACGGTGGCGCCTTGGACTAAGGATTATAAATCTAGCTGGTAACCGTTCAGTGTACAATTTTCCAGCCAATAAATCTTAAATGCTACATACTTCCAACAATATTTTTCTGTTTATAGTTGGATAATCGGATATGAACATGCTGCCCCGCACGTTAGCTGTAACACATAAAATGTAAACCGTAAGATAATTTACATTGAAAAAAACCACATCATATAACCGTTCCTGAAAAACGTATTTCAAGGATCCAAAAGTCGCCCCCTTAAATATTGACATTCATTTAGGAAAGAAGTTTAATTTTGATTTGTTTTTATATTTATAGAAAACCTGTGTTGTGTACCCGCGCTATATGGAAATATACTTTTCATAGATGGCGATTTTGTCCTTGAATCTACCAAACTTCAACGGCTCCATCTACCGGTTTCGTACTTTTACTTCTCAAGCCTGCTGACAGGGAAGTATTGTAATTGCGAAAACTTCCCATTATGTTTTTTGAATGTTATGTGACATATACATCACAAAAAAACCATGTCACTCGTTACCGTCTGTCTGTTGGTTTGCCCGCTAATCTTATAACCGCCTATAACCTGAGAAGCGCTGCTCGGATGTCGATGAAATTTCTACAAAATGTTACTACAACTATGCCAAGGCAGGATAAGCTTTGTACTTTATGATAATAGCTCCAGTGGCGGCTGAGAAAAATGTCAAGAACGAAAAAAGAATAAAAATTGCCCAAACTCGATGATTTTTTTTTATTTAGAGATACAAAACTTGGAGGTCAGGGTATAGGGAGAAGGTTGCCAACCTTGGTAGCTCTACGCCCCTATTAGACATATTTCATACATCATCGGTTTTTCGGTACAATAGCCCTTAAAAAAATATTCTTAGCAGACAAATCGCGTTCCTACCGGCAGTGGCTGCTGCTCCCGGCAGTGGCTGCTGCTCCCGGCAGCGGCTGCTGCTCCCGGCAGCATCACGCCGGCCTTGATGAGTATTCTGCTGCCCTGATATAGTATCACACGTGTTTTTTCCGCACCACAGCATAGTGCTTCCTATGCTCTGATCGCGCTGTCACGTCTAACGGAGTCAAGTATCTGGGAGAAACGACGTTTCTAGATACATGAAACAAATGTCTAAGGATTAATTGCGTCCTGTTTGACCGACTTTACTTCTGGGGAGATCTAGTTTGTGCTCAGCATAATCATTTATGAAGTGATAACGGCGTTTTACGTGGGAAGTGCAGTGTCAACCCACTTGACGCCATTTTTCGGTTTGACAACACTGCTGCCTGCATCATTTAAGTATACACGACATCTCGTGACAATTTTAAATTTCCTACGTGATTATTTGCATTCATGTATGTACATCGGTCGTACAAATAAATATCACTGAAGGACTTTAGAAGAACAAAAATACGGGTGGAGCATCGAAAACGAAACAGACGCATTCACTGGCAGCTCAGTTTTTTTTTTTTGGAAAAACGCTCAGACATAATCGCAAACTATGTACTAAATTCCTATTTAAAATAAGTACGAGATATTTCCTTATCTTTGCCACAAAAAACGATCCAATAGCTATTTTCAACAACAAAATGATAAACAAACCATGAGCGTAGTGAAGAAAAGCATTTACTTATTAAGTAAATTCTTTTAGTCAAATTTCTTCTGAAAGTAGTACAAACAAAATAAATCTTCAAAACTGCTGAACTGAAGCTCATGTATTTTACATCAACGGGAATTGAAAGACCTTTAAAATGAGGTATCACTCGACCCCCCTTTCCATTTAAGATTTTAGGGTTGGTGTCACCCCCGCCCAGGGGGCTGCACGTGTTAACGTGATTTTTTGCCAAACTTGTGTCCCCCTCGAAAACAAAATCGACGGGTCAAAAAAAAACTGAGCTGTTTCGTTTTCGATGCGCCACCCTGTATAATCTTACATCAAGTATGAAGTAGCTTGAAAATGTTTGACCTCAAGTCAAGTAGACAAAAAAATCTAAACAACCGTTTTGTTTGTTCTCAAGTTAAGTAGTTTATGAAAATATCAAGCATCTTGATAAATCCCGTCTTAACCTACGAATGACATGATTCCTCGTATGCCATTATGCTCGGTTAGGCTAATTTTTAGGATAAGTGAAATTAAGCGATTTAACGTTATCGACTCAAGCCAGTTGTAGCCAGTGTAAACGCAATATTTTGTCGCTAATTGAAGTAGTTAGTGAAAGTTGATCTATATTGTCCACTAAAATGCCGTAGACTGTAGTCTTTGAACCGGAGTAACATCCCAACAACATTCGAGAGCCATTCCAACAAATCTCTGTTCTTGAAGACAAACAGCAGAACTTCCTATGCATATTGCGTCTTGATTGATATTTACCTTGCTTAGCTAATCAAAGCAACTTGTAACTCAGCTCCATCCATAGACAAAGCGTCACCATCATTTAACTGTTCCTTTATTTTCTTTGGCTTTATACGATTTAAATAATGGTATGCGCTACTTATTTGTTCCTTGTGCAATCCCACCATAATCAATTTAAAGTGTTTATTAAGCTTCAGTCAACGACTTCAAAGTGTTAATAGGTATTTAAACATATGCAAATACTTAGATATGTATGCTGAATGCTTACTTCTCTCAACTTTTAATATGTAAATTGAGCTTATACATCTTTTATATCTGCTCATGTCGTTGCTTGCCTTGCATACATCTCCTGTTGGTTGCGTATTAAGAAAAAAAAACGTAGAACTAGCATATGGTACTTACATTTGGTGTGAAAAAAAAACAGTTTCGGTGTTATCGTCCGAGGTTATTAAAAAGTAATCACTACACAAATTGCTTCGTAGGACATCAGTGCCTTGATATGAGATATTTGAATGCATGCCATTGTGCGTCACCCTTTTGATATCAATCTTTTTTCACACAGGGACGACCATTGTGGTTCGTAATTCAAGCATGACGTGAGCGTTTTTTAGTATCACTCCAAGGGATGCGCTGTCAAGCATTTTCTATACGATGCGCTATTTATTGTTATAAATCGATAGGCCAAGCAGTCCTTGATAAATACTTGAGCTTCGTGTAGATCAAAGCTGAATCTTGAAACTTGGAAGACGGCTGGTTGATACGTTATTGTGGTGACCTAAAGTCGCTGCTATATTGCCATCTAAAAGGACTTATTCTTAAATAGAAGAGTTATAATCCTTTTGTACTTTTTTTAAGGACGTTCTATTCCAGCTATACTAATCCGGCAAGGCGCAACTAGGTTTATTTGTTCTTAGTCTTAGCATTATTTGAAATTGTGTTTCCTGTGGCCCTAAATACCATGGTGACTTGCGTTTAGTCACAGCCAAGTGCCTAAAATTTTAATGTATTCAAGGTGTTGTACAGACGCAAGTTTTGCGAGGTCGAAAAACAATAAAAATGATTAAAAACATGGCCCAATGCAAATCCAAGTTTACTGATGCGTTGGTCAACATTTGGTGAAAGGCAGTCTTTGAGGAATCTGACTTGAGAGTTTTTACTTCCAACGCATCAGCACCAGCAGTATTTTGACCACAAACATTTTCTCTTTTTTATGAAATGTGTAGCGGGATACGCTTTGTTGTCGTATTAGATGACCTATTCCAAAAAAGTTGAGACCCTCCTCAAACTTATTCTCAATGTTTTACAACTTTCTGATAACTTTCCAGATATCCAAGAAATATATCCAGACATGTGAAAATTTTAATATTATTATTTATTTTTTACGTTTCTCTCTGATCATTTCAATAATATTGACAACGTTCGAGTTGTGTATGTGTAACGTGTTCTCGTTGCTCTCTGTTTTAACCTTCATTTACTAGTGGTTTTTGCCAAGTGAAAAATATATTCTTTTGTGAGGTGAAGCAGCTCATGCACCTTTTGATGTTGGTGAGTTTGTAACATCAACAACTGTACCGTTTTTGTAGAAATCATGGCAAATAATAATTGTCCTGATTGCAATACAGCGATTGGACGAACCAAACAAGCTATTTCTTGCAATGGTTTTTGTGGGAAAAATTACCATATTTCTTGTGCTGATGTGTCAGCTGACGTACTGAAAGTGCTAAAAACGCCTGGTCTTTTTTGGTACTGTCCCAATTGTAGCCAAAATAAAAAAGATTATGAGAATTTCTTGAAGAATATACTAGAAGCCAAAGTAGAGGAACTTATAAATGGGATTCGTGAAATATTTTCCGAGGCACGATCTACACTCATAAGCAAGGTTCAAGAAGACGTGGAACAAACCACTCGTCAGGCGGTTCCGTCTTATGCATCAGTTGTTAAAAAGAATGTTAATGTTATCAAGTTATCATCAAGCCGAAGAATACTAATCAATCGAATATTGAAACGAGAAATATTGTTCGTCAAAATGTTAAGCCATTTGAAAACGATATAAAATTTTCTCAAGTGAAAAATGTGAGGAACGGGGGCTTGATAATAAAATGCGACGATCCTGATCATGCAAGTAAATTGAAGGAGCTGGCTTCTCGGCATTTATCTGAAGACGAATATGAGGTCAAGGAAGTAAAGAAACACAACCCGCGCGTGAGGATCGTAGGGTTGTCCGATAATATCGATAACGACAGATTAGTTACTGTATTGAAATCCCAAAATCGTATCCTTGATAAATCAAGTGACTTTAGGGTTCTTAAGGTGTGGCCGACAAAAAAACGTCAGGATGTCCACCAGGCTCTTTTGGAATTGGATCCTGTCGCGTATTCGGGCCTGTTAGATCAAGGTAGTGTTCTAGTGAATGTTGATAACTGCGTTGTGTATGATGCATTGAATTTGAAAATCTGCTACAAGTGTTGTGGACTAGGTCATTATGTGAAAGACTGTAGGAAATCTGATCAAGTTTGTATTAAGTGTACCGGTGGTCATAAGGTTTCTGAATGTAGTTCTAATCAGCTAAAATGTGTAAATTGTGAATCTGCTAAAAATACTAATGTTGATCATGCTGTTTGGGATACAGATAAGTGCTGCTATTATAAATTGAGGTTAAATGAATATATAAAGCTACTTCTGGGTACGAAATAGCAATCAAGCAATGTCATTGGAAACACTGTTATGGATGATTCTGATCATGAAGCGGACTTTGCAGTATATTATCAGAATGTTAGGGGTTTAAGAACAAAAACAAATGTACTTCTGAATACAACTTATACGTGTACGCATGATATACTTGCTCTGAGTGAGACTTGGCTGGACGAAAGTATTTATGATGCTGAACTTATTTGCCCAGAGTATAATGTTTTTAGATGCGATCGAGACTTTGAAACTACTAATGCCATCAGAGGTGGAGGTGTGCTATTGGCCACCCGGAAGGCGTATAAAGTGAAACGTCTGGATTTCAACTTTACAAACTCTCTTTCTGCAATTGATATCGTTCTAGTCAAGGTCCACTTGCCTCGGTCAGTCGTTTCCATTGTCCTTCTTTATGTGCCACATAACTTGAAAGTTGCTACATATGAATCTCTGATAGAACAACTGTTTTCGTTGGACTCTCTCAACACTGACAATGTTATTTTCCTAGGGGCTTTCAATATACCGTCATACATTAATTACATCAAGGATAACAATTACAGCAACACCTATACAGGGTGACTTTGAAGTTGAGTCATTAATTCTCAGATAATGATTGTAGAAGGAAGATAAACCAAAATATGTGTGTAAAAATAAAAAAAAATAAAAAAAAATGTTACCTTGTTTTATAAAGTATCCTCCCGACAAGTATTTCAGTGCGGACCTGTATTTGATCGTGCGGTCTTGGAGCACCGGCATGCCCTCCCCTGTGAGGTCTTAAGTCACCTGATTCACGAGCCCTTTGTACTACATTAACAAAGGCACGAGGGGTTTGTTGCACTCGATTGGGAAACCGATCCGCATAAATCCGTGATGCCGCGTAAATAAGAATCATGTCCACAAGTTCAGCATTTTCGTAAACATGTGCCATTTTTGATTTCGTTTGAGCCACGCAACAGGCACCACTATTCACTCACGCGTTACCGACTGTCACTGACTGTATACAACTGAATAAAATAATTGTAAAAACATCGTTCCAAATTCTTTCGCTTTTTTGTTTCCGATCCGATGAACCGATAAGGCGGATTATATCCGTTGTTGCCAAACACGAGCACATAATATTATTTTTGAGACAGGGCGGTACTCAAACTTCCAAAGGGCTATAACTTTGTTACTTTAATTTTACCAGAAAAACGGTAAAGGAAAAAACATTTCTTTTGATCAGATCTACTCACTGTTAAAATAAATGACTCAACTTCGAAGTCACTCTGTATATCGGTAATCAATAATCTGATCAGTTTTCTGAATATGTCTCAACACAACTTTGTCCAAAACTCAAACAACCGAATTCTAGATTTAGTATTCAGTAAAAATGCATTGAAGGTGAACTCGGCGTCAGATATTTTGCTTCCAGTTGATAGCTATCATCCCCCGCTTGATATATTTTTTCTATGGAAGATAAATTCGACAAATTTGACTTTAATGCAAGTCCTTAGTACAATTATGGAAGAGCTAACATGCACACATTATATAACGATATCGCTGCTCTAGACTTCACTCCTCTATATTCCCGTGGTAGCATCACCGAAGCGTGTGACCAGTTCTATGAAATACTATTCTCGGCAATCAATCGGAATGTACCCCGAACACTGCCAAAGATCACTTCTTACCCTGCTTGGTTCAACAATACTATTATTTCTAAAATCAAGAAAAAGCGAAGGCTATGGAAACGGTGTAAAAGAACTTGTAATCCTGTTGACTGCGACGCTTTTCGAAATCTTCGAAGAAACATAAAAATTAGCATTGATACCGCTAAAATTGAACAGGGCATAGCTACTAACCCTCAAAGATTTTGGTGTTTTATTGATTCTTTGAGAAATACTTCTCATATCCCTGATACGATGATGTTTGATAAAACTCAACTTAACGAACCGCAAGATATTGTCAACGCTTTTGCAGATTTTTTCAAGTCCACATACTCACCTTCCACACACTTTGCACCCGCAGACTCACTTGACTGCGCCTCATTACCGTTGAATATACCAATGATTACTGAAAAACAGGTTGTTGCCGCTTTGAAAAAGATTAAACCCAAGGTATCTTCCACTCCAGATCTAATCCCTGCATGTTTACTGAAAGACTGTGCTTTTGTTTTAGCTGAACCTTTAGCTTATCTGTATAACATATCTCTTAATACTACAACATTTCCCATGGCTTGGAAAACATCTAGGATTGCTCCCATATTTAAAAAAGGCTGTGTCATTGAGAATTATAGAGCTGTTGTGATTATAAGCAACGTCGGTAAGGTTTTCGAATGTAGACTGCATAATATGATTTTCTCCCATGTTAAGCGCGAAATTTCTCCAAATCAACATGGTTTTTTCCAAGGCAGATCTACTTTAACTAATCTAGCGTGTTTTAAACAGTTTTGCTCTGAAGTTGTTGACGAAGGGGGGTAAGTATACGTAGATGTTGCTTACGTTGACTTTTCGAAGGCTTTTGATAAGCTAGATCACGGTATTTTGTTAAAGAAATTAGCTACACGAGGGTTGACCCATCAATTCTTGAAGTTTTTCAAATCTTATCTTACAAACAGATGCCTGAAAGTCGTATACAGGGGCTTCACCTCCACTCAGAATATACCTTCTTCTGGCATACCTCAAGGGTCTGCTCTTGGCCCTCTGCTTTTCCAAATGTTCATTGTTGACGTCGTTAGGGAGCTACACAGTAGCTGCCTTCTATATGCAGATGACTTGAAGATTTTTTGTAAAATTGAAACCATGGACGACTGTAATATATTGCAAAACGACTTGAGCAACCTAAATAAGTGGTCTCACCGTAACAAGCTGTACCTTAATGCTGATAAATGCTACACTATGTCTATTACTTGTTCCAATCAGATTCATATATAACACTGACAATTCGCAACTTAACATGTGTGAAGAGTTTCATGACTTTGATACCAAACTTACATTTGTTTCGCATATTGATGCTGTTGTTAGCTAGGCCTATAAAAGTTTGGGCTTCATTATCAGAAATTGTAGGCATTTCAATAATGTTCATACCATGATCCCGTTATGTAATTCATTTGTTCGATCCAAAATTGAATACTGCTCTATAATATGGTATCCTGTTCATGAAGTTCACTCGAATAAAATTCAACGTATTCAGAGGCGGTTTGTGAAATATTTATGGCACAAGGAAGATGGTACGTATCCAGAAGTTCGCTTCAGGCATGATGTATTACTTAGCAGATATAACCTTTGTAACTTGGAGAAGCGCAGAAACTACGCTGCTTGTGTATTTTTATATAAAATGCTTAATAATACCATAGATTGTGAATATTTACTTGGTAAGATTCTTATTGATGTACCTAATGCTAAGACGCGATCCAATTCAAAATACCCAATGCGTTGGTTTCATCTCCGATATATGTAGTATGTAACAACTATGAACGTGCAAGAAACGCAGTAGATTTGTTCTTTTGTAATTTGCGTAGCTTAAAAAGATTTTACATAACAGTAGGTTAAGTCATTTGGCAATTTTAAGTTATTTTTGAACAATTTTGTCTTAAAATTGATTCATGTGTTCCTATCCGTTAAATGGTGTAATAAACCGTTCGGATAGTGTATATACTAGTAAATAAATAAATACTAGTAAATATTCACTCACCAAGGTGTTGCTATTGCTCTAACAATCACCTTGTCTATTCGTGAATTGAAATATGTGTCCATGTGTTTGTATGTCAAACAAACATTGAATTCGTGTACGCACGTGTTTCATGGAAACCTTCCCTTTTCCGTTTAAGATGACAATTATTATTAATAACAACGACCGTAGATCTATGTATGCAATTACAGAGATACATGACGTTGGCATAAAACAGACAAAGATGTCTGGGATAACTAATGACACACCATTATTCTATGCATAAATAATAAGTGTACGCCGACGTGGAAAACACGTACCCTTCATTATATCTTTATCGTGGATATATCCGTCCGTTTTCCACTATATTTGATTCATTGAAATCGAAGGAATATTAAAGGCATTCAAGGTTGACATGGACATCTTACGTGGCCATTTTTATTATTAAGGATGCATTCGGTAATGACAGTTTTGAACTATCGGTTCAAAGCAAATTAGTACGTTGCTTTCAAGTGAATAATATGTAATTGAGAACCATATTTTGACATTATAAACGCAATTACGCGTTCGAAATGAGCTACACGTCTGCAGTAGTTATTTTTGCTTTTTATAGAGGAGCTTAGCGGTTTTTATATTGTTTTCACAGAAATCATTTCATAGTAAAACAGCGACTTTTAAAAACATCTGCCATTAAGGCGGCTCCGACGCAGGGAGTTTCAAGCCATTTACAAGGGTTCAGCTGCTTCAAAACTGACACTCCATTTTTCAATATTTTTTAATGAAATTCATACAGTATGTTGAGACGATAATTGCTCAGGGTGCTATAGGAGCACTTTTTGAAATTTTGTTTTTGCATTAGTTTTATGATGGGTTGAAGTGCGCACTTTTTCTGTTCAACTTCGCGAACCTAGTGAAAAAAAAATGAAAAAGTGGCTCTTTAGCACCCTGTGGGGTTTTGTTTTCAGCACACTTTGAAAATTTCATCCAAAAATATCAAAAAATAAAGCATCAATTTCGAAGCGCGCAAACCTCTACAAATCGTATTTTGGACGAATTTTGTCTACCGTTTCGTGCTGCCAACACAAGCGTTGCGGCGCAATGTACTTACTAAGAAAGGACGTATTCAGATAATTTGGTGGCCCTATTTCTGTAGCTCTACTCCAGTGGCAACGGTGCTATAGGCAAAAATGAAAAAGTAACAATCGCTGAAACTCCGTTTTTGACGTTTCAGGGGTTCCTAATCGTTGACATAAAAAAATTGTACTGCTTAAAAAGGGGGGGTTGAAATCAATGAAACACGTTCTGTTATTAAGAAGCTTTTGATCCTAGTGATTACAGGAAATTTAGGTAACGAAAATCCGACGAATAATGTGCCCACGATTTGAAAAAATCGGTATCTGCTCTATAGGTTTGACACCAAGACCTAACAGATCTGCAACTACCGACAGTAGGGAAGAATAAATTCGGATATCACTCCAGTCAAGTATAGAGGAATTTAGCGTGGAACTTTACAATTATCGATATGTCAAGGAAATATGTTCTTGAGAATGATAATTTGGTAGATTTTATACCTGCATTTTCATTTGAATTTTATGACCCGTGAAATGTACCCATTCCTCCGTTACCTTCAATTTGTGTTCTGCAGTTTGTGATGTTTTTCTGGATATAAGCAGGACATAATTGCCTAGGGTGCTGTCAGAGCTTTTTACAAAATTTTGTATTTGCGCAAGAATTATGATGGGTTGAAATGCTTACTATTTGTACTCAACTTCTTGATATTTTAAAAAGATCCTAGTGGATAAAATCAAAAAAGTGGATCGCTGGCACCCTGTGGACTTTGTCTTTAGCACGCTGCAAGAGTTTCATTTGGAAATAATAAAAATCAAACGTAAGCTGTGAAGTGCAAATCGGTTTTAGGGCGAAATTCATCTACTGTTTCAACATGCCAGTCCAGGCGTCGTGACGGTGCGTTCCGACTAAGAAAAAATGTATTCAAATAATTTTATATCTTTTCTAAAATGAATTCAAGAACTCAAATTCAAATTCGTTTATTCATGTCAATAAACATAATTATGATTACAAGGGTCATGTGGTAGATGGTAACAATTGAACGAGGGTCATAAAAATATCATATGTAGTCAAAATAAGAGGAAACAGTTAGGTAGTTTTTGCAAAGCAATAAACAGGTAGGCTTATACCTGGATTAAGTACATGTCTTGTGTACTGTAATAGGTAGATGGAGGTGATGCTGCCAGAAATGGATGTGTGCGATCAATAAACAAACTGCAAGATTGAACTGCCGTGTCCAATGATTTTTCTATTGCCTTTTTGTATTGCTTTACTAGAAAACTCTGTTGCGTATATGATTAAGTTTACTACAACTTTACAGCTACCCAGTTGTCTGCCTTCTTATACAAACTTCACCAAATCAAGACGCTGTTAACCTTATCCTCCGTTGAAGACGCCACAAAGTACAGTCCTGTGATTTTGTGACTTGTTCGATCTGCAAAATCTCTTCGTCACTTTTTTTAAGTTTCCCTAAAAATTTTCGCTTAGCAACCTCCAAATCAATGTAGTTAATGTCAGGCTTTCGACTGAATTCGCCATAAAACTATCCATTTTCTTTGGAATCGCTATCCGAATTGTTAGTTATTTTTGTATCAGCTTTTTTTGGTCTGAGTTTCTTTTCAAGATTCTTGCGTTTGAGTCCTTGTTCCATCTTAGTGATAAGCGACGTTGGACTAAGCTTAGCACGCAAATGTATTTGGACCACATAGATAGGCCGCTCGGTATTGTGGCTCACTACAGCTGCAGCACATTTTCCATGGTATGACCTCTTCTTGCAATAATTTATTCGCTTACCCCAATATATTTTGCGATTATAGGGTTGAACTGCTCCACATTATTGTTGTCCTCGTCATGAATTAAACTCACTGCATTCGTAATTAAAACTGTCGCATATAACATTTTATTGTCCATTATCAACCTTGATAAAAAAGGCACTCAAGAACAATCACACCAACAAGAGTACAGCCCAACAGTTCAACAACACAATATCGACGAACAGTAACCAGGGTCGAACAATACTGAATGATCACTTGCTGAGTACCAAAATAGGAAACGATTTACAGGCTAGATCGCTAATCTGTTATTATAAAAATTTACCTCGCAGTCATCCTTTCCTCTTTTAAAGTAGCGCCGACAACCGTCTAAGACCAGCCCACCCTCGTTTCCTTTTCACCCTCCCGTTACCTCAGTAGATGGTACTCGTGATTGTAGGAGCTCCGTTAAAGAAAATATCTTGGAGAATACTGGCCACCTAGATGCCTCTGTGATACATGTAGTAGTAGATACCACAATTATTTTGCACTAAAGAAATGAATCCCAATAATTATTTAGTGTCATTTCCAATTCCACCAGTACGTTCATCTCATTTATCCAGAAACAATTTAAATGCAAATGCAAAAAATTACGTTCTCCTGGACAAAAAGCGTTATACCGATATTGTGTTATCCCCTAAATTGAAGAGCGGGATTAATTAATTTTATAAAATCGTTGATACATTGAAACGTGCTGTTTCAATTCGGTTGAAATATTCTGTAATGTTTATTTTGAGCGTAAACAATTATTTAACGGAGTGAACCGTAAATTATATTGTACGTGTACGAAATATTGCTCAGTGAATTAATACTTTCGAGTAAATTGAACTTTTGTGAGTGATTAAACCACCGTCATGAATAGTCCAGTACGGGTGTCACTCATCACCAACGAGGATTCCGGTCCTAATATAATCTCTGACATGGTATTGAGCAGCTGTACACCGAAGTTTGCCCTCGTCCTTCCACATCCCTTTCAGATGTTTTGACAATCGCGTTTACCTAGGAAACCAGAAATTTGGTAAGATGTACACATGCGACCTTATTTTCTGTACGACAAATCTAAGCCAGAGAAATTTTTTTCAATTCAATTCAATCCTTTATTTGTGTTAGATACACCACCGTGTTTACATAAATCAAAAGAAAAAAAATATACAAAAAGCAGTGTGACTGATGTTCAAGCTAAACAGAAATGCATTAACTCATGGTAGGATACATTATCATTCAATAAAAGGAGATACAAAAGTCATATAAGTTGTAAAAAATAACTGGAGGACATATATACGACGTACGTACATACATATATACATAATGTACATGTATATACACACATATGTAAAGACATGTAAAATATTGTTATAAAAGTTCACAAGATAACTTAGTAGAAGGTTCAAAGAGGCTAGAGGATCCCAGGAGTAGTAACACTGTTATATTTGCTAACAATCCAACAAGTCTGAAAAATTGTTGCTTAAATACTCGTTGACCGAGAAAATGCTTTAGCAGTCAAATAAGCATTAATATTTTGTATCCAGTTTCTTTATGCGGCTTGGCAACAGGTCACAAAAACCTATTCCATAATAGTTTGTGCCGTTAATAATGGTTAGGAGACGGCTATGAGGCACAAGATCTTATCCATATTTCTGGTTTTATAAATGTGGACATCACTGTGGGTAGTATATTGGCTCAGGTTAGTTTTTATATACATGAGACATTTGAAGATGTAAAGAGAAGGTACTGTCATAATTTTCAATTTCATAAAAGCTTCTTTGCAAGGTTCCGTGTATTTGAGGCCAGCAATGTACCGCAAGCAACCGAGTTTAACAATGCGTACGAAATTCTTGATTGAAAGTAGGAATACTATGTTAGAAGAAGAACTGAGTGAGAGACATTTTTTTCATGTTTCTTATCAAACATATATATTTTGCTAATGAACCGAGAACATGGATTACGTGAGTTTCCCACAAGTGTTCATCAATGTAAACCCCTAGTAACTTCACGGATCTTAGTGTATTGGTGTCGTGCTGCCTCAGGCTAAGAATAATCATCTGAGACTTCGTTTCTTTTATGTTCAGCTCATTAGTGGCTAACCAGTTTTCTAGATTATTTTTCTGAGCCTCACAATCAGATATCAATGAAGTTAAGAAGGCATTGTTATTCACCAAGGTAGTGTCATCGGCGAATAGGATTAAGTTTTATTCACATTATGGTTATTCATATCGTTTACGTAAATTAAAAATAAAATAGGTCCCACTACCGAGCCTGTGAGGATGATGAACCTTTAAAAAGTACAAATTGTCGGCAATTACTCAAGTATGATTTAATCATTGCAGTGGATGCTTCATGAAAGTTATAAAAAGGGAGCTTTTCCAACAGGATGTCGTGTTGAACAAAATCAAAAGCTTTTGGTAAGTTCAACAAACAAGCTGCGCCATATAGGTTATTTTCAAAAGTCTCGTTCACAAAGTGAATAAAACTGTTAATAGCTGATGTGGTTGAACTATTCCTCCTAAAACCAAACTGTGTTGAGCAAAATAAATTGTAAGCCTCAAAGTATTCATTAATTTGATCTTGCAACAGTAATTCAAAAATTTTAACAAAAATAGGTATTAAGGAAATGGGCCTGTAGTTACAGTATCCCCTTGTTTGAAAATGGGTATAATTTTAGATGGTTTGAATAAATCCGGAAAAGTATTACTTTCTGATTGAATAACTTGGTTGGAGGATATATGATGAGGTTTTGCAAGGTTTTGACAATCCTGACAGTAAAGTCATATGTGTCAGTACTATTTTTTTTTAGTTTATTTATAGCTGTTCTCACGTCATTATATGTAACTTCTCTGAATCGAAAGTGTGAACTATGAGTAGTATGATTCATATAACGCGATGGAGAGACATCAGATGGGGTAATTTTATTCAAAAGTTTCTATGGAATATGTGTAAAAAAGTCGTTGAATTGATGTGCCGTGAGAGATTTCGAGGAGTCCTGGTTATGTGCGTTCGGTTTAACATTCTTTACGATATTCCAGGCATCATGTTGTTTGTTGTTGGATTTTTTAATGTAGTCATCGTTCGCATTAATCTCAGCTTTGGCGATCTCTTGTCTGTAACTGTATTTAAATTTCTTCAAGCAGTCAAGTTCTGTTTGGAAAGTCAAAGTCTCTCTCATATATCTTATATGATCATTGAACCAATACACATTATAGAGCTTTTATTATCATTAACAAATCTCCATTTTATAGGAAGATGTTGATTGATAATAGATGTGAATTTTTCTACTTTAGATTCGATTGTCGTACTTTTTCAATGAAAAATTCGAAATATGTTGATTCCATAACATTGTAAAGTTTGAAAAGGCCGGTGTCTGTTATAGATCTATAATAGATTTTCTTACGTACTTTTGGTTTATGTAATAAGTTAAAAGTATAATTAAGCGCTAAATGATCTGAATAATGAGTATCAAAAACATTAACGCTACTTTCTGAGTCTACGGAGTTGATGAAGATGTTATCTGGAAAACTTGAGTTTCTTTTATTTTGACTAACTATATACCAATAGTTTATTGGCACGAAACCAAACTAAATAAGTTCACAAGCTCATGAACTTGGAGATGTAACGTATTAAATCTCACATTAAAATTTATATCCACGTTTACAAACGTTCAGTAAGGATTAAGTGCAGTTTGAGAACTGATTCCTCCTTGCGTTCTAAACGAACCATAACGCTTCTTTGAAGAAACGTTCAAGGAACGATTTGCAATTGCATTTCACAGTAGGATGTATAAATAGTTATCACAGGCTGTCAGATATTAGAAAGGTTGTCCTTTGCTGGGCAAAACTACTTAGGCAGCTTGATAATACGTTTTTAATGGGTTGCGTTTTTATGCTAAACGTCATTAAACAATGCAAAATAGTAATAAAAAGTGTTTGGTTTTGCGATTTTATAGCGAATAGCAAATTGACAGAGCAAACTATATACGAACTATCATTAAAATCGTCTACACTGGTCGTTACGTTTGACAGTTTGAGTGTATTTATATACCTTGAAAATTATTTGTAGTTTGTAAACTAGTCGATGGTTTTTCATAATGATGAGTAATAATCAGCAAATTCAGACAAGGTACACTACGTTTTGTTCATCTCCAAAATTTCAGTCTTTAGTCAGGATGCAACTGCATATTAGAAGTGGAATTCACATAAGTAAATTTTTAGACAGTTCTGTTGTTGAATAATTATTGAATGTTTGCGGATATTTGTGAGGTTAGACGTTGTCATGATATGGTACTGCTTGCATAATTTGCAAAGGGCGGTACAAGCCTAATGTACATGTTTATATCAACGTTGTCACCTTGGTAGGCAATGGTAGTCACATGAGTCATGCCCTAATGCTGCGCAATTCTGGCAACAAAACAATGAAATGTAAATATATAGGCTTGGCTCTTTCTAGTTTATTCGAATTCTCTGATAATAACGAATTTAAAAACTCTAAGAAGATAAATCACAAGCTGAAAACAATAGTTGAGAATGAAACAAACAAATAGCTGCAGATAGGCAGTATTCTTTGTTCTCTTCTTCCGAGATTTTTTCAAGTTCAACGTTATTATTAAAAACCATCCATTACTTCACAACAAAATATTTGGCAAATCTTAAGCTGTATATGATGCCCAAACTGCCAAATCATCAAGAAGTGCAAATGATTACAATACTGATGGGGGCGTAGTAGTTTGCTCTGTAAATCCGCTACCGCCAGTCCAGAAAAACCTTTACTAACATCTGGTATAGTTTACTTTGAAGTCTATTTGCAAATCGTCCCCTGAACGTTCCTCAAGGAAGAGTTATTGTCCATTCAACATCCAAGGAGGGATCATTCCCTAAGCGGCACTGAACTTCAAGAAACGATTAAAGACGTTCCCCTTACGATCGATTTCACTATCCGCGATCAAAACTTTGATCCGTGGATCAATATTGACCAATCAGGTATGGAGTATACATGGTTGATATCTTCTAAAGTAGCGAAAAGGAATACGATTTGTGTAATCCTCATATTAAAGCAAGAAAATCTTCTGTCTTAGAGCAATCTATGTTTATATCAAAAAGGACCAATCAGAAACAAGATATTGACCATGTTCGAACCATGGATCAAACCCAGCAAATTGATATGGCAGCAATGACTGAGCAATTCATTGAAAGTAATAGTAACACTGCTTATCTGAGAGATGATTTTGGGAATACCTTTTTTTTTAATTCGATGAAGCTGCCATCCAATGATGCACTTTGTAGACATGTGGACCACCGTTTTCCGGTGTGCTTAGCTAGGACAACGTTCGGATCTGGGCGATGTTTATGAATATTGGCGATAATCATACTTTTAATAAAGGTATTTCACTGTACATGTAACGTATGGGGCTGTTTTTCAGGCAAAACCACAGGAAAAGTCATGACTATATCTGGAATCAAAAGCTCGTCACGTCACGTTATATCAGGCATCCAATGCTGCCACACCAAATTGCTCAACGAGGAGATTCAAAACGTAAACGTTACATTGATCGTATTGAACTTCATTTCGATCATTTTAGTTGCATTAGATAAGAAGTATTATTAGTGCCAGGGAGACACCTCTGTGTTAATATATGCTATTTATATTTATCATTTGCTTGTGTGGAGTATGTAATTAAGGTATAAAGATGTGGTATGCTAGTCAACTTATTGTTATACAGGGTTATCCAAATTAAGTGTCCACCATTAGTAACTTTGTTATTAGTGAAAATACAAAGTTGTTTGAATTAGCAAACTAGTAGCATTTTTAACGCTGGTAAAAATGAGAAATAAAAAAAAACAATTGAGAGTCGTTATTTTTTCAGTAAAATAACATTTTTTTAAATGGAAACCCCTGTATATTATATTTTTTTCTGTTAAAGCATCAAATTTTAAACAAAAAAGCTTATAATAACTTTTCTCCTAGGTTACAAATTGTTGAAGTTATGGCCTCCAATCTGAAACAATTAAATTGTATCGACAAACTTTATTTTCAACATCAACTTATAATCTTACAAAATACAATAACAATTTTTTTTAAAGAAGATGCTCGAAAACACCATCTTGTTCTTCAATACATTTTTGGGCACGTTTTTCAACTGCTCGAACTGTCTTAAGTATGGTCCTACCATCTATCTGGGTTATCTTTTCCCTAACTGCAGTCTTTAACGCGTCAAGGTTATCGTACCTTCGCTTGTAAATTTGGTTCTTTAAGTAACCCCACAAGAAGTAATCAAGTGGGTTTAGATCTGGTGATCTGGGAGGCCACTGTATTGGGCCATTTGTTCCTATCCACTGATCATTAAAAGTAGTACTTAGAAAATGATAAGTACCTCTGGAGTTGTGGGCAGGTGCGCCATCTTGCTGAAAATGAAGATGATGTCTACTTATAAGATCCAATTCGTCTAAGAAATTAGTCAGAATTTCTGACATAAATTCCACATATCTTTCACCAGTTAGGGTTCCCTCATAAAAGAACGGGCCAACAATTTTTGAACCAATTATACCGCACCAAACGTTGAAACTGAAACGGACTTGTGGGCCTCTTGGATGTACTAACAAAAGATTTTCTCTTGACCAATAATGGTGGTTTTTTCTATTAAACATTCCAGAATTTGAAAAATTTGATTCATCTGTCCATAAAAGGTAACGAAAGTTATTTACATTTTGGCGACAGAAGCTAAGATACCAATGGCAAACAACAAGTCTTCTCTCTGGATCCCCTGCCAAAAGCGTTTGAACTGGTCGGTACTTATACGGAATAAATTTGTATTTTTTTAAAATCCTTTGAACAGTACCATAACTGAAATTAGAGTCCTTGAGAATATCTGCTATTGAATTCTCACGATAAGCTTCAAAATATCCAATAACTGCAATTTCCGTGGCCTCGCTTATTATGAATTCTTTTTTTGCCCTTGTTTTAGCAAAAACATTTTCTTTGCCCCTAAATTTTCGATAAAGTCTCAGAAAATATCGTTCATACGGTTGAATGCGAGCGGGATATAATTCACTGTAGTATTCTCTTGCTCTCAAGGAGGATTTTCTGCACACTAAATAGCATTCTAACATATCACACTTTTCTTCATGGGAGAACATTTTTCTTTAAATTAATGACACAATAAAGCTTATAAACAAGTATTTACACTAATGTTTGACATTATTTGATTTTATCATTGTTTTCCAAAGCCTTCTAGTTGCGAGTATGTCCAGTTTAACAAATCGCGAACGCCATGTTGTTTTCATAGCCGTCTTAATATTATAATACTGCAAATAATTAAAAATATTTATCGTTATTTTGACTTTATTTTTGACTTTAGCGGAAAAGTCATTATAAACTTTTTTGTTTAAAATTTGATGCTTTAACAGAAAAAAATATAATATACAGGGGTTTCCATTTAAAAAAATGTTATTTTACTGAAAAAAATCAAAATAACGACTCTCAATTGTTTTTTTTTATTTCTCATTTTTACCAGCGTTAAAAATGCTACTAGTTTGCTAATTCAAACAACTTTGTATTTTCACTAATAACAAAGTTACTAATGGTGGACACTTAATTTGGATAACCCTGTATATGAATAATGACTTGTACACTTTATTTTCTACAGTGTCGCTATTGAGTTTAGTGTAAATTAAATTTTAATAGATCTTGAATTCTTGTTCATACTCTATTTTATTTAACGTAATGGTCGCGTTCCCTTTTCGGACTTAATAAAATTTCATATTGTATCTTAAGCAATAGACCTAAAGCTTGAAACTAACTACCTGGTCGTTTTTGCCCCGCTTTAACCTCCTTATGCGGTGCCTGTGTATCTAGATCTCATAAAAAGCAACTAAATAAGTTTGTTTAATAATCATGTTTTCCTTGTAGCATAGTTGTAGCAGTTCCAAAAACGCTTTGTTTGATTTGAGGTATAAATAATGTCAGTAGTTGACTCAGCATTTTCCACATTTGGCATAAGTTCAAAATACAAATACAGCAAATTCTTTATAACAATAATTGTGTTCCTAGAAAATTAATGCGCGTCGTATTTTTATCTCCTCATAAACGTACAATGCAAATATTTTGCAATGCGTACGTACCGAAACAAAAAAAGGTATTAAGCTTGCTAGCGTTCGAGGATGATTTATCAAATAAATAGGAGAAACGTGTAGTGAATTTAAAGAGACAGAAGACGTTCAAGAAAGATTTATTTGAACATTTGCAGCTGCCGCTAAAGCGTTCCGTAAAACTTTTCTTCGATCCTCCTGCCACGCCTGTATCAGCGGAAGGGCGTTCGTATGGATAAAATGAAATCTACCTTAGGGGTTCAAATGTTTGCGCGATATTCAAGGTGAACTATAATTGGATATTTCAGTACGCAATGTTATGCGTGTGCAATATTCGCAGGTTGATAGGTGTTCTTTTAGTTCGCAGAATTTCAACCACTTTGTTGGATGCAACAGTCTCAAGAAGAAGTCAAGTTTAATGAGTACGTCGAGGCAACTGATCTAGAGGTATGTGTGTGGTGGAGGTAGTAATGTAAAATGTCAAATATTGGTTATGTGGAAAAGGAGCTTAAACAGAAATAACAAAAAAATATTTCTATAAAATGTATACAGGGTGTTTCAGTTTATTGTTGCATAACTTTAAGATTCGATAGAGCTTTCAAAATTAATGCATAAAGTCTATATAAACATGGATCGAAAAATGCGTGGCTGCCGAAATACAGGGTGTTTAAATTTACTTTCTAAAATAGTTTTTTTTAAATATTTCGAACAATATTTGATGTATAACAGTGAAAATTGGTATACAAGGATTTTTTGATACGACAAAACGAACCATGGGCATAGTTTTACTGTAGCCGCTAGAGGGCGCTCTCTACTGTACCTGTAGTGTATTAAAATGACCGAAAACTTTTTCTTAGCGCAATTTTTTGCTTTTTGAATAAAAAAACTGATTCTTCGCACTTTTCAACATAAAAAAGGTCTCTTGTGAGTTTTCGTTATGGTTAGCCGTTTTTGAGACATTTCGATTTTTAAGGTTCGATGCATTTTTTATTATTTATGGGAAAATAATATTTTTTTTACATTTTCGATTTAGCCTTACAAGTAATTAAGATGATCGTTTAGATTGTGTTTTTAAACACAGTAATAATTCCTAACTCCAAATAAACACTAAAAACAGAATAATAATTTGTTTAATTTTCCAATATAATTTTTAGCAAATTAAATTAATAATTTACAACTAAAATGCTATTCGATAGTTAGGACAAACATACAAAATCTAAATTAGTTGCTCGAAATGTAAACCCAATACACAATTCACATCTACGAATGATCGAACGTGGTATAGCATAAGCATAAGCATAAGGCCTTATTTCATCACATGCATTAGTGATTTTGTCTATTAGCATATCTCTTGTGGTTACGGGAGTCTGGTACACTTTTCTTTTAGAAATCCCCTCACAAAGAAATCTAATGGATTTAGGTCAGGGGATCGTGGAGGCCAGGCGACTGGTCCTCCACGGCCGATCCATCTTTCTGGATAATTTTCGTCCAGCCAGTTTCTAACTATTCTCGAATAATGAGCTGGACAACCATCAAGCTGGAACCAGGCCAATCTTCTTAAATCTAACATAATGTCATCCCACATATTTGCATGTTCAGCCTTTAGAAATTCCAAGAAGGTCGCAGCATTTAACCTTGCTTGCAAAAGGTAGGGTCCAAATAGTCGATTACGGTAGATACCAATCCACACGTTCACACTAAATTGATGCTGAAAATTTCTTTCCCGAACTACATGCGGATTTTCAAGCGACCAAATATGTTGATTATGAAAATTTACCACTCCACGTCTAGTGAAGCATGACTCATCGGTCCATAAAACGTTACTTAAAAACCCTATTATTTTCAGTTCTATCAAGAATCCACTGACAAAATGTGATTCTTCGTTCTCCGTCCCGTGGCTGTAGTCCTTGCACAGGTTGCAAATGGTAAGGATGTCTATAGTCATTTCTAAGAACACGGTGAACATGGCTTGCTGAAATTCCCAAGGCACCAGAAACTCTCCTAACACTTGTGGCCGGATCTCTATCAAACTCACGCAGAATCATACTGGTAAATCTGCGCTGACGAACATTTATGTTTTGATCCGTTTGGAGATCTCCAAAACCATTTTCAATTATTTGGCGATGCACTCTTACAAATGCTGAGCGAGTTGGATGTCGTCTGTTTGGAAATCTTCGTGCGTATTCTGTGACTGCTTCTGCTGCGTTTCCATTTACAAAGCCATACACAAAATGAATATCCGCTAACTCTTGATTGGAGACTAAAAATGGCATTTTTATAAAACTTACAAAAAAAACAGGTAAAAGAAGCTAAATTTCGTGCATTCAAAATGGCAAAAAAACGTTTCAGGTTTCAACAGACAACAAAACTAACTGTCAACTAATTGACGTTTAACCTTATTCTGCCTTCAATATCAAAAATATTTGCAGGCACAGCCTACTTCTAAAAATTATCGAGATACTGACTTTTTAACGTTATTTTCTCATAAATAATTAAAAATGCATCGAACCTTAAAAATCGAAATATCTCAAAAGCGGCTAACTATAACGAAAATTCACAAGAGAGCTTTTTTATGTTGAAAAGTGCGAAGAATCAGTTTTTTTATTAAAAAAGCAAAAAATTGCACTAAACAAAATGTTCGGTCATTTTAATACACTGCAGGCACAGTAGATAGCGCCCTCTAGCGGCTACAGTAAAACTATGCCCATGGTTCGTTTTGTCGTACCAAAAAACCCTTGTAGACCAATTTTCACTGTTATACATCAAATATTGTTCGAAATATTTAAAGAAAACTACTTTAGAAAGTAAATTTAAACACCCCGTATTTCGGAAGCCACGCATTTTTCGACCCATGTTTATACAGACTTTATGCATTAATTTTAAAAGTTCTATCGAATTTTAAAGTTATGCAACAATAAACTGAAACACCCTGTATAAGTATGGGTTCCCCACCAAGACACAGGGTGATGAAGTTTTATTTCCGAAAGTGAACAAAGTCCATCTTACAGGATACCATTCAATTCTCCATAAATTTTGTCTCAAGGAATTTTTGTCAGATCATTCGTTTTGGAGATATTTAGGTTTGTACATTTGAGGTGAAATACTAAAATATTCTTCTGAAAACACTATGAAGCTATTGTTTGAATAATATATGTGTAATATCCTCAATTAGTAGCATATAGACTGACCATTCATTAAAAATTTCCTGTGTAAGCTACTGGCTTTACCGGAAAAATAAAGTTGATTATTGATTACGCCATTTTGTATAGAAGAAAAAGTGTCAATGCTGATGTGCAATTTATTTTGAAATTTTGTGTACAAATAAAGTCAGGAAAAAATTAAAACAATTTTGGGAAAATTCGGTGTTTTCCGTCTTTGAATTTTGAAATCTTCAAACGGCAATTTGTTATTTACCAAAAAACGCAGCTTGCTCCCATTTAGGAGGCTTCGTATCTCTTACAGTTTACGAGATCCCAATGGTGAGGGTCGAATTTTATACCATCTTACCGCCATCTAGAATCTTTAAAGTCGATAGAGGAACATTAATGTCCATCATAAATTAATCTAATGAAAAGCGATACCGGAGAGTTCACGTATACAATTTCTTCAATGAACATTTCAATTAGGGCTCTAAATGGCAGTGAGTAGCGCTACATTAGCTAATATCGGGGCTAACGTCGAGCAGTGGTATTTCTAAACTAGTCGTACACGACATAACCTGCAATTATAAGGGGCATCGATAAATAATTATTTAGATTATAGTGTACTGGAGGATTCGCGTCATCCATACTTACATACATAAAGAAGACGAAATGGTGTTGAAACAAGGTCTTTCTGAGAGTTGAACATTTTCATTTGGAGTTGACAATTTGCTTTTGCAATTTTCGGAACACCTATTGTGGTGAGCAGAAGAACTCAAAAGGGCATTCGTTCGTTGTATTTGTAGCCGGTTTTCTTCAATTGCGTGGTTATTGTACGGGGTGTTCCTTAATGATATGCGAATATTTAAGGGTGTGAATCTACATGAAAAATTAATGTTAGTCTGCTTAATGGACTATGTTCCAAAAATGTTTCCTTACAAAAACTCGGTTTGTTGAAGTTTTAGGAAAAAAATGGAAGTTACTTAAAAATTTCGGAATCTCTCCTGAGTTGTTTTCCTTCGATGCGCTATTTTTGAGTAAAAAAATAAAAACCCACGGTAATAGTGAGCAAGCCAGACGGATTTATCACCAGAGATATCCCGATCGTGCTTTGCCAGATAGTCAAACCTTTTCTAATATGCATCGTCGTCTTGTTGAAACTGGTTCTGTCCGAAAAGGAACATGTGAAGGTAGACCTCTAAGTGTGAGAACACCTGAAATTGAGGAAGTAGTGCTGCACGAAGTCGAAAAACATCCAGAAACGAGTACGAGGAAGATCGCTAGACACTCAAATATTTGCCATCAAATTGTTTGGAGAATTTTAGTGGGGGGGGGGGAATTATTGACAACCACTTTATTGGCCCATTCTTCTTGCCGGGACGACTTGACGGACAAACTTACCTCAATTTTTTTCAACAACAGTTGCCTTTGCTGCTTGATGATGTTCCGATGGCAATAAGAAACAATATGTGGTACATGCATGATGGTGAACCACCGCATTTCAATGTAGCTGTTCGTAATTATTTAATTATTTACAAACTGTTTATCCAAATCGTTCGATTGGCCGCGGTGGTCCCCAAGAATGACCACCAAGGTCCCCAGACCTCAACAGTTTAGATTTCATTTTGTGGGGATATCTTAAGACACTAGTGTACACAAGTCCCATTAACACATTACAGGAATTAAGAGAAAGAATAGTTGCAGCTTGTGATAGAATAAAAGACACTCCAGGGATATTTCAACGAGTGCGCAATTCCATGAGGAGGGCGGAAGCATGCATACTAAGTGAAGGGGGCCATTTTCAACAATTTTTGTAATCATTTCGTTGGTTTGAATGTTATGTTTATATTGTCAGTTGTTGTTGTTCATTATCCCTAATGTGTTTAATTTTTCCAATTAGATTAGTAATAATTTTGCAAGTTAGACATTAGAACGGTTTTTATTTTTTTACTCAAAAATGGCGCATCAAAGGAAAACAATTCAGAAGGGATCATTTGTTTTAAATTGAACGGGGAATTCAAAAATAGTTTTTATTTTGCAAAAAACCATTGGCGTACTATTTTTTTCTTGAAAAATATATCGAAGTCACTACCCGTACGCACGCCACTGTTGAAGCTAAAAATTATTTTTGCATTGAAAAATATGCAACTTTATTAATTTTCACTACGCACTATACATGAGTGAAATATCTGAAGCGGTTCTGAAAATTTTAATTAATTTCCTTTAACTTCGACACCCCGAGTTTTTGTAAGGAAACATTTTTGGACCATAGTTTACAAAGCAAAGCAACATTAATTTTTCATGAAGATTCACGCCCTTAAATATTCACATATCAGTAAGGAAGACCCTGTATATGTCATTATAATTAATTACTTTCTACGCCAGCTTTGCGATTTTTCAAAAACGGTGAGACTTAGGTGTTGGGTGACATACATGAAATCTATTCAGAATCTTGCGTAGAAACCAAAAATTTTAACAATATACAGAATTTTATTGCTGCAGCTTTGTGTGGGACACCCAGTAGATTCGTTTAGATCAGACATTTATACTATTTTAAACCTTTTTGTAAACATTTCGAAGCTCTGATTTTCATTCTTCATCCGCTTAATGTTTTTCAGAGGTTCTTAGACATTGAAGTAATGGAGATAATACATGCATCAAAAGTTTCCAATGAGCTCTTCTCGTTGGTCAAACGTTCACGTAGCACTAGTGCTGAAAATGAAAGTACCGGAAATTATATAATGCATCGATTGTACAACAAAATCCAATTTATGCAAAAAAGTGAGACCAGCGATAGAACTTCTTAAATGACGTGATTTCACAATCAATATACAAGACATAAATTAGAACGACTACCTGGAAGGCTGAATAAAATATAGTAATAGTGGTATGAATATTATAGTATTCAATGATTATTTGATAGCGTATGAATACCCTTCCGCGAAGGATCAAAATAACGGCAATTACTCACTATAATATGAAAAAGGTCGACAATTATAGTAATTCCCCAACAAAATGATAAAAATGCTTCATTAAGCAGCTGTACCGTTACGATGTCATTTATTTCAAGATAATCACCCCTTCTGTATCTAACAGAACGAGAGACAGACAGACTGACATACAATTACATTGTATATGGAGTTGGTAAAACCAGAAATTAACATAAAGTTATAATTTATGCGGCGACGTGCTGTGCCACAGAAAATGCATGGTAATTTTGCTCTAATGAGACTTTATTTTGCAACATGTCCTCGTCTCTAATGACTTTTGTATGGCGAGGGATAAGCTCCAGGAACACTGAAATGGGTCCCGCTACTGAAAGCTACTAAATATACTTTCAACCATTTAGTTATGATCATGAAAACATTCAAGGTTGTGCGACCAAGGCTGGCATTATTATCTCATTGATTGTGAATTGAGAATACCCAAAACAATATTTTTATGGAGTTATTAATTGTATGACCGAAAGTTTAAGACAAACAAGGATTTCTAGTAAATACTGAATCACTTCTCATGAATTTTTCTTCTGACCACTCTCGTTGTCATCTTCGTTCTTTTTCGCATTTCTCTTCTATTACAATAATAAAAAAATACGTGAATTAGGTTGGTTCTGCGCGCAACGCAGTCATCAGTTCATAAAGTTGGTCCATCTGAGAAAAAAGTTAGCACGAGATCATATGGGTCAAGTCAAGTCAGATAAACGGAACCTTAGTAATCACTCATTTGACATCGACTCTATATTCCCTGCACTACCGAGCATATCGACTATCTGGCAATGTTGCTATGACTGACCTCGCCAGCCACGTCAGCCGCTCATTGATCAGACTGCGACGCAGGCATGTCCAGATATGCTGAAAATATCTATCATTTTAAGGGCAAAAGTACGGGGAAGACATACCCTCCTCCACACCCTACAACCCCCAACTTTCAGTCCTTACAGAAACTTTCCAGAAAATACTCAGGGGCCTTATTTTTTCATTCTCTGTCCCTAGCTCCAATGGACCGATTCTCAAACTACAAGGCTTTCTTACTTCCTTGACTGGACATTTCATCAAAATCCGAGCAGCACAAGTCATAGAATGGCAGACAGACGACAAACAGACAGAAATAGGTGACATGATTTTAATGCTGTAAATGTAAATAACACCCACTTTGGAAACTTTGATTACTTTTACTCGCTCAAGGCATAGGATCGCTTGTGAATTTCAACTAAATTAAACAAATCTTGGCCTGGAAGTTGTTCAAAAAACATGTTTAGGAATCCTTTAAAGCCCCTCGTATATTGAGGCATATTCTATATCTCAGGAGCGTTGATTCTGTCTCGGGGTGTCCTACCCTATCGTAGTGTGCGTGCGATAGACGGCTTGTAATAGCTACCGGACACTTGAAGTAGATAATGTACACACATGAACATTTTGCATTTAACATACCCTGTTACTAAATTCGCTAGAAGAAAGGGTCCTAAACTAGATCTCTCTTAGCCAATGCGTACTCCTAGTCTCATGGCCTCTACACTATATAAAATTCCATTATTGCTAAGTGTAAATAGTAGTGTGGGACTACGTCACGCCGTCAGATCTTGCTTTTTCGTCTAAAAATATGGCTTGAACCTAGAGGAAGCTGTTGGGCAGTGCAGCAATTTTTATATTATTCCAAGATCTTTGGAGTAAGCCTTCGTTCCTACATATTTTCTTAAATATACTGTGACATATAAATCCGAACACCCAGTTTAAATGGTTTTATTTTAATAAAAGTTGGTGAATGTATTTATCTTACTGTAAATAACAAGTGAAAAAATTTTCAGCCTTATCAGTTGGACATTCCGGTTTTTATACTGCTTTTTTTAATTCACTAACGCTCTAAAAATGAATATTTCAGCCGCAGTAAAGAATCAACGTTGGCGGATTTTGGTTCTTGACATCCTTTACGATAGGTTTTGATGCCTAGAGTACGGAGACCTGTACGATTTCGTAAACTTAGTGAGTTTGATAGGGGCCGTATAGTGGGACTTCGGGAAGCTGGATTTTCTTTTCGGGCAATTGCAGTTAGAGTGCAAAGAAGTGTAGACATTGTGGTTAGGTGTTGTCAGGCATGGCTTCGAGAAGGCCGTACGCAAAGAGCAAAGGGCACTGGACGCCGCCGTAGATCAGCAGACCGTGAAGATCGCCGCCTAAGATTATTGGCCTTAAGGGACACCGTTTCTCCACTACCAGGTCCATTGCAAATGAATGGTTTGCAGAACACGGAAGACCTATTGGCATGCGAAGTGTTTACCGACAAATGAGAAGTTTTGGCTTGTTTTCATACCGGCCACACTGGGTCCTCCCTTTAACTCGAGAACACCGACGTAATCGCCTTGAGTGGTGCAGACAACGGTCACTCTGGGATCAGGAATGGAACAGTATTGTCTTTAGTGACGAGTCTCGATTTTGTTTAGGCATGCACGATGGTCGTGCCAGGGTTAGAAGGCGACGTGGTGAAAGGAGGAATCCACAGTTTTTTGTTGAAAGACATGTTCATCACACTGTTGGAGTTATGGTTTGGGGTGCTATAGCTTTTGTTTCACGGTCACCTTTAATCTCCATCAGAGGTAACATGAACGCGCAGCGTTATATCCATGAAGTTCTAGAACCCCATCTTTTACCCCATCTTGACACCCTGGCAGATCCAACTTTCCAACAAGATAATGCCCGACCACATGTTGCAAGAGTCACAATAGACTTCTTCCAACATAATGATGTCACATTGTTACCATGGCCACCAAGATCTCCCGACTTATCCCCAATTGAGCACGTGTGGGATATGATGGGTAGGAGATTGCTCAATTTGCAACGTCCTTCTCAGACTCTAGAAGCACTTGGAGAGGAGTTGGTGGTTGCCTGAAATGAGATACCACAGGAGGACATTGACCACCTGATCAGAAGCATGCCTAGGCGCGTTGGAGAATGCGTAGCACATCAGGGTGCATCCACACATTATTAAAGGTCAAAGGGCTTTAAAGCAGTGCAATCATTTTGAATTTTTTATCATTTACTTATTATGCTTCATTAAGTACTTATACAAAATTTTATTAAAATAAAACCATTTAAACTGGGTGTTCGGATTTATATGTCACTTAGTATAGTAATATCCGAGATCCGTATTTCTTACTCATTTAGATGCTTGTTTGACATTTTACTGGATTTTACTGGGTTTAGTCACGCAAACCAGACCCCTTTCAGTTGTCAAAATTGCCTTTGGAATCCTTTTTTAATTTCGAAGAGAATAATGAGAAAACTAATAAAATGATGTGAAGTTCCTTTACTATGCCTAAACCTGCAGAACCTGTCTTACAAAGGTCCTATAGCCTCCTGAGCCATAGCTGTTGCAATATGTTCCCTGAAGATTTGTAGCAAACAAACTAGCTCACATGGTCTATTTTAGAAGAAAGTAAAAACATGTATAATGGCTTTACCAATGTCTAATACACACCAAGTTATTGACCTTAACAATAAGATTGGCAAGAAACCTTAGATTAGACTATATTCCCGAATGCCATTCACCCGGATTGAGATTCTAAACATACTAAACCATAAAAAACGAACTGGGGAATACTGCCTCAAGTGCCATTTTCTCCCGAATTGACACACATACAGCATTTATACGTTACATCAGAATGAAGGATACCTTCTTATCATATTATTGTTAGTACATGAGAATTTTGTGGTTTTTTCTGCGCGCACAAGGACCATCCTGTGAGTTCTCCATTTATTTGTTCTCGAAATAATTTGTTTCTTTGTGTAGTGTATGTGTATTTTAAGTACAAATAAATTATATTAATATTATTATTATTGTCTTCAAATCAGGGCTATGTAGGGTTTTTGTAAATTATTTATTTTTCAATACATTTTACTTACGATTTAGGAACGCATAAAGGAAATAAATAGTAAAAGACACAAAGTAAACGTAGTACGCTTTCAGGTATACTTTATCTGAAGTCACTTGAAACACTGTGAAATACCGGGTGCGTTTTATATATCTATATTTAACACGCTCTGTTGTTGCAAAAATCGCCAAATTTCGCAGCAAATATATATATAAGATCAAAGGCAGTTTCACCGGTCCACGTGGAGTAAAGCACGCCTATGAGTGGACATAGCCAATGAGAAAGCGTGTATTTCAGAGCTCCGAACAAGTGCAGGTGGCTACTGAAAATTGAAACAGTTTAGCCAGTGCCGTGTAGCGGTGAATAAACGTGTTTTCTTTAGTCTGTCCGTGTTTTTTCATAGATTTTATTAGTTTGTGTGTTTTTGACTTTTGAATACTCAGTTTACTTGTTGATTTAATTGTTGTGTTGATTGTTCTTGTGTGTCCTAAATATGGCTCTTTGGAGTCCTTGGGAAAATGCTCCAAGCCACGAGGAGATGGTTGATGAACCTGTGCAGGCAGAATTCTTTCATAAAGATTTAGAGGAACAGACCCAAAGAGTAATCCTAAATATGTATGATTGTCTGAAAAACGGAAATCCAGATTCCTCGCAAAATCAAATTTTAAACAGAATTTGTAGTCAACCATTCCTTCCACAGAAAGCGCATAGGGCAAACATTAAAAAGAATAGACGTGGGTTTTCAGGAAGATATTCGTCGTATAATATACGGATTTTATAAAGAAAATTTGGTGCCCACGTTGGAAATGATACGGGATAAATTAAAAGATTATCCTGAAGATTTTTATAATTACGAATGCTTAGACTCACGGCACTGTATTGTAAAACTGTGTGGTTTTCAATACAAAAAATTAGATAAAAGAATGGTGATTATGGAGTCGTCTCGAATCGTTGAATTGCGCCAAGAATTTTTGCACAAAGTTAAAATCTATAGAGAGCAGAAAAGAAATCTGATTTACCTGGATGAAACGTGGTATGATACCCATGATGTTGTGCAGTATGGCTGGGTTGACGACAGCAACAAGTGCATTTTAAATGCACCATGCAACCGTGGAAAACAAATCATTATTCTCCATGCTGGCAGTGAAAGTGGATTTATACCTAATGCCTTGCTGTTATCTGCCAAAAATATCAAAGAATCATGTGCCGACTATCATGAGGACATGACCTCCGACTTATTTGAAAAGTGGATAGAGCAGCAGTTAATACCAAACATTTCCCCAAATTCAGTGATTATTATGGACAATGCGCCATACCATTCCCGACAGAAAAACAAAATTCCGAATACAGGCACAAAAAAACAAGACATTATTGATTTTATGAAGGATAAGGGAATGGAAATACCACAAAAATCAACCAAAGCCATATTATTGGATCTTATTAAAAGACAAAAATTTGAAAAAGAGTTTGTTGTTGACAATCTGCTTCAGCAAAATGGCCATGAAGTATTACGTCTACCTCCCTATTACTGCATTTTTAACCCGATTGAGTTGGTCTGGGCTGCTTTAAAAAAAAAGTAAGAAAACATAATCAGACCCCTCAATTAAGTGAATCGCTATTGGCCACAATAAGAGATGCAGTATCTCATATTGCTGCCACAGACCTATGGAAGCAGTGTTCTAGGCATATTATTAAAAAAGAAAATGAATATTGTGTTTTGCCTCCTGTAAATCCCGTTGTAATTCCTCTACAAGATTACTCTAGCGACAGCTCCGAAGGCGAGGATGATATATAAATACCTATAATGTAAGTCTTTATATACCTTTTTATATACCTACCTGCTATGTAAATATTTGCCTATGTCAAACGTTGGAATTCTGTAATTTTTCCATTTCTTAACTTTCAGTCAACATAAATTAAACTCCCAATATAAGTATTTTTTATCCCAAATCAAAAAAAATAAGAAGATGAAATTACAAAGGACTCGCCGACCAAAGGTTTCTATGCTATTTCAAGTGACTTCAGATAAAGTATGCTTTCTTAAATCAGTGTCAAAACGGCTGTCCGCTTTCTTCTGTCTGCTTAAGCAGCAAGAGCGCGGATTACGAAACTTATGAACAACAGAGTATTGTTCCATTTTCATGTGACTGTCATACCGTTCCAATAGTCTTCAAGGGCGAATGTCTTTCAGATCCCAATCAAAAAACAGCTGTACCTAGTACTAACTGCATTCAAGGTGATTTGTGATTTCCTTTGACAGTACGCTCCACTGACTAAAGGAAATCAGTGCTCCGATTTCAGCATAGGCTCACCTGTGCCCAGCAGGTCGGAACCGACTTAATGCATCAGCTGTCGGCCTTATGCCGACCCTACCCATTCAAGCAACGGTCCCCTTTGAACTGAAGCGAGAGGCGAGAGGGACAACTCGGCTGCGAATAATTTTTGGACCGCAAACAGGTGGTAACTGTCAGGAGGGTTCTGACGATGGTTCGATATGCCGTGCATCTTATTAAGCGGATATTGACACCAAAAGGAAAGAGAAATGATGGACGCCCATGTATGTTTAGCATAAATATGGATTTGTATTCCTTCTTTTCGGTTATAACGAGCGTAAAACTGTATTTTACCAGAATCAGGTAACCGAAATCTTCCGACCGCGTGGTGGGGTATGAGGAATCGTCAGCGCCTGCCGCCAGTCCGCCACCGCCATTTAGTCTGATACCTTCTATATTCGTTGTATTCAGTGCTCTGCACTCTTGAAATCATGAGTGACGCAATTTCTAAGAAAACACGTAAAGCTCTTACTTTATGGTACGTGTACACTATAGATTTTTCCCCGAGATTTGCGCTAGCTAGAGTCGCTTTAGACTAAGTCTATAGTGTACATATTACTGAGACTGCTCTAGCGAGTGTGGCGTAATACTCTCGGTAGCGCGACGTTAGTCTAGGTAGGGTTGTAGTAGACACAGTACTGAGACTAGTTCTCTAGATCACTCTCGCATTGTTTCGCTCTATTCGATGAGTTGAAAGCATGGCTTCCCCACCAAGTGTAAATGAGCAAAAAGCTATGAAATGGGACAAAGAAAGTACTCTCAAGCTAATTGAGATGTACGAGGCACATCCAGAACTTTGGAATTGCATATTGAAGGAGTACAGAGATCGGGATAAAAAGGCTCAAGCTATAAAAAATATAGCAGATCAGTTAAAAACCACTGAAGCCGAAGTGGAAAGAAAATGGCATAATTTAAGGTGTCAAATGAATTCGGAGATAAGGAAAATTAAAAAAACCAAAAGTGGAGATGGAACTGATGATAGACTGTGGAAAAGTAAGTGGGAATTTTATGATGCGTTACAGTTCATGATGGGTTGCTCTGGGAGCACCAAAAGCACTGCAAACTTTAGGGATACGGTGAGTAAACATTTTTTCAGCATTAGAAACATATATTACATTAAGCAGATAAAATGGTATTATGTTTATATATATTTATACTGCCAGGCGACTTCACCATGTTTGGATACACAATAATTTTTAAATTGTTCTCGTACTTCTTTGGCTGTTTTCGATGGGTTTCTAACATTTGTAGTCTGTAAAGGAACCATATTAGCTATAGGATTTCCTCCATTTCTCCAACTCCCATTGATAACGTTCCCATCATTTTCAGTATCAAATATTCCATTTGGGGCATATAAATGTGCCAAACTTTTTTGGGTCAGTAAGAAATTATGCAAAGAGCATATTGCAAGTACAATTTTCTTAACCTTCTCTGGAGGTAGGTCTATTGGTCGTCTAAGAACACGAAATCGAGCCGAGATCAGTCCGAAAGCATTTTCAACTACACGCCTTGCTCTTGATATTCTGTAGTTAAAAACACGATTAAATCCGGGTTGGTTTTTGAAAGGAAAAGGTTTTAATAAATAGGAAGTCAAGGCAAAAGCATCATCGGCAATAACAACAAAAGGTGCATCTTCAGATTCACCCGATAATGGCCTTGGTTTTGGCATGTTTAACATGTTGTTTTCTAATGCTCTTGACAATGAACAGTTTGCATACACGCCACCATCAGATATGCGTCCATTGCATCCGACATCCACATAAAGAAATTTGTATTTTGTATCAACTAGTGCCATGAGGACTATGCAATGTGTTCCTTTATAATTAAAATAAAGACTGCCTTTATTCCTTGGTGCTTTCATAACCACGTGCTTGCCATCTAGAGCACCTAAACAGTTTGGAAAATTCCAAATCTCCTCAAATCCCTTTGCAACTTCATACCATTCTTCCTGAGAGTTTGGGATCTAAAAGAAAAAGTAATATTACAAAACTAAAAATAAGCTTATTCGCTACTTTTGTTTTATTTCAGATTTTCTGGAGGAGTCTCAATTACAAAGCATAGAAAAACCAACAACATTAAATACTACAACTCATCGTTCGAAAAAACTAAAAACCAAAGCCAAGGAAAAAACGGACGAGGAAGGTGATGCAATGCTAGAAAAGGCTAAAAACATACTAAATACACCAACTGACGAGTATACCGTATTTGGTGAATATGTTGCTAGTGAATTACGGCAGCTGCGTTCTGATGAACGAAAAAGAAGATTAAAACGAAGAATCCAGAAAGCTATAGTTGCAATGAGCGAGGAAGATCAAGTGGAGTTTTCTGGATCTAGAACACTTACACCTTTAATGCTGCCTACTTATTCACATTCGAGTACATACATATCAACTTCAAATACGGTTGAAAGTTTTGAAGAGGCACCGATAACAAATACAACTACAAACCTTCCTCCAATCACGCAGTTTTACGAAAATTACTTACCTGGAGATAATCCGTTTTTAGCACAGTAAATATCGCTTCACAAACTTCAGGTATAATCCTTAAAATGGTCGTGACTGGAATCCGAAAAAGGTATTGCAGGGAATGATAGATATCTCCTACAATTAAAAATGATTTAATTAGAAGTTGTTTTTGTTTGCTTTTTAAGTTAAATACATCCTAGAAAACAAACTCATGTCATGTCAATACTCACCTGTTGCTAAAAACCGTAAAGTAAGCATGAGCTGTTCTGAAGGTGAAATAGCTAGCCTAAGATGAGTATCTTGTTTTCTAATCAATGGTTCAACTTTTTGAAGCAAGTATTCATAGTCCTTATTACTCATGCGTAAAAAGTTAGCGTATGAATTCATGTCTTCGCTGTGTAATTTTTTCACCAATTGAGCAAAAAAACCACTATCCTGTCTTCTTGAAATCCAGCTCCTAACCCACATCCTTCTCTTCTTGTTTTTTAGCTCAACATTTTTTCTCTTCTGCGTTATTAAAATAACAGAGGCAGCTGCAATTTTCTTAATTCGCGAAATTTCAAACTACTTCCAACAAACTACGGTGCAATAGGTAATGCCTATACGTTTTTACGAGATCAAATCTACCATGATATGTACACACCACATAGAGAAATTGGTATAGATTTAATCTAGGAAATATCTACAAAGGTCTAGCGAGGGCCAAAATATGTTATAGTGTACACAGAACATATACAAGTCTCACCTAGAGAACGTATCTAAATCTAAAATCTAGGTAGATTTTCTCTACAGTGTACACGTACCATTAAATAGTAAACACGATATCGTCAAAACATTGCAAGGAGGTGTGACGCAAAGTGAAGTTTGTTCTGAAATGGGATTAAGTAAATCAACGGTGAGTACTGCACAATAACATGTCCTAAACATACATAAATAAGCACTCTAAGACATGAATTTGATTTACAATTTTTCATTTTAATTACAGGTTGGTACAATTTGGAAAAATAAAAAAAAAATACTGGAAATGTTTGAGAAAGGCCAAAACATAAATGTGAAGAAAATGAAAAAGCCCACGAATTATAAGATTGATCAGGGACTTCTAAAATGGTTTTCTCAACAGAGAAATAAAAAAGTAACCATAAGTGGTACTATACTGCAATCGAAGGCTGAAGACCTTGGGAAGAAGCTATTGAAATATGAAGAACTGAGTGAAGAACCTAAATTTAGTAGAAGCTGGATAGAAAAATTCAAAAGACGACATAACATTACCAGTGGAAAAATTGTTGGAGAGTCTGCTGCAGTTGATATGGACTGTGTGAATAACTGGTTGCGGAACAAGTGGCCAATCATTAGAAGGAACTTCAAAGACGAGGTCATATTCAATGCAGATGAAACTGCGTTATTCTATAAACTTCCACCTGACAGGACCTTAAGATTCAAAGGCGAGAAGTGTGAGGGTGGGAAGCTATCTAAAGAAAGAATCACTCTGCTTGTAGTGGCAAATCTAACAGGGACAGAAAAATGAAAGCTATATAGTAATTGGAAGATCGAGAAACCCTCGATGTTTTAAAAACGTTTCACAGTTGCCAGTTAATTACAAATCCAATAAAAGAGCATGGATGACCTCAGAGATTTTTGATGCTGAACTGCGTAATTGGGATGTTGAGTTACGCCGCGTAAAACGAAAAATTATATTATGAATAGACAAGTCCAGCTCATCCAGATGTTAAAAATTTGGACTGTATTAACCTAGTGTTCATACCCCCATACACGAGTTCTAAACTACAGCCTATGGATCAGGGTGTAATCCACAGTTTAAAAAGCCATTATCGTCAAGTTCTTCTCTGGTAAATATTATTGATAGTGGCGGGGAAAATTTTACAATCAATCTTTTGGATGCAATAAACATCATTCATATGGCATGGCAGAATGTATCAAAAGGAACAATTTTAAATTGTTTTAAGCATGGGGGTTTCTTGGAGGTTGAGGATCATTTTGATCCCGACGATGACCTGCCATTAGTTGAGTGGATGAATAAAATTCAGCAGGAAGACGATCATCGAGACAATATTAGAGCCAATCTTCCTTATAGTGAAAACGATTTCAATGAGTTTGTTCATATTGATGACCAAGTTGTGACTGTCGAATACCTGGATAATGATGCCATTGTAGCTGTTATATATTCGGCAGCTGATACTGATGATGACGAAGAAAAGGAAAATAAAGATGAAGAATCTGTCGGTATGGATCTGAGACCAACTCCAACCACATCAAAAGCACTTCGATATATTGACAGCGTTCGTCCTTCAGTCACGAAATACTCCGCAGCATGTGCTAGATCGATTAGCTGAAGTGGAATTACATATTACAAAAATAAACCAAACTAAAATAAATGAATTTTTTAAGGAAGATTTCCAAAAACTCTTATAAATGTTGATTATAGATATTATTATATACTATTACAAACATTTTATATACCCCTAGTTGAATAATAAACTAATGAAAAATACTTTCTGGTATTAGCGTTATTTATCGTTTATTACGAACTTCGCTTATAGCGAACCAGTTTCGCTTGAGGTTCGTTATAAGCGGACATTACTGCATATTCATGTACACAAAATAAAGGAACTAGTCTCAGCTTATTCATTTATTTATTTATAAATAATTGGCCCAACAAACTATTCCAATTACAGGGCAATATAACTTAATTAAGAACAGGAACAACATAAAATGAGCCTAAAAAGATTTAGCTAGAGTAGTAGTCACTGGAATTTGGTAGAATTTTACTGATACAATCGAAGTTAATCCCAGAACGGCCTAGAGTGGTAAATAATTATTGCACATAAAATACAGTGATGAATAACATGATAAGACTGCGCAAAAATTTAACTTCCCTAGAAGTTCTGATTCATCCAATTTATGTAGAAAAGTGAGACCAGCAATAAAACGTCGTAATTGTAGAAACCTTAGGTCGTAACATGGTAGTAGAACAGATGCACTGACCACCTTTTCTGGATATACCACATCAATTTAATATGTACAATATTTCTTTGTACATTTTCCAAAATATTCATATAATATCCATAGGAGAGATCCCATATTGCAGAGGCGTACGCAAGTTTTGGTTGCACCATCGAAATACTCGTACAACGCGTTTTTAGTACTTGTTTGTTAGAGAAAGAAAGACTGTTAGGTACGCATTATAAAACCTAAAATCGTTGTCGATCAGAAGAGACGCGTGCTATGTGGACAGTCCAACCTGCTGGAAAATGTAACACTAAGATCTCTAAATTTTTAATTAGTTTAGGTTGTTGATGGAGAAGAAAAACAACAAAATACATGTCTTAGGAATATATCAAAGTTCCTTCAAGATAGCTACTTTTGAATACAGTTTTACTATGTATAGTAGTGGATACTTTTTATAGCGATTTTCAGGAAGAAATGCCTCTCTCCTGCGTGAAGTATGAGAATCTCAAAAGTCGTCATGCATCTCAGTACTGTGCATAAGTACATGACAGCATTTCGTCGTGGTGTCGTACACTTCCCAGATTAATGGAAGCTTAGCAGAATGTATTTCAAACATAAACATGGTAAAATACCCCACCTCTTTTC
Organism: Acanthoscelides obtectus; assembly: GCA_963669975.1. NCBI lineage: Eukaryota > Metazoa > Arthropoda > Insecta > Coleoptera > Chrysomelidae > Acanthoscelides > Acanthoscelides obtectus. The sequence continues at coordinate 28,924,247 of CAVLJG010000010.1, read as the reverse complement.
TCCCAATGACCTTGTTGAATATTTTGGGCAAGGTACACGCTAGAATCCAGCCTGAAGTAATTAAGGTTATACCAACTTACCAATGCGGATTCATGCCTGGTTGCATGGTGCATTTAAAATGCACTTGGGTATCATACCACGTTCCATCCAGGTAAATCAGATTTCTTTTCTGCTCTCTATAGATTTTAACTTTGTGCAAAAATTCTTGGCGCAATTCAATGATTCGAGACGACTCCATAATCACCATTCTTTTATCTAATTTTTTGTATTGAAAACCACACAGTTTTACAATACAGTGCAGTGAGTCTGAGCATTTGTAATTATAAAAATCTTCAGGATAATCTTTTAATTTATCCCGTATCATTTCCAACGTGGGCACCAAATTTTCTTAATAAAATCCGTATATTATACGACGAATATCTTCCTGAAAACCCACGTCTATTCTTTTTAATTTTTGCCCTATTCGCTTTCTGTGGAAGGAATGGTTGACTAAATCTCCCCTTTTTATAACCCGATAAATGGTAGACCGACTGATTTTTGTCAGGATACAAATTCTGTTTAAAATTTGATTTTGCGAGGAATCTGGATTTTCGTTTTTCAGATAATCATACATATTTAGGATTACTCTTTGGTTCTGTTCCTCTAAATCTTTATGAAAGAATTCTGCCTGCACAGGTTCATCAACCATCTCCTCGTGGCTTGGAGCATTTTCCCAAGGTCTCCAAAGAGCCATATTTAGGACACACAAGAACAATCAACACAACAATTAAATCAACAAGTAAACTGAGTATTCAAAAGTCAAAAACACACAAACTAATAAAATCTATGAAAAAACACGGACAGACTACAGAAAACACGTTTATTCACCGCTACACGGCACTGGCTAAACTGTTTCAATTTTCAGTAGCCACCTACACTTGTTCGGAGCTCTGAAATACACGCTTTCTCATTGGCTATGTCCACGCATAGGCGTGCTTTACTCCACGTGGACCGGTGAAACTGCCTTTGATCTTATATTTGCTGGGAAATTTGGCGATTTTTCGGGCAACAGAGCGGGTTAAGTATAGATATATAAAACGCACCCGGTATTTCACAGTGTTTCAAGTGACTTCAGATAAAGTATACAGCAAAATACGCCTGCAATTCGTTGGCCAAAAAGGAACATGAGGCCATGCTAACAACTGACTTAAGTGAAGCTTTCGATAGTATCCTTCGTAAAGGCATCCTTTGCAAAATGTATAATCTCGATATACCCGCCAATATGATAAGGGTAACCGAAAATTGTCTCCAAAATAGAAAAACACGAGGCAAACTGTCAACTGTTAAATGTGGGTGATGATCACACAACTCCATTTGACGTCCCTCAAGGCAGCATTTTGGGTCCATTACTTTGGAATCTGTATACAGAGTGTTCATTTGAGTATATCCCACCACGGATTTAAAACAACTTATTAATGGAAAAAACGTCGAGGCACGTCAGAAGATTTGTCAAGGGGGACAACTTTTTAATCAAAAACTACTTCACCCTCTGCCCATCAGGGTCATTCCCTTAAAAATTTTAAATAGCGAGGGGTATCAAGTAATAGCTTGTTTGAAAGCTCTTTCGAAGACCGTTTGATTTTTTTTAAATCTGTCGTTCGTTTTTGAGAAAATTAGAAAAACCTTTATTTATCTTATTTTGTTCTGATCGAAAACAAAAACACACAAAATTTGTTCCGCATTTCTTTTCATACATATCCTGGGCGAACTGTATTTATTGTTATACCTGTTTATTTATTTGCTGCTAAGGAAAAGAAAGAATTTAATTTGCTGTCAGTTACCTTTGTGACAATCGTGGGATAGTGAAAATTAATTTATTACTTCCAAAATGGCTTACACACTAATCGAAAGATTGGAAGTGATTCCAGCTTATAGTGCCCAAAATCAATATGCTCGGCAAACTGCTGTCACATGATATACCCCTTTACTTTGGTGTTAATCTTGATACGACGCTACCCACCACGATTCAGGTTCCAGATTCAAAACTGTTTATTATGCATTATACGTTGTTTCTATTTTATTTCATACAAACTAAATTGCGACATGTGTCTACTTGTGTGTTACAGTGTGATATATGTGTAAGGCCAAATTTTACTATTGACAGGCGAGGATCAAACTTCACCCATATGGTACATATTGAAAAAATGATCGAATGGATTTGGCGATTTCTTTTAAGATGTCTCTCAAACCGAAAAATGATTCGCTACTATTGGTTTAATATGTACCACAGTCGTGAATTTTGATGCTCGCCTGTCAATAGTAAAATCTGGCCTTGCACGCATATCACACAGTAGCAAACAAGTAGACACATGTCGCAATTTAGTTTGTATGAAATAAAATAAAAACAATGTATATCAAGAATGCATAATAAACAGTTTTGAATCTGAAACCTGAATCGTGATGGCGTCGTACCAATATTAACACCAAAGCAAAGCTGTATATCATCAGATCGTGTGACAGAAAGACGTTATCTTTCAAGTTTGTTAAAAAGACAAAATCATATTCCCCTTGAAACAAAATCATCACGCTGCCGTTACGACGTCTGCCTATCGTTCGGTGGGGCCCATTGTTGCTTTATTTAACTTTATCTGTGGACAAACATCACAAGTTCCTCTCAGTGTGGGTCGTTATCTGTTTTGTTTGATAGTCTCGCTCCATCCGTCTGTGTGCTTCGCGGAGATAAGTGGAGAATTACTGTTTATTTTCCGTTGGGGTTATATTTTTATGCATGCCGTGCGGATGTTAGCTCAATCGGGACATGTATATTTATGAGGATTTCGAGGGGGTAATGATCTGCGCGATATCGATTGGAGACATGCTCTTCATCCTGTTTTATATTTTGGCTTTCCATGTGAAGTGTATAATTATTTGCAAGAGAAACTCATCAAGATGTAAATGAAGACTAATTTAAATTCCAAGCAAAACCTTTTTGATTTTGCATGTCCGAATAATGATCACATGGCAAATATTACACTATGCCCCATGGACCCCCAAATTTTTTTTCGCTGACGTAGACCCCTTGCAGGTTGTCATAGACCCCTAGGGGTCGATATAGACCACTTTGGGAATCAATGATCTACCGTCTCTCATCTTACAAGTAGACTAGTGTTTTCAGTCACATCTACGTGGACCCTACAACTACAACCCGCAGAAATGGCATTACTGTAAAGAACATGCATCTTCGTGGCAATATCATGAAAATGTTCATGCGGATAGCATTGTATATAGTTTCATAATATCGGTTACTGCTTTGTATACTTTTTGAATTACCGGGCAAGTCTATGTCTATCTTAAAAGCCCAAACTCGTAAAAGCTGGATATGCGCTACAGCTCACTTTACGATTCTTCTGAATTGTATCCAGCCTAGTGCCTTCATATCATTGTGATACTCTTGGAAATACTATTTAGGCAATTTTATCTATTCCAGCATAAACTGCCGAGTATAATTTTAATTGTAGCGACATGAGGCCATAAAAGCTTTCCCATTCTCTGGGTGTTAAGGCCATTTATTTTTACGGTCTAATAAATGTCCGGTCTATGCCATCATAAATATAAGATTATACGGGGTGGCGTCGGGTACAAAAGCCACAATTCGGCGTGACTTTTGACCTAGAAATATGTTTTACCATACCAGAGTCACTGCTATCAGCTTTGTTCAAGGTAATCTGTGGGTAGGCCAAATGGATTCATCAAGTAGTTTTCCGAATTCGCAGTTGCCGATTATTCATTTTTTTCAGTGAGATACAGGCATAAACGTTCCATATGTGCCGCCATCAAAACAATTCAGCGTGACTTTTCACCTAGAAATAAGGTTGCCGGATCAAAAATATTATGGTCAATACCAACATACATATTTATACTCACAAACATTGATAAAGTTTTGGCATGCCGCATACATAAACGTTAACGTCAACCTCTTTTGACATTTGTCACACCTGAAGTATGCAGTATCTGTGATCGCTGAAACTCTCTAGTATACGCTCTTGGTTTGGCACATAATTTGCAACATTTGGATTTTCAAAATGATGAAAGCATTAGGATCGTCAATGCATGTTTGCGATGATGTTATTTGATTGAGTAGAAAGGAACGAAAGCCACTATAAAATGCACACAAAATGCAACATTTGTATTTTCAAAATGACAAATGTTTTGGGGTTGTCAATGCAACTTTGCCATTTCAGGGGTAAAGACTCAATCGATGAAAGATAGTAGGTATAGGTTTTCCTTTACCCATCTGTTTAATGGATGAAAATAATTTTATATCAAACTTGGTATGTATGGTAAAAAATATATTTTAGGTGGATGACCAAATCATTAACCGTTGACGACTTAATGCGTGGTTTCGCAACGGCAGCGTTGTCAGATGGGTGACAGCTATGGGCTAATTGTATGAGTCTGTTTGACTGGTCTGATCCATTTGATTTTCATGTTATAAATACATGTTCTTAGATAATTTTTTTTTATACAGGTGCTAATTTTTGCCGAACAGAATCCTTTTTGAGTTGTTAACAGCGTTGTGTGGAAAGTGCAGAGTCAATTTACCGTGATTTTTTGCATTCATGCTATCTGTCTTAGTAAAGGGAAACGGGAAGCCCGCCAGCAGAATGTTGAAAAATGAAAGCAGCGATGAGAAACGAGATAATAGGCATATAAATATTTTCAAGAAGCTTGTCTATCAATAGCTTGCAATTCCACTGGTATTAGTTGAAGCATTGTCAGGTAACGCATTTCGTAGATTAAAGCGTATTTCTCGTACTGTAGCTAGACCTTAAATCCTAAATACGAACAAAGTAAAGTACAGCAGTTCAGTCGTAAAATACATACAGTCATACAAAAAGAGGCGCAAAGTAAGACGATAAGTAGAGTGCGTGCTTATAGACCCTTATATTAATGCGCGTTTTTAATCCTCCAGGATGACATCTTTCACAGCAGATTAAGCAAATACTGCAAGGCAACGTGACTCCATGCATCAAAGAAATACCCCCTTTCAGTAAACCGTGAAGACCAGACCGAGTGTGTGTGTGTTTCGTGATAGCGAGAGGCTGCAGACGTCTCCAATTTATCTTTCTGTGGGTATTAAAAGGGAACACGATAACCTAGCGTCGGGAACAGACAGCGTATCGTTTGCTGGGCTGGCTTAGAAGCGTGGGATTGAAATTGAGAATTATTCGAAATGGATATGAGAGATATCAGTTCTTAGGCCTTATCCATGTCGAATGTAAAACAAGAGCGGAAAGGAGAGATTGGTTTGTTGGTATCAGGTTTTTACTTCCAACTCAAGTTCCGGAAGAGATAACGTTATTTAGAATTTGGAGAAGAACTATGTGGTTTTGTTCTCCGAGCATGCTCTATGTCTATGATATAGGAGGGATTATAATGAGAATAATGTAGAACTTCGTTTATATGCTTTTCTCGGAAGTCATTTGAATACTTGAAGGACATCAGAAAAAATTGAAAGCATAAGTTATAAAGATTTATGGAGTATCAGAAATTGTATGAATAACAGTCCTTTGATGGATCGAGAAAGAAGATGGTGGATGCTATCTTTAAATAAAAGTCTACAAAAGTACGTAAAGTTAAAACTTTTGTTCTATTCGCTTGCTAGCTTCTTAAAAAACTTTTAGTAACTATTTTCAAATCCTACTTCTTAGTTTTACTTCCCGCGCCAATTGGCGTATTGTAATCGCGAAAAATTCCAAAATTGAGATATCATGTTTTTTGGTGTTTCATGACACGTACATCACAAAAAACCATATCACTCAGTTCCGGCGGTCTGTCTGTCTGTCCGGAAATCCTTGTTGATAACATGTTGACCCCAGTTTAGTATTATAGCAGGGATGCTTTTTGTTTTATGGTTTCAGAAAATCGGTGCAGTTGCCGCTGTTATCGTCAAAATACGGAAAAAAATGATGAATGTTTTCGGGGCTCCTGATCACTTTCCAACAATTTTATTGGGGGTAGATAATCGAAGATGGGAGAAGATTGGTGAAAGGGGCATGCCTTATTGTTTGCCCGTGACACCTCTCATCAAAGCGCGTGAAGTATAGAGTCAATCTACTTGACGCCATTTTTTGAAAGTAGGTTTTACTTTCAACTTTTTAAGGTACGAAGAGCTACGATGATAGACAGTGTAATACAAATTTTTCAGGTAATATGGTATGGACATGTTACAAGTCTTGATGAAAGAACCATCTTCTGATTCGGGTTCCAGAGTATTTCCTCATTTTGTTAGAGTTCCAAAAATTCATTCGCTAGATCGTTGTTCCACTCCATTACTCAAGCGCAAATTGATTCTGCACTGATCAGACAAAATATAAGGAAGGTGCAGCGAAGTTAGAGAGAAGTTAAACCTGGGAAAGACCCAAGGTTCCCCCAAAACTACAGACCCATAAGCCTGTTGACCGTACTGAGCAAGATTGCCGAAAGGGTAATCGAACGAAGACTGAGGAACGAAACTGAAGAACTCCGAGTAGTTCCAGACGAACAGTTCGGATTGCGAAGCGAACATTCACCAGAGCACCCGGTCCTAAGGCTGGTCGAGGTGGCAACGAAATCGTTCCAGACTCGGCGGGCCGTGGGAGCTGTGTTCATGGATGCCGCTAAGGCGTTCGACACTGTTTGGCATGACGGACTGATCTACAAGATGGTAGACCTCGGATACTCAACGGGGATGATCCACCTTGTGAAGTCCTATTTGAAGCATCGTAAATTCCGAATTAGGATTAGTAAAGCAACTTCAACGACGAGGACTGTGGAGGCAGGAGTACCTCAGGGAGCGGTTCTATCACCCCTGCTGTATGCAATCTACAGTTCAGACATCCCGAAGACTACACAAACGCAACTGTATATGTATGCGGACGATACAGCATATGCGGCAGAAAGTACGAGACCCTGCATGGTTACGGAATATCTGCAACGAGCGACTACCAACCTAGAGGAATGGTGCATCAAGTGGAAGATCCGTCTCAACCCTGAGAAGACCGAAGCGGTACTGTTCCGAAGAAATCGAAGATTACCTCAAACCAAAATAAAGATGACGACCGCCAGAACGGAGAGAGGCTGGAGAAGAGACGAAGAAGTTGAGGTCGATTGGAAGGACTCCAGCACGTACCTTGGCGTCAAGATGGGCCAAAAACTCACTTGGAAGAACCATGTCGAGGGCCATGTGCAGAAAGTGAAGATGGCACGCTCAAAACTAAGACCTTTAATAGGCAGAAGAAGCAAAGTGTCCTTAAAGAATAAGACTATCATGATTCCGATGGTGCTGCTCCAAATCATGACTTATGCAGCAGTAGCTTGGGCTACGTTTCCAAAACAAGCTCAACAAAACATAGCACTCCGTGAGGCGGTGGACGCACCATGTTATGTACCTAATAGAGTGCTATATGACGAACTACGACATGTACCGGTCCTAATCCAGATGAGAGAGGGCCCGAAATTTCTTTGAAAAGAACGAACGACATCGAAATCAGATGATTAAGAACGCCTTGGCTTACGACCCAAGAACAATAAGGCGACATAAAAGACCGAAAATCCAGCTGCAACAAGAAGACATTTGGCCCTAGCAGCTGATGAGGCCAAAGAAAAGGGAAGAAGACCGACAATAGTTGTACGCTCAAGAGGTTAAAGAACAGCGGGTGGACAAAAAGAAGTCTGTCGATCGAGGTGGCCAGAGTCAAGCACGGACTCAAGGCTAACCCCAGGGGACGATGACAAACAGCAAACCGACTGACTCAAGACTGACTGACTCCAGTCGACGAGGAAAGAGAGTTGAATGAAACGTCCACCACGTGCTTCAGCGACGCGTGCACGATCGAGTCCAATTTCGGGAAAAAGGGGCAAAATTGGGGAGGGGATAGCTCGCTCGGCAGCACACACTCGGTAAATGCGCAGCGGCCTGAACCACGCAGCGCCACGCCAGGCGGGAGAGGAGGGAGGAGCAGATTGCTCTTCCCCCACTCATCAAGGGTTTGAGGTTGCCTGGAACAGGGGTACAGGGTAGGAGGGTGTGTGTGTGTGTCTTAGAGAGAAGCGTCTTGGAGCTGCCACCGAACGCAATTCGCCGTACTTCGTGTCCTTTGCTTCGGACTATTTAACCGACAATCAGCGGGAAGAACTACGTGATACCACAAAATGCGAAGGCGGGACGAAGCCACTTTCCCACACGGTCCACGAAGTTAAGCGAATACGGAATGTTCGGCGAAGCTCGTAGTGTCTGGGACCGGCTTTAGACAATGAGCTACAAATAAATTATAAAAAAATGCCATCACTTACCTGCCTGTTATACCATAGTGTCTATGCCGTGGCCTCATCGTAAAATTGGCGTAAAATGGAGGCCGTTAATAACAAAGTTGGTTTTTGAGGTGCAAATCCTAATAATCCGTTACCTACTTAATAACGAAGAAAGTGAGATTAGAACATTTTACGATAAACAGGTACTAGTGAATGTTGTTTTTTTGGTTTTATGGATACAATATTTTACGATGTGCACATTGATGACAAAATCCTTAAACCTTGACGATTTAACGATATGGTCATGTATAGTTGGCCATTCCACGAAACGTGACCATTTCATGAAATGTTCGGCTATTTGATGAAATGGCCAATTCTGCGATATGACTGAGACAATTATAAGTAGATCTAATCTTGACTGAAACAGCGAAAAGGTCGAAGCTGCCAAGAAAAGTGTGAATTTGTCCAACCGAAATCAGCAAAAAGCTGAGGAAACCTTGGTAAAATGTGATAGATGTAACTATACTGTCTTTTTCCATCACAGTCACTGGTCACTCAATAAGAAGTTGGTGTATTATTTTATTAAGTAAATGAAAGTAAAACTTTTCAAGAATGTGTTACCATGGAGTAGCATACCCAAGACTATCCTGGAATTGGTCTATTTGGGGTAAAGGGTTATGGAGAGCTGATGCCAAGGGTAGTGGGACACAAACCTGACATGATTGCTGAATTTGAAGAAAAAAATTGAATGGGAATTTTAAAGTAAGTAAAAAAGTAACGATGAATCTTGTATAGTTAGTCTCTGTAGCATTATTTTTGACTATTGCTGTTGGTTTTTTAAATAAAAATTTAATCTCAATTTAATCAACGATTGAAGGGAATAAATAAAAGCAATAGCGATAATGAAAACAAAGAAAAGCTGAACTGCCGAAATCGAAAATAAGATAGTAGTGTAGTACCAAGTCTAGAGTTTACCTGTGATCTCCAACATGTATTTTTTCAGAAATCTATGTATACTGAACAGTTTACGTTTTCAGTTTTATTTAAAAAAGCGATGCATGAAGGTCAGAACTGTAAAATGTACAGTAAACATGTAACTATGGAGATTGGAAATAGACTGGACAATGATTGACAGAGACTAATACAAAACATGACATACATGTGGTACTTTTGAGGATCAGGCTATAGACTATAACCTATAGATTATTGTTGAGAGAAAGATTTTCTCGTCAGAAATCAACCAATATAATCATAGGCGAATCTTGTGACATACACATGAAGGAATCAACGGGTACATTCAAGGAGCTACAGTCGTCGATATATAGGACTAGAGTGCAGCCTCGAACTCTGCGCTTTCATTTGCTGAATACGGTCAATTTTTCATCAATACACCAACTATCTGACAAGTCAAACGTGTTAAATGAAATATGCTGTTACGAGTACCTCTTGACCCAAATACTGTTTTGTTTGTTGCACAGAGAAAAATCTCAACGTGTAAGCAAATATTTCAGGTAAACGTATTTCTGAAACTTGATCTATGTAAACTGAAATGTCGCAGCTTACTAGGCTACGATCAAAGTTGAAATTCCGGCTATTCTTATCCGAGAAAATAATTTAGGTAGCTAGCGGAAACATTAAACTATACATAAAGTCGCTCCTTATTCAACCCTTGATATGGAGTTCAAATCCTTTATTCCCACTTATACTGTGATCATCGTCCTGTAAAACGCATCGAAGTCAGACATGCTTTCCAGTGCTGTAATTCTGTAGAGTAGAAAGGATATATACGCGAAATTGATTTGACTATGATAAACTGTAAGACAGTTGCACGCTTCCTACATTATTATAGATCATCAGCTTCTCTGAAAATCAACTACAAAATGTATCGCATGCGATCAGAAAACACAACCCCCTGAACATTAAAACTGTATTTACTATGACAATCCTCCAAGTTAAGGGAAAAACTTTTAATGATCTTGTCACCCCTGTTCGTACAGTCTATAACCTGCGAGTCTGTGCGTCCCTCACCCTTATGTGACAAATTTGCTCCCCGGGGTTGTAATGGTGGGTGTGGCAGAAGTGCCAATAAAGGGGATCAAGGCGGCGAGGGGACCAAAAGCGGCGGTAAAAATTACTGAAGCATGCCATCGCCGCTTAATGGGTTCCTTTGTTTACTTTTTAATTTCATTTCCAGCTGCCAGCGTATAGATTACGCCGCTTGCTGGAGGTTTTGTACATTGTGTTTTTACTGGTGGCTTTGAGCATTTATCATACAATAATAACTCATCATTGTGTTGTATTGAAGGTTTCCCTGTACGATCAAATCTGTCAGGTAAGCTCAGTGCAGTGCAGTACAAAGATACACACAAGGGTAAACATGTGCAAATTCACACAGTTGTACAGTCCGGGAAACTGCATAGTTATTCCACCGGTAAAAATTAAAAGTATAGCAATTAAGTACATACATCTAAACATACTATTAGCTTTATGTCACGTTCAGACAGAGGGCCAACGCATTGAAATTATCAACGTCGGCGTCAATTTGGTATGATATGCTATGCTGGAGCGAGAAAATACGGAGCATTCATGCACACATGGGTCGGCACTTGGTCAACTTGTACAGGGTGCGGCAGAGAGGACGGACGTTTTTGGGATGGGTAGTACCCCCGCCTCCGTCTACGAGAGAGGTGGGGAGGGTGCCGTTTGACTCGTGAGATCCTAGCATTATTTTACCAGTTGCCGTTATGGAGCCTTGGACGGTGGAGCACCGCGTTTTCGCCTATGATTGTTTCGTCTGAAATAATGAGTCAGTCATCGTCGTACAGCGTGAGTTTCGTCGCCACTTCAACATTCATCGGAATAGAGCTGTTCCCTCGCGAAACACCATCCTTCGTTGGGTTGAATCACTTCGCAGGCGTGGTGAACTGATCAACAGAAGACCAAGAGGAGCGCCGCGAACAGTTCGAACTCGTGAAAATGTTGCATTTAATTATTTATGGGAAAATAATATTTTTTTTACATTTTCGATTTGGGCATTACAAGTAACTAAGATGATCGTTTAGATTGTGTTTTTAAACACAGCAATAATTCCTAACTCCAAAAAAACAGAATATTAATTTGTTTAATTTTCCAATATTATTTTTAACAAATTAAATTAATTATTTACAACTAAAATGCTATTGGATAGTTAGGACAAACATACAAAATCTAAAGTAGTTGCTCGAAATGTAAACCCAATTATTCAATACACAATTCACATCTACGAATGATCGAACGTGGTATAGCATTATTCAAATAAGGCCTTATTTCATCACATGCATTCCTGATTCTGTCTATTAGCATATCTCTTGTGGTTACGGGAGCCTGGTACATTTTTTTTTTAGAAATCCCCACACAAGGAAATCTAATGGATTTAGGTCAGGGGATCGTGGAGGCCAGGCGACTGGTCCTCTACGGCCGATCCATCTTTCTGGATAATTTTTGTCCAGCCAGTTTCTAAGTATTCTCGAATAATGAGCTGGACAACCATCAAGCTGGAACCAGACCAATCTTCTTAACCCTGTAATGCTTAGTGGGGTTTCGCATCACCCCAAAGAAAATTCAAATGTTCACTAATTTTTTGTGCATAAATTGGCAACATCGGAGATCCCGCTATGTTCATTTGAGGTTAAAGTGTGTGTGTTGTTGGTCGCACATTTTTGTTCAGTGCAATAGTTTATATGATATTTTGTGTTTGGGGTGACGAGTAACCCCAGGTAAGCTTAAACTGGTATTTTTATTTTATTCCACACACTAGATTACGTAATTTATTTAGATGACTGTCCGACCAGATGATCCCAAATTTGAAGAAACTCTGTTACGATGGAATGAAGAACTCGACAATGAACCTGATTCAGATAATGACGGCACTGACTATGACGACCATGTTTCAATTCAGTCCGACAGGGAGAGCACCTACTCAACGGATGATAGTGAAGTAGAGAGTGACAGAACAACAACTTCCTGGCAAAGTAATAAAAGGAAAAAATGGACATATTTGGAGCACTGAGCTTCCATGTCGTACTCGAACACCTAAGCGAAACATTGTTTTTTAGCGCGAATGTTATAGATATTATAGTGGTGCATACAAATATGGAAATAGAACGACAAAGAGGGAAATATGTTGCTAATTGTGGCCTTGTTAACGAGACAGACGTTGAAGAGACCTTGGCTTTGATAGGACTGCTTTATATGACAGGTTGTAGAAAAGACAATCATATAACTACAGCAGAAATGTGGTCAAAGCATGGACCAGAAGTGTATCGATGCGTAATGAGTGAAACAAGGTTTAGATTTTTGATATCTTGCCTCAGATTTGACGACAAAACCATGAGAGACCGAGAAGATAAACTTTCTCCAGTACGTAATATATGGGAAACGTTTATATCTAACTGTACAAAATACTATACTCCTCACAGTTATTGTACCATCGACGAACAGTTATTGGGATTTCGAGGCAATTGCCCTTTTAGAGTATATATTTCATCAAAACCTGACAAATATGGAATCAAAGTTGTAACGATGTGTGATTCACGCACATATTATATGGTTACTGCTATTCCATATATCGGCAAAGAAAATAGGCCAGATAAAGAACCTCTCCCAGCTTATTACATAAGAAAACTGACAGAACCCATTCACGGAACCGGACGCAATTTGACGATGGACAATTGGTTTACTTCCATCCCACTGGCTGACAAAATGCTTGTTGACTACAATTTGACCATTGTGGGTACTCTCAGAAAAAACAAGAGGGAAATTCCTCCATCATTTCTCCCAAACAAACGAAAAGAAATTATGTCTTCTCAATTTGGATTCGACAACCAAAAAACCTTGGTGTCCTTCACACCCAAGAAGTCTAAATGTGTGCTACTTTTATCGACAATGCATTCTGGTAGTACAATAGATGAAAATAGAAAACCCGAGATAATAAATTTTTACAATTCTACCAAAGGAGATGTCGATACCTTTGACCAGATGGTGCACACATATTCGGTATCCCGCAAAACACGCAGGTGGCCATTACGCTTTTTTTATGGTATAATGGATCAAGCAGGCATTAACTCCAACATTATTTTCCAAATTGTTAAGCGTGATAGACAAAAAAGTGTTCGTCGAAAATACCTATTTGAACTTGGACTACAACTGGTCAGGCCTCATATGGAAAGACGTTTGACAAAACCAATACCTCGAAAATTGAAAGAATCAATAATGAATAAATATTCTAGATATGAAAACAGAAGAAAAAGTTCATCCACCTCCAGCAAAATTGCTAAAACAGACTCGCTGCATTTTATGTCCAAGAACAAATGACCGAAAAACAAAAACTGCCTGTGCGAAATGTTTCAAGGCTGTTTGCAGTAATCATCGAGCTGAAATATGTACCGAGTGTTTGAAATAAATGTTTTATTATTGAAACAAAAGTGTCTATCTTTTATATTTTGTTCATTAAATAGGAATATATCACTGGGGTTATTGGTAACCCCGCCTAAGCAACTATAGCCGTGCTATTCGCCTAAGCGCTCCAGGGTTAAATCTAACATAACATCATTCCACATATTTGCATGTTCAGCCTTTAAAAATTCCAAGAAGGTCGCAGCATTTAACCTTGCAGGCAAAAGGTAGGGTCCAAATAGTCGATTACGGTAAATACCAATCCACACGTTCACACTAAATTCATGCTGAAAATTTCTTTCCCGAACTGCATGCGGATTTTCATGCGACCAAATATGTTGATTATGAACATTTACCACTCCACGTCTAGTGAAGCATGACTCATCGGTCCATAAAACGTTACTTAAAAACTCCCTATTATTATCAGTTCTATCAAGAATCCACTGACAAAATGTGATTCTTCGATCTCCGTCCCCTGGCTGTAGGCCGTGCACTGTGCGGGTTCGAGTCCCGTCCCAGGAGAAATTTTTCTCTTGGCTATGGATGTTGTGATTGTAGGTGGTAGATGACTGTCGAACGCGGAGGTACTACCCGGCGGTTCTCGTAGGCGGAGCCAGAATATGTGCATGTTGCATGCACACGTGTTCCCTCGCCAGAGTCCGTGTGGCGTCCCCCCCTTTCCCATGTATCCCCCTATAGTCCCACGGTACCCAATGGGTGCTTAGGCCTTAAGCCTTCGTGGTAGTTGGAGTATAAAAAGAAAAAATAATTCTAAGCACACGGTGAACATGACTTGCTGAAATTCCCAAGGCACCAGAAACTCTCCTAACACTTGTGGTCGGATCTCTATCAAACTCACACAGAATCATACGAGTAAATCTGCGCTGACGAACATTTATGTTTTGATCCCTTTGGAGATTTCCAAAACCATTTTCAATTATTTGGCGATGCACTCTTACGAATGCTGAGCGAGTTGGATGTCGTCTGTTTGGAAATCTTCATGCGTATTCTGTGGCTGCTTCTGCTGCGTTTCCATTTACAAAGCCGTACACAAAATGAATATCCGCTAACTCTTGATTGGAGAATAAAAATGGAATTTTTATAAAACTTACAAAAAAAAAACAGGTAAAAGAAACTAAATTTCGTGCATTCACAATTGCAAAAAAACGTTTCAGCTTTCAACAGACAACAAAACTAACTGTCAACTAATTGACGTTTAACCTTATTCTGCTTTCAATTTCAAAAATATTTGCAGGCACAGCCTTCTTCTAAAAATTATCGAGATACTGACTTTTTAACGTTATTTTATCATAAATAATTAAAAATGCATCGAACCTTAAAAATCGAAATATCTCAAAAACGGCTAACTATAACGAAAATTCACAAGAGAGCTTTTTTTATGTTGAAAAGTGCGAAGAATCGGTTTTTTATTCAAAAAGCAAAAAATTGCACCAAGAAAAAATTTTCGGTCATTTTAATACACTACAGGTATAGTAGATAGCGCCCTCTAGCGGCTACAGTAAGACTATGCCCATGGTTCGTTTTGTCGTACCAAAACACCCTTGAATACCAATTTTCACTGTTATACATCAAATATTGTTCGAAATATTTAAAAAAAAAACTATTTTAGAAAGTAAATTTAAATACCCTGTATTTCGGAAGCCACGCATTTTTCGACCCATGTTTATATAGACTTTATGCATTAATTTTAAAAGTTATGCAACAATAAACTGAAACACCCTGTATATACACGCTTGTATCCCAGATCACTACTTATTGTATTTCTCCCTATTGTGTCTGGCCTGGATTTCTTGCCGCTGTATATCGAGTTGCTTATCTTTATAGCATTGGCCTAGTATCACTTGTTGGGTAAAAAAAGAAGGACGTTTAGCGCAAACCCCAGCCAATGCCCATTGGACATATCTGAACCCGACATTAGACAGCTCTGAACACAAATATGAAAATATTTGCAATCAATTTGTCTCAATTAGACGCCTAAACACTGAAATAGAATGACACATCTAGGAGGCAGAAAAGCAATAATAGTCACTTAACAAGATGAACTACTTTTAGCATATTTCATCACCCTTTTGTATCCTGTTTGACAGATCCAACATTCATAAACTGATGTTATTCTTGTTAATAAATTGCCTCTTTAAGAGCTCGAATTATTATGCCTTTTGGTTCAATAATTCATTTACACACAATGATACCATCTAATGTAACTCCTGAACTGTATCGCATGGTTCTCATGTTCATAGCTCTCCATTGTCTGGCCGAATCAAAACCACTTATATCCGCCACGGTATTTTTATTTTTTCAAGTACTTGACAATTCTGCGATAATTTATTTTGTTTATAGTATTTAAGTTCCGCAACATCATTTCTTCTTCAACTCTGACGTGTATTCTATCTCGAGCGACTTAGCAGAGTTTATTGTTTTGACATCTCAGTGTAAAAGTTATCAAATTACACCAAAATGAAGTTAGCCGAGAGTAGGAGGTAACGACAACAAAAGAAAGCACAAACGGAAAAGTAAATGGCCAGGCAGAAGGAGAAATTGGTTGAAACTTTTATTTTTCCGTCTCTGCAGTGGTGAACTAATTTCATTCGCAAAAACATTCCTCTGTAATAAAAATACAATAACCATGCTTGTTCACCTCAATAATATGAAATGAACAATATTTTTAAATTCAAACGCTGATACGTGAAGGATTATTAATATCAGCATCATTATCATCAAAAAACACAGCTTTATGTCTTTATATCAGAAAATCACATAAAATTTGTCAGTATAACTCACAAATCACCTGATAAATCATAACCGATGTAGTTTCTTCGTGGTCCTATGCATTACGATGCCCGTTATTTTTCGTTCATCCTTCAAAAAGTGATAAGACTAGGAGGATACAGTTTTCGTTAGAACAAAACTAACACATAGCCAAAAATAATAATACCGGTTGTTTCTGGTATAGCTCTTCTTTGGTGGGATATCGGGTGCTGGATGAAAAATAAAAAAAAATCTCGACAAAAACTAATTAAAAGGTATCCGAAATCTTTTAACAAGTCTCATATGAAGTCACCTTTTTTGAGTTGTATCATTTGTTGTCTAGGAAAACCCGCACGAGTACTATGTAAGAAACCTAAAAAACGTAAAAAAAAGTACGAAAAAATTCGTGCTTGCAGATTAGGCAGTTTTTAGTGTGCAAATAGTTCCTTCTACGTTTGCTCGCTATGATCGCTGTGAACCTTATCAAAAGCGTCATCTATGGAGGAATGACTCTACGACACGAAACGCTCAAGCGCGCATTGTTGGTTGCAGAAGCCAAGCAGTGTTTATCTCTGATAAGATGTGAAAGAAAGATAGTTGGTTGAGTAGCAAGACCGCATCTGGGTGATTATGAGTATTGCTCTGCATGTGTATAAAAGCAGTAATATTTGTTATATGAGAAAATGATTACTGAATATGCTGCCAATGAAGTACCTCCATTAGCCCGACAGGTTATTTATACGTTCTCCTTTCTGAAGACAGGTTATGTTCAAAGTTATAAATCACAAGTTTTCCCGTTTTTTTTTCTGTCTTCAAAAATTTTGAGGAGAATTACGGAAAATCACCACCGGCCCATGTTGTGAGTAATTACTGTTCGCAAGTACGTATGACTTGTAATTCTAGAATGTACGGTGGATTTAACCGCAATATATAGAAGTATACGAGTATAAAATATAAGATTCTCCATAAAGTCAATTACCAACTATGGATTTTCTTTTCATTGTCTCATTTTTGAAATTCAGCAAATTTGCATATGTGATTTCTAAAATGAATGAGAAAAAGTGGATGCGCAACTAATTTCTAGCTTTGAATACGTCTCAAGTAAGTGTATTTGAGACAAGAAACCAATGGAATTATCATCAATACAGATTATTAGCTCACAAATCCTCACTGTGCACCTATGCACTGCCGTTTCCTTCTTTCCAGTATACAACTTACAGCTTAGACCTCACGGGTATCATGTAAAAAACCTAAGAAACGTCAAAAAAAACCTATGAGATGTCAACTTGCAGACTAGGTACTTTTTAGGGCGCAAACAGTCATTCCACGTTTGCTCACTAGAATCGTTGCGAACGTCCATCTGTGGAGGAGTCACTAAACTAACTACGCATTATGGGTTGCATAGCTTTGTAAGGCTGAGTGATCCGGGTCTGTAGTTTTTATCTCTGAGAAGAAAGTTGCTTGAATAGCAAGATGGCATCTGCATGATTATGTGTATTGGTCTGCATGTGTATAAAATCAGTGATATTTGCTGTGTGGGAAAATCATTACTGAATATGCCGAATTTGACGGGTTATTTATATGTTGTGCTTTCTGAAGAGAGGTTATGTTTAAATTACGAAAAACTGAGGAGGATTACGGGAAATCATCACCCCGCGCGCGTTGTGTGTAATTACTGTTACCATGTATATGGCTTGTAATTCGACAGTGTACAGAGAATATAATTGTTTCATATCTCTCTCATTTGCGCAACTAATTTCTAGCTTTGAATCTGAATTAAGTGTATTTGAGACAAGAATCCAATGTAATTATCATCAACACATACAACTTACAGCTTAGACCTCCAGTAATGCCATCTCAGAAGCAGATTTTACATCACATCAAAGCCAAAGATTGATAACAAGCCTCATGACGTTTAGGCAATACGTACAACTAAGTGCTAAGTTAATGTCTTGTAGAATAACCTACATAATGTCCAAAAAAAACAGCGTAAAGTCAAAAAAAATCGGCCTAATTTCACTTTTCAAGGTACGTGATACCAGGGCCGATAATGCCATCCCTGAAGCAGACGTCTAGGCAACACGTACAGCTACAAAACGAGTTCGCAAAGTGTACAACAGCGAGCGGTAGGTTGAAATCGAAGTTTTGTCACAAAAATCAATAAAATGTAAAAAAAAACGACAAAATGTCACTTTTCAAGAAACGTAATACCCGTGCCGGGCAAAGAGAAACCTCGGGCAAAGTGACTTTGTTATGTTTTGCGAAAGCACCTTTCATCGCGAAAAAACCCATAGACATATTCGTCCAACCTCCTTGGAGCCAGTCGCGCAAAATAGATTAAGCATCATTTTTGCAGTTAATTCAAAATTGTTATCTTAGCGCATAATGATATGCGAATATTTCAGGGTGTGAATTTTCATGAAAAATTAATGCTAGTTTGCTCTATAAACTATGACCCAAAAATGTTTCCTTACTAAAACTCGGGGTGTTTTAAAAAAAATGGAAATTAATATTTTCAGAACCGCTTCAGATATTTCACTCATATTTAGTACGTAGTGAAAATTAATAAAGTTACATATTTTTCAATGCAAAAATAATTTTTTGCTTTAACAGTGGCGTGCGTACGGGTATTGACTTCGATATTTTTTAAGAAAAAAATGGTACGCCAATGGTTTTTTGGCAAATTAAAAATATTTTTGAATTCCCCGTTCAATTTAAAACAAATGATCTCTCTTGAATTGTTTTCCTTCGATGCGCCATTTTTGGGTAAAAAAATAAAAACCGTTCTATTGTCTGAGAAAATTAATGTAATAATTGAAGAATGCAATTAAGCAATAAATATCTAGTTGCTCTGGAATATGTCACTGGCTTTTGACATCTGACAAGTCTCTGTTATTCAAATCTGTTCGCTGTGACATCTCTTTCATTATTTAGTTTTTAGTCTTGATAATAATGGTGAATTATTCAAATGCAGAAATGGCGGTCAGACGGATTTATCACCAGAGATATCCCGATCGTGCTTTGCCAGATAGTCGAACCTTTTCTAACATTCATCGTCGTCTTGTTGAAACTGGTTCTGTCCGAAAAGAAACATCTGAAGGTAGACCTCTAAGTGTGAGAACATCTGAAATTGAGGAAGCAGTGCTGCACCAAGTCGAAGAACATCCTGAAACGAGTACGAGGAAGATCACTAGACACTTAAATATTTGCCATCAAATTGTTTGGAGAATTTTAGTGGATTTTTTGTTATATCGTTACCATATTTTAAGAGTACAGGAATTACTTTCCATTGATTTTCCAAGGCGTGTGACTTTTTGTCAGTGGTAACTTCAAAAACTTACACAAAATCCGCAATTTTAATCAATGATTCTGTTCACGGACGAAGCTAATTTTTCTCGAAATGCCATTCAGAATTTCCACAATAATCATTTGTGGGCAGAAGAAAATCCCTATGCCGTAACCGAAACCCATGTCCAACACTAATTTTCGTTAACGTATGGGAAGGAATTATTGGCAACCACTTTATTGGCCCATTCTTCTTGTCGGGACGATTTGACGAACAGACTTACCTTAATTTTCTTCAACAACAGTTGCCTTTGCTGCCTGATGATGTTCCGTTAGTAATAAGAAACAATATGTGGTAGCGGTTCATAATTATTTACAAACTGTTTATCCAAATCGTTGGATTGGCCACCGAGGTCCCCAGACCTCAACAGTTTAGATTTCTTTTTGTAGGGCTATCTTAAGACACTAGTGTACACAAGTCTCATTAACACTGTAGCAGAATTAAGAGAAAGAATAGTTGCAGCTTGTGATAGAATGAAAAACACTCCAGGGATATTTCAACGAGTGCGCAATTCCATGAGAAGGAGGGCAGAAGCATGCATACTAAGTGAAGGGGGCCATTTTCAACAAATTTTGCACATCATTTAGTTAGTTTTAATGTTGTGTTTGTGCTGTCAGTTGTTGTTGATCATTACCCCTAATGTGTTTAATTTTTCCAATTAAATTAATAGTAATTGTGCAAGTTAGACAATAGAACGGTTTTTATTTTTTTACTCAAAAATGGCGTATCGAAGGAAAACGATTCAAGACAGCATTTGTTTTAAATTGAATGGAAAATTCAAAAATAATTTTAATTTGGCAAAAAACCATTGGCGTACCATTTTTTCTTAAAAAATATTGAAGTCAATACCCCGTACACACGCCACTGTTAAGGCCGAAAATTATTTATAAAGCAAACTAACATTAATTTTTCATGTAGATTCACACCCTTAAATATTCGCACATCATTAAGGAACACCCTGTATAAATATGAAAAGTAAACAAAACAAAGATCCTGGGTAGAAAACATCAGTCTGTGCTTAACTACAAATTTATAAAAACACCATCATGAAGAATCTTCAGAACTTCATAACGTCCATGAAGTTTTTTGTCTGCGTTTATTATGTAGGTAATAGGAATGCATTAATATTAAACATTTTCTATCCATATTACAACGAAAGTAAAACCGTAGAAAACTTATTATAAAGCAGGCTGCATGCAGGGTTGCGACATATTTATAAAGGCAATAACCGTGAATTATAACTTATAGGTAAAGAAAGTAAAGGTCTCTTCAAAGCGGCTTTTTTCGACCCTCCTTGCAACTTTCCCGTGCCATGTATCATTATCGAAAACTTGTTCGATATAATTACGTTCGTTTTTATAAAAGGCATATCAAAAAAGCCACCCTTGGCGCTCGGGGCTGCATTAGACAGCAGTGTTGGATATTTTATGGGGGTGAAATTCTATATGTCGCTCTATGTTGATATGAAAAAGGCAAGTCACCTCTACGGTATAATGTGATTAGGAAGCATTGTATGTGATCGTAGAGTTGTTATTCAGGCAGATGCGCCTCATTTACATATGACATACATAGGGAATGAAATATGCTATTGTTGTTACTGAATTTGATGCTCGGTTACAAAAAAAAAACTCCATGTGGCACTCATAAGGGTCTTTTAGATTTTTTATATCACGGATACTTGGACATATACTAAGTGACATATAAATCCGAACACCCAGTTTAAATGGTTTTATTTTAATAAAATTTTGTATAAGTACTTATTGAAGCATAATAAGTAAATGATAAAAATTTCAAAATAATTGCACTGCTTTAGAGCCCTTTGACCTTTAATAATGTGTGGATGCACCCTGATGTGCTACGCATTCTCCAACGCGCCTAGGCATGCTTCTGATCAGGTGGTCAATGTCCTCCTGTGGTATCTCATTCCAGGCAACCACCAACTCCTCTCGAAGTGCTTCTAGAGTCTGAGGAGGACGTTGCAAATTGAGCAATCTCCTACCCATCATATCCCACACGTGCTCAATTGGGGATAAGTCGGGAGATCTTGGTGGCCATGGTAACAATGTGACATCATTATGTTGAAAGAAGTCTATTGTGACTCTTGCAACATGTGGTCGGGCATTATCTTGTTGGAAAGTTGGATCTGCCAGGGTGTCAAGATAGGGTAAAAGATGGGGTTCTAGAACTTCGTGGATATAACGCTCCGTGTTCATGTTACCTCTGATGAAGATTAAAGGTGACCTGGAACCATAAGCTCATTCGTCGGTAAACACTTCGCATGCCAATAGGTCTTCCGTGTTCTGCAAACCATTCATTTGCAATGGACCTGGTAGTGGAGAAACGGTCCCTTAAGGCCAATAATCTTAGGCGGCGATCTTCACGGTCTGTTGTTCTACGGCGGCGTCCAGTGCCCCTTGCTCTTTGCGTACGGCCTTCTCGAAGCCATGCCTGACAACACCTAACCACAGTGTCTACACTTCTTTGCACTCGAACTGCAATTGCCAGAAAAGAAAGTCCAGCTTCCCGAAGTCCCACTATACGGCCCCTATCAAACTCACTAAGTTGACAAAATCGTACAGGTCTCCGTACTCTAGGCATCGTAACTGATCGTAAAGGATGTCAAGAACCAAAATCCGCCAACGTTGATTCTTTACTGCGGCTGAAATATTCATTTTTGGAGCGTTAGTGAATTAAAAAAAAGCAGTATAAAAACCGGAATGTCCAACTGATAAGGCTGAAAATTTTTTCACTTGTTATTTACAGTAAGATCAATACATTCACCAACTTTTATTAAAATAAAACCATTTAAACTGGGTGTTCGGATTTATATGTCACTTAGTATAGTATAATATAAACGAAACTTTTCACACAAAAGTATGTTTGATATATTGAAGCAATTTAACAAGAAAAGGCTAGATACCTCAGGCCCTGCAAATTTTATTTCTCCGGAGCAGTTCACCTTTATAATAATAATAATAATAATAAATGGCCTTTATTTTACCTGGCGGGTTACATCAGCACAAGCTGTTTTTCAGAACCAACCAGGGCTAAAAAAAAAATCAAGTACATGCAAATACAACAAAAATACATTGAAGATAACATTTAAAGCAGAAAAAAAATTTTTTTTTTTACAGAATCGTAGCATGGTATAATGACCAAAAGACCAAAAGAGAAACGTGCAGCAACAGAGTACGTAGCAGAATCAAAAACCGTGATTAGAAGTAACTTTAAAAAAGAAAATATTAGGTATATGGCAGAAGATATAAAAATTAAAAGTAAACAGTAACAAATGTGTAAGCAAAACACAAACAAATGAAAAGTGACGAGTGAGAAAACATGCACAAATAAACAAATATAAAAACAAAATTACGTAAAAATACATGCTAGATGAAATCAAAAAAAAAAAAATACATGCTACATGTCATCAAAGACAAAGAGCCTAACTTTTCTTTTAAAGCTGGACACAGATAAAGTTTTCAAAGCTTGAGGTACTTTATTGTAGAAATCGGGCGCCACATATGAAAAGCTCTTTCTGAATTGGGTTGTTCGGTGCCGAGGCAAGTCAAGAGTATATCCTACAAAACGCAGGTTCGCTGAGTGATGATCACATCTCATGGTAAGCTTGTTCTTCAAATAAAGAGGCATTTTATTGATCATAATACTGTGGACCAATGATAATAGATGCAGTATCCACCTTTGTCGCATAGTAAGCCATTGAATATTTTTAATATGATCAGATACCCTCTCCCGCCTTTGAATACCTAAACTGAATCTTATGCAGCTGTTTTGCACTTTTTGAAGTCTGTATGCCTCGCTCTGTATTAGACATGGACCATAGACAAGGTCCCCGGATTCAAGTTTACTTAGGATAAGGGAGTCACACAGCTTAACCTTGGTCTGCTTGGACAATACATTTTTATAGCTATAAATTGACTTCAACTTAGCATAGGAACCCTGAACAACTTTGGTGACATGATCATGGAAGCACAGGTTCTCATCAAATGTGATGCCCAAGTTGCGAACCGATGTCTTGTGGCAAACTTCATCACCTCCAATACACAGCTTTATTAATTCACTATTGAATTTGCTGAATTTAGATTTAATAGTTATGATAGCCGACTTTCTAGGGTTAATACATAAGCCATGTTTGTTATACCACACACATATACTATTTAAATCCTCAGACAGCATCTCATTCGCTTCAATGTACATAGCAGGGTTGTAAGATAGATAAATCTGTGTATCATCGGCGTATGTATGTAATTTGCAGTATTTAGTGACTTTATCTAAGTCCGCTACATAAAGAGAAAACAGAAGAGGTCCAAGAATAGACCCCTGTGGTATACCTTTGGAGATAGTACCCTCCTGTGATAAGATGTCACCGATTTTTACCTGCTGAATGCGTTCATGAAAATAACTGCGAAACCAATTAATCGAACTATCGGAGAAGCCAAGATAATGAAATTTTGCAAAAAGTAGTTCATGGTTGAGGCAATCAAAGGCCTTACTTAGATCTATCATGACAGCAGTAGTAACTTTAGAATTGTCTATTGCCCCTATGAAGTCGTCACAGACATCGAGCAGAGTTGTTACGGTGCTGTGGTTTTTTCGAAACCCCGACTGCGTAGATGGAATTATCTTAAAGGTAGTGACGTGCTGCATCAGTTGCTCATATACAATTTTTTCTAATAGTTTTGATAACACTGGAAGGATACTAATTGGTCTATAATCATCAGGTCCTTCCGGAGCATCAACTTTAGCAAGAGGCCTAACGCATGCGGCTTTCCAAATTTTAGGAACTAACCCTTTTTCAAGCGAATAGTTAATTATATGAGTAATCGCTTTAGAACAAAAAGGAAACACTAGAGCTAACATATTTATATTCAAACCGTCTAGTCCAACCGCCCGAGATTTTATTTTATTGAAAATCTGTAATATTTTATCCTCCGTGACCGGTTTTAACTGAAACAAGTTGTCTATAGATGGCAAAACATTGCTATTGTAATGATGAATAATACTGGTATCCACACAATTATCTGGAATGGAATTTAGGAAATATTTGTTCACTAAATCAGGTTGCAATGTGCATTCTAAAGTATCTTTAACAGGATTATGTACACCTAGTTGTTTGATGGTTCGCCACCAATCACGGGAACTTCTACCTTCTTTAAGCTGCAGTTCTATATAGGCTTTTTTTTCTCTTCTTATGGAAGCTGTTACAAAATTTCTGAGTTGTTTATAATAAACCCATTTGACATTGATCAAATCTGCAGAAAGAGCATCCCTTACCCCTTTTTTATATTTCATATATGCATTGTTTCTCAATCTCATCATGAACTTAATGTTTTGGGTGATCCAAGGATAGCGTGGCTTTGTCACTTTTACTGTTTTGATGGGCGCGCATATGTCTAGTAAAATATTGATCAAATCATACAAGTAGCTTAGCTTGGATTCAAGATCTTCGAAGTTGATAACTCCTAACCAGTACATTGATGAAGCTACCTCAGCAAGTAAGTTGGTATCTAAATTCCTTAAATCGCGGATACGTATATATGTTTGTCTGTAGACGCTGGCTGGATAATCTGTACAAAAGTATACCAAATAATGATCCGTGAAAGGTAGATTTACAGCTCCGGTTTTTGTGATGTTTAAGTTTTTATCTACGAATACCACATCTATCAGACTTCTGCTGTTATCTGTTACTCTTGTTTCCTGACTTACTATTTGATTCAAATTGAAATCCTCGAAAATTGTTGACATGAATGAATAGTCCAGTCCTTGTTTATTCAAAACATTTATATTTAGATCACCCATGCATACTATATGATCAGATGATGTGAAAACAGTAAGTAGTGAGTCTTCCAGGCCTGTCAAAGCTGTATAATCAACATTGGGAGGTTTGTACACAACACCCACAGCAAATGCTTTTTTGTTTATTTTAACCCTAACCCAAAGTTGTTCAAGGCCCTCTTGTGTTGCAAAGTTAAAATCAGATACTTGGAAGCAATGTAGTCCTTTTCTCACATAGAGAGCGACTCCACCGCCTCTCCTATCTTTCCTGTCACATCTAAACAACTGAAATCCTGGAACATGGATATCATTATCAATGATGTGTGGTTTGAGCCACGTTTCGGTGAATCCGATGATATCAAAATTTTGCGACAACACATAATCTTTAACATCACAAAAACAGCTAGTAAGTGATCTAATATTTACACATCCTATGATCAAATTATGCTCTCCGCCTTCGATGACATCAAATTCTGATAATACAGTCATTTATAAATACAGCAAAAAAAACACAAAAAACAGATTAAAAAAAGATAAAAGGATAAAAAATGGAAAGTTTTTTAAAAAGTTTGAGATAAAGTTGAAGTTGAGTTGAAGTTGAGATGGGATAAACTTCCAGTAAAAATTAAAACAGAGATTAGATAAAATGCACTTATCTATTCGAAGTAATTTGTCTTACTTCGTATAAGACCCTCATGTTTTTGCAAACACAGACAATTACTATCCCACACAGCATGGTTCGTATCTAGCGTTTTATCTTGTTTTTCATTAATAGACAGACAGTTTGCACAGCATGACGATTTGCTTTTACACTGCTTCCGTTCATGACTGCCAGCACAAATAGGACATACAAATGCATTTTTACAATTTTTTTGTATATGGCCATACTGACAACACTTAAAACAGCGTGTCACTGACAAATGCTCATAAATACGACATCTATCCCATCCAATATTCAACTTCCCTTCCCCTATCACTGACTGATATGACTTAGGATCTAGCTCCATAACAAGATCAAATTTTGCACCTTTAATTGGAAACTTATATACTATATTAAGAACAGCGTAATCATGGCTGACGAGCCTGCTATTTTGATTCACAATTTTGCTTTTAAGAACTTGAGAATCAACATCATACTGATCTTTGTTAACACCTATCACTCTAATTCGAGGATTTCGCTTTTTTGGCAGTTGAACAGAGCAATTGCCTGCCAAGCAACTCGGGAGGAACTAACTTTTAGATGCTTTGTCGGAACTTTAGCTGTCTGTACTTAGCCTTAGGTTATTCAAACCTTTGGAGAACGGGCGACTGTTCGATTGCTGTTTGCCACACCCCTAGAATAGATGGACTAACCCATTCATATATCCGCATCTAGTTTCATTTGGGCAGTATTTTGAACAACATGCACTTACTCTACCACGCATGTTTTACTTATCTGTTTCCCAACCTGTATTTAAAAAGCCCAACGAAATTCCTGGTCATCTAAAAATTCATGACTACGCCTAAAACTAACCAGAAATTTGAAAGCGATGAAAAGTTTGAGAAAAATCTAAAAAATTAAGACCTCTCCGAAAAAGCTTTTTGACTAGATGTATGGAAGTTGCAAAAAAGTACGATTTTTTACTTGCTATGCCTAAACTTCAACAAAACACACACAACACACAAATAGGCATACAAACAGACCGACGGGAATTATTGACATGGATCTTAGTAACCTAGAATCAGAAAACATCTAAACAATATGTTGTCTCCACTTTAACATTTTAGGAATAACAGTGCATTAATTAATTGAAACAACACATCAGTATAAGGAAAATTCTTTCTTCCACTGAAAATTGCTATCGTCTGATTCTGAACTTATTCCTAGACTTACTGAAAAAAATGTAGCGTAATTTACCAAATAGATTTAGATTTCGAATTCGCACTTCATGAAACAAGTGAACTCTTTCAAGCGAGAAGTAAAGTAGTAAAGAATCAGTAGTTAAGTTAATAGTGAGCTCCTAAATTGGCAACCGCTTTTTTACCTTTTTGGTAAGATTTTGTTAAAATTTCGTCTTAAGCTTAAGCAGTTACTTATTTTTCGACTATGTTGGGATATTATATGTATGGTGTGGGGTGGATGACAGTTACGCTTAAATACAAGGGATGCATTTTGGGTCGCAAACTGCACTGCACCCTGATCGTCTGATCATACTAGCAAATTTCCCCGAAATCATTGTAAAGTCTGGTTTTATTGGTGCAAGTTGTTCAAGCGAGTATTTATACCATGGACGCATAAAGTGGGTACACTAATTTTTCTGGGAAAACTTTTTATTTGACACTTGTTGGTAATGCGACGATAGTTTCACTCAACTACTTGCAATTCTTCAAATCCCTAGGATAGGATTCATACTTCTAAATAACAACAACAAAATTGAATTATGTTGGTTAAGTAGTTCTTTGAGAATTTCTAATTCCTTATCCCAAAACACCTGTTTTCCGACCATCACTACTAGTTTATTGAGCAATATACAAGGTTCGTTCAAAGAGCATTTAATAGCAATATACACGTGTTTTCCTTGCTGATATAAATCAGAAACCGGCGCGAAAGATAAATGTTATTTTTATGCGAAAAAAGGTTATGCTAGTTTCTTCTAAACAAATTCGTATTTGGGAGTAATTGAACAAATGCTCTAAGATAATCGAAAAACGTACGTTACTACACACGTTTTAAAACGAAGCGGATGTGTGTATCATCTTTTGTCGCGAATTACTCACAAATACAAATACTAAATGTTTGAATTTGTTCAGAAGAAATAACGAAACTCATCCTTTTCATTCATATCGGCAAGGTAAACTAGTGTATTTTGCTATAAAATGCGCTTTCATCTAACAATAAACTAGTAGTGATGGTCGGAAAACAGGTGTTTAGGGATAAACAATTAGAAATTCTCAAAAAATGCTTGGCCAACCTACTCTAATTTTGTTGTGGTTATTTAGAAATACGAATCCTACGAGTTTGAAGAATTTCAAATATCTGCGAGAAACCATCGGTGCATAACCAAGTGCCAAAACCTGCAGTTTGCCCCGGTTTTCGGCCATACATTTTTTGCTATTAGTCGGATCCTTTTACGTGTGGTGTTTTTTGTAGGTCTCATAAATACCTTCTTTCATGAAGAGTTTTTCCGTTCCTACCAACAGCTTCGATTGAATCCCAAAAAAACAAGTTTTCTCATTCTTTGTTGCAGAATAAAAAGTTTTCCCACAACAACTGGTGCACCCATTTTATGCGTCCATGTTTTGAATATCCCCTTGAGCAACTTGCAGCAAGAAAACCAGACTTTACAATGAGTTCACAACCCAGGGATATTTTCATCTGATAAGATTAGACTATTAGGAGTTTCGAGTTTTGAAAGGTTGGTTGAAGGGCGCTGTTAAAAATTTCCTTAAGGCTTAACGGATAATAGGATGGTAATCCAGAACAGATTCGTCTCGTCAATGTTCACTTTGTCATCTATCTATCACGGCACATCTATATTGCTGTCAAATATCAAGTTTGATATTCATATTTTTCGATCTATTTTGATGCATCTATACAGTCACAAGCAATCGATTGCTTCAACGATTTAAATCATTTGATGGGCGTCTAATTACTCCTATAGCCTACGAAGTTCGGGATCCCCTGTACAGTGTGAAACAAGCATGAGATATAAGGTGGTACTACGCTCGGTATGGAGCTATGTATGTATGGTCCAGGTACAGTCCGATTTCGCTTGTGCAATCACATATAACGACTGTATGGCTGGTTGTTGGTGAGAAATTTTATCTACGACTGCCACCTAAGAAAATTACAACAACCTGTCATCGTAACATGTTTGACGATCGTGTTCATCTCGAGTCATGTAAGCCCGCAGAAATTTCTCTCAGGAGGGACCGACTAGACATTACCATTTTTTACGTTCAGCCGCCAAGTTGGTTGAAGAGCGGGGGTAGTAAATTATCCCAAATGCTGTACACAAGAGCATATTAAATATGCAATTTTAGAGACGGATTCTCCTGGAGGGCCATTGCGGACGATATATCCCGACAAAGCAGTATAATCAAGCTAAATTACCCAAATAAGTATCATAAGTTTGAAACATCACCACTAAAGATAATATTATTTTCGCCAATATAATTGACAGCTATCTTTTTTTGTAGTCTGAAGTAATACCTTTTTTATCTTTGGCAATGCTGCTTTCTGTAGTTTCTATGATAAAAGTAGACAAAAGGCGTTACGTAGCCACAGTTCGTAACATATTGCTGAAAATTTCTAAGACACAGATTAGTAGGTATAATTATAATTTCTAATCTACCAATGTGCCTCCCGGAGTAGCAATATCAAACATTCGAAGTGTACTTTAGCTACCCAATCTACGATGCCTGACGTCCGACACCCGGTGTGCAGAATACTGCTGCATCGGACATGAACCATGTTATCTCTAACGTTCTATTTCGGAAGGGGAGCCAGAGATA
Organism: Acanthoscelides obtectus; assembly: GCA_963669975.1. Lineage (NCBI taxonomy): Eukaryota > Metazoa > Arthropoda > Insecta > Coleoptera > Chrysomelidae > Acanthoscelides > Acanthoscelides obtectus. Next base: position 28,894,144 of record CAVLJG010000010.1, on the reverse strand, counting down.
GAGCTGGACGTGACAGGACACGAAACCCGGCTGCTCTCTGTAGCTGGAGCTCTAATTGGCCTCGCACCACGTTATTAAAATAAATATTTGAAATTTCAACGGCTGGATTTTTGCCGGTAATTAACAAAGGGGACCTTCGGGTATCGATGGTGTACAATGCTCGCCAAAAGTTTTTTACTGCTTGGACATGTTGAAACTGTTTGTAATACAAACGGTTGAATGGATACATACAACAAATGGACCAATTGATTGCCAAACTGGATGAAAACCCTGTTAGTCATTTTACTCGAAGCTCTCCAGTACTGTCGTGTTTAATCAAAGTCGCACAGTGTAAGTCAAAGTATCGAAAATAAATGAAAATTATTACCTGTTTTAAAGCATCACTAGTTGGCCATGGAATCAGAGCTTTGCTTGCACAACCTTCAACATAGCAGATTCTTGAACTTGAAGTGTTTTGTGGATCATTCCACACTACTTTTTAACGGCAAAATATATCATCCATTGCATTCTGTTGAAAATATCATGATAGTTGAACATCTGAATATGGATCATTATAAAGAGATTACGAACTTTCATTCGATGTAACAGAAATGTGCCACTATTGTAGTTTTTATATACACCTTTACTACTTTTAGCTCCATTCATTTGTATTAGTATTATTCAGATATGCTTTTAGTAAGGGTCCGCCCATTGCCCTAGTTGAAATAAATGATGTATGTGAATTTTGAAGTAATGCCATATAGAATGTAGTGTCAGTTTTTACTAACTTTTGCAAACTATTGTGAAATACAACTTTATTTACTGTCATATGACAGGTAGTCGAAATCGATTATTCAACTTTATTTATACTGAAGGACAGCGAAAACCTATATGACGCGCATCTGGACTTGAATACTGGAGTTATTCCAAATTCCCTTGAAGTGACTTTTAAATCACCATCAGACGCGCTTATAGTGACTAAATTACCTCTCATTCGGCCTTGGTGAACCGAAAAACAGGAATGAGATGCGTTTTGGATCAATTGCCCGGCTTTTTTTTGAAAATGTCCTTGCTATCACCTTGAAGTGACCTTCAAATACCTTCATAGAGGCAAACTAACCCAATAAATTATTCCTATTAAATGTGAATAATGTGGGATCACTATACAGCAGACGCTCGATAATGTAAACTAATTTAATCCAAGTGTGGTTCACATTATCGAAATGTTTACATTAGCGAACGTGATTTATATAACATTGGATTTATTAAAAGAAACATTTAATACATACTATTTATAACAAAATAAACAAATATTCTAACAGTGATAAGTATTTTTTTAATTAGAAGAAAAATAATTAACAATTCTTGTCTGCGTAAATTTGCGCTTAGCATTGTCTTCCAATGCTTGCGCCCGTAATTTAAGAAGAACTAAAATATCCGTGTATGAAACTTCTTTTCTATCAGCCCAATCTAAACCTTGGTTAAAAACTTGTATCGCGCGTCAGTCACTACACTTCTGACTTCAATGAGATCGTTCTCATCATCCTCACTGTCCATATTCTCCTCCTTAAAATCATCATTCGTCTGCTTATCTTCATTCCATAAATTAATATCAGCAGGAGTACAAACTATGTTGGGATTCACTGTTTTCAATAAATCAACAACATTCAATGACAGACTAATAACATTATCATTATTGGATCGCAAACGTTCTCTAATTACGCTTAAGGAGACATCGTCTTCTTCATGATCTTCATTATTGGTACAAAAAAGATTGTTTCAACATTTTTGAATAGTTTGCTGGTTAAGTTCATTCCAGGCCATATGTAAATCTAAAACAGCTTCTCGTAATGTTACTTTTTTTAAAGCCTCAGATAAGTTTTCAGGATTCTTTGATAAGACAGACGAAAGTAGAAACTTCCTATAGTATAGTTTGGTGAGTCTTATTATATTCTGGTCCATTGGTTGAATTAACGGTGTTACGTTGGGCGGCATGTACATGACGAAAATTGACCCATCCCTGCTCCTCAGTTGTTGCTCGGGAGGATGACTTGGTGCATTATCCAATAGTAACAACGCTTTTATTGGAAGCTTCTGTTGTTTTAGGAAACATTTTACCTACAAATTGAAAACACATCTTCAAATTATGAATAGAGCATTTGTGATAATTGATTGTCATACCTGAGGGACAAAGCACCTGTGGAACCATTTCAGGAATATACTGCTAGTCATCCAAGCGGTTTTTGAACAGTCATAATCAACAGTGAAATTAACATTTTTAAATGAGCGCAGATTTTTTGCTTTCCCAATTACCAGTGGCTTTATTTTGTGTGAACCATTAGCATTAATGCAGGCTAGAAACGTTATTCGTTGTTTCTCCGGCTTTCTTCCTGGGGTAGATTTTTCAAATGATTCAGCATAGGATTTCTCTGGTAACATTTTCCAATAAAGGCCACTTTCATCTGCGTTGTAAATTTGTTCCATTCTTAAATCTAGCTCGGTAATTGTTTTCATCAATTTTTCTTTGAATGGTTGCACTAATTGTGGTTGTGCTGATATTTTTTCACCAGATATAGACAGCAGTCGAATTCCATATCTTGTTTTGAATCGTTGTAGCCAGCCATCACTAGCTACGAAACTTTCAGTTTCTTTCAGTTTTTCATTCAACAGTCTCGCTCTCTGTTTAAGTACTTCGCCACTAACTGGGACATGATTTTCCCGTTGTTTTAAAAACCACTTACAGGGAATTTTCCATTTTAGGTGTCTTCGCATTTTTTTAAGTTTTTCTTTTTCCCGGACCTCCAAATGTATTTCACGTTCTTTGTAAAATTTGAGTTTTCATACGCTTGATTTTACAGATTGTTGCTTTTGATACCCCATTTTTTTTGCTAAGTTTGTCACTCCCGCACCTAGTGCAGCTTCGTCTATGATTTTCACTTTCTCACTCAACTTTAAACACTTTCTTTTATAGGATGTGGATGCCATAGTCGTAAAATATATGAACGCGTGCAATGTATTCACTTAAGTTCAAAAATGCAATACATACGTACGTATAAACGTATCCTAAGCGATCATACGACTGACCGAGTTTGTCGTATTTTATCGCAGAGGTGAATCCCCTACACTCTACATCATAAATCGGGGACTCCCCGACGCCCGACATAAATCATCGAGGCATCAGCATTCTACCGTCGCGCTGTTTCCGTGCGCCGAGAGTTGTTTACGTTATCGAGCGTAAACATTGTTTACGTTATCGCGCGTTCCGTTTGATCCTATAGAACGAAGTTTGTGTTTACATTAGCGCACGTTTTCATTATTCCGTGTTTACGTTATCGAGCGTCTGTTGTATTTTGATAACATCACTGACCTACATATGAAATAATTATGTCAAATAATAGAGATTTTCTGAAAATAACATTTCTGTAAATACAGCATTCGCATTGTCGATGGCACTATAAAATGTATGGTAAATCGGAGTAGATATTCGGCCACGTAGGGGCTAATCAACAAAGTCCTTCTTAAAAGGAGTAGGACTGTGAATGCTTTCCCCTAGGTTGCCTGTTCATTCACGAAACCCCTTGGATACGATTATGTGAACACGGGGCTGCAAAATATCTTATTTTCTAAAAACATCAATTCAAGATGTTTGCAGTTATTATTTGTATCGGGAGAACAAACACTAAATAGAATGAGAGCCTTGTATGGCAAGTAATCACAAATCTGCTGCAATTCCGTTTCATGGTAAAGTCATTTCATTCAGAATAGTTGTTGAGAGCTTCATAGAAATCTCAATGTGTCAAACGTTCTTCAGAAGATGTCCAACAAATCATAATTTGACCACTGCTCCGTCAAAGAAAGTCCCTTCAGGCCAATGCTCTATTCATGACCTCATTCACCCTCCCTTCCAAAATACTAACTCTGCGAAAGGGTCCTTATAGCTGAACTATTAAAATTTAGAAGCATGAAGAAGTAGGGTTGAATGCTGAATATGGCAATAAATCTTCAAAAAAACCAGAAAGTCCGGCATTATTCATCTGAAAAAAAACCTTTCACAATCCAATTAGACCTTTTTCACCCTCTCGTCCCTTTCATTCAGAGTTAGAAAAAAGGCGTTTTTGTGATTGAATGAAGTGACAATCGAATTGTTCAGATTCAAACACTATTATCGAGGCATCACAAATGATCTAAGTGGAACTTCTGGCGGACGCCGTAATACGGCCACGTAATGCTACATCCATATCGGATCCTGTTATACCATGACAATTTCAATTAGAGCTGTCGACCTCTGGTCTCACTGTTGCGTCCTTTTTTTAATATTTAACTACAACTGGTATTCTTAATCTACGTTTCGCGACATGTGCATCGCAAATAGCTATGTCGCTCATCTCCGTTAATTTCTTTGTTTACCGTCGACTTTTTCTCTTCTTGGTTACCCTCGGTTATTCGGGAATTAGAGATTCAGGGTGGATTTCATCAGGATTGTCAAATCAACAGTTCGTTATTCTCCGCCTATAGGGTAACAGTCCGCCAAATACAGCGAATGAGCTTCAAGTTCCAGTCAACAAATTTTAGCTACCAATAGCTATGAAATGTTGAAAACAAAATACTGTCAAAGTATGAGATGACGGCTTGTCATTGAAACATCACCAAGTTATTGAATATTGAGAAATTACAAATACTTTAGTCAAAATTTAAAAAAGTGTTCGATTCTTGAATAAAATTCATGTTTTTATTTAATATTGTCGATGTTTATTCATGTTTATAGAATTTGCAATAACTTTCTTGTTTGACTGAGTAAACATTCTAGGTTATATTTATATTAGACATTGCTGATTATTACATTTCAAAACTCCCCAACGAGTGACACATGTGTGGGATCCGTCAACCCTTGGTCCCAGTGGAGTAAGCTCCGCCAACTGTTGAAATATACTCTACTATGCTTTACGTGGGATTTTTTCCAAAATTGTTGCACAAAATGCAAATTTCCTATATTTAGAAGTATCTATACATTTCGTCAACTTTCGATCCGGACTGTGTCAGAAAGAGCGACTAACTTCAGATTCCTTTTCTTGTTTGTTTCCTTCCGCTGGATATCGATAATATTATTCCAATATTTTAGAGTATCGGTACTTCCTAAAACGATAAGAATCGATACATAACGATACTTTTCATGGGTCTAAACATCCCTAATCTTGACAGCTTGTCGTTCCTGTCAACTATGCTGAAGGGTGCGGTGTTGCCTTGACTATCTTACATTTTGCTAAAATTTTATGGCAAATAAAAGCTTCAAATGAAATATTGACGAATATGAACGGATATGCATAGAATTTAGAATATAAATTCATACTGAAAATTTCAGAATGTCTATGCATGGACTTGGACCGGATTTTTCGGTATTTTTACCGAACAGAGAATATTTACCGATAACATCATTCTCGACGATTTCTCAAAATAATTTAAATATTTCTATACTTGCCGAAAAATAGCTGAACCCAAAAATAAAGCTAGAAGTTAATTTTATGTAGTCTTCGTAGTTTTATGCTCCATATCAATCATACATATGCATATACACATTCAGGTAGTCGGGCACATGAGAGGCGTAGATTTGGGTTGCCTATAATTACGAACGCACATCCTCATCCCTTACTGCTCTTGCCCTGAATTGATTTTTGTGCATACAAAAGGTACAGACTGGTAGATTACCGTCATTACCTCATCACCGGACAAGCAATAAATAAACCGAAACCTGCCTGTTTTTAAAATAAATATTTAATTAAAATGAGAGGTGAGTTCATGAGTTCAGGAGTAAACCAGAAAAATATTCACAATCCTATAAGCAAGAATCGAAAAAGGAGTTTAAAGAATGTTTGCAAAGTACTTTGAAAGAGCGACCAGTATGCACATTGTAGAAGTTGTAATATATAACTATGCCCTCAAAAAACATGTTGCGTGCACGCCCAATATAATAACAGACGTTTTTCATGACTCAAATGTACTTGATCTAACACTGATCTGGGGACGGCATTTACCTTATACCTGTGCTTATACCGAATTCTAAGACTATTTACCGATTCCGGTTTTTTGCCGGTTTGGCAACACTGCAGATGTGCATACCACTTTAAAAGCAATTGATATCCCAGACGTATTATGATAATAGAAATATTGCAAAATAACAAAAATCGGTACATTTGTACAGGTACGTATTATGTTCAACAGCATGTACGTGATATACAGACCAAACTAGATTGCCATGCATGAACAGTCGTCAAAAACAGTGAGAACATCCTACCAAATATAATAGCTAGAAAATCGACCTATTATTTGTCTCATTTTCATTGGACCATCCATTGGTCTTTTCTGAAATGATAAAAATTTGAAATTCCATGAAAGTTATCCTAATTCTAAAGCACAAAGACATATTATTACATGTACAATGTACCCTTATTTATAAGACAACCATTTTTTCACGACTTTATTCAACATTTCAATAGCACTGATTCAGAGAGCTTTGACAGACTCCGTCAAATTGCATTTCGATAAGGTCTTTTCCTAGTGGTCCAACTGACCGTCAAATATTAATGTTGGTGAAATTGGCCCGTAGTCACATAGCTGACAAATAAACAGTCTTAACCCCGTGATAAGTAAAACAGAATATTTAGCTGAAATTGCAATTTTACATGTTCAAAAGTAACAATGCGATCAACAGATCCTGATAGCCATAATTTTTTGTTACAATAAATAACAATGAAATTGTACTGTTTGCAGTAAGGTCAACATTACTGAGAGACTACTATGAAAAGATAGAAGAAAGTATTGGGCTTGCCTACAAATTATATATAAAGTGGGACTACACAATCAAGCGACAGGTGAATTGTGTTTAGTCAACAAGAATGGATGTGGAAGGACCCATTTATATGTAGCTAACATACAGAAGAATGAAATGACGCAGAAGTGCACAGGCTACTTGGTTTACTCAATTTTATTTAATTCTCTATCCCAGCCTTCGGGAAAATGAACGAATTTTTTTACTATGTTGGAATGTCAATAAAATCATTGAACTGCAGGGTAGAATACTTTGAATTATTGTAATTACCAACTAACTATAAATTAGGCGTGTAGAACAAACCTGCAATTTTTTTTTCGTTTTTCTGCGGCACCTTTGGATTTGAAACAAAATTACTACCTCCCCGTAGGCGTCTTCTTATAATATAACCTGGAATGCATGTCACAAATCGCAAGCCTCTTTGCAATTTCATCAATAAATAGACCTGTGTTAAATTCCTCGTTTCCCATTTGAATACTATACTAAGTGACATATAAATCCGAACACCTAGTTTAAATGGTTTTATTTTAATAAAATTTTGTATAAGTACTTAATGAAGCATAATAAGTAAATGATAAAAATTTCAAAATGATTGCACTGCTTTAAAGCCCTTTGACCTTTAATAATGTGTGGATTCACCCTGATGTGCTACGCATTCTCCAACGCGCCTAGGCATGCTTCTGATTAGGTGGTCAATGCCCTCCTGTGGTATCTCATTCCAGGCAACCACCAACTCCTCTCGAAGTGCTTCTAGAGTCTGAGGAGGACGTTGCAAATTGAGCAATCTCCTACCCATCATATGATAACAATGTGACATCATTATGTTGAAAGAAGTCTATTGTGACTCTTGCAACATGTGGTCGGGCATTATCTTGTTGGAAAGTTGGATCTGCCAGGGTGTCAAGATAGGGTAAAAGATGGGGTTCTAGAACTTCGTGGATATAACGCTGGGCGTTCATGTTACCTCTGATGAAGATTAAAGGTGACCTGGAACCATAAGCTATAGCACCCCAAACTATAACTCCAACAGTGTGATGAACATGTCTTTCAACAAAAAACTGTGGATTCCTCCTTTCACCACGTCGCCTTCTAACCCTGGCACGACCATCGTGCATGCCTAAACAAAATCGAGACTCGTCTCTAAAGACAATACTGTTCCATTCCTGATCCCAGAGTGACCGTTGTCTGCACCACTCAGGGCGATTACGTCGGTGTTCTCGAGTTAAAGGGAGGATCCAGTGTGGCCGGTATGAAAACAAGCCAAAACTTCTCATTCGTCGGTAAACACTTCGCATGCCAATAGGTCTTCCGTGTTCTGCAAACCATCCATTTGCAATGGACCTGGTAGTGGAGAAACGGTCCCTTAAGGCCAATAATCTTAGGCGGCGATCTTCACGGTCTGTTGTTCTACAGCGGCGTCCAGTGCCCCTTGCTCTTTGCGTACGGCCTTCTCGAAGCCATGCCTGACAACACCTAACCACAGTGTCTACACTTCTTTGCACTCTAACTGCAATTGCCCGAAAAGAAAGTCCAGCTTCCCGAAGTCCCACTATACGGCCCCTATCAAACTCACTAAGTTGACGAAATCGTACAGGTCTCCGTACTCTAGGCATCGTAACCGATCGTAAAGGATGTCAAGAACCAAAATCCGCCAACGTTGATTCTTTACTGCGGCTGAAATATTCATTTTTAGAGCGTTAGTGAATTAAAAAAAAACAGTATAAAAACCGGAATGTCCAACTGATTAGGCTGAAAATTTTTTCACTTGTTATTTACAGTAAGATAAATACATTCACCAACTTTTATTAAAATAAACCATTCAAACTGGGTGTTCGGATTTATATGTCAGTATACATGGTAGAAATCATTTTTTGAAAGAGACACCATGTATGCCGACTAAATGCAATGAAAGACGGGGGTAGACGAGGGCCAACTGAACAGACAACGAGAACGACTAGTATCTGAATAGATGCGCGCTTCCGTACGAACAGCTACTCGTGTTTGATCCTGTGTATTTTCAAAGTTAGCTTCTGGCGAACGCGCGTCATCCCAACTTAGCCTTACAGTCGTTGAAACTTTCCCAAAATTCGCCCTTTTAACCCAATTTCTCATGACTATGATTGATTATAGTCAAGAAAGTTTTGAGCGTCTCAGTTTTCAGAAATACTCCAATTTGGATGTTTCAAAAACACGTGTCAATATTGGTACGGTAGAAAGTAGTACATCCATATTCATTAAATATCAAACCAGTCATCAATTTTTGATGTGGCAACGTCTTGGTCTGAAAATCAATCGTATCCGATTAAAGATGTAGGGTACGCTAAACCGAGTACGAAGGGCAATTAAAACATTTCTGTTTTCAATTTTGGGGGGCTTCGTTTTCAGTTAGAGCCCACGAGCCGATGTAATTTTTCCAGGATCAACCGACCGGATCAGTTAACAATTAAATTGATGATGTATGCCTGAGGTTTTATTCCATTAACAGAACAAAACAGCTGATAGATTTCGTTTTATCGACTCTCAGGGTCACAATTATAGGAAGCACGTACTATAATTATACACAATTCCGTAACAAGAGTAGATGCTAGTTTTTTGAATAATTGCCACTTATATGAACAACCACATAATAAGGACAATATAGAAAGTAAACTGCCAATACAAATTTTTTACTTATCGGTCGGGTGTTGTACAGATGAGTCTAGTTACCAAACTGTAAAATATGTTTTAAACAAGTGGCAGACACACTTGCTTAAATAGAAATGCACCTTACAAGGAACCCGGCCCTCATGCCGTAATATGTGTAGACTGTTTCCCGTTCTGGAACATGTACCGGCACATAACGGCGGCACATGTGGGCAAATTTGCTGTAACATGATCATCATGTGTAGCTTTAAAAAATGGCGATTAAGTTCAGCACAATCTAAACCCCGTGAGGAAAAAGTTAGGTACGAATATGTACAATAGAGAAATTAAACGGATCAAGTCAGTGAAAAAGCCCCATGTCCATAGACGTTCTTTCCCTGCCCTACCGGTAGTTACCGTCCACCTGGCTATTTTTTCGTTTATGTACTTTTTCCCCGCCGCTACTGGTCGGCTTTTCGAAAACTACACATCTTTTTTATCTTTGGCGTAGTAACTTTGTGTAAAAAGTCTACCAAATCCGAGCAGTACTTTCCAAGTTATAGAGAGGCCAAGGATTACCGAACAAACCGACAGACAGATCCACGGAAAGCCGATACACGGTTTTTCGTGGTGTACGCGTCATATAACAATTTCCGCGATTAGGATACCTCCTAAAATACTTTATTTTCGATTCTTACCATCCGAGCAACCACATTCCATTTTATAAGACATAAATTCAAGGAATTGTTATCCATGGAGTAATTGAATCTAGGTACCGGATATACGAGCCCCTTCCCACTTCAGTTGGCCCAACTATTGAAATCTTAGTTTTTTTCTTATCAAACGCAAATAATAAAAATGTAGCAGGGTGTTATAGGTTTAAAATATTAACAATGAATATTTTGATAATATATAGTAGAAAACACCAACTTTATCACTCCCTAATCAAATTTGCAGCATAAAGATAACACATGTTGCAATTACAGCATATCAACCTATTTTCATTTCAATGCAAAATAAGTCTATAACTATAAACATAGAAGCAGTGACAATTGTTTTTATTAATAAAAGCTGTCAGAATACGTTTAAAATAGTTTTGGGTAGTTAAGGTTTTCAAAATGGGTAGAGGAAAGGTTATTAGTGAGAAAATTCGGTTACTGATAATTAATTTTTTTAATTCTGGGAAATCAAATTCAGAAATTGCAACGTTGTTAGACTTATCGCGGTACAGTATGAGAAATATTGTTAGAAGATATAACGTAACTGGTTCATTTAATATTAAGCCACGATATGTGAAAAAAGTAATATCACAAATGCCGACCGAAGAGCATGAAGAAGAATAATCGTAAAAAACAGGCGTGCCAATTATCAACAATTAAGTGCTCTGTGGAGTGACGCTGTTGGAAGGAGAATTTCGAGGTCCACAACTCATAGGGAGGCCCACAAACTGGGATTTAGCACTTGAATGGTAAGTTTTCTTATAAAAAAAGGTGAAGTAAAAACCCTGAAGCTGCACAACTTGTTTATAAGCCAAAGAAAAGCCACTATTAACTCCACTGCAAAAGAAAAATCGGCTTAGATAGGCTAAGGAACATAGACGGACACCTCAACAATGGTGTGCAATACAATGGAGTGATGAGGGCCGATTCGAAGTTTGTGTTGGTGACAGTCGCAGTAGAGTTATTCGCAAAAAAATGAAGCATTCCATGTTGACGGTCTGAAAAGAAAAGTGAAATTTCCAGCATCCAAGGTTTTGTGTTTCAGCAAGATGGTGCAGCGTACCATACCTCAAAAAGGCTATAAAATGGATGGAAGAAAATAATGTACCACTTTTGAAATGGGTTTCTGGCAGTCCAGATCTGTCACCTATTGAAACTTTATATATTATATTTTGATTTGGTCTTATCTTTGCAGAAAAAGATGCCTACTATATACAAACCTAAAAATAATCATTCAAGAGGGAAGAAGATCTTAAAAATGCGGCTCAAGCAGTACACAATCAGCAGATGTCCATTTATAAGGCGTCAAAAACGTATGGTGTTCCTTGGTCGACCCTGAAAAGAAGGATTTCTAGTAATTGTTTGGAAAAAAAGGTCTAGGGCCCCCTTCTGTTCTGGGGATTGAAAAAAAAAAAGATGGTGTCGCATATTACGAAACTTCAGCGTCACGGGTTTACTCCGACCAGAAACGAAGTCGGAATAATGGCATATAAACTAGCGGGACAGCTTCATATAAAACACAATTTCAATAGACAAACTTGCATGGCAGGACTAGACTGGTTGCATCTATTTTTTCGTCGAAACCCTCAATTAACCATAAGAAAATCCGAAGGTGTTTCACAATCTCGTTCACTAAACATGAACAAGGAAGCAGTTATGAAATACTTTGACCTATTGCAAGATTTGCTGATAGAACATGACTTACTTGACAAACCTGGAAATTGTTATAATGTTGACGAAACGGGTTTACAACTCAATAGTAAACCCGATAGTGTTGTGGCTGTAAAAGGATCAAAATCTGTAGTAAATATTACTTCTGGGGAAAAAGTAGAGACCATATCATTGATCGCTTGTTGTAACGGTGAAGGGATTTTTCTTCCACCAGCGTGTATTTTTAAAGGGAAAAATTAAAAACCCGAGTACAAAAATGGGATGCCAAATGGATCAACAATATTGATGTCCCAGAAGTCCGCATACGTCAATAATGACATATTTTATTTATGGCTAAAAAACCATTTTTTACCAAGAAAATCTAAAGGAAAAGTAATTTTAATCCTAGACGGGCACAGTTCCCACTGTAGCTCAGTCGAAACTCTTGACTTTGCACAGGCAAACGACATTATATTTTTGTGCCTACCAAGCCATACAACTCATTGGCTACAACCTTTGGATCGTTCCTTTTTTTAAGGCATTGAAGTCCCATTATTACAACGCTTGTAATATATATATGAGAGTGAATCCCACCAGAAAAATCAATAGGCTATGTTTTGGCTCTCTACTGAACGAAGCATGGGGAACATCTGCTACACGACGTAATGGAGTAGCAGGATTTCGGAGCTGTGGAGTTATTCCATTTAACCCGCATGCCGTTCCAGACTATGCATTTTTAAAACTCATGATATTCATGAAAATGAACCAAGAAACATTGCGAATTCTAATGCACCAGCCCAAATAGAAGTGATTTCACCAGAAAGAAGTGTGTCACCACAGCTAGGATGTTCTACATGGGATCTTCCAAGAACTTCACCACGAAGTGGAGGCCTTGTTCAGCAGCCAGAAATTAATCGGGAAATCGCTGAAAACAACAATTCTCAAATAACACCAGGAAAAATGCTTGATCAAATTTCACCAATCCCTAGTATGGAAGTCGTAAAAAAATTACAAAAAGGTCAAGAAATATAGCCGTCATTTTAAACACCACTGATACAATCCAGTCTTTAAAACTAAGAAAAGAACAACGTCAGAAAACAAAAGAACGGAAAGAAAAATCCCAGAAACTGCGAATGAAAAGGCCGTTAAAAAGAAGAAAGTATGAATCTGAAAGTTCTGACGAAACTGAAGGAGAAATACATTTGGATGATGAAGAAGAGGGAAGAAATATTCTGGAATCCACTTAACAAACAAAACTTCTATTATGTTTAGTAAATACATGCTTTGAATATTTTAGGTCAGTGATGAAAATGAAGCAGTGTGCGTCGGTTGTGAGGAACCTTATTTGTTAACCAAAAAAAGTGTAGACTGGATCCAATGTATTATATGCAATCGTTGGCTACACGACGACTGCACCTCATTTTTGAATATTTGTGAGCCCTGTGGACGTCTAACGGCTCGCAAAAAATAAGACTTCCATAAATTGATGTATTACCAACTGACCCCTACCCACATCACCATCTAACCCGTATTATGTTGGGGGAGGTGGTGTCACACCCTTTACTTTTCAATGAAAATTATTTTTGTTACATGTCAAACTTTGTTGTCTTTAGATTTAGGATAAGTTTTTTATGTGTATCTCGATGCAATGCGATTATTCGCAATATTAAATATATTTAAGTTTTTCTTTTAAAAGAGTTTCAATTTTTTATCACCATCTCACCCTGGTTTACCCTATTTTGGTACAAATCTTGAAGTGGGTCAACTGAAGTGGGAAGGGGCTTGTAGTTGGGTTGATGTAATTTATTCGGAAATGGAGGTTAGCAAAAAAGTTTTTGACCTCATTAATGGTATATTGCAAAAGTAATTGATGTGGCGCATGATGTGCTTTTTAATTTTTTTTCAGTAATAAAAGCTCATTTCCATAGTGGAACCAATGAGGCGGTATACCATAGAGCAAAATTTGATATTATCCTGTCGATCAAAATTTAATAGGCACATCATCTATCTCAAAAAAATGTCAAAGCTAATAGATGTATTTTAAACCTTAGCATCTTACTCACATTGTTGAGCCATTTATAAAGAGCTTAACTATTGCGTTAGAACTAGTCCGTCCCTTGGGATCCATTATATGTGTATCGTTGTTACTTATGATTTGATATTTTGGGAAGCGGGGAAGGGATACGAATTATAGTCGATCCTCCCGCTAGCCTGAAGTGAAGATCCTGAACACACACTAGCGCTTTGTTGAGGCCACGCTTTCATAAACTCAAGAAAGGACCATCCATGAACCGTGTACTTATAATTTAGCTAACAGGCTCTTTGTTGTATCACGACGAGAGAGACAGGGTGTTGCTATAAGAGCCACTCGAAAATAACGGTACATTCGTCAAGGAGGATGGACATTTCTGAAGTACCTATAGATCCAAACAATGCGCGTATCTGCAAAATCATCTTACCGTTCAATTCAATAAACAACAGTGACTCTCGACAGCATAATTTTACATCCAGATGCTAACTCCAGTAATTTGAAATTTCGATTTGGAGTCCGATATTTTCATGAGTCGCCTTTTGTTTTCCGAATAAAGGTCGGTCTTTGTTCGCTTTGCCGCTAGTTAGAGACAGGGTGGTCGTCAACATTTGCCACAAGATCCCCATTTTCATAAATTTTTTTTCCAAGGTGGCTCCCTGCTGCCATTTTGACATTTTCATCTGTCAATTTTAGTCTAAAATATGGTATCCCCGCATGAATTCCATTACCTCAAGTTTTAATTTTTTGAATTGATCTGTTACAAAAATCAAAGGGGAGGGTTACATTAAAGAAAAGCACTGAGACCTCACAGACCCTCAGTGTAACGGTTGTGTTTGAAAGCTAGAAATTCATTTGATAGCGGGTCGCAGCCGTTGTTTTTATTGTTTATAATATTTTTTAAGAAATTTCAAAAGGTAGAAAGTAGAAGAAGGGTAAACAAAATGATTGACATGGAAACTCTCTGGGAAGAGACACCAGGGTAGTAACGAAAACGTACCTGATCTAAAAAAAATTCAGATACAGTAGTTTTTATATAATTGTATACAGGGTGTTTCAGTTTATTGTTGCATAACTTTAAGATTCGATAGAACCTTTAAAATTAATGCATACAGTCTATATAAACATGGGTCGAAAAGTGCGTGGCTTCCGAAAGGGTGTTTAAATTTACTTTCTAAAATAGTTTTTTTTAAATATTTCGAACAATATTTGACGTATAATAGTGAAAATTGGTATACAAGGGTTTTTTGGTACGACAAAACGAACCATGGGCATAGTTTTACTGTAGCCGCTAGTGGGCGCTCTCTACTGTACCTGTAGTGTACTAAAATGACCGAAATTTTTTTGTTAGTGCAATTTTTTGCTTTTTGAATAAAAAAACTAATTCTTCGCACTTTTCAACATAAAAAAGTTCTCATGTGAATTTTCGTTATAGTTAGCCGTTTTTGAGATATTTCGATTTTTAAGGTTCGATGCATTTGCAATTATTTATGATAAAATAACGTTAAAAAGTCAGTATCTCGATAATTTTTAGAAGTAGGCTGTGCCTGCAAATATTTTTGAAATTGAAAGCAAAATAAGGTTAAACGTCAATTAGTTGACAGTTAGTTTTGTTGTCTGTTGAAACCTGAAACGTTTTTTTTTGCAATTGTGAATGCAGGAAATTTAGTTTCTTTTACCTGTTTTTTTGTAAGTTTTATAAAAATGCCATTTTTATTCTCCAATCAAGAGTTAGCGGATATACATTTTGTGTATGGATTTGTAAATGGAAACGCAGCAGAAGCAGCCAAAGAATACGCACGAAGATTTCCAAACAGACGACATCCAACTCGCTCAATATTTGTATGAGTGCATCGCCAGATAATTGAAAATGGTTTTGGAAATCTCCAAAGGGATCAAAACATAAATGTTCGTCAGCGCAGATTTACCCGTATGATTCTGCGTGAGTTTGATAGAGATCCGACCACAAGTGTTAGGAGAGTTTCTGGTGCCTTGGGAATTTCAGCAAGCCATGTTCACCGTGTTCTTAGAAATGACCATAGACGTCTTTACCATTTGCAACCTGTGCAAGGACTACAGCCAGGGGACGGAGAACGAAGAATCACATTTTGTCAGTGGATTCTTGATAGAACTGATAATAATAGGGAGTTTTTAAGTAACGTTTTATGGACCGATGAGTCATGCTTCACTAGACGTGGAGTGGTAAATTTTCATAATCAACATATTTGGTCGCATGAAAATCCGCATGCAGTTCGGGAAAGAAATTTTCAGCATGAATTTAGTGTGAACGTGTGGATTGGTATCTACCGTAATAGACTATTTGGACCCTACCTTTTGCCTGCAAGGTTAAATGCTGCGACCTTCTTGGAATTTTTAAAGACTGAACATGCAAATATGTGGGATGATGTTATGTTAGATTTAAGAAGATTGGCCTGGTTCCAGCTTGATGGTTGTCCAGCTTATTATTCGAGATTAGTTAGAAACTAGCTGGACGAAAATTATCCAGAAAGATGGATCGGCCGTGGAGGACCAGTCGCCTGGCCTCCACGATCCCTTGACCTAAATCCATTAGATTTCTTTGTCTGGGGATTTCTAAAAGAAAAAGTGTACCAGGCTCCCGTAACCACAAGAGATATGCTAATAGACATAATCAGGAATACATGTGATGAAATAAGGCCTTATTTGAATAATGCTATACCACGTTCGATCATTCGTAGATGTGAATTGTGTATTGAACAATTGGGTTTACATTTCGAGCAACTACTTTAGATTTTGTATGTTTGTCCTAGCAATCCAACGGCATTTTAGTTGTAAATAATTAATTTAATTTGTTAAAAAAAATGTTGGGAAATTAAACAAATTAATATTCTGTTTTTTTGTGTTTATTTGGAGTTAGGAATTATTGCTGTGTTTAAAAACACAATCTAAACGATCATCTTAATTACTTGTAATGCCCAAATCGAAAACGTAAAAAAAGATATTATTTTCCCATAAATAATTAAAAATGCATCGAACCTTAAAAATCGAAATATCTCAAAAACGGCTAACTATAACGAAAACTCACAGGAAAGCTTTTTCATGTTGAAAAGTACGAAGAATCAGTTTTCTCATTCAAAAAGCATAAAATTGCACTAGGACAAAAATTTTCGGACATTTTAATACACTACAGGTACAGTAGAGAGCGCCCTCTAGTGACTACAGTAAAACTATGCCCATGGTTCGTTTTGTCGTACCAAAAAACCCTTGTATACCAATTTTCACTGTTATACATCAAAAATTGTTCGAAATATTTAAAAAAAAACTATTTTAGAAAGTTAATTTAAACACAGAAGCCACGCATTTTCCGACCCATGTTTATATAGACTTTATGCATTAATTTTAAAAGTTCTACTGAATCTTAAAGTTATGCAACAATAAACTGAAACACCCTGTATAACTCATGACTTTTGTATTCAAGAATCGTTGTTGTTTACATAGTTATAGTAATGTACCATTCAAATTTATAAAGATATACTTTCCAGCGAAATACTGGAACCACTGGCAACATTACCTGGGCAATTGACACGCTCCTGGTTTCAGTAGGCTGATTCGCGCTAGTTTCAAACTATCATTTTATGATTTTCTGCGCACTGATCAAGGTCAAATCGCGAAACTGTCACATCTACACGCCAATTGAGGGTAACACAACTTTCAGAAACCACCAAAAACGTGTTTTTATGCAATTATACAATTTTTTTGGTGTGTATTTTCTTGAAAATATCTTATTATATATATTTTAATGTGTATATAGCAAATCAAAGGGTATTCGTGTACTGTTACATCAGTTACAGGAATTTGTTGACATTTGTAGTCCGGAATGTTGCACGCCAGGCAAGTACACATTTTGGTAATTTTCCAGCATATTGTGCCTAAATCTTAATAGTTACCTTAAATTTCTTGACATGATCCAAATACCATACTATTTTCAACTACTTGGATGGTCTGTTTCCACAAGTTGTCGATTTACTCAAGATTTTTCGACGGAATATTGAAATCTCAAATACCGTATATTCCATATAACGATTTCGAGAATGAAACTTTCACACCCAGTATTCCATGATGAAGCGACATTTTTCTAAGGATTATTTCTCGATATCACTAATTTCAAAAGTTTGATCTGGGTTTGATTTTTGGCTAATTTATTTCATACCACTCTGTGGGAACAATTTCATTGTGCATTGTACAGTTATAAGAGTAAAAACAGCGCAGGCATTTTTACTTTTTAGCAGACGGCGGAAACAATCGTTTTTGTGTTGATACGAAAACAATTCTAGCTGGTTTTTGTAGCTTCTCTCTAAATGAGAATTTAAATGGTTTGTTGGAGCGTTTCGAAAATGTAACGTTATGAATATGAGGGTAGTTTTTGTTAGAAATGAATATAGCTGCCGCATGTGAATATGTTTTTGCGAAAAACAAAACCATGGATACCTTTGCCCAGTAATATGGAATATGAGCCTTTTAGCTTCACACGTTATTTCACATAACAACAATGTTACGCGCTACTCATGAATTTTTTGCAGACTCAACATATTTGACAGAGAATGTGTCATCAGGTTGGGACGGAAATATTATTCATTCTAATATTTTAAGAGAAGGATGGCTGATCATACAATTTAGCAATTGTTGTTGCAGCCACATCGCAAAGGAATGCACGCCAGAAATAAATCGTTGTTAACACCAGAAAACCGAGTAACTCCACTTTATATGGCGTTCAAAATAGGAGCAACACGTAATTCCTAATTTTACCTATTTTCCATCTTTATTTTGAAAATTTCATCTTTCTTTAAGTATCATTCAGAAACTGCTCAACTAATTTATAATATTGCATTTATCACAATAATGCTATTATTCCTAAAACAATATAATGCATAACTCAATTTATTTTTACGCTCTCCTCTAAAATGCTTAGAAACGGAGTTACGATTTTTTCTTGTATCATCGACGAAATGTTTTCTTTGCTCAATAATGTTTATTTTTTTCATCAGGACACACTACAAAGGTAATGACATGCGAATTTTGGTCAAATGTGGTTGAATAGAAGTGTCGTTTTCTGTAAAGAAATTGTCGCTTATGATGGCTTAGTTGGAATCGCTTTGCTTAGATGGCGTTGCCTCAGATGGTACTAGAATATAGTTGAGACAGTATCATTTGTAGTGTAACAATAGTCTATGGCGGTAAATGTGTTTAGAGTTATTTAATTTCAGAAACTGTTTGCTTATACTGCTTACACCCCCATTTTAATAATTTTTGGCATATATGTTTAGTGTCTCTTACTAGTAAAATGATTAAATTTTCAGCTTGATTCATCAACTGACTGCAGAAGCTGGTTCAATAATGTGTTGAGGATCCACGATTTCTTATACACACATTGACACGCTTGAGCATCGTGCTGATAAGGTGATCGATAGTCTGTTGGGGCTTCCAGGCTACCGCAACTTCGTGAGTAAGACCTTCTGAGATAGGTTATACATATATGTATATATATATATATAGAAAATTATCATGCGGAGAAAGGTGTATAACAAAAAGTAGGAAAATAATGAGCAAAATCGGCAAAAAGGAGGAAAGTGGATTCTAGCAGAAAATAGGATAGGTAACCCGAGCGATATGTATTTCTGCTGGTTGGCTTCATCAGGCTCGAAACCAATGCACATATGAAACTACAAGAGTAGATACACATGCCCACACATCCGGATACGGGTGTAACCTGAGGAAATGAAGATGAAGGGGAAAAAAACGACACCCGACTTAGGTTGGCTCTTGTTGTGGACTGAAAAATGAATGTTTCCTTCTTGTCCCCCTGACATCATAACCAACCGCAGACAGTACTGCTTCGGACTCATTAGCCCTCGTCAGTGCTGTATAGGTCTACTACTGGTAAGTCAAGGAGACAGCTGGACAGAAGCAAACAATCGTATACGTCTAAAAGACTGTACGCTAGCAAGTGGCCGTAGCCACCAACTATTTTTGCCTCCTGTAATTTATCCTGCTTTAGTCGTGCATCTTTATATTCGTCCGAATTATGGTAATCTTCAATTGAAGATAATGTTCCTTCATTGGTCCACTCCAACAACGGGCAAATTGTGGCATGCGGCAAGGAGACTTTTGTCGCTTTGTGTTGCCTCTATGGAATGTGCCGCAAGCATCAATGCCGTATTGCTACATGTTGCCCAAAAGTTGCCTCAGTGGAATTGCGCCTTAATAATAAATATTTACTGAGTTCACATGTGATGAGCTGCGTCAGCTCTCCAGAGGAAGTACACTGCTTCTTCACATTGGGACTTTTTTTTTGGCACTCGAATGTGCCATCCGGAGGGCTATGCATTTACTCCGCTCATTTATACCGCTTGTTCACTATCCCTAATACTCTACCGCCCGTTGCTAAAATTCTAATTTGGCAATGTGGAGCGTTTGCATTTACAACAGCCGAGGCTTATACTGCTGCTCCGCTTAGATAAGACCTGATAAGGCGAGTGTTGCGAACAGCCGCAAAAGGCGGCATTGTTATTACAGCAACTGAGAGCATTTGAAAATAATGAAAGTCGATGAACTCTCCTGTTTATTATTCCCTGAGGTTTAATAGGAGGACGGGGATTAGACTCATATTTCTCAGAGTCTGATAGGCATGCGAAAAGGAGGTGGAAATGTAAGAATGGATACCAAGGTCACTGATATAGCATAAAAGGGATTGGAAGACTCATCAGAATAGTATACTAAGTGACATATAAATCCGAACACCCAGTTTAAATGGTTTTATTTTAATAAAACTTTGTATGAGTACTTAATGAAGCATAATAAGTAATTGATAAAAATTTCAAAATGATTGCACTGCTTTAAAGCCCTTTGACCTTTAATAATGTGTGGATGCACCCTGATGTGCTACGCATTCTAAAAAGCGCCTAGGCATGCTTCTGATAAGGTGGTCAATGTCCTCCTGTGGTATCTCATTCCAGGCAACGACCAACTCCTCTCGAAGTGCTTCTAGAGTCTGAGGAGGACGTTGCAAATTGAGCAATCTCCTACCCATCATATCCCACACGTGCTCAATTGGGGATAAGTCGGGAGATCTTGGTGGCCATGGTAACAATGTGACATCATTATGTTGAAAGAAGTCTATTGTGACTCTTGCAACATGTGGTCGGGCATTATCTTGTTGGAAAGTTGGATCTGCCATGGTGTCAAGATAGGGTAAAAGATGGGGTTCTAGAACTTCGTGGATATAACTCTGCGTGTTCATGTTACCTCTTATGAAGATTAAAGGTGACCTGGAACCATAAGCTATAGCACCCCAAACCATAACTCCAACAGTGTGGTGAACATGTCTTTCAACAAAAGACTGTGGATTCCTCCTTTCACCACGTCGCCTTCTAACCCTGGCACGACCATCGTGCATGCCTAAACAAAATCGAGACTCGTCACTAAAGACAATACTGTTCCATTCCTGATCCCAGAGTGACCGTTGTCTGCACCACTCAAGGCGATTACGTCGGTGTAAGGGTTAGAAGGCGACGTGGTGAAAGGAGGAATCCACAGTTTTTGTTGAAAGACATGTTCGTCACACTGTTGGAGTTATGGTTTGGGGTGCTATAGCTTATGGTTCCAGGTCGCCTTTAATCTTCATCAGAGGTAATATGAACGCGCAGCGTTATATCCACGAAGTTCCAGAACCCCATCTTTTACCCTATCTTGACACCCTGGCAGATCCAACTTTCCAACAAGATAATGCCCGACCACATGTTGCAAGAGTCACAATAGACTTCTTTCAACATAATGATGTCACATTGTTACCATGGCCACCAAGATTTCCCCACTTATCCCCAATTGAGCACGTGTGGGATATGATCGGTAGGAGATTGCTCAATTCGCAACGTCCTCCTCAGACTCTAGAAGCACTTCGAGAGGAGTTGGTGGTTGCCTGGAATGAGATACCACAGGAGGACATTGACCACCTGATCAGAAGCATGCCTAGGCGCGTTGGAGAATGCGTAGCACATCAGGGTGCATCCACACATTATTAAAGGTCAAAGGGCTTTAAAGCAGTGCAGTCATTTTGAAATTTTTATCAATTACTTATTATGCTTCATTAAGTACTTATACAAAATTTTATTAAACTAGAACCATTTAAACTGGGTGTTCGGATTTATATGTCACTTAGTATAATAATACTACCTATCCATATGGCATCCGAGCGAAACAACGGAACACTGTGGGCGCTGCAATGGAATTGAGCAAGTTCTTTTTTTATGTATACTTATACTCCAGTTACCACGAAGGCCTGTCCTAAACACCCATGGGGTACCGTGGGGCTATAGGGGGAGACACGTGTGCATGCAACATGCACACATTCTGCGTATGAATCACCACTATTAAAGTAAGCCTCGATAGCAACGGCACGTTGCGCTCCGGTCCAACGTTCCATTGTGAGTATTTAACCCGCACGCCGAACGCGTCGATCAAGACCTCTCCCCAGTCCCTCGCGTATATGGTTGCCGCGTAATTCAAATTTGAAATGTGAAGTTTCCCACTGAAGAACCTGTAGTTTCACTTAAACAAGAATTCAGTCGTATTTCTCGTATTACTGAGAGTTCCCACTCGTTTTCGCGAAGCATTTAGCACCATTGACTTGACTATGACTATGTAAGTACGTTAAGATCAACTAACTGGAAGCACATGCTATTTTCTAATTTATTTGTAGCTCTTGAAGATGACGAGTTCTGTTGGTCCAAGTCATAAAAATATAAATTTTCTTTATGTAATGACGCTAATTCTTTTCCTTAGCACTTGTTAGATAGGATGATATTAATTTAACAAAAAAAAAATTGTAATAGAAAAATATTGGCTGTTTGGATAACTGGGTAGAGTCCTCCTACAATCAACAGTAATTCTATCCGTTATAAAGTAAAAATGCGAGAAGCTCTAGGACGGGATTTCAAGACACTGAATAATAAATAATTTTGATGGTTTTTCAATATATTCTAGGTGTGAGCGAATATAATCTGACAGCTGATAATTCAATAACCGCATCGAACTTTCTACGGATTTTGTATAGATTAGATAGATAGATACTACATACCTATAGAATAGAATCTAAGACTAACCCTTACAACTACAGACTTATAGCTCTGCTTTCTGTTTTATAACTGAGCTTCTGGAGTATCTTAAACATTACGGTTCGATTAGCACAGGGAGTATGGTTTCCAGACAACGGAGGACCTCCTAGCTCACGCCTCGCAACTGTGGAGTAAACTCATACAGGCATACGGTGAGGGTCATGTCGAGGTACACAATCTTACATCCTACGTCGTCGAGAAACTTGGCAGATGACTGGCTGACGTCCTCTCTGACCACAAGATATCAGTCGTAATTAACGGGTTCTTTTTCTCATCTGTCATCCCACAATCTCAACGCGGGTGTTTCCCAGGGATCGGTCTTGGTTCCGAAATTCTTTCCGTCACTTATCAGCGATCTTATTTTTTGTACGATCAATCCAATCCACAATTTTGCTGACGACTGCGCTCTACTTACAGGAATGGCTTGACAATACAATTATCTGGTATAGTTAACTTACTGAACACTGACTAACAAAAAGCGCCCTAGTGCCCATCCGGTTGCAAATGATCGTCGAGTATTACCAAAGAACCGTTCATTTCGGCTAGTCGGAGTCGACCGAGGACATTATCTGGAACGAACACATCTCGTCAATGGCGGTAGCTACTAGAAAAAACCTAGACTATTTGTTTATGGCTAAGATGTCCTTTTTTCCACATAACCTCCTTACAATGTGCCACGCCCAGATAAGACCTAGCCTGGAGTACTGCGCACATGTTTGGGGTGTTGCCGTCCCAACTAGTAGTATTGAACTTCGTACACTCAGAACTGGCGGGTACGAATGCTCCTTTATCCCTCGGGGCTAGGCTAGGCTTTTCCCAGTTCTACTAACCTTAGGCAGTTCCAAAATCTTATCAACAAAGGGTATATACGAGGGCGGTCCAATAAGTTCCCGTTCTAGAAATAAAGACACCATTTTTTCCAAAAAAATTCTTTATATTTTTCAACATCATTTCCTTTTAGAAAGATACAGTTTTCCCAACTTTCCTGCCATTTTTTTTAACCTCCCCAAAAAATAGGATTTGTCGAACTCTCGAAATACGCCTCTGTCTCGTTTGAGCTAAATTTTCCCACGCGAGCCATTTCTTCATGTCATAGAACAAGAAAAAGTCGCAGGGGGCCAGATCGGTTGAATACGGGGGGGGGGGGGGTGCAGCAGCACTTCATAACGCAATTCATGCAGTTTGGCGGCGACAACTCCGGATGAATGTGCTGGTCCGTTATCGTGGTGAACAGCACCTTTTTTTCGTCAAATGTGGCCTTATCTCCTTCAATTTTTTGTCGAAGCGCTGCAGTATTGACCAGTGATCGTTCTTCCTTTTTCTAAACAATCCACGAGGATGACGCCGTTCGCATCCCAAAAAATCGTCGCCATAGCCTTTCCGCACGACCGTCTTCGCCTTCTTTGGAGCAGATTCACCGGGATAAATCCATTGTTTTGATTGTTGCATCCGCTTGTTGTCCACCGTGAGCAATCGTGGCACCCATTGGGCCGACAATTTTTTCATAGCCAACGAATCATGTAAAACATTATTGCCATTCCGGTCGACACACCTACGGCCTCTGTTACTTCGCGCACTTTCGTTCGTCGATCAGTGAGAATCATGTCGTGGACTTTTTGAATGATTTCCGCGGTAACCAAGTCTGCCAGGCGTCATGGTCGCTTCTTCTCAAAAACGGATGTTCGCCGCGTTCAAATTAGCTGAACCAATATCTAACTGTGGTCATATATGGCGAAGTGTCTCCATAAACAGCATCCGACTGCTTTTATCTCCTTGTATTTTTTCCCATCCAAAAACAAAATGCGAAGTACCAAACGATACTGCTCTTTTTCCATCTTAGCGAACATCATGAAACACGTGTAACTCGAATGGCTGCCAAATCCAAACTAACCGATCAATCAGTCTGAAGTTTGTGGTGCCGTCGTTTGATAGACGGCAGCACACGATGATAACATTAACTTCCCTCAGGCCCGTATCGTCAGGCGTCTCTACAATTGTAGGGCGCGTTTATGACCTCCTTGATTGTCATACTCCTTTCTCTCCTTCAAAAATTTCTAGATTACACTTGTCCCGTGTCAGCGTCAGCGCTCTCCTATTGTGAAGATATGTTTTCTTTTTAAATTGTAGTAAATTTCAGGCTGATAAAACATGATGTAACTCAAAAGCAAGCACAATTTGATGCAAATAGATGTTTGTGACATAACCTCAAAATAGAGCGCTGACACGGAGAAGTAGAAAACTATAACAATCAAGGAGGCCATAAAGACGCCCTACAATTGTAGGGACGACTGACGATACGGGCCTCAGGAACGCCCTCTGTCGTCAAAAACGGGTACTTATTGAACCGCCCTCTAAGTTTCTTATAGCAACTGTGGTACCTCGGTATTTAGGCTTATACCTACTCGGCTGCTTCAGTATAAAAAAGTATCTGATACGATCATTGCTTTGCTCCCTTTGCAACTGCCTTGGCAAAAACTTCATTTCCTTGGTCTACTTCTACGATCCTATGCTACACAAAAACTGTCGTTTTACACCTGTGCATACTGTGCAATGATTAACGATGTATGGCTCCCGTCTGACTGTATCGAACAGGCGCCCAATCGTAATCATCTTGACATCGCCATTTCCGAAGTTTGTCGTTCGGAAGGCGGGAGATTTCGATCGTCGCCTTGTCGAATTGACGTAGCCTTGATTAAACGTCCACTTGGAAGCCGGTAAGTAATCGCGAGTCGCAGGAAATTGTGGAGCTGTGTCGAGAGTTGAAAGGACTTTGAGGGAGTTCCTCTTGTGCCGCTAAGTAGGCGGCGGCGAGGCGCACCGGTCGATAGTTGTTGCAGTATTTAAGTGTATTAGAAGGGCCGAATTACGGCGCTGATGCACACCAGTGTTCCAGCGCTTGGCGATAACAATTGTTGGATACGGAAGCACTCAGTGGCGTTTATGTTGGGAATTACAAGCTATTTCGGTAGCTTGCAAGTTTCAAGTCAAAAAGTTTATATGACCCATGGTCCAAAAGTCAATAGATTTTTGTCTAAATGGTTTTATAGTTTATAACTTTAAGTGCTTTATATCGACCACAATCTTACCAATTTTTATAATCCAACTTAACACGTTTTTAAATTGGGTAATTAACAAATAAATTGCATTAAGTTTTTCTAAGTTAAGCCAAAATTTGTAGTCAGTAAGTAAGTTTCATTAAATTAAGTATTTAAAACACACATGACAACAGCGCGTCGATCTTTCTTCACTCTTATCGGACCGGCAATCGATCGCAAACGATAACAGTGGTTAGTTATTGTTCGCGTACGTCGTCGTGTTTATTTACAATGTTCTCGAAACAAGAGTTCGCCGACATGTTGTTAGTTTACGGTGAAGCTCGATAGAATTCAAATCTTACAGCTCAAATTTATCGCGAAAGATTTCGCCAACGAGTACACCCAGACAGAAGGACATTTATACAAGTGTACCAGAGACTTCGAGATACAGGAAGTGTTCAGCCCACTTATATTCGCACTCGTAAAAGACAGATTACTGTAGAGCAGGAGGAACAAATTTTAAATTAGGCCGCCGCGTAGGACTATCGCATACCATAGTCCATAGAATCCTACGGGAAAATTTGCTTTATCCCTACCATGTACAACGAGTGCAGGCCAGAAGACTATCCTCGCAGACTAACATTCTGTCAGTGGGTTTTGCACAAAAACATTGAAAATCCGGATTACATACAAAAAAGTGCAGTGTGGGTTTTAACAAGAAAAACAATGTATGTATCAAAATTGTGTTTCCTATTTATAAGTGGATTTTTTTAATACGTTCAAAAAACTTTCACACACCAGGTGAAGTACTGAGACAGCTAGTGGTAAGTCCGTTTTTTTATTGTTTAAATAATTGAATTTAAATAATGACTATCATAACGTTTACATCCTGTATTTTGAATTAAAGGCTGAACTAATACTAAACTAGGTATTTGGGATTTAACTTTGACATCATTTGCAACCCCATAACGGACAATATTTCACTTCATTATCTAGCCATCTACATCAATAATATTTTCAGTAGGGCCTGGCTATATTGCTACTAATAAGTGACACATGTTTGACTTTTCTCACGTTTTCTTATATATTCCTGTCAGATTGCCTCGCTGTCTAAGGTTAGCGTATTTTGTATACTTAAGCCAAATTTTGGACAGCTTTGTCACTAAATTCCCATTTTAAGTGTTACTTTTTAAAAATGCCAAAGTTCGGAGATAATTGTGGTGTTAGAAGATTTCAAGACACGATACTTCTTACATAGTTTGGAAAAAGCGACATAAGCCTAATGCCTAAAGCCTCCAGTAAAAATATTATTATAAAAAAAGAAGAAAAACTGAGCGAAATGAGATTTCTGTGGTTTGGTCTAGCGATATTCCGTTTTCATCTTCAAAAACTTGATTTTCAGTAAGTTTCTGTTCTCACGTATACGAACTTGTAAAATAACATTTATTTGGGCAGATTTGTCGTTTCCGGCTTGCTGAACACTTGAGAAACAGTATTTTAGCACCATTTTGAGCCATGTGAAGTAAATAGGCTGGCCAGTTGTGCTAATGAACCCAAAAGCTATGAAGATTGAACAACAGAATTTTACCACTCGTCAAACTGGTCTATCAGACATCGGAGTGTATAATACTGGCCTTTAAATGAAGCGACACTTGTATCAATTATTGTTTATTGTACGACGTTTCGGGCACCATGGTGCCTTTTTCAAGTACAATGAAGGTCAATGTGACGGTCGAAGCGTCGTATAGTAAGCAGTAATTAGAACAACTTGGTTTGGTTTAGAACCGAGACAATGGAGTCCTATTAACATGAAAACAACAGGATAAGTTTCAGGTGTTACGAGTACACATGTTCTGCTATGTTATCATGTCCAGGGGAAGATTAGTTCCTTAATTAGGATCACTAATAAACCCAGAAGCCGCCAAGATTGGATAAACTAACAGCAATTTCACTAAAAGAGAACTTTACTCCTTGCCAAACCAACTTATCTGACATGTCTGACACATGTTTTGCTAACTGACAATGCTTACGTAGCAAAACACGTATACATGTTTGCTTCTCGGAACTCAGTTAACCTCTCTGCTGAACTATTACCGCAACATTTATAGTACTCATCATAAATCTCCACAACATAATACATCCCATGAGTCCACAAATTTTTCCGCAGCGGTAGAAAACGCATAGTAAGCAGTGAAACAAAACAAATGCGACTGACGGACAGACAGAACGAACGGTTGGCCAGGCCGGTCGTTGTGGATATTGCAATATAAATGGAGGGAATTATGCGGGTCCCTAATTAATCTTCTTTAAAAATATCACCGTTCTTCTTTGACAACTTGAGTAATGACGCTAATTTCACGATTGTTCATTACCCTTTCTTTTTATATGATGGCCGCAAGGCGACAGCCGCTTGGCCGTTTTTAATGAGAAGTTAGAAGCGTAGCTTTATGAGCTGCTTCAGCTTTTCTGCGTCGTTGTGGGAATGGTGAGTGTTTCGCATGGTGATTTCGCAACGCATAGAAGTTTAAACTACCTGCTATTCCATTTAAGTGACGGATCTCAGGATCCAGTTTGTACTTTTCTTCCATTCCGGAACTCTTGATCTCATGTACCTTGTTGAATTAAAACCTACAGTGAATGCAGCATAATTTCACAAGTGACAGAATATCAACAATTTTCCCCTAAATTAAATGCATTTTTTGCATTTTTCTATGAACAAAACTCGCCTTCCTGCATTCAAACGTAAAAGTTCGTGCCACAGCTATAGCATAATAACTCATCGCGTGGTGCAAATAGTTCTTCCTTATTTTTGAAATGTTACCCTATCCCTTTCAAGTAGGTTAGGCTGCTATGAAACGTGAAGAAAATAGCCTTTATTCTGTGACATTGGTGGTATAAAGAAAAATCCCATTAACTCCAAATAAGTTTTTCTGAGGCAAGAGCTAAAAAACTGGGCTAGACTGCAGTATATCTTGGTGTACATAACCTATTTCAACTTTTAAAAGTTTAGTTTGATATACGTGACAAATACACCTCTAACAATACTGTGATACTACATTAAATACAGTCTATCTACTCGGAGACATCGTTAAGTTAAATAATAATAAATAAATTAATGCATGAATATTATAGTTAAGTGTTTTTGTAATCGCTAATAACACCAATAGCTAATACGTTATAAATATGCGATATCAACTCTCCCTCTTGAAAGGATCTATCCAAATACGTGATACAATGTGGAAGTTTCCATTAATAAAATTTTTATAATTTGTCAATATTTTTTTAAGCTTAATCTTACTTATTTCAGCGCAACTTTGACATCCTGCCGGTCCGGCAAGAGAGTGATTTTAAATCCTAGAGCTATAGAGTACCCATAGAGGACATTGTAATTTTCGGCTGTCACTTTAATATTAACATAGTACTTACTCATGCATCATTTCGATTACCCCGATTTTTAGCTTGCTAACTTGACCTCTGAAAAACACTGTATGTGAACACGGTATAAACGAGAAATGCATTTTCCTGAAATAATAAAAAGAACCTTAACCAATTGTAGATCTTTTAAAAAACCGAATAAAATGTCTCAAAACAAATAACACACAAATTGGAAATACGACAGCACAAAAAACCACCTATTACCAGAATCGGCCACTACGAGAGTGAAAACAACAAGCTACCCTTTGGAGCTGTATTCCAGTTCGCAATGTGGCCGCTAAATGCCGGCGATGCTGGTGATATAGTAGATAGGGTCTACTCATTCAAGACACAATTGGATAAGTGTGCCATGTAATATTTTTATAAAAATTGCTTTTTTTGAATTAAACTAACGTTAAGGACTGTTTCTTTCTTTCTGTGATCACTTTTTTGCAACAATAACATAATAACAAACTAATTAAACTATATATTTAAAATGTCAATAAAGGAAAAAGTCCCAATAAAAAATGATTTAAGCCAATTTTCTGTTCTGTTACATGACACCTTTATCCACTAGTGTCTCGAATTAGTTATATGGCTCCCATTCGTCATCATGGGCAGCTGTTGCGTGCTATTTGGGAACTCCGCAAATTGTTTTCAAGTATCCAGGATCCATCGAAAACTTGATAATGATATGTTCATACATTGGGGGTATCTTAAAGCTTATAAACAATGGCTAGAAGGGAACCCTATCTCATATTAAAAAGTCACCTCGGACTCAACAAAAACACCGAAAATATTTTGCCACACATAATTTTCCGCCCCCAAGCACCTGTTCTTTAATTCAGTTAACTAATGTTATGTTCTCCCAACAAGGAATTCCTGACTATTCGAGACTGTTAAATACAGTCTCCCAAAACAAAGTAACGCGCTGAACTGACTGACCACTGTAGATGACAGTATGGTACTGTCGAAAATTCATTTTTGGAAAGAACAGTCTGTAAATATTCGAAAGATATGGCCGAATAATGAGAAATATGCAGATACACGTAAGCGTATGTTATTAATGCAAAACTAAACATGAAGAATACTATAGAGGACTGGAACTTCAAGAGCGATGCAAATCAAAATATTTAATACTTAACATTTAACTTAGTTAGACTGTGGTGTAGGAATTGCAAAGCTTCTGGCCTGTCAGGTGTTAACCTGCTTCGTCTGGCATCATAAATGTTGCCTGCCTCAGAAAAAAACTTGTTCACTCGCTACACATCCAGCTTGTGTAGACAAATATATATGGCAGCTAGTGGGAAAAGTTTGGCGAATCGTAATAATCAATCCACCACTGGACAGGATTGTCAAATCTTGCAGTCACTGGGAGATTGGTATTCGCATTGATTTCCTTGTCTAAACTGCATCCAAATTCAAGATGACATGTAAATAATAACAGTTAGCGCGTGATCTCTCGGTAACAGGTGGGGACAACGCCTCTTATTGGTCAATTCGTCATTAAATTTCAAGCGGTCGCCTGGCGGAATAATGCGCGGGGCAGGGGCAGGGCAGGCAGAGTTGCATTCAGGCCACCGACCGTCGCGTGTATCAGTGCGTGCTCGTGTTTTCGTATTCACCTTGCTTGGTTGTTAAGTGTATTTGAGTAATTTGTTAAGTTTCTGTTTCTTATTGTTATTCCTCGTTATTATTTGTTTTGAACCAATCGTGAACATGTCCAGTACAGATACCGCTAACCAGGCTGTAGGCTACTCCCTTAGCCCTTCTAGAAAGCGATCAAAAAAAGACATCTTAGCGTAGACATGAAAGACGTCATATTGAATACATTCAAGATAGAGCGGAAGGAAGGCGAAACATCAACTAACACGAAAACAGCTCTGAAAGTGGCAGATAAAATTGGGGTATGCCAAGTGACAGTGTACAATGTTTTGAACGAACATAAGAAAAAGATGCCTTTTCCAAGCCAATGACGGGTAAACATCGCAAAAGTATCATAAGATCGTTGGATGACGCTGACAAGCATGCGATTCGGAGGAAAGTGCACGAGTTATCCTTCAGAAACGAAATACCGACAGTTGATAAAGTACTACGGGAGGTTAACAAGGATGCTATGTTACCAAATTTCAAACGTTCGACTATTCATAAACTTTTGACGGGTCTGAGCGTTTTTCAAGAAAAAAACTGAGCTGCCAGTAAATGCGTCTGTTTCGTTTTCGGTGCGCCACCCTGTATATCAGGAACAACAGTTTCACGAAAATACTTATCTTATAGTATGTCATAAGCAGGGAATGTTTTTTATCAGTAAACTAGTAGAACCAATATCAGTAGTCAGGGAAAATGGTTGGTTGTCCATTGCTATCATCTCGCCAATCAGGTAATGAATTTCCCTTGGCTATGCTGAATTGAAGTGCCATTTATGAAATCTCTCCAAAGCAGTTGTAATTTTTCGTTGATGTGATGGCCTATCGCTGTCGTACTTCGAATTTCTTGTTTCGTATATTTTATAACTTTCCAGATCCACATATTAATTTTGTATATAAAATTTGGAAACGACATGCAACTATGAAAAACATTACTCTTGAATAGACATACACATACTCGTACATTTTAAATGAAATCGGCCTCCGATATATCGGTATCGACCGGTACCGGTGAAAATCCTATATGGATCGACCCCTATTTGTAATACCGGCCTTTCGTGAACGAGGCATACACACAGGTCTCAGTGGTTGGGCACTAATGAACTAGTTAGGCAAATCTGCATTCAGACTGATCTTCATCCTCGCAACGTGATGCTCAAAATCTACAGTATATTCAGATAAGAGATAGACCGGACATAAACAAGACCACGTGATCATCGAACGCTGTAACATTCGGCAGGGACGTATTAAGAGTCACGCAGTACATATTTTAGATAGTAGATGCTGCTTTGCGTAACTTTGTAGTAAATTAGCACAATTCGATGTGTATACGATTGGTGATGGATATAGGATCATGTGGGGGTGGGGTAAGAAATATATAATGATGTAAATATACGTAAGGGTTTCAAAATTTTCGCTTCGATTTCCAGCTTCGGATGCCGCCTGATGTTTGGTGAAATACAGTCGAATATAATCTCAAAATAGGGTTTAAATTAGCCTAAATTAAATATAATCGTATATCTCTTAAAATTGCTTTTAGAATATTGATTAGTATATTTTTTGATTTCTAGGTAAATATGTAACCAAATTAAAACGTTCAAAACGTAAAAAAATGTGCATGGTTGAACATTGTCAGAAAGTAGATTCTTGAATAGGTTGTGCCAAAATGGGTTCAAAAATGTCAATAATTAATTAAAAAATACAGTAGCTTTATAATTACTTATAACTTACCGAATTTGATGAACGACATCTTTTATTGGAAAGATGAGCTTGATGAGCTTTCATCATCGCTACTGCCTGAAGCACCAACGTCAAGAATGAATGGCTCGACTTGTTCCTCTAAAATATTGTCCAGTTCCCACATTCTCTTTTCAACTTTGTCTTTCACGTGCTTAATACAGTTTTCCCATTTTTGCGCTGTTATTAATTCTAGTGCTTCTTTGAAAAGTCCTTTGAGGTCACAAAATTTAAAAGTTGTATTGTGCTTAGCTATATAATTTTTAACCTCTGCCCATATGAGCTCAATGGGATTGAGCTCGCAATGGTATGGAGGTAAACGGAGCACAGTTTTATTTTGACTTGCTGCCATTTCGTCAATGGCGTATTTTTGATATTCCGCCTTGTGATCCTTGACAATTCTTAATAATTGTACTTTCAGCATTGCTTCTTCAAAGTTGATATTTTTCGAGCGGAGCCAATTTTGAACATCAACTTTCCTTGAAGCCGTTGTTGGGACCTTCTCCATTCTTCGAGAATGATAAGGCGCATTATCCAACACAATTACTGCGTTTTCCTCTAAGTTCGGTAAAATTTTTGAAAACCACTGTTCAAACGATTCGCCATTCATTTCCTCGTGGTAATCTCCAGTTTTCTTAGACTCAAAGCACCACAGACCGTCAACAACAAATCCATCCTCACTGCCAATATGGCAGATAATGAGCCTTTTCCCTTTACCTGGAAATCGAAGTACTAACTGGTGCAGATTTATTTCAATAAGCGAACCTTTTTCAAATGTTTTCATCACATTCAGCGAAAAAACATTGAGACATGAGTATCAGATTGCTATAATTGGGATTATTTAGTCATATTGAAAGAAAGAATATTGAACGTCGTATGATTACTCAGCGCTTCACAATTTAATTTAAAGTTATAAACCTTTAAAAAATGAATGATCAGGAACCTGAAATACGCGCAAATATTAATATTAACAAATTATAACTTTATAAAGCTTAAAGTATGAATTAAAATGATTAGAAATATTAGGAATGGTACACAATATAAAACTTAGTAATTTTTTTTAAGTTTATATTATTCGACATATTTTAAGATTATATTAAAAAATTATTGAAATATCGAAAACACATAAAAACATGGCTTAAAAAAGTTCTAACAAATGAAAATGCCAATAAAACATCCACGGATTTTATCGAAAGTTATAAAAGTTTTGTTACTTGTAATATGTTTTATCTGCCCCCTGGAATTAATGTTTAGAACCTTGTTCCCAAGGTTTGAAAAACATCCGATTGTTGTCTATTACTCGTATTTACCTGCTGGATTTTTTAATCCGGTGGACAGTCCATCTAGAAAGGCCCTCCTGGATGAAGTTACATAATCATCAACCCATACTTTACTTGTAGTGTGTCCTGCGTTTACCCACGTTTCATCACGGTAATAGATCTTCCTGTTTTGATTTCTATATTTCCCAATTTTTGTTAAATAATCCCTCCTCCATAGCACAATTTCTTCTCTATCCAGTAGTAAACTATTACGACCCCGTTTTTTCCATTTGAAATTTAAATGCTTCAGTAACGCATGGAATGTTGATCGTTTGAAATTTGGCAACGTTGTATCTCCATTTACCTCCTGCAATACTTTATCTATAGTAGGTATTTCATTCCTAAAGAAGAATTCATGCACTTTCCTCCTAATCGCATGCTTATCAGCTTCATCCAATGATTTAACAATACTTTTGCGATGTTTACTGGTCATTGGCTCAGAAAAGGTGTGATTTTTTTTTATTGTCTTAACACATTAAACACTGATGCGCGACACACCCCAACATTGTGAGAAACCTTCACAACAATTTCTTTGATGGTTGATGCCTCGTTCTCCTCGCGCTCGATCTTATATATATTCAAAATGACCTCTTTCATTCCTGCACTCAGGTGTCTTTCTTTAGAGCGTTTCCTAGGTGGACTACAGGAGTTTACAACTTCATCGGCAGTATCTGTACTACTGGGTATTTTGCGCAAGCAGTTGATAACAATAACAATCAATAACAAGGTATAACAATAACAACGACAAACTCAACAACTTAATAAGATAACAAACGAAAACGTCCAAAGAAATATCAAATTGCAATGATGCACACGACATACGTAACACATCTGAACCTGAATGTGACTCTGCCTTGATACGACTGCTCTACCGCTCATCATAGGCATTTAATTGCGAATTGACCAATGAGGGCTCCTGTTTTACGTCGAGACGGCGGCGTTAGCGTGAAAATCTCCCGAACCTTTTGTTTACATCCGGTCTATCTCTTATCTGAATATACTCTAGAGCTGAACTGGAAAAAAGTGTCACACGCCCGTATTCACCGGACTGTCCCAACAAATTTAAGACTATGCCGATGATCAGGAATCACTCACGGGGAAAACAGCTTTGATGGTGAAGCGCGGTCACAACAGTAGGTATACCTATATGTAGATTACTTCTTCAAATTGAAACTGGCGGAGTTTTACAAGGATACCATAAACTCAATGTAGTAGATAAGGATGGTGATTATATTTTCAATGAATATAATTATATTATTACATGTACATATACAATTTTGAAACTGCGTATCGCTCATTATTTTATTATCCAACCGGATACGACTCTTCAACATCTGCACTAATCAAGAACTATAATCAATGACTGTTTTTCCAAAGACTAGCTGCAAAGGTCGTAAACTCCAGCCTGCCCTCGTTAATGATTTCCCATTTCTCATTCTCCGTAATCCTCGTAATCGGTGTTCCGCAAGAAAAGGAAACGACGTAACACCGTCGTGTGTGAGACCGGCCGGCCGGCGATTAATAAAATGCCGCTATTCCGCCGCCGCCGCGCGTCGCCATTCCACCGCAACAACGCCTTAGCCATTCATTCATGCAGGCACAGTATATGCAATACAAAACAGCAGGGCGACTCCTGACTATATGAACGGGTTCGCGTATCCGTCTTATCATGTAAAGTAGTGTTTCTCAAAGTGACCGATAACGCCACCTTGTGGGCGCTGGTTACCTACAGGCGGGCAAGAGATATTGCGGGGCTCTTCAATTCTCAATCACCGTTGCCACGTCAAGAAGTTAATTGGGCAGTAGACGAAATAGGTTTGAGAACCTCTGATGTCGAGCATGTCGACAGATCAGTTCCACTGCGGTTGTCGAAGAGAACGGACTATACAGTGTGGTTCGTAAGTAACGCGACAAAAATCCTAGAGTAACCTATTGAAAATAATGATACAAGCTATAGTTAAAACATTGAATAGGATCGCTCTGTGATAATGACCAGCCGCTTTCATCGTTGTTTCATTCTTCTTAGCAACCATTAGTACCATATAAGTCTGGTTTTGGAGATAGGGCTAGGGGTTTTAAGCTATACACTAGACACTAAGCACACAGAAAGCTTGGGAGCTGCAGCTGGAGGGGCTTCGGTTACCTCGACTTTTTTTTGAAATTCCATCTGATTTTTGAGTAGTGGTCTCGATTACACCAGTGTCCTGATAGAGTAAAGAAGGCATAGCTTGAGGAAAGATAAACGGAAAGCAAAGAAGTGGATACAGTCTACTGGAAAATTCAGTATATGTAAGCAAGTAAGTGAAACTGCGACAGTACCTTTCTCAGAATCGAAGACAGAAAACTTCAAAGAATTACCACTTGAAGTTTTGCCCAATGGGCAACAATGTCAGGATAATACAAAAGCCACTTACTTGCTAACGGAACGACAACGAGTAATCCTTTGGCAAGCGATATGGGAGATGGCCGGATTGTCGGAGGCGACACATATTTTTAGAAAAATGATCTGAGTACCCCTCATGTTCAACCGACTCATGACAATGCACAGCTTTACAGCTACCTTAGGATTACGCTAATTATGCGCAGTGATTCCAATTCGTCACACAGATTATTTATTTATGATTTATCATAAACTCGTCCGCAGAGCGTACAAACTGAGGCATACCGCCCTCTGGGCACACATGATCAATATCTGGACATAACTTAGGATTTAAGTTCACAGCGGCCTAAGTATTCAATATAGGACTTAAGCACACAGCGGCCTATGTGATCAAGAGATAACCGACCGACATGACAACTTTAAAGTAACACATCCGGCCATGTAATATCTAGTTTTCATTCGCTGCTAATAGTTTCTCTTCTACAAAGTAATCATTTATTGTATTAGTTACTTTGATTACTATGAGTAGTATGAGTATAAAGATTTGGCAACGTCCGTCGTCTAATTAATGTCGAATTTGAACAACTTCAATGGAACCAGAGTCTTAAAAGAAAATAGACAACCTTAAAATGTGCAAAAGTTTTCAAGCAGAGCTTATTCAAATCTGCCGAGCTTAATGCAAACATCATATCTTAAGACTTTATGCAAAACGAGATGGGCTATCACAGGACAGGGTGTCATAGATCTCATATGAGCCTAAAAAGAGAAAATACTTTACTAGAAATGCTTAAAAAACTTAGCTTAGTCTACACATACTATTGGTGGTCATACTGAATTATACATTTTTACCAAAATGTGGGACCAGTAAACACGAATCAAATTGACATAATTTTTATTACTTATTTTGGTTTTCGTGAACGGTGCTTTTACCCTGTTGTCGCTTTTCTGGCTCGTAATAGTGCCGAACTTTGCTCCAATCCAGTCGACTCCTTATTTCTTTTCAGGTTGCCAAGATCACAATAATAAGAGCGAATTTGATTCACGGTGTGAATAGGTACACTTAATTTTTTTGATTGGCGGACATTGAATTTGATAATTGTTTTTAAATCTGGATTTTCCAGGTTTCCACCCGAATGTGGGATGTCTGCAACCCTGATGCATGAGCGGCGGTGCTACAGTGATGCCAAAAGATGAACGATTGTACGCGAATCGGCACGGGTATCACGTATCTTGAAAATTGACATTATGCCGATTTTTTTTGACATTATGCAGGATTTTTTTTGACATAATGTAGGTTATTCTACAAGATGTTAACTTAGCACTTAGTTGTACGTGTAATGATTTTCTCACACAGCAAATATCACTGATTTTATACACATGCAGACCAATACACATAATCATCCAGATGCGATCTTGCTATTCTACCAACTTTCTTCTCGGAGATAAAAGCTACAGACCCGGATCACTCAGCCTCACAAAACTATGCAACCAATAATGCGTAGTTTAGTTGAGTGATTCCTCCATAGATGGACGTTCACAACTATCCTAGTGAGCAAACGTGGAATGACTGTTTGCGCCCTGAAAACTACCTAGTCTGCAAGTTGACATCTTATAGGTTTTTTTGACGTTTTATAGGTTTCGTGCGGGTACGGATACGGAAAACAGGGTAATCAAAGTAATCATTTCTTGCTCGTTTCTTCGGGTATGTATGAGTAACGAGTACTCGAGTAAGTATAGTTACTTTTCCAGCACCTCTACTGCCATGAAGTACTTTCAGACTCCAGCGATTGTCAAGACGGGAAGTTAAGCGGTCACACAGAACCGGATTGTTACCTCGGCCTAAAGCCGTCGTGTCAATATCCAAAACGCTCCGAGATTTCCGGCCAGCAACCATAACAGAAAATGGTGGGGTCACACCTGTAGCAGCCAATTAATTCCTGTATCCTTATCGGCAATTTTCGAGCCCGTTAGTTAATAATAGAAATATAGATATGTGATCGAATCATCGTTATGAATATGGCTAGAAATCCATGTAGTACAGTAGAATAAATACCTTTCAGGTAACCAAAACACTACAACCAATAGCACAGTAACACTGAATTAGGTAGGTAGGTTACCCTGAAAACAATGCCCAGACGAACATAAGCAAGCCAAAGGGCGGTCGTGTTGAGTGACATTAACCAGAAGGTTAATGTTACTCAACACTAGAAAGAAGATAAATTTTTTTTTCGAACATCTGCAGGATTAACAGCAACATTGATGCTGTTCATCACTACCTGCAATCCAATAGTCCCGCCGCGCTTTTCTTGGCGGAGTCAAAAATCTCTCTGTCTGCACTGATTAACCATCTCAACTTCCAAACTACGAGGTGCATTCCAATCTGAGAAAGAACGGGGGAGTTGTGGCTTTTGTCCGCAGCAGTCTTTCCTGCTCCAGATATGTTTCCTTGGAATCGAATCGGAAGGACATTCTGTGGCTTCGCCTCAACTCCAAATCATCACCCAAGTTTATTTGCTGCCTTTATCGCTCGCCCTCGGACCATAGCTGGGATGACCTACTCGAATACCTCGCCGTCCAAATCGACTTCGTGAACATCAATCACCCCGCTTCAGAGGTAGTTCTTCTCAGTGATTTCAATGCCCATAATGAGCTTTGGTTGGGGTCAAACAAGAACGATGCAGCAGGTCGTGCAGTCGAAGCGTTCGCTTTTACTCAAGGGCTGACCAAGCTGGTGACGAACCCTACTTTTTTACCCCGCATCTCCTCACACGCCAGTGGCCTGCTGGATCTCTTTCTGACCATGCATCCTGTCCCTTACAGCCGTGGTGTCATGTCCCCCCTGGGTAACTTAGACCACGGTGTTGTGGAGTTAGGTTTCGGTCAGAACCAGCTGTGGCAGCAGAAACTCGTGCAGGCCGCAAAACCTAGCATTACGGACATGCCGACTGGAAGGGGCTCAGAGACTTCTTTTCTAGCTTTCCTTGGAGAGATGTCTGTTTCACTGACGCGGATGCGTCGGCTGTCTGTTCTTCGATATCAGAAATTATCCACGTCGGAATGGAGGAATCCTCACACAGTGAAAGTGCCTAAACCAGGGTCCAACGGCTGGTTTAACAAATCGTGTGACACTGCTCGCCAGCAGAAGATCAAGGCACACAGAACCTGCTTACAAAGCCCCACTATAGAGAACAGACAAGCCGACGTCGAGTCGAGAAACAGATATAACGAAGCGGTTCGCAATGCCAAAAGCCAGCACGATATAAAAGTTAGGTACAGGGTAATGTCGCAGCGCAATGACAGTCGGTCTTTCTGGATGCTGACCAAGCAGATTGAAAAGAACTTCTCACACAGTAACCTTCCACCACTTACGTGTCAGGATGGAACTATTGTATTCCACTCAAAGGCCAAGGCGGAAGTGCTAACCAAGATCTTTGCTGCTAACTCCACCATGGACGTCCCCCCCAACACCCAAGTGCCGTCAATTCAAAGGGTTACCCACATTATGCGGGAGGTAACATTCAGGCATAAGACCGTAAGACGAGTGCTCTTATCTCTCGTCATCAACAAAGCTTCTGGTCTGGACTTGATTCCTGCCATTGTACTGAAGAGGTGCGCAGCGGAGCTTGCTCCAGTTCTTTCGCGTCTCTTCCAGATATCTTATGAAACCGGCACCTTCCCAGAAAAATGTAAATTTGCTCATGTCCAACCCGTCCCCAAAAAAAAAAAGGATCTAAGACCGACCCTTACAACTACAAGCCTATAGCCCTGCTTTCTGTTATAAGTAAGGCGATGGAGAGGTGCATAAATCGCGAGCTTCTGGACTACCTCGAACGTCACAGCTTGATTAGCGACAGGCAGTATGGTTTCCGACACCAACGATCCACAGGGGACCTCCTAGCTTACGTAACGCAATTGTGGAGCAAACTCATCCAGTCTTATGGTGAGGCTCATGTCGTTGCTCTTGACATCACGAAAGCGTTCGATCAACTGTGGCACGCTGCCCTCTTAAGCAAACTTCCATCCTATGGCCTCCCTGACAAGCTTTTCAGATGGGTGGCTGACCTTATCTCTGGCCCCAAGATATCCGTCGTAATTGACGGGTTCTCCTCTTCATCCCACAACGTCAACGCGGGTGTTCCCCAGGGATCGGTCTTGGCTCCAACACTGTTTCTCTTACATATCAACCACCTCCTTTCCTACACGATCAACCCAATCCACAGCTTCGCTGATGACAGGACTCTAAATGCCGGAATTCAGAGTGACAAGCCGATCTCTGCCGCTGAGCTGGAAAAAAGAAGACTAGCGATGACTTCCTCTCTGACAAGAGACCTGGAGCCTATGACTGCTTGGGGACGCAACAATCTTGTACAGTTCAATGCTTCCAAAACGCAGTACTGTACCTTGACGAACAAAAAGCGTCCTAGCGCTTATCCAGTTTCGATGGAAGGCCGAGTTCTGCCAAAGAGCTGTTCATTTCGGCTGTTCCGGCTGCTTCGATATATATAAAAAAAGATGGCATTCGTGTGCCGCAGGGTTGCACGCAACAATGTGTTTGAAATATTTCGTATTCTTCCGCTCCTATTTCAACTCTGCTATTAGTGTGCTACCACCTACTCACTGGGTTTCAACTTCAAGATCATAGAAAGTCGAACAAAAATCCAAGGATTTTCCAGTGAGTTCCACTGCTACATAGTATTAGATATGCTGTGGCGGCATCGCGTATTGATGCTAATTCGCTTGAGGGGAATGGCGAATCGCGGGAGGAGGGGAAGATCCGGACGAGACACACCAGTCTGCGAGACGGAGAGGGAAATAGGTTAGTGGGAGGTCTTGGTCGAACGCGTTCTGTGGATGCCGGCGGGCAAACAGCACGGCATGCGGCTCGCAGCTGCTCGCTGCCGCGACATACATCAATGGTGGGACTGACAACAGGACAACACGGACACAGTTGTTCTTGGTCGATGCTCCGTCTTTGCGTGTGACATTTGCATGGATTATCTAAGGAGTTACTCCCACTCGGAAATATTTATCGTATCTATATCGTCCAGTATTGAACTCGCGTTTGCTTTTAGGGACAGACGGTATTTTAGATACGAATAAACGTTGTCCTCCAGCTTATATCAAAACTAACTGTAAGACATTTGGAAAAAGCTCACTTCTTTAAAAACACTCGCGTCGATTTTGGAAACCCATTTCCTCCCACCCCCCCGTCTCTCTCTCCAATGGTTCTATTCGGTATGTGCGAAATGCTATCCAGAACTTTGCCGAGGACAGCACTCTACACGCAGGCATTCAGTGTGACAAGCCGATCTCTGCTGATGAGCTGGAGCCAAGCAGAGAAGCAGCGGCTCTTCTCTGACGAGAGATCTGGAAGTTGTCACCGCTTGGAGGCGCAACGATCTAGTACAGTTCAATGCTTTCAAACAGTTCTGTACCTTCACCAAGAAGACGCCATCTAGCGCTGCCCGAAGCCCAGATCACCGAGGACTTCATTTGGCATGAATACTACGACAGTAAACGACAATCGTAACAGCTGACAGTAAACAGCTAGGTTATTTTTTTAGAGCTAGAAGTACTTCTATCCGCACAACCTCCTCATGCTGTACAGTGCCCGGATAAGACAAAGTCCGAGAACTGCTCACATATTTGGGGTTCTGGCCCCCGGACAAATAGTCCATACTCGATACTGTGAGGTGGGCTGTTCGACAGATCAACATTTCTCTAACGAACAGTCTCGGGACCCTTTCGCACTGACGGGCGGCCGGCGATCTTGCACTCTCCTACCACGTTGCGCGTTGTGCTTGCCAAACAGACCCGCCATGCTTCTGTCTCAGATCCCAACTCTGTAGAACTTCGCACATTGAGAACTAGCCGGTATAACTTCTTCGTTTCATGGGTGTCGAGATTATGGAACAGTCTGCCCGAGGAGACTTTCCTTGTTCTGTTAACCTTATGGGGATCAAAAATCCAGTTAATAATGTTACTTTAAGCTGTTTCTGGCAGTCGCAGTGTCACGGTATCTGGGTTTCTGCCGTAGTAACTCCTTCAGCAGAAAAAAGTAATGGAATACTTAGAGATTCCGTATATTAAAATAGTCAATTTGCAGATTGAACATATTCTTTTAGATAAATCATATATCAAAATTCTACAGGTATATAGCAATATGGAATGAAAAATATGGATATCTATAAAAAACAACTTTGAAATCAAGCACAGAAGTGGGACACCCTGTATAATCCTAAGCATTTTAAAGATTTCTGCTCACAGGGACTCTGCAGGATGATAATGAACAGTCTTTGAGGAAGTTTGTGTATCTGAGTAATACTCTATCCACGCAAGTTTGGGATACCAAGTTTATGTTCAGGGATGAACGTAAATAAATATCAATCAGCTATTGCATGTCTTGTACCAAATCAACAATACGCAGTAATAGGTAACTACTGGTGCAATAATTTTAGACTGATGTGTTGAGGTTTACAACTTACCAAATTTTAAAGAA
The DNA here is from genome assembly GCA_963669975.1 of Acanthoscelides obtectus. NCBI lineage: Eukaryota > Metazoa > Arthropoda > Insecta > Coleoptera > Chrysomelidae > Acanthoscelides > Acanthoscelides obtectus. The sequence continues at coordinate 28,851,143 of CAVLJG010000010.1, read as the reverse complement.
AATAGCTGAAAGCATTTGCTCACAATGTTTCTGGGGGCTTTTTAGTTTCCTTAGCATATTGTACTGAAACATCTAACTGCGGGTCAAAGCTAAGAGCTTTTACCCGACTTTGCATGACATTTCAAAGTAATTTTTAACAATGAAACACATTGTATTGTTGCCATCTTGTAACATATTCGCAGTAACTTGAGCATATAGGACGCTTGTCCACGCATTAATCTTCCAGAAAGCGTAATGCCGCTTAACATCTGCTCTGCCGGTACCATCATTCGAGCCTTTTTTCTATGTAAGATGTTCTGGGTGGTTCATCATGTTTTACAAAGTCAGTACAATCTAAGATTCTCTGAGTATAGTATAGACTTGTATGTACTAGTATGATGCATATTTTAGCCATAGTTTTGTAAATTCCAAACACTTTGCCATTTGCCATTTTTATTTCCTACGCCTACTGATAGGGAACTATTGTAATCGCGTACATTTTCGAAAATCAGACTGTTTTTTGAATGTTATATGACATGTCCATACATCACGAGAAAACATGTCACTCATTTCCGTCGGTGTGTCTGTCTGTCGGTCAGTCCGCTAATATTATAACCGCCTATAACTTGAGAAGTAACGCTCGGATTTCGATGACATTTTTACACAATGTTACTACTACTCGTATGCCAAGGACGAAAAAGCTTCGCAGTTTATGAAAATGGGCCCGCTGACAGCAGGGAGAAAGGCCTGAAAATAAAAACCGTTTTATCTTCCTTTAGGGCTTAGGGGTGGGGGCTGTAGGAGGGATTATCTCAATATTATGATGTTAGCACATTTATTCCCTCCCAACCTTGGTAATTCTACGCACCTGTTATTCATATTTCACACATCATAGATTTCTCTGCATATTAGCCGTTAAAACTTAGCTATACTAAGTGACATATAAATCCGAACACCCAGTTTAAATGGTTTTATTTTAATAAAAGTTGGCGAATGTATTTATCTTACCGTAAATAACAAGTGAAAAAAATTTCACCCTTATCAGTTGGACATTCCGGTTTTTATACTGCTTTTTTTTAATTCACTAAAGCTCTAAAAATGAATATCTCAGCCACAGTAAAGAATCAACGTTGGCGGATTTTGGTTCTTGACATCCTTTACGATCGGTTACGATGCCTAGAGTACGGAGACCTGTACGATTTCGTCAACTTAGTGAGTTTGATAGGGGCCGTATAGTGGGACTTCGGGAAGCTGGACTCTCTTTTCGGGCAATTGCAGTTAGAGTGCAAAGAAGTGTAGACACTGTGGTTAGGTGTTGTCAGGCATGGCTTCGAGAAGGCCGTACGCAAAGAGCAAGTGGCACTGGACGCCGCCGTAGAACAACAGACCGTGAAGATCGCCGCCTAAGATTATTGGCCTTAAGGGACCGTTTCTCCACTACCAGGTCCATTGCAAATGAATGGTTTGCAGAACACGGAAGACCTATTGGCATGCGAAGTGTTTACCGACGAATGAGAAGTTTTGGCTTGTTTTCATACCGGCCACACTTGGTCCTCCCTTTAACTTGTGAACACCGATGTAATCGGCTTGAGTGGTGCAGACAACGGTTACTCTGGGATCAGGAATGGAACAGTATTGTCTTTAGGGACGAGTCTCGATTTTGTTTAGGCATGCACGATGGTCGTGCCAGGGTTAGAAGGCGACGTGGTGAAAGGAGGAATCCACAGTTTTTTGTTGAAAGACATGTTCATCACACTGTTGGAGTTATGGTTTGGGGTGCTATAGCTTATGGTTCCAGGTCACCTTTAATCTTCATCAGAGGTAACATGAACGCGCAGCGTTATATCCAAGAAGTTCTAGAACCCCATCTTTTACCCTATCTGGACACCCTGGCAGATCCAACTTTCCAACAAGATAATGCCCGACCACATGTTGCAAGAGTCACAATAGACTTCTTTCAACATAATGATGTCACATTGTTACCATGGCCACCAAGATCTCCCGACTTGTCCCCAATTGAGCACGTGTGGGATATGATGGGTAGGAGATTGCTCAATTTGCAACGTCCTCCTCAGACTCTAGAAGCACTTCGAGAGGAGTTGGTGGTTGCCTGTCATGAGATACCACAGGAGGACATTGACCACCTGATCAGAAGCATACCTAGGCGCGTTGGAGAATGCGTAGCACATCAGGGTGCATCCAAACATTATTAAAGGTCAAAGGGCTTTAAAGCAGTGCAATCATTTTGAAATTTTTATCATTTACTTATTATGCTTCATTAAGTACTTATACAAAATTTTATTAAAATAAAACCATTTAAACTGGGTGTTCGGATTTATATGTCACTTAGTATATATATAACATAACATAATCCTTTAAAAACTGATAACGGCGTTCCGCGGGAAGTCTCTTCTTGATGCTTTTTTTAGACAATCCTTGTTCGAAAAGTGCCAATGCTACATTACTCTATCCTTGTATTCAGGATCAATTCAACAATATTTAGATCTTAATAGAATCATTCTTTGAATTTTCTTTAAGTTCATTGCACTAGCTGCAGCCCTATATTTTTTTGCTGTTGCTGCTCCTGTTAAGTCGTGTTATTTCACGTTGCGAAAGGAAAAATTGATATTTTCAATAATAAGCGAGAAAATCTTATCAAACCGCCAACGATGACATCAGACACGTCTAACACCGATCCACAGGGTTATTGCGTAAGAACCTACATAATGTAAAAAAAACCTATAAAATGTCAACTTGTCGACTAAGTAGGCTAGTGTGCAAATAATTCGTTCCAACGTCTTGTTGAAAAACCTACATAATGTCCTAAACAACCTACACACTGTAAAAAACTACACAATGTCGCTCTTCAAATTACATAATACCCCTGCCGGCCCATTTAGAGAGCCGGGACTTACCAAAATGCCAGAAAATAATAAAACTTTCAGCCAATGTAATGAGCTGGCGATCGTACTCTTAAGTCTCCTAAATAATAATATGAACCTATTTCTTCTAAACTGGATCTCCAATAAAAATAAAAATTTGAATGTGATTACAGCTGCAGGTGTTTTCGAGTAGCCGATGCGCAACGACTTTTAGCGTTCGTTGCCCGTCGCAAAAAAGGTCATGGACATGTTCAACTAACTCTTTCCAATAATCGGGAATCAGTTATAGGAGAACACGACTGCTTAATCAGCAACCGGACTACAAATTCTGTGTGTTTTTAAGAAAAGTATTGGCTCTACAAGGTAGGTGTTGTGTGAATTAGTCCAATCTCATACCATCTGCATAAATTGCCTTTTATGGCATCTAATGTAAGGTTCGAATACGGAATAAATCAAGGAAAACCTATAAGGCAAGGTAGATTCTGCATTCGTCCTTGTCCTTATCTTTGTAAGTGGACCAGCTGAGCTCTTACACCGTCACAGATTGACTTCATTGCATTATACTCACGAACTATATCAATTTTCGCGACGGCATTTCTTGCATCCCGAACCAAAAAGAATCTCCATTCTGGTAGCGCTCAGCGTGCTTACGACGAGATGCAGTGCTGAGCATTAATTTTCCCAACGATATCGGAAAAAATCTAGCTGAGAGCAGCGAAGAGCGAACGGGGAGCAATCTAGGTAATTAATGATCGTGGCCACCCAGAAAGTTATCCGCAGACTATCGTTACTTGAAGCAATTAGTGCGAGGGTGGTGTGCTGGTGTGTTTTCCTGCAGTTACGATTAATTTACCAGCACCACCAGATCGCCGGATCGTTTCCCCTTCCCACTCTAAATGATTTTCTTATCCCGCCGCCGAGACATCGACTCCATCCAAAGATGCAATTACTTTGGTGAGAAAATAAATTGCATCGGAGATGTGTAATTATTTTACTACGAGTGAATTTTGAGGCCGTGGTGCGCCACACTGTTGGCATTTTGCTGTTGTTGAACTATGGTGCTTAAAATTTAATATGTACTGAATTTACATAACTGCCTGAAATACGAGGGCCATTTTTTAAGTAAGAAGCGTTTTGTAAAGGAGCCAGAGAAACTTTACTTATGAACGTAAACCGTATCACAATCTACAGGGTCTGCGGAAGGTTGGGAAATCTCGAAACTGGAGATACTACAGACCAAAATATGTGAATTGACCTAAACATACCTTATTCCAAAAGTTGATAGTTTGCGAGATACAGGGTAGGGTGTCAAAGTTACAATTTTATTTTCTATTTTTCCTTATTGCTTGAGAAGCATTTCCGATTTTGGCATAAAACTCGGTATAGGAAGTTTTTCTAGTATCAGAAACAAGAATCCGTTATTTTTTATGGCCAAATTTCTAGAGGGCGCTACTTACAGCACTAACCTACTTAATAACTCACCATAACTTTGTTGTGCTACCCTGTATACAACAACTGACCGAAAAATCTTATTTTCTCGTATTTCCGCAATAAAAAAGGTTTACTTGTTCGAAGTGTCTAAAGTTAATAGTGTTAGAGACATTATTGTTTTTAAAGAGTTCCAATGCATTATTTGTACCATCATGATATGACATTTTTATAACATAATAATCAAGTTGCTTTAAATAATATCTGAGTAGCGTAGCTATGGTTTCTAATGTTTGTCATAATATTGCTTTAAACTTCATGAATAATTTTAAGTTGACAATAAGTTGTTAAACATCGTTTGATAAATACTCTGATATGCATTTAATGCACGGTTTGGCACGATGTAATGCTTTAAAAGCACGAAGATTGTACGCTGACAGATTAGCTAATAGGACACCTGCCTAATCGATCAGCGGTTATGAGAAACTGGTATGAAATGATTATAGCCTTATTTTGAGTAGTAAAAACCATTTGGATGTTAGGTAGCTTTGCTCAAAATATGGGCCGTCATAGTGGTACTCCACAACTGTACGTTCAGCTGAAGTTGAAGGAAATGTTTTAGATGCTGTCCTTGAAAATCCCACAGTTGGGGTTAGGAATGTAGCTCGAGAATAGTACATGGTTTAAGCGCGGATGATGAACCCGCAAGGGTAGAATTTTTTACATGACTCTTAAGGAAGTTTAACTACGAGAATAGTTTTACTTCGTTCATTTTATTTTCGGACGAAGCAGGATTTGGAAGGGATGGGCCCATTAACTCGCATAATCTTCACATTTATGCAGACAAAAATCCTCATGAAATATTACAAACCCGCCACCAAGTACAATTTCAAATTAATTTGTGGGCAGGAATAATTGGACAATATTAATAGGACCCGTTGAGTTACCACCTAGACTAAATGGCCAAAGGTATTTACAATTTCTTGAAAAACAATTACCCACTCTACTGGAAGATCTTCCATTACAAACACGCATGAATATGTGGTTTATGCACGACGGCGCTCCACCTCATTTTAGTATATTAGTTAGAGAGCACCTAAATAGAGTTTATATAGACCAGTGGATAGGACAATCAGGATCTGTATTGTGGCCGGCTAGATCACCAGATTTAAATCCTATGGATTTTTTCTTCTGGGGTGACTTGAAACGACGCGTTTGCAATACGCCGTTGGAAACTGTAGATGATCTTCTACAAAGAATTTTCCACCATAGCCAGGAAATGGAAAATAACATCCAAATGCTTTGGAGAGTGCAGCAAGGATTAGTTCGTCGAGCTCGAGAGTGGGCCAGGCAAGGTGGTGCTCATTTTTAACAATTTTTGTATTTATTATTTCCGTTTATTTGTTTTGTTGCCATCCTCATTGGTTATTGTTAAAAACCATTGCAACGCTACTAAGATATTATCCAAAGCAACTTGATTATTATGTTATAAAAATGTTATACATCATGATACAAATAATGCATTGGAATTTTTAAAAACAAATATCTCTAAAACTATTAGCTTTAGATAGTTCTAACAAGTAAAAAACCTTTTTTATTGTTGTATACAGGGTAGCACAAAAAACTTATGGTAAGTTATTATAGTGCTGTAAGTTTGGCCATAAAAAATAACGGTTTCTTTTTTCTGATACTAGAAAACCTCCCTATACCGATTTTTATGCCAAAATCTGAAATACTTCTCAAACAATAAGGAAAAATAGAAAATCAAATTGTAACTTGACACCCTGTATCTCGCAAACTATCAATTTTTGGAATAAGGTATGTTTAGGTCAATTCACATATTTTGGTCTGTAGTATCTCCAGTTTCGAGATTGCCCAACCTTTCGCAGAAACCCTGTATATGAACTGTATTACTTATATGACATGTGCGTCACGAAGAATCATGGGATGCATTTCCGGCTGTCTGTCTGTCGGTCTGTGTGTCGGCTAATCCTATAACCGCCTATAACTTGAGAAGCTATCGGATTTTGATGAAATTTTCACACATCGTTACTACTGTGCCAAGTACGAAAAAGCTTTATAGTTCCTTAAAATCGGTCCAGTGACGGCGAAGGAAAAGGTCGAAAACAAAAGTAGTAGAACTCTCTCAAACTTATTTTTTTTAACGTTTCAGACGATCTTGATCATGTTTGAAAAAATGTTTAGAGGTAAAGAAATTGAGGGTGGGATGTATTGGGGTGGGAAGGGTATATCTCAATTTGTTGATGTTAGTATAATAGTACACTCCCATCTATAGACATATTTCACACATCATAGATTTCTTCGTACATTAGCCCTTAAAACAGACAAATATCAGCAAACCGATCGCAAACCTACCGGCTACCGGCTTCTTTTCCCGGCGGACGGCCGCCGTCCTTGGCGAGTGTTCTGATGTTACACATATTACTGCCGCACCACAGCATAGTGTTTCCTGTACTGTTTCCGCACTGCCACGTCTGACCGGGATGTGTACCGGAGAGACTCAACGTTGCCAGATGGACTACCAGTAGGGCAGGGAAGGAATCTCGTTGGACTAATTGTGTGGATCTGACTGACTGGCTTTTTTCTTAGAAGTTCTAGTTTGTGCTGAAGAGTCCTAGAAGCATTAGAACCTAAGTCTTCCACTAAAAATGTAGTATGCATCCAAGTAACTCAAAATGTCACACCTCATCCTTACGTCTATCCCAGTCTTCACAAATAGAGATAGTCAAAATGTTTTTAGACAAGTCAAAAATATTCAAACTGATCAGTCCCTTTTTGAAGATCCAGGTAAGTTCCATGTTATTTTCCGGTTTCTGTTTGATAACTTTAAAAGGTAGAGGTTATGAAGATATTATTTGATGTTCCGGGAATTTCGTGACAATGCCAGTCAACAGGTTTTGTATCTGAAAAGATATAAAATATCTGAAATATATTATTTAGAGGCGACAGAAAATGACGCAATTTAACAAATAAAGTGTTAGTTCTAGTCTACTGTTGAACAATAATGTGCAACTACTAGTCTAATCATATTAGACGAAAATACCTAGGGTTTGCGAAATAATTGTAAAGTCTGGTTTTATTACTGCAAGTTGTTCAAGGGGGTACTTAAAACATGGACGCTTAAAATGGGTACACCAATTTTTGTGGGAAAACTTTTTATCCGACAACAAAAAATGAGAAAATGTGTTTTTTGGGATTCAATTGAAAGTGTTGGAAGAAATAGGAAAACTCTTTATATAAGATTTTTAGGTATTTATGAGACCTACAAAATGAGACCACTCGTAAAAAGATTTGACTAATAGCAAAAAAGTTATGGCCGAAAGCCGAGGCAAGCTGCAGGTTTTGGCACTTGTTGGTAATGCGACGATGGTTTCTCGCAGATACTTAAAATTCTTTAAATTCGTAGGATTCGTTCTTCTAAATAACCGCAACATAATTGGAGTAGAATGATCAGGTACTTTTTGAGAATTTCTAATTGTCTATCCCAAAACACCTGTTTTCCGGCCGTCACTACCTACTAGTTTTTTAAGCAATATACAGGATTAGTTCAAAGAGCATTTTATATCAAAATACACTATTTACCTTGCCGATATGAATCACAAACCATTCAGGAAGATAAACGTTATTTTTATGCAAAAAGGGTGGGTTACGTTTTTTCTTCTAAACAAATTCAAACATTTCGTATTTGTGAGTAATTCGCAACAAAAGATGATAGACACATCCGCTTTATTTTAAAATGTGTATAGTGACGTATGTTTGTCGAATATCGTAGCGCATTTGTTCGATTACTCACAAATACGAAATGTTTGAATTTGTTTAGAAGAAAAAAATGTAACCTTTGTTTTTCGCATAAAAATAACATTTATCTGTCGGAATGGTTTGTAATTCATATCGGCAAGGTAATGCTAGGTAATGCTCTTTAAACGAACCCTGTATATTGCCCAATAAACAAGTAGTGATTGCCGGAAAATAGGTGTTTTGGGATAAACGATTAGAAATTCTCTCTTTGTTGTTGTTATTTAGAAGTATGAATCCTACGGATTTGAAGAATTTCAAGTAGTTGCGTGAAATTATCCTCGCATTACCAACAAGTGCCAAAGCCTGCATTTTGCTTCGTTTTACGGCTATAAAATTTTTGCTATTTTGTCGGATCTTTTTACGTGTGGTCTCAGATCTGATAAATAACTAAAAATCTTATATGAATAGTTATTTCGTTCCTGTTAACACTTTCGATCGAATGCCAAAAAACACGTTTTCTCATTCTTTGATGTCAAATAAAAAGTTTTCCCACAAAAAATGGTGTAACCGTTTTATGCGTCCATGTTTTGCACCAATAAAACCAGACTTTACAATTATATCGGGGAAATTTGCTAATATAATTAGACTATAAAGTATAAGTGCCACGACTGCTTATTCCCGTATGTCGCCGGTATACGATTACTTACATTGAAAAATATTATTAACAGTCATAAATGCGCTATTATGTGTTGGTCCATGTGGTATTGGTATACAACCAAGTGCTGAGCTTTATCTGGTTACTTAATACGTGCCTGCGTACAAGTATAATATGCGACTTATTAAACCGAATTATGTACTCCTATATCATGAACATTATAGCATCTAAATTGTTTGGGTGTACAAAAGAGCTTGATGATCGGTGCTTCCCTGAACTCCGAGTAAGCCAAAGACAGGGACAAGCAATAACAGAATAAATAAGGGCTAGAAGAGCATAAAGCACTCTTTAAAGCTTAAGTCCTTGCTAAAAAAGGAAAAAGCTTCACAACGTTCTGATACCTGTGCAAGAAAAGATTTTTCATCAGTCTACCATGCATGTGCGATATATTTTTAGAGAAACAAGGTGTGCGTGTGGCAGACAACCGTAAAGTCGAATCGCAAAATACCTTGCGTTTCGTAGAAGCACCGTAAAAAGAATGAAACAATCCTTCCTTTGTTTCCGTTCCAGTAGAAGCATCTGCGGCTCTCCAAATAAAAGCAAATACCCACCTTTCCTAGGCAAGTCCATTTTTGCTTCTAAAGATTGCTTGTCTTCTGCAGACTATTATGTAACACTTTATGACTGGCTGTTTGTTTGAATAAAACAAAAAATGTTGCATCTGGGAAGTTAGAATTCTACACGAAATTGAATCTCTTGTGTCTCGTTATGTTTTCTAGGATGTGTATATACCGTATATAAAATACAAGGAATATTCTATATTGCCAAAAGTTGATTTCTGAGATTTTATGAAGTCGCTTAGATTGAAAACGTGACACGATCTCCCAGGACAAAGATAGCTTTTTCTTCTTCTGTCCATTTCTACTTCCCAAGGCGATTTTGTAATCGTGAAAAATTTCAAAAATAAGATATTATGAACTTTGTTTGTTGTATGAAACCCCATGTCATTCATTTCTGTTTGTATGTCTGACTATTTGTCCGCTAATTGTTGGCCTCGCTATAACTAGCCAGACTTTGATGAAACTTTGACACAAGGTTAAGACTACGCCAAGAACTAAGAAGCATTATCTTTTTCGACAATCGATTTAGTCTCACAGTGTCAACTCGGGTGTTCCGATATCGTTCCTCTTAGATATCAACGTCCTCCTTTCCTGTACGATCAATTTGGTCCATTGCTGGTGACAGCACTCTACATGCAGGAGTTCCGAGTGACAAGCCATTCTCTGCCGGTGAGCTGAAAAGAAGACTGGCAGCGGCTTTGTCTCTGGTGAGACTCAACAGCTTCCAAAACACGCGCCCTAGCTCTCACCCGGTTTCGATGGATGGTCGAGTTTTACCAAAGAAAGATTCATTTCGGCTAGTCGGAGTCCAGATCTTGGAGGACCTGAACACATCTCGTCAGCTGAGCTATATGTTTAGGGCTAAGAAGTACTTTTCTCCACATGACATCCTAACCCTGTACAAGGCCCAGATAAGGTCCAGCCTTGACTACATTATCCATGCTCGATACTGTTCAAAGGAGGGCTGGCACTGATCAATGACTCTTCTTGAACGTACAGTCTCGAAATCTTGCCATCACGCGATGAGGCTGCCTGGAAGGCCTGCCTGAGTTGGGCTTTCCATCCTAACTGTATCGAACTTCTTACATCAAGAACTGGCCGATACGAGCACTCCTTTGTTCCTGTATCCAGATTGTGGAACAATCTACCTGAGGGGGCTGTTCCTGGTTCTGCTAACCTTAGAGAACCGGAAAGTTTCTTTAAGCTCCTCATAGCAGCCGCGATGCTCGGATGTTTAGACCTGTTTCCGTATAAAAAAAACATTGAAAAACCCCTTACAAGTAAGATACGGGCCGCAGCTATCTAATGAGACGAAGTACTGGAATGTACACAAAAATAACAAAAATTCCAGTCCTTGAACACGGAACGAGCGATCGTAAAATTTCACGTTGATTGTGGCCAATCGATTATGACCAAAGGAATAAAACGTAACAGAAGAGAGAGAAATAAAACAAATGGATTTTATTCACGAAATTATGTTCCGAAGTATAAAGTGTCTATTGTAGTCTCGGCTGTGCGGTGGAAGCAGCAGAGCATGAAAATAACCCGCGGCCCGGCGGCAAATCTCGGCTTTGAATCTACGTGGGAAGGAATGTAAATATTGTGGTTCGCTTTAAATCAAGTTCCAGACGGAAAATCGTAAATCGATCAGTTTTTTGTCTTTTTTTGTGCACTAGTTTCCTAGGCACTGGATTCAATCTCTTGAACATCACTAGTTTGAGGTGATATTCTCGTAGGGCCGTATCGTCAGTCGTTTCTACAATTGTAGGACGCCTTTATGGACTCCTTGATTTTCATAGCTTTCTATTTTCCGTGTCAGCGCTCTATTTTGAGGTTATGTCACAAATAACTATCTGCATCAAATTGTTCATGCTTTTGTTTTACATCATGTTTGATCAGCCTAAAATTATCTGCAATTCAAAAAGAAAACATAGCTTCACAATAGGAGAGCGCTGACGCTGACACGGAACAGGTGCAATCTCGAAATTTTTGAAAGAGAGAAAAGACTATGGCAATCAAGGACGCCTTCATGGCCTCCTTGATTTTCATAGTTTTTTACTGTTCCCTGTCAGCGCTCTATTTTGAGGTTATGCTACAAATAACTATCTGCATCAAATTGTTCATGCCTTTGATTTATATCATCTGGTATATCAGCCTGAAATTTGATACAATTTAGAAAGGAAACAGCCTCACAATAAGTGAGCGCTGACGTTGACGCGGAGCAGTAGAAATCTAGGAATTCTCCGATGAAGGTTAGAAAAAACTATGAAAATCAAGGAGGCCATAAAGGCGTCGTACAATAATTGTAGGAACGACTGACGATACGGCCGTTTTTGAAGGCAAAAATAATGCATGGGTAGCTAACAGATTCTAAGATTCTGGTTTCTGCAGAAGGTGCATTGACAACGTTCACTGATCAGTCACGGGTAAGGCCCAAAGTCTACATGCAATAACGGAAAGATTTGAAAGCGATACATTTTACACTATGTCAAAAGGCTTGAAGTAGTAGTCGTTTTTTCAGTGACTAAAGTACGAATAGATCTACTTGCGACGACCGTAACATTCGTGGCCCTCATCGCATTTTCCATGCACATCAAGAAACTACAAGAATATCTTCATTGCCCGAAATGCATCGAAGTCAAGTTCATAGTCAGTTAACCTAGTCAACATCTGGTATATTTAAAAAAGCATCTATCAATTAAATGTTGTTTCATCTATCCCAAACCGAATCCCAAAGCAGATTCAGTTCTTGTCAAAATGCGTCCAACTGGATACCACATCTATCAAGAAGAAAAAGAAATTACTGTTAGTTTTTCTCAACAAAAATTTCTTTCAATGCAGGTTTCCATCCCACACTTATATACATATAAGGCAGCGCCATCTATTACTTTTTTTACCTATAAGTTTATGTGTTACCATGTGAGTGAAAAGTCATGTGGTATGCCTAAAAGAACTGTCAAAGGTATGCCATTTATAGTCGTGGATTCGTTTACAACACAACAAACTTATTACGGAAACGGTCGAAATATAAAAAATACTTTTCGCAAACTTCGCACTAGTTTTGGCCGACATGGACGCCCTACAGAGCCTGGAATTCGTTGGATTGTTAATCGTTTTGAGGAAACTGGTTCAGCTGAAGGACGTAGACTATACCAACATGCTCGTCCAGCTCGTACTCGTGAAAACATGACCGCAGTGAGTGAAAGTGTGCGAGAAGATCCAACCACCTCGACTAGGCACAGTTCGCAAAAATTAGGAATTAGTGAGACCGCTTTACGCCGGATTTTACAGATTGATTTACACCTCCATCCATACAAAATCCAACTAACACAAGAATTGAAGCCGACAGACCATCAAAAGCGTCGTGTTTTTGTTAATTGGATGCTGGAAAGAGAAAACCAAAGTGCTCTTTTCTGATGAAGCGCATTTTCACCTCAATGGTTACGTAAATAAGCAAAATTGCAGATTCTGGGGGGCTGAAAATCCTCAGCAACATCATGAACAACCTCTCCATCCTGAAAAAGTGACTGTTTGGTGCGGATTATGGGCTGGTGGCATCGTTTAACCATTTTTCTTTGAAGATGCCGAAGAAAAGGCCATTACCGTCAACGGGGAACGTTATCGCGGCATGAACAGACTTTTTGTGGCCACAATTGGATCGTATAGGTGCCGACGATCTTTGGTTTCATCAAGATGCTGCAACGGCTCACACGTCTCGCCAAACAATCGCCTTATTGCACACGAAATTTCAAGACCTCAAGATCTCTTGACTATTTTCTTTAGGGATTTTTGAAAGGAAAAGTGTATGCGAATGGTCCCCGGACAATTCAAGATCTAAAGCTCAATATTCGGACTGAAATCGCGGCCATTTCTGGGAAAAGTCATTGAAAATTTTGATGTTCGGATGTTGGCCTGTACACGAAGCCGCGGTGGTCACATGACTGATGTTATTTTTCATACATAAATGGCATAAACCAACCTTCATTTATCAATAAAAAAATTCGATTTCACCTCGTAAAAAGCGTGTTGATTTTTCAAATAGAGAAAAAAGTAATAGATGACGCACCCTGTATATTTGATTTTGAAAATCATCCAAATTTTTTATGAAGACAGTGATTCAGTGAATTCGTGTTCGTTCAAAATATGTTCCTCACAATATGCTACTTGACTAACATCTAATTTCATAGAATAAGTATTTTTTATAGTATGTATTTGTTTTATGAAAACCAAATACATATATCGATTTTAATTTTTAAATGCGCAAGATGGATCTGTACTACCAATTTAAAGAACACTTGATGTATTTAGGTATACCTAAACTTCCTGTTTTAATTTTTTTTATCAAAAGCTGTGTGAATAAAATACAGGGTAGCCCAAAAAGGTGGCGGATAAAACATATTGTTTCCTATTGATGGTGATATCCGAGCATGAGAATAACCCGCGGCCCGGCGACATATCTTGGCTTTGAATCTGCCTTTGAAGGAATGTAAATATTGTTGTTCGCTAAGAAAATCGTAAATCTGGTGGTAAAGATTTTTTTGTCTTTGGTGCATTAACTTCCTAGTCACTGGATCCAGCTTCTTGAAAGTCACTAGGTTTGTATAGGTTTTCGGTAGAAATTTTTGGTTATTGAGATCCACTCCTTGAATGGAGTAAAAATAGCAAGTAGTTTCTGATATGGGTTACAATAGAAGTTTGTTTCCTAGATAATGAAGAAGCCTCTGCAAAAAAATGGTCTTTGACTGATGTAGTCTCACATGATTCCTCATGAGATGAAATGAGGATTTATTTTTGTCTCTAGTACTATTAACTAGGTACTATTGCGGTCGAATTTCATCTTGGTTTTTGATTTTCCGAGCATTCAATAAAAATATCCTTTCCGAGCATTGTACTATGCAAATATTTATTAACCCTTGATGTCATAATGACAAAGATATAGTCTGTGTTTACCTCAATCACTAATCGCCGTACCTGCGGTCTGCGCCATGAGCATATTTATCTGGGACTCGGGACCTGACAATTATTGGCAACTGTATGTTTTGATAAACGGCTTTGGTTTGTTTCCATTGAAATTAAATAAAAACAACTGAAATTACTTAAAGACGTTGTAGTGCATAGTAAACTAAGTAATGTGTGTACAAAAAATTGTCATAATACGCATGAATTTGAATCCATATAACATAATTCAACCGTCATACCTCAAACGATGCATAAACGGAAGAAATTATTGTTAGCACAGTGTGCGAGAGACATTGAAAACCTTAGGACAAACGAATAAAGCTTCCCAAAAAGAAATCTGATGATGTGACAAACACTGTATCTTTATGGTTAGTACCAGCCTAGATTAATTATATTTAAACCTGATATGATGACTCTACGACTTTTCGAGTTATATTGTGTCGTTATGTGGGTATGTGGGTATTATGATTTTATATTAAATGACATAAAATTTCAACATGTAGACTAAAACACTCTTAGGCATTGGTCACAAATCCCATGTATTTATTTATTATTGTAGGACTATATTTTTATTTACGATTGTACACCTAATTATTCGCTCAGAATAATGTCTTAAGGTAACACTCCGCCATTTTGATTCTTCAAATTTCAGTACTTCACTTTATTCAAAATAAAAATTCATTTGTAAAAGAATAAAAAAAGGCACTTTATTATTACCATTATTATTGTATTATGTCCTTTTGTTGGAATCTATAGTAAGAATAAAATATATTTACTAAAATAGGTTATCCTGCTTACACTTTCCTCTTTAAAGAAAACGTACAAAATTTTCACATACAAACAATACAGGACATTGTCTTTACATAATACACCTCAGCATCTATTGTGACCCATTTCGGGAATTTCAACGTTTTTACATGAAAGTAACAAATTCAGTGTGGGATTGTATGATGTATAGCGAATTGACCCCTTTTGATCCCGAGCTTCTCACATCTCTGCCACATCGCGCGTCATTATCAATTTGACAGTCCTCATCATCCACTTCACGCATAGCGAATATTGGTTAGCGTGGATGCCGCAGCTACCGCATTTTTGCGATAAACACATCGGCAGAAAGTTTCTGTAAATCACAGATGAAGAATGTGCTCCTAAATTCCGAATTTTAGCGACTGCCTTACATCGCTTCAGCATGGGAAGCAAACGTACTCAAAAACAATCCTACCGAGTTATATCCATGAACTTGTTTCACGCTCTTCCAAGAAATAATTCTAGCGTACCTAAGGCCAAAGGCGACAGTAACTATCATAAGTACATTCCTGGCGCAGCAACGATCCGTTTGGCCGTAACTTTAAATTAGCAATTCCGAATATCTCATTTATTACCCTCTTGAAATTTAAGCTGCCATATACCGAGCCCACCCTTGATTAATGCCCCAGAAATGATGTATCCTCGTAAAGTTTCTTCGTCGAAGTGATCCTTTATCCTTCGAAGGCTGCCAAGACGTCATTAACGGCTGGGCTGGAAATAGTTGCAGGCAGGTATAATTAGGGAAAAAGTTATTCGACCAAACTTAATTGTAATTAGGAGTTACGAGTATTAGAGTAGGTGCTTATTTGATGTATAGGGCGATTCTTCTGCAGGCTTCAATGCAGATGAGGCCAAAAAACCTCACCTGAGGCCTTGAAAAGTAAGGTGGTGCTCAGGTCTATTATTAGCTCGCAACTGGCGAGGTCGAATTTTTATAACGTATATGATGAGGTCGTACTTTGTCGGCAATTGATGTTGTTAAGCTCAATATGATATCAAAATCCTTTAGGCACACAAAGTGACAATGATCTATTTGTTTTCTGTTTCTGTGACCATGACCAACTGGATGATGAACGTTTCATGATCGTTAGTGGGTCCTGTCTTCTAGACAGACAACCTGCCGTGAACTGGTGAACAAAATTAAAATATTTTTGTGACATGGACAAAACAAGGTGGTTATTATGTAAAACGTACCCAAAAAGCCGGAAATAGCATTCGATTTTTTCTATCACCCACGGTTTTCTTGCAATAAGGCATTTTATTTGCTGCTTATACGCGTAAAATATAAGGATGTGTGTAAGAGTATAAACACTCGACAAAACATTAATCTGAGAGTGTTGTTGTCGATGTTTTAAGGCGATATGTTGCTCCTGAAGTATCTCTCAACAATGTCCAGCAATAATCAGCAAGCAAATTGACAGTCCATTTGCCTTGATACCGTTTTTCCATAGCAGAAATGTCTTGGTGGAACCGTTCACCATGTTCATCACCTACCGCACCATTTTCCGGAAAAAAAATCGAGATGAGAATCCTAAAAGTGAATTGTTAGAGACATGTTACATCCCATTCCTTTATAAGCATTAAGTAGTTCACTCACAATATCTTTATAATTGTCCGCCTTCACATTGCCTAAAAAATTTGCAGTAACTGAAAGCATTCCAAGCTTGTGATTCAGTTTCATTTAGAGCACTGTCAAATACATCATCCTTCATGATTTTTTGTATTTGTGAACCCACAAATTTGCCCTCTTTAATGTTTGCCACACTAAGGGCCGATTTCACCAACATTAATATTATGGACCAATGGGAAAATACCTCATCGAAATGCAATTTGACAGAAGCTGTCAAAGGACTCAGAATATTGAAATATTAAATAAAATCGTGAAAATAGGACTGTATTATAAACAAGACCACTTTTTGATTCCAACATGATGCTTTTGTACAGAAAAAACAGGACAACTTTCATGTATTTTGGTATATGTTATAGGTTTACCTTTAACAATCCGTTATCCCCCTCAGCGAATGGGAATGCGGCAAATAATAGATCGATTTTCTAGCTGTTTTGGACGTTTGTTAATGCATGGCACTCTCGAATTTAAGAACTTACCTCTTGAATAGTGTGGATTTGTCTGTTTTTTTTGCAAGAAAATAGAATATAAAATACATTCCATTCAATTCCTCATGTTCCTTTACGTCATAATAGTAATCATTTATTAATTTATGGGTTAATGAATTTCGTCAAAGCAATTAAAACATTATGTCCTCTCCATCCTAACACACAGATAATATATGTAAGACGTGTCAATCACTACATCTCCCTGATGCATAATGCAAATACTGTGGACAAAAATTATGAAAAATGTTTCACAAATAATGTCTTTTAAGTCCAAAAATCATCAAAACTAGTAATGTTTATTGTTTGTGTTTTTATATCTATCTTTCACTCGCAGGGTTGCCAAGTCTAACGACGATCACGTCCCGTGGTGGAGGGTGCGAAACGAATCTTTTACATTTTCTGGTTTTGAATTTTTTTCCTGAAAATTTACTAGGTATCATGATTATAAGCATCCTTGGTAGACTGTTCGATCCGGAATGGGAAAGATCTCCTATTTATGAAAATATTCTTGGTATCATCTAACCGTTGCAATCAGTGCACAAACACTGTGACATATGATTTATAGGACAACCCGCTGCCCTATCAATACAAATTTAACATACAGGTCACCTAGCCGTGGGGATGCAGTGGTCGGGAAGAATATCACGGCAGCAACTGATGATTTGGGCATGTCTGGTAAGAACGTATGAGGTGAAACTCGCTAACTTCACAAATTTGAAGATTTTGTACAATTTCTTTGAAAATGATGAAAGATACGTCTGATTTGGCAGGGTAATGTCGCAGCCAAATGGCAGTCACTCTTTCTGACACAGCCCGGATCGAAAGATGACGATACTCGTGAAATGTATTGATACTTCTAAATATAGGATCGTATCGAACATCCCTACTGTCAAGATGTATAACCCAAGGTACCGACGGAGCTATTTTGCGGCGTCATGAAGATAATTTTAAATTTTCATTTGCATTTTTTCAAGCGTTGTGCAATTATTTTGGGAAAAATGTCACAGTTGGCGGAACTTACTCCACTGGGACCAGGAGGGTGAAACGGTGATTAATGCACAATCTGGCAATCCTATCGCACCCTCACAAAATGGTGGCTGACAACCACACAAGTCACTGTGTTGTCATTGAATAGCATGGAATTAAACCTTCAGAGTATATGTTTTGTGACTGGTACCAAGAGTTGACAGATCCCACACATGTGTCACCCCTTGAAATGCAATAATCAGCTGTATTCAAATAATGTCTAATATAAATATAACCTAGAATGTGTACTTGTGAAAAAAGAAAAATATGGCAAATTTGTAGTTTTTTTTGCACGTTTTAGGTTTGCTGGTAGCTTTAAGGCATATATTTGGGAATTTCTTAGTCGCTGTGAATATAGTGTGGATGTTTGTTCAGTTCCTGAACAACAAAAAATATTCAACTTTATGGATGTATGGAAAAAACCTGAATGGTTTTGTGGGAATATCAAACTAAGGTGCCTAATGGTTCTGATGAACGGCAAGTAAATGAATGAATGTTTGGAAACGAGCAATTTCTTTTGGTAGAGCCTGTCATCAAGTAGGTGCTTAATGGCTATCTGCAAGATGTTTATAGGAAAAAATACCCAGTATCACATA
The DNA here is from genome assembly GCA_963669975.1 of Acanthoscelides obtectus. Classification (NCBI taxonomy): domain Eukaryota; kingdom Metazoa; phylum Arthropoda; class Insecta; order Coleoptera; family Chrysomelidae; genus Acanthoscelides; species Acanthoscelides obtectus. The sequence continues at coordinate 28,832,317 of CAVLJG010000010.1, read as the reverse complement.
TCAATTGAAGAAAATAATATAAACATGAATAAAAAATCAACAATAGTAATTAAAACATGAATTTAATTCAAAAATCAACATTACTTAAAATTTTGACTGAATTATATGTAATTTCTTAATATTGAATAAGCTGGTGATGTTTCAATGACAAGTTGTCATCTCATACTTTGACAGTATTTTGTTTTCAACATTTCACAGCTATTGGTTGCTAAAATTTGTTGTTTGGAACGTGAAGGTCATTCGCTGTATCTGACGGTCTGTTACGTTACCCTATAGGTGGAGAATAACGAACTGTTGTTGGTGAAATTGGCCCTAAGTCGCGGAAATGTTTGTTTTTTAAATTCAGAAACCCTCTTTCATTTCGATCCATAGCTTTCACAAAAATTTTGTGTGAGGTCTTGTTGCCGTTTTCGGTAAAAAATAATGCAAACATCACCGTGGAGAAGATTCCAACCTTTTAATCTTGACGCTAAAAGTTCTGACTGGGATTTGACAGATTTAATTCTCGAATTAAGTCATTAAGTTCGCCCTGTGTGATCAAATGCGGCGTTGTTGTACATTCTGGCAGGTCAAACGAAGGATCGGAAATTTTTACGCTTTCTGTACCATCACTTTCAGAATCGGTGGATTCGACTTTTTCATCCCAAGACCAAGATTCTGGTGGAACTGGGACAGAAAATTCATCACTGTGCTTAACGGGTCGCAAAGCTAATGGTAAATTAAAATACTTAACAGTATGTTTCGATTTTGGTCCAATACCTTTGATATTTGTGAGGCAAAAATAGTAGTAGTAGTAGTAGTAGTATGGTCTCTCGGTTCTCTCCAAACCATTGGTACCGCAAAAGGCATTTTACGATTATTGCCTCTTAACCAACCTGTTAACAACGTTACACAAGCCTTACAATATATATGAGGGGCCCATAGTTTATCTTGGTCGCCTGCTTTAATTCCAAAGTAAAGTTCAAGTTGTGTCATTAATGATTTTCTAAACTAGTCTTGGTTTGAAATTGAAGCTATACACTTTTTCATTAGTTCTTAGTAAAGCGATTTCAATTGCCTCGTATCATGGTAACGCTTCGGAAGGTGCCCATTTCGGAAAAGCTTCTGCTAATAAAACTGATACGCTATTAATTGAAGCTTTATTATACTCCTGCATGGCTTGCTTTGATCTCTACAAGAAGTGTAGGGTACGCTTTTGTTTCCGATTATCTTTGATGTTTAAGTTAATTGGCATTTTCAGCAGGAAAAGCTGCTGGAATGATAACTGCTTTGTTCAAATTAAAGTGCTCTATGTATGTTTAGTACATTTCTGGGAATTGTTGGTAATGTGATTACTACAATGACATTGTTACGTGATTTGTGAGATCGCTCCTTTAGTACGGTTGTACGAATAATAAATATTGCTTTATAACTCGGTATTGTCAAACAGGTTCTATATTATTTTTTAATACAGAGATTGTATAAAGGAACTGAATACTGGGATGACGTATTATAAAGTTAGTCGTTTCAAGTGTTACCAAGTTATAAACTTATAGTGATATGGTGGTATAAAAATAATAATCATGTTCTGGCAACGAATTTCTGACGGTTGTGGTGGGTTGGAAATAGTTAACCAATTCAGTTTGACGCATGGATTTGAGCGCCACCATTTTTACAATTTATTTGGTTAACTAAATTTGACGCTTGCACACCGTGTTTATAGATTCATTCTTTCGACATATGAAATATTATGACAGGGACAAATCCACACATCTATATCGTCTTACCTTTGGTGAAAACAAACAACCCGTCTGAATATTCTCACCTCCGGCTTGTCAGTATGTTGTGCTTTTTGTCAAAGGTTCTAGAGAAAATCGTCTAAATTCAACTGGTCCAGTACTTTGAGTATAACAAAATGATTCCCCATTATCAATCTGGTTTCACCGGTCATAGCACGACGACTGCCTTATTAATTACGGTTGACATCTTCAAAAATGTGGACGATAAGTTGGCAACTTGTCTGATTCTGCTGAACTTATCTAAGGCCTTTGACATGGTTCATAACCGTATTCTCCTGAGTAAGCTGAAATTTTATGGTCTTTCTTACAAGCCACTACGTTTCTTCGAATCATATTTAAACAACCGTACTCAGAAAGTCAAAACATGTAAGGGCGTTTCATCGGTGGAAAATGCTCCATCTGGCGTTCCTTAAGGCTAAGGCTAAGGGGTTGGGACCGTTGCTCAATTTAGTTTACACATTTGATGTACATGCTTGGCTTTACACTGCACTATTCAAACTTACGCCGACGACACTCGGCTAAGTAGGTCATTTGATTCACTTAATTTGCATGAAGCGTCATACAAACTGAACGTAGATATAATTGACATTGAAAGTTACTGTAAGAGACATTGTCCAAAGATCAATGCTACAAAATGTTGTGCTATGCTGTTTGGCTCAAAGAAGTTATTACAACGTTCAGAGGTGACAATTGTCCTTAGTCTTAATAATACGTATATTCCCATTGTGGACCATGCAAAGAATTTAGGAGTCGTTATGGAGTCAGGGTTGAGGTTTAAGCAACATGTTACAAATGCATCTAGATTAACATACATTAAACAATCTCTATTCTAACCGACATATTTTGAACTTCAAGACTCGCAAAAAACTAACTGAAACTTTGATAATGTCGCTAATAGATTATTCAATTGTAGTTTACTTTCTTTGTCTGGATTACACGACCAGATATAGACTACAAAGAATTCAAAATAACTGTTGTACGTTTGTTTATCGTCTGCGAAAGTTTAGCCATGTATTTCAAAAAATCAGTGAGTTGAAATGGTTGAAGGTAGACCAGCTTTTTAGATATCATCTGCTCATCTTAGTCCAAAGAATCATATGCAATAGGGTACCTGCTTATCTTCTAAAAAAGCTTGTACCACGTGGTGATCTTAATACCAGAAATCTTAGGCATAACACCGACTTCAACATACCTAGTTATAAAACTAACATTTCCCATCGTAGCCTTACAATCCCGTAAAAGCGTATAATGCTCTTAATGATGCACACAAGGGCAAAGGTCTGGTTGCATTCAAGAAAGCCTTCAAGAACCATCTTTTGGGATCTGCTAGCCAAGCTAGTCAATCAAGTTTGTATTTTATTACAATTCTGAATATCAGATTACAGTTGGGTGATATATTAGCATATTGTTCATTTATTTTTTTATTAATAGACCAGACTGTATTTTTGCTCTCTGTTAGTATCATATTATACATAGTCTTGTTTTCATTCAGCTTATCTTCAAGACTTACCTTCCTATAGTCAACGCCAAACAAAGTGGCGTGCACGTCATCACGATAAAAATTCCCCGACCTAATGCCTAGGTTTCTATCACAAACAATTGCTCTATTGCAGTTTCATATTAATGTGATATATAAATTGTAAAATGGTCATTACTCTCTTATTATGGTTAATAGTCATATAAACATTGTTATTAAAATATCACATAAGTTGCTTTCTGATAAATTTAGACGCATTATGCGAAATAAAATGTTTTGCAAACGCTCCAATCACTTATCGACATGTAAACGCACTAAACCGATTTCGCAGCGTTGACACATTGTCACCTTGAAACTTATTTAAACTGGGAACTGACATTTGTATTAATTTTGACACTGAATCAATTTGTGGCATTTCAAATCTTTATAAATCCTTTGGCCCCGCATACTGTAAATCAACAACTGTTTGTTTCAAAACAAAATTATTCATTTTACGAGTAGATAAAGGCAATTTTGGTATATAAAGATGCCCAAACAGTTAAATAGTCGGTGTAAGGAACTCGTGGCCTCGTTAATGCACTACTTTGAGCAAGAAAGGGACAACAACGGGCCTTTGTTGCCTTTAAATGCTGTTCAAGAGGTAGGTTACTAATAATTATACTCGTATGTAATGTATATTAATAATAGTGAAATTTTATTTCATTTTTTGTAGCGTGTTGCTGCTGCTTTAAAAATTAGTTTAAGGACAGTTAGACGTATTTCCGAGGGTGTGAAAAGTGATGCAAATTTAGAATCGCCCAAGAAAAAGCGGAGTTATATTAAACGTGTAACCAACACAGCGACATTGGATACAAGTGCCATTCGAGAAGTGATCTATAATATGTATCACAAAAGTAAGATCTTATTATAATAACTTATCAGAAATTTGCATTAATTTTAAATTATAATGTCATATTACAAATGGTTTCAGAAGAACAAGTTACGATACAAACTTTATGGTCTCGATTAAGAGATAGGGCATTATTTGATGGTAGTGCCACGTCTTTAAGGCGGTTGCTTAGAGATCTTGGATTTAAGTGGCTTAAGGACAATCCGCGACGAGGGCTCATGGAACTACCAAGTATCGCTTTGAAAAGGGTGGAATTTCTAAGGCAATACAATCAAGCCAAGGTTGAGGCCTTATACCAGTTTGTCTTCCTCGATGAAACTTGGATATTTCAAAATGGGACCATAGGTCGCTCTTGGAAAAATGGAAACCAAAAAAGCGCGAAAGCTATTAAAACAGATGGTAAAAGGTATGTACTTTTACACAATTTGCACTATAAAATTTAAAACTAATATATTTTAGATACATTATATTACATGCTGGAAATGAAAATGGGTTTATTGAGGGTAGTGAAGCGATATTTTCTTCGAAAACAAAATTGAGCGATTACCATGGAGAGATGAACCAGGACAATTTTTTGAAATGGTTTCAACATCAGTTATTAGAAAAATTGGAGAGTCCATCTATGATTATACTGGATAACGCCCCTTATCACAGCATGACAAAAAAAAAATATCCAAGACCGGTTGACAAATCAAAACATACCATTTTTAAACACAATGTTTAAAATAGAGCTATTGAGTATTGTTGCTCGGTACATAATGCTTCTTAATTATATATATTTTGGTCGACAGTTTATATTTCTTTTGTTTATTCCTATTCTTAAAATAACTGCTTTTTTAGAAACAAACCACCTAAAATATACGTGATTGATGAATTGGCGGAACAACATGGGCACAAAGTTCTTCGTCTGCCTCCTTACCATTGTATATTTAACCCTATTGAGTTAATTTGGGGCATAGCAAAAGGTTACTATAACAGACATATTGGTAGAGATGGTAACAGTGAATAAGACTGTTTGGATATGTGGAACGAGGCTCTACAAACGGTTACCCCAGACATGTGGAAAAATAGTGTTCGACATACTGCGCAAGAAATTTTTAAATGGTATGAAAGAGAACGAATTTTTGATCGACCAGACATCGAACCTTTAATAATCAACTTTGAGAGTGATGAAGATTCAGATTCAGACAGCGCTGAAGAAAGAAACTCCGACTAACTTTATTGTACAGAAAAAGCTTACACCAGTAGCTTACCTAATTTTAGAATGCATTTTTCTGTATGAATTCTGTAAAATAAATACCATGCATAAAATTTGGAGGACCCCATTTGGATTTTTATTCAGTACCTTTAAGCTATCAATTAAATATGGTAGTTTCATAGAGTCATCTGATCAATAATTGTCATACTTAATGATTATGCAAGTACAGATCTATAATTTTATTATACTATTATTTTTGTTCTCATTTGAGGTTAATATTGCTTATAAACCTAGATATGTAAATAATAAATTTTATTATTTTACAAAAAGTTTGGCAACAATGTAAATTTTTCAACACACCCACCTTGATGACGTGCACGCCACTTTGTTTGGCGTTGACTATAGTTGATATGATTGTTAGCTTCTTTAAGTGTATGTTAACGGGTTATTAGTTCTTCTTATATCGTTTTTTTTTCATTTTTAGGTTAAGTGGTAGAGTAGCCAGCTGGCTACACTTCGCCCTACAGTGTGGATCTATCAATAAAGGCATTATTATTATTATTATTATTTTTTTTTTTGACGGCGTCAACTTGGTTATTAGCCGTATTCAATAATACAGGGTGTTTCAGTTTATTGTTGCATAACTTTAAGATTCGATAGAACTTTTAAAATTAATGCATAAAGCCTATATAAACATGGGTCGAAAAGTGCATGGCTACCGAAATACAGGGGGTTTAAATTTACTTTCTAAAATAGTTTTTTTAAATATTTCGAACAATATTTGATGTATAACAGTGAAAATTGGTATACAAGGGTTTTTTGGTACGACAAAACGAATATATAACAGTTTTACTGTAGCCGCTAGAGGGCGCTCTCTACTGTACCTGTAGTGTATTAAAATGACCGAAAAAATTTTCTTAGTGCAATTTTTTGCTTTCTGAATAAAAAAACTGATTCTTCGCACTTTTCAACATAAAAAAGCTCTCCTGTAAATTTTCGTTATAGTTAGCCGTTTTTGAGATATTTCGATTTTTAAGGTTCGATGCATTTTTAATTATTTATGATAAAATAACGTTAAAAAGTCAGTATCTCGATAATATTTAGAAGTAGGCTGTGCCTGCAAATATTTTTGAAATTGAAAGCAGAATAAGGTTAAACGTCAATTAGTTGACAGTTAGTTTTGTTGTCTGTTGAAACCTGAAACGTTTTTTTGCAACTGTGAATGCACGAAATTTAGTTTCTTTTACCTATTTTTTTTTTGTAAATTTTATAAAAATGCCATTTTTATTTTCCAATCAAGGGTTAGCGGACATTCATTTTGTGTATGGCTTTGTAAATGGAAACGCAGCAGAAGCAGCCAGAGAATACGCACGAAGATTTCCAAACAGACGACATCCAACTCGCTCAGTATTTGTAAGAGTGCATCGCCAAATAATAGAAAATGGTTTTGGAAATCTCCAAAGGGATCAAAACATAAATGTTCGTCAGCGCAGATTTACCCGTATGATTCTGCGTGAGTTTGATAGAGACCCGACCACAAGTGTTAGGAGAGTTTCTGGTGCCTTGGGAATTTCAGCAAGCCATGTTCACCGTGTTCTTAGAAATGACCATAGACGTCCTTATCATTTGCAACCTGTGCAAGGACTACAGCCAGAGGACGGAGAACGAAGAATCACATTTTGTCAGTGGATTCTTGATAGAACTGATAATTATAGTGAGTTTTTAAGTAACGTTTTATGGACCGATGAGTCATGCTTCACTAGACGTGGAATGGTAAATTTTCATAATCAACCTATTTGGTTGCATGAAAATCCGCATGCATTTTGGGAAAGAAATTTTCAGGATGACTTTAGTGTGAACATGTGGATTGGTATCTACCGTAATCGACTATTTGGACCCTACCTTTTGCCTGCAAGGTTAAATCCTGCGACCTTCTTGGAATTTTTAAAGGCTGAACATGCAAATATGTGGGATGCTGTTATGATAGATTTAAGAAGATTGGCCTGGTTCCAGCTTGATGGTTGTCCAGCTCATTATTCGAGAATAGTTAGAAACTGGCTGGATGAAAATTATCCAGAAAGATGGAACGGCCATGGCGGACCAGTCGCCTGGCCTCCACGATCACCTGACCTAAATACATTAGATTTCTTTGTGTGGGGATTTCTAAAAGAAAAAGTGTAACAGACTCCCGTAACCACAAGAGATATGCTAATAGACAGAATCAGGAATGCATGTGATGAAATAAGGCCTTATTTGAATAATGCTATACCACGTTCGATCATTCGTAGATGTGAATTATGTATTGAAGAATTGGGTTTACATTTCGAGCAACTACTTTAGATTTTGTATGTTTTTCCTAACTATCCAATAGCATTTTAGTTGTAAATAATTAATTTAATTTGTTAAAAATAATATTGGAAAATTAAACAAATTAATATTCTATTTTTTTGTGTTTATTTGGAGTTAGGAATTATTGCTGTGTTTAAAAACACAATCTAAACGATCATCTTAATTACTTGTAAGGCCCAAATCGAAAATGTAAAAAAAATATTATTTTCCCATAAATAATTAAAAATGCATCGAACCCTAAAAATCGAAATATTTCAAAAACGGCTAACTGTAACGAAAACTCACATGAGAGCTTTTTTATGTTGAAAAGTGCGAAGAATCAGTTTTTTTATTCAAAAAGCAAAAAATTACACAAAGAAAAAAATTTTGGTCATTTTAATACACTACAGGTACAGTAGAGAGCGCCCTCTAGCGGCTACAGTAAAACTATGGTTCGTTTTGTCGTACCCAAAAACCCTTGTATACCAATTTTTACTGTTATACATCAAGTATTGTTCGAATAATTAAAAAAAAACTATTTTAGAAAGTAAATTTAAACACCCTGTATTTCGGAGGCCACGCATTTTTCGACCCATGTTTATATAGACTTTATGCATTAATTTTAAAAGTTCTATCGAATCTTGAAGTTATGCAACAATAAACTGAAACACCCTGTATAGTGTATAATTGCAAGTGTAAGTGTAAAAATATATAAATCTATAGTATAAAATATATAATCTCTTACATGACTAAGGCCCGTATCGTCAGTCGTCCCTACAATTGTAGAGCACCTTTATGGCCTCTTTGCTTGTCATAGTTTTCTACTTCTCCGTGTCAGCGCTCTATTTTGAGGTTATGTCACAAACATCTATTTGCATCAAATTGTGCTGGATTTTGAGTTATATCATGTTTTATCAGCCTGAAATTTCCTACAATTTAAAAAGACAACATATCTTCACAATAGGAGAGCGCTGACGCTGACCCGCGACAAGTGTAATCTAGAAATTTTTGAAGGAGAGAAAGGTCTATGACAATCAAGGAGGCCATAAACGCGCCCCTACAATTGTAGGGACGACTCACGATACGGGCCTAAGTGGTAAATGCCGCATTTTAAAAAAACTAAATATGCAAATTCCAGATATTAATCGAAAAGTATATAATGTTAGACGACTAAATTTGTCAGGCATATATTCATTAATATTAATTTTTATTTTTATTTTGTTTCAGTATCGACGGATGGTCATTATCTGCATTTCACGATCTTGTTTGCGTTCACGTAAGTATTTCGATTTATACAAATTCTATTGCTACATATTTCTTTTAGTTCCAGATGACAACACTAAGGTACGGTAGGTATGATTCAGAATCATCGTTACATAAGATTCATTTAATCTCAGTTGAGAATAAGATATACAAAATTAGAATGGTTCATTTCCAAAAAGTTCATTAGGTCAGATCTTCCAATAGAAACCAGATACTTTTAAGAATGATATCACTTTTTTCAGTTTTTCTGGTTGTGTGAGACTCTCTGTCAGGTTATCAAATGGTCCATAGATCACTCGATATTGGGACAATATCGGACATGTGTAGATAATGTGGCGTACAGTGAGTGAAGAATTACATCCAGTGCACAAGGGTGGATCCGAGCAAAAGATGTGCATGTGTAAGACGTGTGTGGCCAAAGCGTAAGCGATGTATGCGCACCCATTCCTCTCGTGGCAGTCTGATAGGATGTGGCCATGATCCTACACTAGGTTTTATCTGTCTTAAGTGGGTATCAGTGTTACCCCATATAATTTGCCAGTGTCGCTGTATACGGTTTATGAGGTAGTTTTTATGATCAGACATTTTTATTTCAGGGATGTCGATATGTCAATGTTTTGTTGCGCTGCCGCTGCTTTCGCTGCCATATCAGCAGCTTCATTCCCCTGTATACCAACGTGTCCTGGCAACCACAGAAATTTTACGTTTACCCCTTTATCTAAGAGATGTTTGACAGTTTCAAGACACATCACAGTTAAGGAATCTCGAGATGCATAGTTCATTAGGCCTTGAAGTGCTGAGAGCGAGTCACTAGCTATAATAGCTGTTGTTATGTTATTCGACATGTCACAATATCGTAGGGCCTGCCAAATAGCATATTGTTCAGCAGTAAGTATGGATGCTATTGGTGATAGTGTCCATTGATGTGCAGTTTGATCGACTACTATAGCACAGCCGATACCACTGTCAGTTCGCGATCCATCTGTATAGATAATATTATATATATAGGCGAAAAATTAAAGCTTCCGCCTTTTGTTGGGTACTTCGACAAAATTTAAGCAAAGAGGACTCTTTATACTTTTTTAATTCTCTCTAGCTTTCAATAGACTTTGCCATCATCATCAGGAGCTGCAATTACAATGATAACAGTAGCAACAATAGTGTAAAATGAATTTAAATTGACTTAACTTACAGTAGTATGTGAGGATGTTGCTAATTGTTGTTTACGTTTAGGATGAGGGAAACGCCCAGTAACATGGTGAAAGCTGGATAGATGGTACAATGGTCAAAACTATATAAAATATACACAATTGTGTGACAAGAACAAGTTAAAAACAGATTAATTTTTTTTTAAAAACATGAAAGCATTACATCGTGAAGCTACTTGATGATTGCACAAAATGGTGGTCATGGAATAATGAGTGAGATGAACCCTTTGACCGGCCGAAGGTTGCCAATGTCTGTGTAGAAAGATGGAACGAATTGTGGGCGTGTGCCAACGTTGCCAAGTCACTTCAGATGATGTGATTTTCAGAATGTTACGTAAGAAATTGTTAAACCGACCAGACACAGTTGAATTAACTATATTTTAATTAATGGGAAATTAAATTAACAATTATTATTAAATCGTGAGGAGAAAATTATTAGAATTTGAGTGGAATGAAGTTTATTGGTGGAATCGGCCAAAACACAGATTATATTTATGGTTGTGAAAAGTCGAAATTTGGGGAGATATGTAAGTCCAATTTTTCGCAGTTTAGCAAATATGAGTAAATGACACTCAGTTGTTTAATATCTGTCTTTTTGTTGATACAGTTGTTATTCATGAAAATGTGGGACATTTCCAGGAATAAACGTTTGGATAGGTGTTTTCTTTATCAAGAACTTTGATACTTGTGTAATTCATAGAGTGCCTTGTTGTGTTAACATGAGATGCTAGACGGCATGTTTCAGGATGAAGCCTAGAATCACTTTTGTGTGATGTAATCCTTCCTTTAAGAGATCTGGAGGTCTGACCTAAGTATATTTGGTTGCAGTTGTTGCAATTGATGGAGTAGACTGTGTTGGTTAAGTCAAGCAGCGGGACTCTGTCTTTCATTTTTGAAAAAATGCAGTTTATAGTGAGGACGGATTTGGAAGCAATTCGAAAGTTCAAAGGACTGCACAATCTGATCAGCTTAGGGGTCAGTTCCTTGATATAGGGCAGGACAGCAAAACCAGGTCTGGAGTCCGGGTTGGTGCTTGTACTGTTTGAATTGATGCTATTGTTGGGAATTCCATCAGTTCCGTTATTAGGGGTTGTGCGACTATTACCTGCATCATCAGAGTTCGGCAAAATAAGGTGAACTAAATAAGATCTTGTTAATCAGACACTTCGGATAACCATTATTGATGAACAGTTTTGATAGTTTACGTAAATTTGAGGTGTGGAAAGTATTATCTGAGATGCTGATTACCCTTGTTTTCATCTGTTTTACCAAGTTGATTTTAATCCCTAGCTTATGGTATGACCTAAAATTGAGAAACCGACCTGAGGCCATAGGTTTCTGGTACCAGTCTACCAATAAACTATTGTTGTTGGTGCGGATGAGTCTTGTATCTAGAAAGGGGACAGACAGGTTCTCATCTTCTTTTTCAATGGTAAATTGGATGTAGGGGTCATAGCTGTTGAATTCTCTGACAATACCATCCAGACCTATGGAGGGGAGGTATAAAATAATGTCATCTACGTATTTTTTTATGAAGAAGAGCTTATAGGGTAGTGTCGGAATAACAGTATCAAGCAGATCATCCATGACATATTCTGCCAAAATTGGTGATAGAACAGATCCCATAGGACAACCATGTGTTTGAGAATATATTTTGTTGTTGAAAGAGAAATAATTGTTATGAAAGAGGAATGTTATAATGTTGGTGAACGATTCTAGAGATATGTTGCAGTGTTGACTTATCTCATTCCAGTGTTTATTTATAGTTCTTGTACATGCATCCAGATAGATATTGCTGAATAGCGACACCACATCAAGACTGGCGATGATGTGATCGGCTGGTATTGGCAATCTGTTGAACTGACGAGAGACTTCAAATGAGTCTTTGATGTAGTAATCATTATCTGCATGTGCTGATTTTAGTGTTGCCGATATTAGTGAAGACAAAGCCTGGGTGGCTGAACCTATTGATGCAGCTATAGGTCTTACTGAGACTACAGGTTTGTGAATTTTCGGAAGTGCATAGAATTTGGGAGGGACAGAGTTATAAGTAGTCAAAGTTCTTTTTTGTTCTTGGGTTATTTGTCCATTGCTGAGAAGTTCCTTAACAATGTCATTACTTTTCTTTTCCACTTTAAGTGTGGGATCTCTATTAATTTCATGGTATGATGGGTCATCATTGATAATATTGTTGCAAAGATCTAAATAGTGTTGTTTAAGCATTATCACTGTAACATTGCCTTTGTCAGATCTTGTAACCATAAGTTCAGAATGTTGTTTTAGAAATGTTCTAGTTTTGTTTAAAAGGTTGTGATAAAAGGAAAGCTAGAGAGAATTAAAAAAAGTATAAAGAGTCCTCTTTGCTTAAATTTTGTCGAAGTACCCAACAAGAGGCGGAAGCTTTAATTTTTCACCTAACTGGTCTAGACGACAATGACCACATCTTAAAAAAATATATATATATATATATATATATATATATATATATATATATATTGTTATTATTATTATTATTATGCATCAACAAACTTCAGGTTAGCTAGATCGGCTAACATCAAATCGATTGACTATACGTATCAAGTAGAGCTAGAAAACCTGTTACAGTTACGTTACAAGATAGGATGATAAAAACATAAAAAAAAGATAAATGTTGATGTGGCTTGGGCAAGCTCGTCGTTCTACAAAGTTTCTGTAGTGATGGAGAAGACACTATTAAAACTGCAGGCTGTCTGATACTAGTCCAAAGTCTACCTTCTCAAAATATTTGCAGTTTGTTTGAGCTTTCACAATGCGGCATCGACAACCATTCCTATAGCGGAAGCACGAATAGCTGTGCAGGACCCCGGTTAACGACAACTAATTGATTCTCATGAGTTATCTTGTTGTGGCGGAGAATAGATCAAATACTAGCATTGCGGCAAGAATCCTGTCATTTTTGTATGTCGTCTTGAATTAGTAAGAAAGAATTGACGAGTGCGATACATTTAACAAGCCCGATCTCCTAGCCTGTCTAGCGATGCAAATATTTGTACTTAATCCGTTCGCCATCATCTTTCTAAGCTACGACGCCTCTACCCAGTTATCGAATAATTATCATAACGTCTAACGTCCCAAAATTAATTGAAACCAACGGAGCGCAAGGAGGAGTCGAGATCTCGCTGAAGAGGTTGATGTGCCCAACCAAGCAAAAGCAACGCAGTGGAGAAAGGCAGGCTTGGGTTGCTTTGTGTTTCGATTGTTCCTCGGGCAGCATTCTTTGTGGGCAAATGAATCGGGGCGACACGTACAGAAAACAGTCTGTAATCTCTCGAGAACCCGCTGCTGACAGTATGGCGCAAACCGCGAGAGGCACAAAAGAGGTTTCCGGGAAGTCGTACTTATCGGCGGGCGCCGCCGAGAGCCACTCAGAACGTCGCGTCGTTTGAGGCACTGGAGTTTGAACAGGGGCGGGAGAAATGGGAAGCAATTGCAGTTCCAGCACAATGGGGACATTTTTATGAACACTTTCTATGTGTCCATATAAATTCGAATTGTTATTGCAGAACCATAACAAACCACGAACACTTTAGCTCACATACATATATTATGTCGTCTTCAATAACACGAAGTATCTCAGAAAATACGAAAAGTCACTTAGATCGACTTTATTACTTAAAAAAAAAAGTTTACTCTTCAATATCACGAAGTGGCACAAGTCAGTTTCTAATAGATTCAGAGTTATAGAGAAATAATATTAGACTTATCTCATTTTAATATGAAATTAAATTTCACGAGGGAACTTAATTCATGTTACGCCAATTTGTGAAATTATAAAATATACATATCTCGACAAAGAAACTCTGCAGCTCTTTATAAATCTCTTAAGTCATTTAGAATTCAGGATTCTAGTAATACTGACATTCCAGATGATTTAGCAGTTCCCAATGAGATAAATAACTATATTACCAGTATATTCCAGAAAAGTGACGATGATTGCTCGGAAACTATCGAATTTTATAGCCATAACAAATTAAACCAAGACTTTCATTTTCAGTTCCGTCTTGTCGATATATCTACAGTCCAATTCTAGTGGTATTGATGGCATTACCATTGAGATGATTAAATTGTGTCTTCCTGCTGTAGGAATATACATTTTGCACTTAATAAATTGTTGTTTAGAGCGCGGTGTTTTTCCAAGTGCTTGGAAGGAAGCATTAGTGCAACTTCTTCCAAAGATTCCCAATCCCCAGGTTCCAGGTGATCTCCGACCTATTAGCTTGCTGTCAGCTCTATCAAAAATTCTAGAAAAAATAGTTTATATGCAGTTGAACGAGTATTTACTCGAACGCAGCATTTTGCCATTAAATCAATCAGGCTTTAGAAAGGGTCACAGTACCACTACCGCTTTGGCACGGGTTTGTGACGATGTACTAACAGCGGCGGATAGGCAAGAAGCAACTGCATTAGTCTTATTGGATTTCAGCAAGGCTTTTGACACCCTGAATCATAAGCTGTTAGTTTCTAAATGTAAATACATTGGGTGTGACGACTTGGTTCTGGAATGGATAGATTGCTATTTAAATGAACGACATCAATATGTCGTCATACAAAATAAACTTTCAGACAAGAGGCCGATTTGTTCCGGCGTGCCTCAGGGATCCATATTAGGTCCACTTTTATTCATTATATACACCTTTGACATTTCTAACACCCTTCAACATTGTTCTAGTCAATCATATGCTGATGATATGCAGGTTTTTCATATTTCTGCCCGAACAACTACCATTTAGCTAACAACCTTATCAATCAAGATCTGCAATACTTATGCACATATGCTGCAAAACATAATTTACGTCTAAACGCATCGAAATGGACAGCTATACTTTTTTGCTCCAAGAAAAGACGTACTTTCCTCAAATCAAAGTTAAATTTATCACTAAATAATAGTATCCTAATATTTTCCCATTCAGCAAAAAATTTAGGTTTGTACTTGGATGAAGATTTCAGATTTCAAAAGCATGTTGGCTATGTGTGTCTAGTTATTTTAGACTCAGGCTTCTATATGCAAGTAAAACTGTTTTAAATAGAAAAATTAAGAAAATGTTATGCAACATAGTTTATTATCCCTGTTTGGATGAAATCACAAAATACATACTGCAAAAAATTCAAAACTCATGTAGTCGTTACATAAACAATTTAAGAAGGTACGATCATGTTTCTCACTCAATATCTTCAATGAATTGGTTGAAAATTTCTGATCTCTTCAAATACAACTTTGTTACATTTGTCGTAAAAATATTAAAAACTTCTGTTCCGGTTTATCCTATGCGAAAGCTTGTTCGTAGGAATTTAATTCACGATTTGCATACGCGCAACATTAATCTCCTGACAATGCCGCAACATAGGACAGCCATTTTTCAACGATCTTTTACGTATAATGCGGTGAAATTGATCAACTCTTTCGAACAATGTTTCATCAGCAACTTTTCTAAAAAAAAATATGAGAACTACTTATTGAGCTCTTAGGTTATTGTCTTCTCTCTGAATCGTACGTATTATGTTTTTTGTTCTAATCGTACGCATTATGTCATATTTATTAATTCTTCTTTTACTATTATTCTTCTTTTTCCTTTTCTTTTTCAGTTTTTTATTTTATTTTTAAGGTAGTAATAAGCATTGACATGACATTTATGGTTAAGTATAAATGGCCATTGGCCAGACTTCGCCATTTGTAAGGATACATAATTATGTATGTGTTACAATAAAGTCCATTGAATTGAATTGAATTGAATTGAATTTGACAGCGTATGGCTTGTCTTAGTAAGATAGCGGACACAGTTAAAAATACAAAAAGTCTGAAAGGCAAAATAGCCGCAAATATCACCTTACAACCGAAGGCAAGATTATTTAGTATTTTAAACTCTGTGCACAAGCTAGGATCTATTTAATGGACAATGAGAGCCTAGAAAAATTAAATTCAACTGGAATCGTTGAAGGAGAAAAAAGAGGTGGCAGATATTGGGAGAGACAATTCACAGGCACATCCTGAGGTTCCCGAAAATTGAGTCCCACAGAATTGACTGTTTCTAAGATGGATGCTATGTTTAAAGGAGAACTAAATCATACTGACGACAAACCTTCGATTGACCTATACCGTAAAGTTTTTAGGTCATTAAGCTTTGTATTCCACCGACCGAAGAAAGATCAGTGATCGCTGTGTAATTCCTACAGACAAGGTGAGAAAGGTCAGACTGCAGGACAGGTATCAAAAGTATTATCACGAGAAAAACAAAGTAAGGGAAATAAAAAGTTCTATAGAGTGCAAGCTCTGAATAATAATAATAATGGAACTGCATGTGCAAGTTTTGATCTAGAACAAGTCCCCGGTCAGATAAAAGTACGGCGTTATAAAAAATATAATTTGACGGTGCACGATATTTCTTCAAAGGAATGCCACTGTTTTCTTTGGAATGAACTAGAGAGCAAAAGAGGGGCATTTAAAGTAAGTTCTTGTGTTTCTATGGTTTTTCAAATTTACGACTCTAAGATTATATATCCGTTGCCCTATATCCGGATGGATACAGTGGACAGAATAAGAATTCCATTATTGCGACAATGCGTTTATATGATGTAAAATGTAAAACCTTGAATATAGTAGATATCTCATTATTCTATTTGAGGCAATGCATGGTCAAAATGAAGTAGATTCTGCCGACAGTACCGTCTTTACAGCATTCTTCTTACTCCAACTACCACGAAGGCCTAAGACCTAAGCACCCATGGGGTACCGTCGGGCTATAGGGGGATACAGGGGAAAGGGGGAACGCCACACGGACTCCGGCGAGGGAACACGTATGCTTGCAACATGCACACATTCTGGCCCCGCCTACGAGATCCGCCGGGTGGTTCCTCCGCGTCAGACAGTCAGAGACTATCTACCACCTACGGACAAACACAACATTCATAGCCAAGAAAACAATTTCTCTTGGGACGGGATTCGAACCCGCGCAGCGCACGGCGACTGATCAGGAGACCGAAGAGTCTACCACTGCGGCCACCGCTGCTGCCTAAGTAGGTGCAAGTCTTATACCTGCCCAACTGCCTCCAGTTATTCGCCTGCAAGACGTAATCAGGCGTACATTGTGCACGAACTTCAGCGCAACGACTCTCAAGACTTCAAAAAAATGTCTCAAGAGTTGAGAGTTTTGTCTATAAGAACTTCGATACAGGGGAGCCTATAAAATGGCTAGAATTTATACAAATAAAGGTTAGAAGAAAGAGTCGCTAACAATACTTTACAAAACTGGTCACGTGTTTTTTATACTAATAGAAATACTAATTACTATTTTGTTTATCTTTAACAGATATTATTATATCATTATTATTTGAGTGAATCTTTTGTTTGTGCTGCCATATATACTTTTATAAGGAGTTAAATAGCTTTAGATATTGCGGATACTTATTTCGCCATAGTATTCACTGTTTCCCCTTTTTTTGTAACCATTTTGTCTTGTAATAAATCATTTTTTTCTTAAATTTCATGTGTTTCTGGTTTTCATCACTTTAATATAACACGGACGTAACTTTATTCCATGAATTCCGACCTTTCCATTTCACAAAATGACGTATCTACTTTTTTGGCAATTTTGAACACATAAAATGAGAAATGGGTTAATCGTTGCTCATTTGAAAAGCTTGTAAACATGAGCAGATATACCCACAAATTCAATTATGTAGCAATGATACCTTTTTGTCAGCAACAACTCAAATCTCGTGAAAATATTCAAAACGCTCTACTGTAAAATTGGAAAAAATGAGATACGCCACTTCGTGTTATGGTCGACGATGTATCTCATAACATATGGGTAATGCTCATGAAATTCCGAAATTAGGTTGATATATATTTATGAAAAAGTACTTTAATTAATCTTTATTTATTCTCTGTCAGGATAAGGACGTTTGTTGCAAATGGTAGATCATTCTTAAAGCTTAAAAATGATTGACGACTGAGGTGAAGGTTATGTACGAGTATTTTTTATAGAAACTCGTATTATTTGTTTTCAAAATACCTTCATAATGTTCCTAGAAAACATTAACTTTAAAATTATAAAGTGCTACAGATATTGCTGTCTGAAAATGACCTTGCGTACAAAACATTTTATTATATGGCACTTAATCACAATCCGATTGCAACAATGAAATATAAATGAACAATTAACAAAAGAGCTTTGTTTGCTTCAAAATTTTACTCATTTAAAATGTTTATATTAACCTATTCAGTCTCAAAGTTGATAATGAGTTATTCTTTCAACAGTCTACGAGTACAATATTTCGGGTCTGATCTTCTTACTTCATTTGATCTACTTCTTTTACTGAATAACCTCACCTTCTGATTAATTTTCGAGGTTTAGTTTTCTGTAGAACATCCTCCCATTCATACAAATGATCATTCTTGATTGTACGCTCCAAGATTTGGTTCCGCTTTCCATATATTTTACCAAAGCGTTAAAAACTGACGTTATTTTTCCCGGGTAAATCTCGTCCTTCCACCGGACAAGAACGTGATCACCTATCCCATAGGTTAAATCGCTTAGAAAATTGTCACCAGCAAATTGAAATGAGGGAATGACGAAATTGAACATAACTTCAAAAATCTTGCAACAGAACCTTTTGTTGCATCTTACTTTTTGTGCCTAGTTATCACCTTCAAATGCCTGCTTCACAATGTGACCAATATTTAGTAGCAATTATTTCATTTTTTCTTCGATGTGAGGTAATGATGGTTAAAAATGTAATCTTTGAATAATTGTTATCAAATTATTTTGCAATAGATACTCAAACAAGCATAAGATGAATTCACTATTCGTAACAGGCGACAGTACTCCCAACTTCCATAAATGAACGATGTGAGGCAGAATGATTATTTATCACTTTTTACCCGAAATTCAGAAGACGTTAGAAAATCTGTATATTCAATCAATCAGGACTTACAAATCTATCTTTTCTAATTTTGAATTTACAAATTCGAAAATGCTTCAATCAAGGGTGGACATAGTGACGAAATAATTTTCATGGCACTATATATTTGTTATTCCTCCGGAATACTCATATGGGTAAAAAATATAACTGGCACTACGAGCCCCTTCCCACTTCAGTTTTGCCACTTTGTACCAAAATATGCCTTTATAAACGAAACATGACGAAACCATTTACTTCTAAAACAATTTATTTTCTCAAAATATTTTAGATACACTCTAGTCGCAATAAATACATATTTGAAATCACTTAGACCTATAACTAATAGAACATCTGAACAAATAAACAATGTGCGAATAAATGCGCGGAGTTAACAAAGCAACAATTGAACGATTACCATTGGGTAACATCACCTTTATTTTTTATTACGGCTGAAATTCTTTGGGGGCATAGTGTTAACCAAGTTTTGGCAAAAATTTGGTATAAAATAATCCCATATTTCTTGAAGCTCTTGTCTCAGTTCGGTGATTGTACGAGCAGGATGTTGTCGTAGAACCTTTTTCATCTCGTGCCACAAAGTTTCAATAGGTGACAGATCTGGACTGCTAGAAACCCATGTCAAAGGTGGTACATTATTTTCTTCCATCCATTTTATAGCCTTTTTTGAGGTATGGCACGCTGCACCATCTTGCTGAAACACAAAATCTTGGCCGGATGTGAAACATTCTTCCATCACTGGTAAAAGCGATTCTTCTAAAATTTCCACATTTCCATCATTAAAATGAAGTTTTCCTACTCCTGTTGACATACTGCCCCAGACCATAATAGATGCTGGAAATTTCACTTTTCTCTTCAGACAGTCATCATGGAATGCTTCATTTTTTTGCGAATAACTCTACTGCGACTGTCACCAACACAAACTTCGAATCGGGCCTCATCACTCCATTGTATTGCACACCATTGTTGAGGTGTCCATTGTCTATGTCCTTTACCCATCTAATCCGATTTTTCTTTTGCAGTGGAGTTAATAGTGGCTTTTCTTTGGCGTATAAACAAGTTGTGCAACTTTAGGGGTTTTACTTCACTTTTTTTTATAAGAAAACTTACCTTGCAAGTGCTAAATCCCAGTTTGTGGTCCTCTCTATGAGCTGTGGACCTCGAAATTCTCCTTCCAACAGCGTCACTCCACAGAGCACTTAATCGTAAATAAGCGGCACGCCTGTTTTTCACGATTATTCTCCTCGAACATTCTCCTTTTCTAGTGATATGTCATTTGATATTATACATATTTGCAATACTCTCTGAAATATAAATTTTTAGAACCCGATGATTCTTTTGTAATAACCCTAGATTTCGACATATTTTTATACGAATGTTTTTGTTAATTTTGTATGCGCCTTCTATCGCAGAAATATTGCAACGCTTTGTATCCTGAATAAGGCTCATTAGAGAACCTAAGATGTACACCATGAAAATCAAAGACCGTCGTCTAACAACTCCCCACCCAGTAAGATGACATGACAAATCCCATATGTTTGAGAAACGCGATACACGCGATTCAAAACCCAACCCTAGCAAACAGAATATGTAATACCTCGCCATCCTGAAAGCTATTCAGTCTTGCATGTAACGCCGAAACCGGTCCTCTCTCTTTACATTGCGACTTCAATATTTCTTCGTGTACCTTAGGATTTCTTTCGTTTCGGCTCAATAAAATACGCCTCACGTTCCTGCAGCGACGTTAATACAGACATACCGCATTAAACTCGATTGAGGTCCGAATTCCCTTAGCGTCCGTCGCGGACCAGATTAGACCAGGAGAAATATAACTTCTCGATATTACATTACAGTTCCGAATGTAGGTTATCCACCAGTTACATAGCGTGAATCATTAATACATCAGCAGAGAAATTCTCTTGAAGACATCATAATGGGATTTGCACTGGCGCCAGAGGGACTTTGGATTATCTACAAAGTTTTGGTCGAAGCTTAACGTCTTTTATCTCGATATTTAGGGGCTAAATCAAAGAGCCCTAAAGGCGTTCTACAATTGTAGGAACGACTGATGATACGACCCTTAACTGCGTTTCTTCTAAACAGTTCGTACGTAATTATAAAACATTACAATAAAAATAGTCCGTACATTGTATTCTACTATAATATAAAATTCAATGATGCTACAATCAACGTTAATTGTGCATCAGCTCATACGAGGGTGGTCCCAGAAGTACCCGACCCAACGAAGACAACACAAAATTTTTGTAAAAAAATGTATTTATTTTCAACATAATCTCTTTTGAGCTCTATACAATTTTCTCAGCGATGTTCAATAAGTTCGATACCCTAGCCATTAACTGCCGACATCACTTCTTCATCGTTGGAAAATCTTTGACCACTGAGCCATTTTTTCAAGTTAGGAAACAAAAACTAATCCGAGGGGGCTAAATCTGGTGAATAGGGTGCATGAGGTAGCAATTCAAACTTTAATTCGTTAATTTTGGCCATTGCAATAACAATTATGAGCTGGTGCATTGTCTTGATGAAACAACACTTACTTCTTAACCAATTGCGGCCGTTTCTGCTTGATTTCACCGCTCAAACGTTGCAATAAGTTCGCATAATACTCGCCGTTGATAGTTTTACCTTTTTCAAGATAGTCAATGAAAATTATCCCACGCGCATCCCAAAAAACCGACGCCATAACCTTGCCTGCAGATGAAACGGTCTTCGCCTTCTTTGGAGCCGGTTGTCCCTTTTGAGTCCATTGTTTTAATTGTTCTTTTGTCTTGGGTATAAAGTGGTGGACCCATGTTTCATCCATGCTTATGAAACAACGCAAAAATTCTGCTTCGTTGCTGTGAAACTTCGCTAAACACTCAATTGAAACATCTTCACGATACTGTTTCCGCTCGATTGTGAGCAATCGCGGCACCCATCTTGCACACAGCTTTCTCATGTCCAACTTTTCAGTTAATATGCGATGAACCGCATTTTTTGAAATACCTACTATGTCTGCTAGCTCGCGCACTTTCAGTCGACGATCATTCATTACCGCTTTGTGAATTTTCTTCACCATTTCTGGAGTCCTCATTTGGTCGACCACTGCGATGCTCGTCTTGGCAGCTCGTTTAAACTCTGCTACCCAATATTTTGCTGTTGTAAATGAAGGAACAGACTAACCCAGAGTAGAATCCAGTTCAGCTTTTATATTAGTTGGTCTGAGGCCTTTGAAATAAAGGTATTGTACCATATGACGATGACCAATTTTCTCCATTTTCACGAATTCACTGAAAACGTTCAGTATTGATGGCTACCACGTGGCGTCTTTAAACTTGACACATATGCTTTATAGGTTGCCTACTATCTAATACAATGATATTTTTCAAACAACTATTGCCATCTCTAGGTCAGGCCGGGTACTTCTGGGACCACCCTCGTATTTTCGTCTCACGTGCGTCTGGCTAATATAACTTCTGAAACTCATCTTCCTGTTGTTTACGGGGTATTTTTTTTAGCAATAACCGTTTTGTGTGGGGTCATAAGTTTTATTGATGCATGTCAGTTGTATTACGTACTAGAATGTGAAGATTCTTTTATTATCTAACAGTCGCCATAAACATTCAAACATTTGTCTTGTTGTGGCATCAGCTTTTGGACCGCGTCGTCTAAGAACGCTGCCTCCTGACCGTTAAACCACTTCGTAACTGTTACTGACAACGTCATCATTTTATAAGCGCTTTCGACCAACAAATTCCTGAAGTTTTGAAACGAGTTGAAATATTGCTGGAAGTCAGGGATATTTGGTCGATGATCCAGTAATTCACAACGACACTCCAGTACCGTCCGTGGTCGTGCCGAGCGTTGTCGTGAAGTATAACGACGCCACTAGAGAGCAAGCTTCGCCGGCGGTTCAGAATAGAAGGATAGCGTGCCTTAATCAACGAGCTGCTGGCGCATTTCAGCTGAAGGACCTTTTTTGCGTTCAAAAACCAAATTACTGAGCGCTTTGCGCTGGCAACAAACAAACTCTATAACTACGCAACCAATAGCGAAATATGCCTGAAACGTAATGATGGCATAGGCGTCTGATGTTGAACAGACGTGACGTGACAGGATGCTGGGACACAATGCGCAGTCGGTTCTTATCTCAAAAAGGGATCTTATATCTGGTCCTCCAGGTTTTCTCTATCCTCATCCGTAGCTTTACCTATCGACACAACGCATCTTCCTCGCATCGGAGTCTGGGAGGTATACCGACGCCAGTTTGACTAATACAGAGGCATTCAAGGTTCGAGGCTCAAATGCATTTTAATAGTAAATATCGTTGATCACTCCGCAATTTGAATAGTTGCTCCTAGGGCATCAATGCTTAAAGTACAATATTTTTTTGTAGCTTAACACATTTCTGCAGAATCGGTTGAAGCTTGATAGAATTACGTCAGGATTATATTATGACGAATCTAGGATTCAGAATATTGCCTTATTATGTATGATGTATTGGTGATCCTTTGTATTATGCAGAGTCAGATTATGAAGAATTGAGCATGGACATGGTATTTTTGTAACACATCATGTCTTTGTGCAAGTCTTTTTATAGTTTCTTGGGCGAGCTCTTATGATGGAGTACAATGATTTTATAGACAGAACATTCTAAAAGTAGTAGTTATCTCGTCCATCATGAAAATTCCTTAGGAGTTCTGCTTGCCATTAAAGAATTATTGATTGAGAGCTACTTATTCGTAGTCTGACAATAGCTGGAAACATTTATTATAAGTCATTCACCATGCCACTGCTCTGTTGGGTTGCAACTTTCATTTCATTTTTTTAAAACTACATTGGACTGTTGAAACAAAACCATAAAACACTCTAAAACGCAAGCTCAATATCATCAATGCTAAATGTCAGTGGACAAAATATTACCTTTTTGCTTGTGATGTTACCTGCTTTTGAGAATACTGGCTTTTCAACGCAACACATGTTCAGAAGCATACTTTATATCAACTAGTCAGGTTGTTAATGTTTGCTGAGCTATGACAAGAATTTTTATACCTCTGAGCACAATCTAATTTAACCAGACCATGTCGATCCTGATGCTCTCGACGGGATCCCGCTAACATAATCCACTCTCCCTTACATTCTTTCACGTAAACGCACTTATCTTTATTCCTTTCTTTCTTTATTATCTCCACGCAGCGGGATCTTCGGCAATAATTATTGCTTTGTTGTGCGTTGTACTGTGTACCACGGCCTTAGTTTTCCTTCCCTTGTAATTTCATCTTGAGATACTTTGAATTTGTTATTTCCATATGAGGAAGCGGAGAACAGATGACTTTGTTCCGGGTTGCAATTGCAATCGAATCTAATTACAGTTGTTATGATCAGTAATTTCGTTGTTTGCTGTTGTGTTCGTTATGGGGAAGATCAGAGGGTGGATGAGTTTACTTCGACTTGGAATTGCTACTGATTCTCTTCAGCGTCAGGATGCAAAGGGTTGCATGATTGAAATAAGTTAGTTATAATTATTTAACATCGCCATCATTTGCGGAAAATTAGAAACCTGATAATCCCGTCCCACGTTTACGATCCAAGATCCTCGAAGTGAAATGATGGGCGCTAGAGAACAAGGTATTTGGTTGTTTGAAACATAAGCAACCCGGAATCAGCTTTTACGCACAACGGGATTTACTAAAACGCCTCCAATACAATCAAATCTGTCAGAAACTGTTGAACCGATTTCAATGAACTTTTGCGTAACATTAAAGTTTTCTTTTTAATTTAGGCAGCAGCGGTGGCCGCAGTAGTAGACTCTTCGGTCTCCTGATCAGACGCCGTGCGCTGTGCGGGTTCGAGTCCCGTCCCAGGAGAAATTTTTCTCTTGGCTATGGATATTGTGATTGTCCGTAGGTGGTAGACGGTCTCTGAATGTCGAACGCGGAGGTACCACCCGGCGGTTCTCGTAGACGGAGCCAGAATGTGTGCATGTTGTATGCACACGTGTTCTCTCGCCAGAGTCTGTGTGGCGTTCCCCCTTTCCCATGTATCCCCCTATAGCGCCACGGTACCGAATGGGTGCTTAGGCCTTAGGCCTTCGTGGTAGTTGGAGTATTAAAAAATAAAAGATGCAACTGCTCGGGCAGTTGAAAAACAAACGCCGTGCGAGATTCTCTACCCTGTTGGTGTTTCGAAATAAGACAGCACAAAGAGCCATCTATTACCAGAATCGACCACTGTGAGAGCAATAGATGGCATTTTGTGCTGCCTTATTTCGATATCACTTATATCCTACGGGTTTCGCTCATTGTCCTACCTGAGACCAAGCCTAGACTACACTGATGAGTTGCCAGATAGCACGGAACAGCTGTCCATGGTTGGCCGGATGAACAAGACCTATAATACTACTTATATCAAAATCAACACACGCTGTAAGATGCACATTGAAATATTTTACTATGTGCCAAAAAATAACTAATGGTATTTTGGTGACGAGAAGAATATTGGACCCGTCTTTGGTTTTAAAAAAGTGTTTTAACTTGTATTTTATGTGGTACAAAACTTGTAAATCCATTAACCTCTTCAGAATTTTGCAAATATCGTAGGCGGGCTGGATCCCATTTTTTTATTACTTTGTGATTTCTTATGAGTTTGATCGTTTAACATATATAGTGTGTCCAGTTGTATAGGTAGAACAAATACTAAACGGTAAAATGCATAATTAACATTTTCAACGATGTATAACAAAATGTACCTCTACAGGGTGTTTCAGAACTAAGGCATCAAACTTCTAGGGGTTATTCAGTGTAACAGTAGAAAACATTTGAGTATAGGGACCCAAATCCGGAAAAAAATTAGAAAGAAGATAACCAGTATCATGCATGTTGCTTTTAAACATGCCTGTCTCGGAGAGCCGCCGATGAATGGCAATAAACTTTTTGTATCCCGGATGCTATCGTTCGGGATAACGTTCTTGATACAACTGCGCTGCTGCTTGTGCATTGCAGCTCCGCATGCCAAATGCATATCCCCCAATACTTGATAGGTAAAGTTTTCCATTGGGAACAATTAATTTTTGTAAAATTCTTGCAAACTTCACAAATACGATAGCACGACTAAGGCGATATGGAATGCAGCTACAAAAAACAATATCTGTTATCGTTTTTAAAGATAACAACACATAAGCGCCGGATATGGGTCCCTATACTCAAATGTTTTCTACTGTTACACTGAATAACCCCTACAAGTTTGATCCCATAGTTCTGAAACACCCTGTATATCATATTACGGTTTGGGAAGGTGAGATGTTTTGAGATATCTTTATTTGAATCCGTTATGAAATCGCCGTATTTAGAGTATTTTGAGAACGTTGATTAACAAGCAAAAGCTTGTTTTAGAGCATGCTTCTACTATTACTTTATTTGCATAAGATCTAACACATGGATATAATTCTAGAATAAAATTCTAACAATCCGCACTACATACATAATAAAAAATATGATATGTCAACGACCATATCGTTTACAAATATATACAACAAAATATACCTCATGTCATGTTGTGTTTCGGAAACAAGACATGCCTTTATTTAATTTTTTTATGAAACATTATTATAGTGAGTATTTTCATCGCAGGTATATACAACCTTTTAATAGTCGTCATCATCAGCATAAGCATATTAAGAGTCAAAACCTCGGAGTGTGGTCATATACAGTCTTAATCATAGTCTTAAGCAATTATCCTTTTATGATTTTCACGGATGACAGCCTCCTGGCCCTTATTGTTGGTCAAATGTAACAATAATAGAAGCAAAGAAATCGAAAATCGAACGAGCAAACGGCGAATACGGAGAAGATCAAATTAAAACTGGGATGGCGACAACAACAAATCACGAAACATCGTAAGCCAGCAAGACTTTAACTCTTGACAGAATGCCTTAGATAGTTTTGACACAGAGACTTAGAAAAAGGACTTCTCAGTTATAAGCATAAGAGTTAAAAGTTACGAACCTCAAGGCCTTCCCGCTTATGACTATGATTATGACAAGTTGTGTAAACGCATTCATAAGAAATACGTATTTTAACTCTTATGCTTATAATGGGTGATTTTTTTGCTAGTATCTTTTTGGCAACACTGTTTTTGACAGACGACGCGTGAATCGTGTCTTGTGTCATTGTCAAACTTGTTCAGTTTGGTCTATAATTTAAACAGGAATCGACTAACGAACGAACAATGCTTGCAAATTATTGAATTTTACTATCAAAATTCATGCTCGGTTAAGAGAGTGCATCGAGCACTGCTTCCAATTTATGGGCAATTTGGTTGGCCTACTGAGGGAGCTTTCGGAAGCTTGTGACTAAATTTCGAACCCAGTTTACATTATTGGACATTAAACCACCAACACGCAGGCGTAGAGTGAGGACTGAAGAAAGTATTGCGTCTGTATCCGCCAGTGTTAGTAATGACCGTGAAATGTCGATTCGCCGCCGTTCGCAGCAATTGGGCCTCCGTTACTCCACTACGTGGAAAATTCTGCGACAGGATTTGGGTGTAAAACCTTATAAGATACAGCTGGTGCAAGAATTGAAGCCACACGACCCCCCACAACGTTTCCAATTTGATGAATGGGCGCTGGCAAAGTTGGAGGAAGATCCACATTTTTATCAAAAAATTGTGTTCAGCGACGAAGCTCATTTCTGGCTGAATGGGTACGTTAACAATCAAAATTGCCGCATCTGGAGTGAAGACCAGCCAGAAGCATTGCAAGAACTACCAATGCATCCCGAAAAAATCACTGCTTGGTGTGAATTATGGGCCGGTGGCATCATCGGGCCGAACTTCTTCAAAGACGACAATGGCCGGAACGTAACTGTGAATGGCGAGTGCTACCGTGCTACCGTGTCCAAAATGGAAGAGCTGGTCTTGGCTGACATGTGGTTTCAACAAGACGGTGCCACATGCCACACCGCACACGAAACAATGGCCCTATTGAGATGCGAGTTCGGTGAACAGTTTATCTCACGTTTGGGGTCCGTCAATTGACCGCCTAGATCGTGTGATTTAACGCCGTTGGACTATTTCTTGTGGGGCTATGTTAAGGCTAATGTCTACAGGGATAAACCAGCAACGATTGACGCACTGGAAGCCAATATTGAAGCATTTATTCGTGAGATACCGGCCGATATGTTGGAGAGAGTGTGCCAAAATTGGACCTTGCGCACGGGCCATCTAAAGCAGAGCCGCGGCCAACATTTACATGAAATAATCTTTAAACATTAAATTATATCGACCTTTCTATCGACTCAAATAAAGATTTAATCGTTTTTTCAAATTTTTTGTGTTTTTGTTTATACCTCTTAAAAAATCACCCGTTATATTTGATTATGACTATAACTATTAAAATGTTGTATAAGCCTGATATTACTATTATGATTTAGATATAACACCTTGAGATAATCTTACGATAAAATGCTGAATATCTACTAGCTACATAATAAACAGTACCACACGTCAATGGAGGCATCATTATACAAATAAGAAACCAGTTTCGGCTTACCGGTTTTCCACGAAAAATAATTTTCTCCATTTATATTCACAGCACAATGCTGGCTCGGTGGTTCATTGTAGAATGCTAATAAATAACGAGAGAGTTCCTTATCGCGCCCATATTCGATAAAATGAGTAGGGACATTCAAAAAGGATTCGTAACGTAAATAAAACGGATTTGCATCGGAATAAGGGGTGGGTGAGACAACGGAATAAGCGTCCCATTATTATGTTAACTAATCCCTTACAAATTCGCCGTGCCGTGTATCTGGATTAAAAAATTATATGTGCCGTTACTTTAGGGTGATTTACGGTACGTGACATAAAAGAAAGGATATGGGATAGTCACGGATGCATCCCGATTTGACAGTGGATATTAAAGTATCCCTGTCATTACCCAGGGTAGTACGTTATATACCTAGGATGAGAACTAAGCCATTATTCAATCAATGATGGTCTTTCCAACGTTCTCGCTACTAACACACTGTCACTGTCACTGCATTTGATTCTATAAGATGAGATATTTCCATTATATATAGTATCATTTACCCTAATCTAAATGTATATTAACAGTCATGATGTTCCATACTCATTTCACACATCTAGTAGACTGGTATTAGATCGACAAAGTTAAATCATGGAAGCAAATGTGTCAATCAGTTTCAGAAGGGGTGTAAGGAACTGGCGGCAGGGTTATTATGCAAGAAATCGAAAAACAGTAAAAAAAACCTACGAAATGTCATCTTGCAGACTAAGCAGTGTTTAGTGTGCAAATGGTTAATTCTGTGTTTGCTCGCTATGATCGCTGTTCGCTGACGTTTAAGCAATACGTACAGCCACAAAACGAGTTCATAACAAGTTAACCACAGCTTGTGCTAAGATCTTGTAGAAAAACCTATGTTATGTCACAAAAAGGAAGGAAACGACGGTGGGCTGGCCCTAGACGCTTGTCGGCGCTACTTTAAAAGAGGAAAGGATGACTACGGGTGCATACCAAGGTGAATTTTTATAATAACAGAGTCGGATTTCGATTAGCGATCTAGCCTGTAAATTGTTTCCTATTTTGGTACTCAGAAAGTAATCATTTAGAATTTTTCTCGCCTTGTTACTCGATATTATGTTGTTGAATTGCTGTGCTGTGTGATTGTTCTTGAGTGCCTTTTTTTATCAAGGGTGATAATGGACAATAAAAGGTCATATGCGACCATTTTAATTACGAATGCAGTGAGTTTAAAGAAAATGAATAGTTTTATGGTGAATTCTGTCAACGACCTGACATGAACGACATTGATTTGGAGGTTGCTGAGCAAGATTTTTAGGGAAACTTAAAAAAGTGACGACGAGATTTTGCAGATCGAACAAGTCACTAGATCACAGGACTGTATTTTGTGGCGCCTTCATCGGAGGATAAGGTTGACAGCGTCTCGATTTGGTGAAGTTTGTAGAAGAAGGCAGACAATAAGCTGTAAAGTTCTATTAAACTCCATCATATACCCAACAGAGTTTTCTAGTAAGGCAATACAAAAATCATTGGACACGGCAGTTCAATCTTGCGGTTTGTTTATTGATCGCACAAATCCATTTCTGGCAGCATCGCCTCCATCTACCTAGTACTGTAGACAAGAAGTGTACTTAATCCAGGTATAAGCCTACCTTTTTATTGCTTTGCAAAAACTACCTAACTGTTTCCTCTTATTTTGACGGCATAAGGTGACACTCGTGCAATTGTTACTATGTACCTCATGACCCTTGTAAACATAATTTTGTTTATTGACATGAATAAACGAATTTGATTTTGAGTTCTTGAATTTATATTACTAAAGATATCAAATTATTTGAATACATTTTTTTTTTAGTCGCGTCGCCTGGACTGGCAGGACGAAACAGTAGACGAATTTCGCCCAAAAACCGATTTGACCTTCACTGCTTACGTTTCGTTTTTTATTATTTCCAAATTAAACTCTTCCAGCATACTAAAAACAATGTCCACAGGGTGCTAACGATCCACTTTTTCGATTTTATCCACCAGGATCTTTTTAAAATATCAAGAAGTTGAGCACAAATAGTAAGAATTTCAACCCACCATAATTATTGCACAAACTTAAGATTTCGTAAAAAGCGCTGATAGCACCTTAGGCAATTATGACCTGCTTATTTCCAGAAAAACACAAACTGCAGAACACAAATTGAAGGTGACGTCGAAATGGGTACATTTCACGGGTCATGAAATTCAAATGAAAATGCAGGTATAAAATCTACCAAATTATCGTTCTCAAAAACATATTTCCTTGACATATCGATAAAATTTTAAAGTTCCACGCTAAATTCCCCTATACTTGCCAGGAGTGATATCCGAATTCATTCTTCCCTACTGTGGTCGGATTTTTGTTACTTAAATTTCCTGTAATCACTCTGACCAGAAAGAAGCTTCTTAATAGAATCCCCACTTTTTAAGCAGTACATTTTTTTTGTGTCAATGATAAGGAACACCTGTAACGTCAAAAACGGAGTTTCAGCAATTGTTACTTTTTTTATTACAATACCTCCTCGCCACTGGCATAGGAAGTAAAACGGCCTTAAAATCGAGGAGTATCAGCGATCGCGATTATGAATACCTATTTGCAGAACGACTTATCTATGCGATATTGTATGAAATAGGGCCACCAAATTATCTTTCTTAGTCCGTACATTGCGCCGCAACGCTTGGTTTGGTAGCACGAAATTCGTCCA
Source organism: Acanthoscelides obtectus (assembly GCA_963669975.1). NCBI lineage: Eukaryota > Metazoa > Arthropoda > Insecta > Coleoptera > Chrysomelidae > Acanthoscelides > Acanthoscelides obtectus. Next base: position 28,800,954 of record CAVLJG010000010.1, on the reverse strand, counting down.
AAATACGATTTGTAGAGGTTTGCGCGCTTCAAAATTGACGCTTTATTTTTTGATATTTTTGAATGAAATTTTCATAGTGTGCTGAAAACAAAACCCCACAGAGTGCTATAGAGCCACTTTTTCATTTTTTTCACTAGATTCTTTTTAAAAAAATCGCGAAGTTGAACAGAAAAAGTGCGCACTTCAACCCATCATAAAACTTGTGCAAAAACAAAATTTCAAAAAGTGCTCCTATAGCACCCCTTTGAACATACTGTATGAATTTCATTCAAAAATATTGAAAAATGGAGTGTCAGTTTCGAAGCAGCTGAACCCTTGTAAATGGGTTGAAACTCACAGCGTCGGAGCCGCCTTAACTCTATCATGATTGTAACTCCTTACTAGATGCATAAGTGCGGTTACAGAAAGTTAACTCAACCAGTTTTTTTTACATGGAAATCTTCCATGAACCCACGTATTAGTTCAGCAGTGCGCCTTATGCCGGTCATCCTTCCGCTTTGCTATTAAGCTATATATCGAACCTTACAAAATCCACTCTACACCCCTGTTTCGTACTTCATACGAGCACCGTACTTTTAGAAGCAGCACGTTTAAACGTGATCATCATTCATCATAAGCGAGAGCGAGAGGGAGAGACAGATAGCGAGATAAATAACCTCTGAAATATCGAAAACCGAGCTTTCAAATGCGGTCGCTACCTCCGGCATTCTATCGTCCTTTGATCGCAGCAGACGGCATCCGATGTGCGGTCTTGTCATAACAATTTGGTAGAATTTCGATCAAATCAAAACCCTCGACCGCAGTGTAATATTTGCCGACCATATTCATTGTGTCTATATACAACATGCGGTTCCACTTTAATTATTATTCGTTGCTGTTGTCCGGAACAGACCGTCACATTCCGCTGGACGTGGAGCGTAATACGTATAGTGACAGTGGAAAGCTCCACATTATCACTTATGCGACAGTTTAAAATAATCCAGTTATTATTCGACAACCTACAGCGGTGTAGCGTCGAATACTAGTGACGTTTTGATATAAAAAAAAGGTTTGTCGGTGTCCATCTGGTACTAAATTTTATTTGATATTTAATTGACACTGACGTGAAGCTCTGTAGTGCTATAATTCTCGCCCATTGGTGCGCTGACAGCTGTGGATTAAGGTTTGCATTGCATCCTTTTGAGAGAAAAGTAGTTCTTTTTTTTACTTCCTATTCCAAAACTGACGAGGAAGTATTGTAATCAGGAAGAATTTCGAAATTGAGATATTATTTTGGATGCCATATGACATGTACATCACGAAAAAGCATATCGCTCATTTCCGTCGGTCTCTCTGTTTCTGAATCTGTCTGTCGGTGTGTAGGTCTTTTCGCTGATTCTATAACCGCCTATAACTTGAGAAGTACCGCTCTGATTTTGGATGAATGTAGTTTTTAATAACCGGTCTAGTGGTAAAAAAAAAATAAAAATGCAAAAACTCCGTTTTTGGTCATTTTAGGGAGTTGTAAATGCCTTTAGTATTAGTCGAAGACGTTCTATAATCTCGGTAACGACAAGAAAATCAAAAGGTCAAAGTCCGATGTGAACGTAATTCGGAATAACTCGGCAATCGTTGGCATTGCTGCAATGTTGTGGACGCCGCTGCCGACTGTGCAATGGGTAACAAACTCCACCTGGTCTGCGGTGGTGTCGTCACTGACGCCACCACACTTTAGCGTTCAGCGATGCTTTTGTAAATGATGGCTTAGCTGTTTTTATATCTACACAAACATATATTTTTCTGAACTTTTTGATCCTCAAATGTACCACCCATTTCACCTAATCTTTAATTTGGGTTTTTCAATCAATAATCAATCTCTGTAGGTAGGTTAAATCAGTACTTATGACGAATTGGTATACAACAGACACGGACTGACAAAACCGACATAAACGAGAAACATGGACTTGTATGATGCAGATATCTTTAAAGAACAGAACACTTGTGAGCCTCCATCGTTTAGCTAGCCGTAGATTTCAAAACTTGATTTAGAGGCGGCGGAAATAAAATCGCTGCAACAAATTGTATGCTGGAAGCTGTATACGGTAAAATGGTGTCAACGAATTCAATGATATTATGCACCTTTTAGACACAATAAAGCACATGTTTTCCTTACATCTGCCATAGAAACAGAAACATGATGGATTTGATTTATATAGTTTGATATGCAGAGGTCTAAGATTCATCGTACCTAAGTGAACCTACCTAATCACGATTCTATTTCGCCTTTTGAAACGACTTGACTCATCCCGTTACTTAGAAACCTTCAACGACGTAGGATGTATAGAGTCAATCTACTCGACGCGAAAGTACCGCTCGCTTTTTGGTAAAACCAAGATACAAGGTTACAACTACGCCAGGCAGTGACGTATATAGGGCTTTAGTTCAGGAGGAGTCCATGGGACTCTGGAAAATAGAAAACAATCATGGAGGTGGTATGTCCAAATTTCATAAATTTGTTTTCGGAATTGTAAATTGCAAACATAACGAGAAAGAATATTTGAACATTTAAATTACAACCTGACAACGTTCCGAAGGGAACATTGAAAGGAATCCTATTTTGGCTCTAAATACCGACAACTAGCTTTTTCCGATTTTATAATGGAATTTGCTTAGTTTTAAATCTCTAACTTGTAGAGTGGAAACAATAAAACTCTTGCAGATCCTTTTAGACCTTTTTAATGAATACATTGTAAAAAAGTGCAAAAACGTTGCTTACCTCTTAAAGAGCTTGGAAATATCATGTGTGCTTTTCCAACGAAAGTATATACGTAACATTTTATTCTTGGTGCGGATAAAAAACTTTGAGCGCTCTCCTATTAATAATAATAATAATAATGTTTATTCGCTAAAATACAAAAAATGGGCAAATAAATATGAAAAAACCACAGAAGGCATCGCCTGTGTGTGGTTTATATCTTAATAACTAACAATCAATCATATATGTGTATAACAATTATTGTTAAATCTAAAAGGTATTAATGTAATTGGAATTTTGTAGTTTTAGTTTTCTATATAATTATGTATAGTCATTCGCTGCACATTACTAACTCAGTCTTTCAATTTTCTTCTAAATTTTTTTCCAAAATTAAGTATCTTTATTTCGTTTGGTACTACATTATATAATTTAGCTGCTAAGAATTTAAATGATTTTTTGAATAATGTTTTGTGTGGTCTTTGGATATTAGATGAGCCTATTCGAAATCGTGTGTTATGCTCGTGTTTATAGGATTTTTTCTTTTTATTACAATACTTATGGTATAAGGTGGTGGCATGTAAGAAATAAAGTTGTCTTGTATCAAGTATCCCTGTTTCTTGATATAAGTTGTTCGTTGGATATAATCTTGGCTTATGGAAAATGGCTTTCAAAACAGTTTTTTGTGCTATATTCAGGTCAGAAATATATGTCTTGCAGGCGGCACCCCAGGCTGTGATGCCGTATATTATATGGGTTTCAACTAAGGCATGGTATAGGATTCGCAGATAACTTTCTGTAAGAATGTTAGCAAGCATTTTGAGTTTATAGGCAACATTTCTATTTTTTTTGATAACATATTCAATATGGTTATCCCACCTTAGATGTGAGTCTATAAATATTCCAAGATATTTCAAAGTGTTAACTCTATCGATTTTGGTCTTATGGCCATGATAATTAATGGAAATTAGGATGTAAATGCAATAAATTTTGTTTTTTTGAAGTTAACTGTTAAAATTTTAGTATCAAACCAGTCAATGATCCTTATAAAATCCTTTTCAGCTATTTGCTTCAGTGTGCTCCAGTCATCAGATTTATATAATACGAGGGTGTCATCTGCAAAACATATAATCTTTCCAGAACTGTTAATTTTGAATAAGTCATTTAAGTAGAGACTAAATAATAGTGGGCCTAGTGCTGTTCCTTGCGGCACACCACTTTTGATGTACATTTTTTTACTGTAAGTGTTAGTGATTTTGACAGTCTGTGCCCGACTTGAAAGGTAATTTTTTAAAAGGATTTGTGACGCTCCCCTAAATCCCAATCTTTCCATAACTTTCAGAAGCTCGACATGGTTAACCGTATCAAAGACATTTTTTAGATCAACAAAGATACCAGTAGAAGGTATTGCATCTGTAGTAGATTTTCCTTTTCTAAATCCATATTGGTCAGAACATATAATTTTGTTTTTGTCCAAAAATTGTAATATCCTTTTTTGTAGTAATTTTTCGAAAATTTTGGCTATATTCGATAGTACTGATATGGGTCTATAATTTGATGTTTCCATTCTGTCACCGCTTTTATAAACAGGAGTAATAACAGTTGTTTTAAATGCATCAGGACAAATTCCAGATTGGAAACACCAATTAATAGCGTAAGAAAGTGGTTCGGCTAAGTCGTAGGCTACTATTTTTAAATGGTCAGCTTTGATACCTTCTACACCAGCACTTTTTTTGATTTTAAGTGATAGGACAGCTTCTTGTACTTCAATCGGACTAACGCTTTCTAAAAAGAATGAATTGGGAAGTTGGGTTTTTGTTCGAAACCATTTTTTTAATACTGGATGCTAAATTTTCTCCAACATTAGTGAAAAAATTTAAGAATGCATCGGATATTTGTCGTTTATCTGTTAATATTGTGAAGATATATTTTCTTTTTAAATTGTAGGAAATTTCAGGCTGATAACACATGATATAACTCAAAAGCAAGCACAATTTGATGCAAATAGATGTTTGTGACATAACCTCAAAATAGAGTTCTGACACGGAGAAGTAGAAAACTATGACAATCAAGGAGGCCATAAAGGCGCCCTACAATTGTAGGGACGACTGACGATACGGGCCTAAGAAAATCGGCAGACTTATTTTCCTGTCATTAAGAGGCAAAGTAACGTTCCCTCCCATGACATGTATATATACATGACAAAATAAACATTTATGTATGTTGTTGCATACTATATGAAATAACTATTCCTGCGGGTTTAAAATGTTTGCGGTACCATGGAAGATCAAAACACAAAACATAGGTTATGTCACACATACAAAATATAGAGTTGCATTGCAAAAAATTGTTTCTGGGTTCGTAGCTGTCATTAATGGCTTGGACATATTCAATTCGGAGGTCGGCTCCCTTCAGTTCCAAAGCATCGCAACTCTCAACTTGAAATATGGAGTCGCAAATTGTGGAATAACTAACAACCTCAAGGGCTTTCATAAGATTTCTGAGCTTTTGTTCTTCCTCCGCCCCCCACTTAATTCACCCAGATCGTCTGACTGTAAGTTTTGAAGATCGATACGTGCCTGCGAAGCTACTTGTAAATTTCAATTTTTGACGTTTCAGCACCTCTTGGTCATTTTTGGAAATATTTTGATGTGGAGAAATTTAGGATGGTGTGTTGAGGGGGTGAGGTAGTATATTTAATTTTTTTGACGTTAATATATTTATGTGATTCTAGCCCTAGTAATTCTTTAGATATAATTGACACGTAGATAAGCGTAACAAAGGTAGATCATAAACCTTTGACAAACTAGCCGCCGCTGCTCAGGTACGGTTCTTTAACGTAAGGGATCTAACACTTAGCTGTCACTCTGGGTCTTCAGTGACGCCGACATTTTCAGCCAACGGTGTTAATTAACTAATTTTGCTTGGAAAACGACAATGATAGTAAACACTGGATAGCTAACAATGTTTGTGGTGGCGTAGATCGAGGTTTGACTTAGCGTTTACACAATTGCAGCTTACTTTTTTTTTCTAAGAGAGGCAAATCTTTGCCAAAACACAGTACTGGACCATGACTAACAAGAATCGTCCTAGCGCTCATCCGGTTTAGATCGATGGCCGTACTGCTCACATGTTTGGGGTGCTGCCCCCCGACTACATTATTTATGCTTGATGCTGTCCAGAGGAGGGGCTGTTCGACTGATCGGTGACTTTTCTCTAACGGACGGTCTCTGGACCCTTTCGCACCGGCGAGCCGTCGCCGATCTAGCTCTCATATACCGCTACGCCGTCGGACGTTGCTCTTCAGAGATCTCGATTAGCCTGCCAAGCATACCCGCTTGACTTCGGCCTTCCATTCTAGCCGTGCCGCACTTCGTACATCCATAACTGGCCGATACGACCGCTTCTTTGTCCCTAGGGTATCGAGATTGTGAAACAATATGCATGAGCAGGCTTTTCCCAATTCCACTAACCTTATGCAGTTCAAAAGTTAGATTAACAAAGCAGCCGCGGTATCCTAGCATTTAGGCTTCTGCCTGCTTCGGCATAAAAATAACCTGCGCAGAACATATCCTTTGATGAACTGATGACAGCGTTGCTTAGGAAGCGTAGAGTCAGACTACTTGAGGCCATTTTTGAACATATAGAAGGATGCGTGACGCTTTTCCAAATGTCCCCATAAATGAGGACATTCACATTGCTCTGCTCCCTGGCGCATCACGCTGTGCCTGAATTACCGAGGAATGGCCTGATGGCATAACAATAGCCTTCAGAGAACCGCACGCTAGCGATGGCGCGGCGTCCAACTGCAGAGGCAGCGGATGGAGCGACAAGCAGCAGGCCCATTCACGGCGCGCTTAGAATTCGCGAGACGTTCCGCCGTGGCATTCAAAAGTGAACGGTAAGCAAGGCATCTCTCATTGCATATTCATCACCTGCCCAGGAAAATCCCCTCTGACCTGCAGGGAATCGGCGGGCTTTGCTGCTTGGGGTCGCTCCAGGCATACCGGATGCTTCTTATCTAATATCGCGGAATTGTTGGGAGACCACAAGTACCATCTATCTGACAGATAGGAAATTATATGCCAAGAACGTCAATTACTTGCTTACAAAAAGTTGTGTTGGACTTAAATTATTCGAAATAAATGTAGGAACCTATTGATTTCCTCGTCAACACTGACATGGACGCGATCAAATAGTCGAATTTGAGCTATGTAGATACATCTGAAATATTTTCATGCAGGAATAATCCATGCCATAATCCATGTTTCGGGTTGGCTATTTACCCCTACAGAAATGGCGTAAAGGAATGACAATCGGCCCGTTTTTATGTATTGACGGTTGTTTTGACAGTAAGTACTTTTTGCGATATGAAATCGTGTCGTCTTACGGATTTTGACTTTTGAAATGGCGTACGGACATAACTGCGCTCGTATGCATATTGTATTCCAACTATTATTTTCTTAAAATGGGCTACCACCCAAGAAAAGGTTACCTATATTTGTCAGATCTTAGTAATTCTCCTTGATTGATGTCCTCAAAAGTTGAATTGTTTTGACAGTTGAATCCTTTGTCAAATAATGATAACAACAGGACCCTAAAAAATCAAATTCAAGCGGATAACCAAATGGAAATGGTATTTACCATTTTGGGTTGGTATTTACCAATCCGTTCAAGCGAGTGTAGTTATCAGTTTGGTTATAAGATCCGTGACGTCACGAATCAGCTGTTATATGTCATAGTTATCACCGCAAAATTGTGATATTTACCCAACTCAAGAGTAGTTTTATATTTCTGGTTATTATTTGAAATGTGACAAGTTAGAAATTTGCCGGGTATTGGATATTGTTATTGTACTTCAGCTTCATTTTTGAGAAAAATGATACAGGCTGACTTCAGTTTTACCATAAAGTGGAGCACCTTATTAGTTATACTCATTACGGTTGTTGAGGACACTTTAAATGTAGTTCCTATGCTTAACAAAGTATCCTGTGTAGCCATATACCACAAGAATATTAAAATATGGCCATATAAACTCACTAGATGATATCCACCTGTATACAGTTTTGCTAATATCTTTTTTCATCATTTCTGCTGAATCAATAAATGTTTTCTTTGACATGCGGAAAAATTTAGAGAATTGAAAGTTATCATAGCTACAAAGCCACGGTTCCATCATTAAAAAAAAATCTGTAAAAAACATTTCTCCCATGAATATTATGAAAGGTTTCTTGTTTAAACTTTCCATATACAGTTGTAGACGAAAAAACACCGATTATTAAGTGATAATAAAAATAATCAGAGATTATATACGCGCTTTTCTAAAATAAACAACTTGCAACAAAACCGCGGTTAAAACCAACGTGTTCAAGCGATTCGTGTAACTGACGTCATCAACCCGTGTGTCATCTTGAACCATATTATAACCGCGGCACATAACACAGAAATATTGGTTATTCGCTTGGATTTGATTAAAGACCTTTGACCAAGATGTGCAATTGCTTGGTTCAAAACTATAAAAAAGCACAGCTCTAAAAAGTATTCAACGAGTTCTTGACCTCAAAGACAAATCCAGAGCTTATAGCCTACCTAATGTTAACCTAAAATATGGCCTTTATTTAAGGTTCTATTTTAGGTATATTAGAAGGTGAAAATATAATTAATAATAACAAATAAAAATGCCTTGTAAGCTTGAAACATAGATAGCTAAAAAACGAGTCAATATGTATACTAAACAATCCGATTGTACACATTGAGGTTACAATGACTCTTTTAATAAATGTTCGTCTAGATTTCGCCATTGACACTAACTTTGAAAGAAAAATTCCGATTTTCATGAACTTGTAAGTAGAAGTCTCTGTCTCTCTCTCTCTCTCTCTCTTACTGATTTTTGATGACTGTTTGGTTCTCGGTAATCTTAATTTGCATCGTGCTAGTTTCTCCAGTGATATTGAAACATAATTTAGAAGATTTGAATCGGACGAGTACCCCACAATACTACCGCGTTAACAAAAGAGGCTCAGCTATTACAATGTTTTTTATATGCGCACGCGCGTTTGATTTGAAAGTATTGTAGTAATTAATGATACCTTTCGCTCACTATTTGGACTGTGCTACATAACATAATTCTGAAGTGATTTTTTCTTCTCTATGACATATGAAACCTACCCTTTTTTAGAACAAGCTGAATACGGAATCTTAAGAAACCAATGGCGTATAAACCCCAGAACTATCAAAATCGAATAATAAACGCTACTAATGAACGCACCCCGACACGTCCATTTCTCTCTCTCTCTCTGGATTAGGCAACGACTGTAATTTAAAAAGAGAAGATAGTCCCTGTGAACTTTTTTTCCTTCCGCATACACGCAATATGAAGTGGGATTGTACTATAATGCATACTCATCTCGCCAGCTACGGGAAACTAATAAATATAGCCGACATACATCAATCTGAAAAATTACTCAATCTGAAATTGTTTGCCCAAAAATGAAAACCAGGACCTAGTTTCACCTTGATTTGGAATTTGGGTAAACTCAACCATAAAGTAAAAAATGCATGCTGATGCGACCTGCATCGTATTAAAGATGTACTATTGGTTAGAATTGACGAGGAAAAATCCCTACAAGACGAAATTCGGAAAAGGGCCATATTTGATACACTCTGTTCTTAGCATGAACATTAACTTATTGCTTACGAATTATGCTAAAACAATACCTAAGTCACCCAAAATCACAATACTTAAAGCAAAGCGTTCTTATAATTTGAGGTAATGTTGTTATCAGAGTGTCTCGTTAAAATTGTTAAAAAAAATCGTTAATTTAGCTTATTTCTAACGCCCATGAATTTTAACCTTCTGATATTTGTCATACAACCTTGTTAACCTAGTTTTGGTCTAATTAACGTAATTATAACTTGAAATGTATGTTGAGATGGGTTCGTGTGATATACTAAGTGACATATGAATCCGAACACCCAGTTTAAATGGTTTTATTTTAATAAAAGTTGGTGAATGTATTTATCTTACTGCAAATAACAAGTGAAAAAATTTTCAGCCTTATCAGTTGGACATTCCGGTTTTTATACTGCTTTTTTTAATTCACTAACGCTCTAAAAATGAATATTTCAGCCGCAGTAAAAAATCAACGTTGGCGGATTTTGGTTCTTGACATCCTTTACGATCGGTTACGATGCCTAGAGTACGGCGACCTGTACGATTTCGTCAACTTAGTGAGTTTGATAGGGGCCGTATAGTGGGACTTCGGGAAGCTGGATTTTCTTTTCGGGCAATTGCAGTTAGAGTGCAAAGAAGTATAGACACTGTGGTTAGGTGTTGTCAGGCATGGCTTCGAGAAGGCCGTACGCAAAGAGCAAGGGGCACTGGACGCCGCCGTAGAACAACAGACCGTGAAGATCGCCGCCTAAGATTATTGGCCTTAAGGGACCGTTTCTCCACTACCAGGTCCATTGCAAATGAATGGTTTGCAGAACACGGAAGACCTATTGGCATGCGAAGTGTTTACCGACGAATGAGAAGTTTTGGCTTGTTTTCATACCGGCCACACTGGGTCCTCCTTTTAACTCGAGAACACCGACGTAATCGCCTTGAGTGGTGCAGACAACGGTCACTCTGGGATCAGGAATGGAACAGTATTGTCTTTAGTGACGAGTCTTGATTTTGTTTAGGCATGCACGATGGTCGTGCCAGGGTTAGAAGGCGACGTGGTGAAAGGAGGAATCCACAGTTTTTTGTTGAAAGACATGTTCATCACACTGTTGGAGTTATGGTTTTGGGTGCTATAGCTTATGGTTCCAGGTCATCTTTAATCTTCATCAGAGGTAACATGAACGCACAGCGTTATATCCACGAAGTTCTAGAACCCCATCTTTTACCCTATCTTGACACCCTGGCAGATCCAACTTTACAACAAGATAATGCCCGACCACATGTTGCAAGAGTCACAATAGACTTCTTTCAACATAATGATGTCACATTGTTACCATGGCCACCAAGATCTCCCGACTTATCCCCAATGGAGCACGTGTGGGATATGATGTGTAGGAGATTGCTCAATTTGCAACGTCCTCCTCAGACTCTAGAAGCACTTCGAGAGGAGTTGGTGGTTGCCTGGTATGAGATACCACAGGAGGACATTGACCACCTGATCAGAAGCATGCCTAGGCGCGTTGGAGAATGCGTAGCACATCAGGGTGCATCCACACATTATTAAAGGTCAAAGGGCTTTAAAGCAGTGCAAACATTTTGAAATTTTTATCATTTACTTATTATGCTTCATTAAGTACTTATACAAAATTTTATTAAAATAAAACCATTTAAACTGGGTGTTCGGATTTATATGTCACTTAGTATATTTATTACATCATTAAAGATGAGTTGAATTTCGTAAAATGGTGCAGGTAAGCGAACCCACATATGCTAAGATGTCAATCTTTGACACCCTGTATCTCAATCAAAAAGCATTTCTGGGCTTTGCGCATATTGAAGCATTTTATCAGCACAACATGGACTATCACTATACGAATTTTCATAAAAATTGGCCGGTAGTCAGATTCCGTATGCTTTTTGCTTTGAACAATTTGAGAACTTCAACTTTCTCGTTCACCATTTCAATATTATGCGTCTCAAAGAAACGTTTATCCGTGGAACAAGGACATCATCCACAATCCGAATGAGTTATCTCCGGCCAACCGTTCCCTGTCGTGCCATTTTCTGTCCCTCGTCATTTTTTTCAGAGCACGTTCTCCATGAATACGGCTGCCCTCATCTAGATTAAATGAAAAATAAACCCTTTGAAAAGAGACCAGGGCGAGTTCTTGAAATTAAACAAGAGCCAGCCGGTTGCTCTGGTGAAGGCCGGTTTTTGTGAGCTTTTCCCAGGACCCTTTATCCGTTTTGTTTCGCATGAAAGAAATCGCTAGTGGCAGCTTTCTTTGGTCGCCGTGAGTGTTTCACGCATAACGCTTTACGATGCTCGGCCGGTTGTGAGCGAGGCTATAAAACTAGGTTCAGGGTGAAAAGGCTACGGTAGCAATACCTGTTCATCATGTTTAAGGTCACTGCAGTCTCAGTTATAACGCATGGAACAATTTTCAACATACTCCCATGTTTCCTGTCCGTTATAGATACCGCATACGTCGGTTTCAGTTTTTACTAACGTTTCGGCCACCTCGGTGGCCTTTTCGAAAGGACAGATCACAGAAGTGACAGTGTCAATATACAGGGCGTCTGCGAAAGGTTGGGAAATCTCGAAACTGGACAATATTTTCCAACGTGTTCCCAAAAGTTATTTTTGTACGTTTTTGGATCAGAAAAGGATTGCTGGAAGGACGTTTTTTAGAATTCACAGACTTTGACTTTGCACATTTCTATACTTTCTGATCAGCTGATACCCTAAAAAATAGAGAAGACATTACAATAAGTTTATAGAAATAGCGTAAATGCAGAAAGAAATCATTCCATGTACTTTATCAGGCACATACGAACATACGTATATATCCATTACCGTGAATATGTGCCGACTACATACATCACTAATTTCATTCAGTACGGCATGCTATTATCAAAATAAGTGAATCCAAGAAATGAACTTCATACACAATTTCTCTATGAGCAAAAATTATACTTTCATTTACTGATGTTCAGTAAGGCTGTTTTCATTTGAAGTTACTTGTACATTTCTGTTGCACTGTAAGCTGTGTGTACCAACTAGTGGATTCTAAGGTATCTAAAGGTTTTAGAAAAGGAAAAGTAGATAGACAAGCATGAGTAATACTGTTTGAAGGCCAAACATAAACAGCCATATCACCAGACTTGCTCCTGAGGGTCCCCATACCAAAGTTTTCCGTGTGTGCACCCAATTATGTCGAATCCCAAATAGAGGGAACCCTTGTTAATAAAGGAAACAACATCGTGTGCACCGATTAACATGAATATTACTAATCGGTTACGTATTGATGAGCTATTTATTGACTATCAACGCAAGATGAGCAAATAACAAATGTACACTTTACTTTGCGTTAGGGAAGGAGGTACTGTATTTTTGTTTTTGTTTTATACAACACGTGGGCCTGTCTGTCGCTTCGTCTGCGTGTGAGCGTTATTTTATCCTCGGTGGCTGTGAAACAGCTGACCGAATTTGATTCATTTTGTGAAGTAGATTCATTTGTTTTTAAATGATTTAAATCGCAGCGGTATTATAAGCAAAAAGAAATAAGACAGCTTCACATCACTCTTAAAGTTTGTTTTTGTCTGCTTTTCAACCTATTGAAAGTTTTTGCAGATTTTTTTAATACCTCATCCAAAGCTGAAGTCGATTTAAGTGTTTAGAAATTTTCTGCGACTGATGCCAGTACCAGGTCCTATAATAATCGCCGTCTCACAGAAGTCATAAGAGATTTAATCACCTAATTTTGAAAAGCGGCCTTTAGCTGTTGCACTTGTAATTTATATTATCAAAAATGGAAGACATGCTAGTCATGGTCAAGAATCTACAGTTTCGCGTGCCTTAAAATTAGTGATTAGATCGTGGAAGCCGTATCAGTGATACGACGGTTGCTAAGCTCCTCTCTATCAGTGACGTCCTTACACATGGGGTGTTAATAGCAACCCTTCTGAAAAAACATGATGTATGAGATATCACTATTATTAGGTGGGTCCAGTCAACATAAATCTCTTGTGCTGAATAACAGTATCTATCAAATAGCTTTGACAGTTCGCATCATTCAATCAACAAATAGCCAAGTATTAACTGCTATCAAACTGACTCGAAGTTATTCCATGACGTGACATTGACTGTTGCAGTTCTTCCCCTGCTTGTTGACAGATAACGTAATCCATTATCGATCTCCATGTTATCCTGACCAGCATGGATACGATACAATACACAAGAGAAGCTACTCAATAACCTTTAATAAACAGTTAGCCGGTAAGTATGTACATCTAATGCCAGGAATGTCTACCGTTTCTACCTTATATACGCCGCAGATCTATAAAAAAACGGATAAAACAGCCCTAGATGTAATATCGAGTAATGACCAGATTTATGTATGCAGGTCTGAGTTATTTTAATCCCTTTATGATGGCGCGCCAAAGCCTGAACCCGAGCACCATATGTTCGCCACACGCTGCGTCGAGCGACCCACAGACGGCTCGTAATGAGGTCGGAGACTCGCATGCAATTATCGGATTTTTACGATGGCGTGACTGATAATTGACCGACACACCGCTCACAGGGTGCAAAAAATTATTGGATTGTTTATCGTGCTCTGATAATATCACTGCTCGTTGCTCGTGCTTCCCACGCATGATTTAATCCGTTGGTAATGCATCGCAGTGTATTTTGTACAGAGAAAACAACATATCGTTGCATTGCAGTGACAATTATGTTACATTGACAGTGTACCGATAAAATCAATGCTGAGGCAAGTTACTATAGGAAGGACATATTAGATATTGTAACACCCTGTATAGAGTGTTAGGCTTAGGCCCCAGTTTGTTCTATCATTCGTTGTCAAATTGTAGGTTACGTATCACGTCAGTTAAATGTCATCTTCAAATTACTTACCTGAAGGAATTTTAGAACAAGGGAGATATTTTAAAAAATTCATCATCGAGTCGATTATCGATTAAATTGCCGTCTAATGTAATTTGTAGATACAGGGTGCGGCAGAGAGGACGGACGTTTCTGGGATGGGTAGTACTCTCCGCCTCCGTCTACGAGAGAGGTGGGGAGGGTGCCGTTTGACTCATGAGATTTCGCCTATGATTGTTTCGTCCGAAATAATGAGTCAGTCATCGTCGTACAGGGTGAGTTTCGTCGCCACTTCAACATTCATCGGAATAGAGCTGTTCCCTCTCGAAACACCATCCTTCGTTGGGTTGAATCACTTCGCAGGCGTGGTGAACTGATCAACAGAAGACCAAGAGAAGCGCCGCGAACAGTTCGAACTCCTGAAAATGTTGAACGCGTTCGACAGGTCTTTCTTCGCAGTCCGACTCGATCTGCCCGGAAACATGCTGCACTTCGCCTTAGTGATCGTTCGGAAAGGCGAATTTTTTTTTTTAAAACCGTCCATCCTCTCTGCCCCACCCTGTATATGAACCACTGGTCACACACACACACACACACACACATCCGCTGTGTGTGCGCGATATTTATGCAAGTAGTATTGCCAATCATATTTTTAATAAGTATTCCAGTGCGCATATAACGTAGGTTTTTTTTTGGGAAAATAAAGAACACAGGTAAATCCAGAACTCATCTGCCCAGTTACAGAATTGTCCATATCAAATTGTTCAATGAAAAGCCGTGAAGCTGAAATCGCGATAGATCAACAAACGTTAGCCTGGTCATATCACACTCTATTTCAAGTTTTTTGGTAACCAACATTTATGTTTATTCAATGCACTTATGTATTTATGTATATCCTTTTGTGGATTGAAATTTATGCACCATGTATATTAATGTGAATGAACTATTGTTATTAATTTTAGTTGAATTTAAAAATCTAAATATAAAATGTGATTAGGTTCAACTATTACGAGTTAAAATAACAAATAATATGTGTATGTTAATACATATATTATTATTAATGTTTACTGTGATTAGCACTACAAATGTATCAACTGTCAATAGTAGAGAGAAAACGAATACAAGAGATGGGATTGGGAGGATGTGTTAGGGAGTTAGGGTGATTCCACGCCATGAGGAATATGTCGATCAACCCATACACACAGTATTCACACCGGAACTTGATAACTTAATTTGTTACACGCATGAATGAAATCTGTTGGTTGTTGTATTGAATCAGGTTCGATAGATCGATCTCACGATGTACGAAAAATGACATCTCGCTCCTGGGTAACGGATTAGTTGAAAATACCCCCCATACACTACTTCACAAGACCATTCCGAATTATTTGAGACTATGGGGATAGACCGCAATTAGTTTCTAAAGCAGAAACTCTCTCTCTCTCTCTTTCTCTGACTGACAATGCAATTTTACGCTTATTTCAATTGGCGTGCTAGATTTGTATAATTTGGACTCATTACGATTTTCGGAAAAATGGATGTCTTGTAGTAGAAACATTTAGCGAATAAAATCATCTTAAGAAAAGCTTAAAGCTATATATATGTGAAATAGTTTCTTTTTCACAGACAATTGTTGCTTATGGGTGAAGTCTCATATCATCGGTATGTTTATGAAGCTGAGGGTATATGGATTATTTACTTAATTTATTATAATGTTTACATAAGTTGTACATATTGTATGAATACTAAAAACTAAATTAATTCTAAATGGAAAACATATTTGTTAGATCTAATCTAAACAGTACATGACATGATAGAAATATAATACTTTCGCACTTATTTGATTGTCGACATGTCGATCCCACGGCTTGTTTCTCCACCGTTCTAAGCAACGCGCGCTATACTCAAATAACCATCTCTTGCTTCCCCAAATATCTGAAATATGGAGATATGCACCAATTATCAGCCCAATCCAATTTAAGCAGATTACTCTTATCAACCACAGTCCCATGTTTCAAAGCTTTTAAAGCTGCCTTATAGGAACTTATCGCCCAGCTCTGTATTTGTTAAAACGGGAACCATCGAACATTTTTTCTGCTAGCTCATCACTTTGCCGGGAGTACAAACTCAAATACTCCACAAAAACGTCGGCTTTTACAACGAACGAAACTTGAACCATTATCTGAAGCGTTGGCGTGCATATCTGGGGATCATCTATTACGCTCGCCGCAATATTTTTATATCCATCAGGCTGATATTAATTACAGTTCCATCGTAAAACAAAATGATTTATTGAATCATCAATCAATCCAACCATTAGGGGCTGGGATTCGGCCCGAATACAAATTTGATTATAAACTGATATATTATGGGTTGTTTTTGTGTTGCCTCTCGCGATCTGTACAATAAATAAATAGGAATTGTTTTCGTACAATTGCATGCCGATGTGGAATCCATTTATTTAACCTAATTTATCTATAATGAATGTGTGACCTATGTCAAGAGGCTGAACAGACTCGTTGGTGGATTGCAGGTGAGCTGGCAACAGCAGGTAGCCTAAAAATAAGTATGTCCGTTCTATTTTTCACGATACTTCATTACGTTTTGATGTGTATTGAGATAAACAGCTGAGCAGCAAGTGACAACTTTGTCATCATGACTAGGTAGAAGGGAGTATAGCAAGTCTATGATTTGACTCCGAAGTCTCATAGTCTGTAGTCACTGAAAGTCCATACTGCAAAAGGGCATGTACCTCAACGTTTAGGCTTTTACCTAGACAGTTTCGGAGTAATTTTGACTTATTTCAGCCCACTTTTTGTTCCCTTAAGTGCTCAGTTCGAATTTGATAACAGAATTGTATACTTAACAACAACATTGAAAAATGATGGACACTGGAAAGGTCCTACTGAAACTTTAACCTTGAGTCTTATCTACTACAATTTTGAATCCGACGTTATTTACGTTCACATTTTAAATGGCAATTTTACGTTCTCATCTTGTTGCCACGAGATCATAGCGAGGAAGCTCAGTAGGCGTCAAAAAAAAACTAATACTCGACGGTTTTTAAAACTCTAATTTTTAAAACAACAAACGCGCCTTATTTGCCGCTCACAGTAGTTGCTGCTCTTGAGCATTTTAGCTGTCATATTTAGTGTTGTTGCCACTGTGGTGGTATTTGCACATCTATGTATGTGTATAACAAATAAGTCATAATTTATTAAATAAAAATTGTATGTTGCAGTGTTGAGAGTAATTTTACGTTTTACAACTATATCATTATTTTTGTTGTTTTTGAATACATATTCATTTGACAAATTGATCTTGGGGGATGAATGTTTAGTTTTTTTAATGATTTATGATTATGTGCTCTTTCTAAAATAAATGAATGTTTAACTTTTGTGAATAAAATATTTAACTTCCTATTTGCCTAGTATATATAACCAACACTGACATAATATTGATTCAGTCTACAATGTATATGTAAAAAATATATCCGGCCATGACGACCGTGTTCTGTTGGGTCGTCACAATGACGCAGGATTAATTTATGCAAACTCCAGCTTGCACATTGTGCCTCCTGGTTGTTATATTTCACATCGTAGACATCATGCAGAAACTGGTAAAACGGCAACTAACCACTGATCTTGATGAATACTCAATAATTCCTGATAAACTTTTTCAGAGGCTATCTTGATCAAAAATTTGCTCATGTGACTACAATTCCTTCAGGCGTAGCTCAAGGGTTTGTGTTAGAACCGTTATTATTTCTGGTATATACTTTTGACTTGAACAAAATCCTTGATAATTCACTCATCCAATCTTTTGCAAACGATAAACAATTATTACACCATTTTAATCCCCAGAATGTCGAAAATACCGTACAAGTTTTACAAAATGATGTTAATAATTTAATTCAATATAGGTCTGATCCTAACCGGCTGTCAGCCATCAAAAGTCTAAAATGTTATTATTCTGTGTCCAAAAAAGAAGGGTGACTTACTTTCATTTTTGAAGATTTAAATAAAAAATCAAAATTTAGAATTCTCCGAATCGACAAAATTCTTGGTGCTGTTTTTGACACAAAATTAAGATGTAACGATGGAAAGTCTTTTGCAGAATACTTATCTGAGGCCACATACTCTAATTGCAAAACAAATATATACTAAATTTCAAGTTACAATTATGTGAATCCTTGGTTATATCTGTCCAAAATCACTGTAATATAGTATACTATCCATGTTTGGACACCTATACAAAAAGCCTAATTCAAATTATCCAAAATAATTGTGTTCGTATTATTTTTGGACTCGGCAAATTTGATCATATATCAGCAAAATATCCAATATCCAGTTGGCTGAAAATAAACAACTTAGTTGAATATCACCACTCAGTTTTTATCCATAAATTATTACCTACGTCTAAACCGCCTTAATCGCGAAAAAAAATACTACACAATGATATTCAGTTTAGACCACTTAGGGTGGATTTAACCAAGGTTGTCAAATTAACAGTCCGTTATTCTCCACCTATAGGGTAACAGTCCATTAAATACAACGAATGAGTTTCAACATCCAATCAGCTACCAATACCTATGAAATGTTGAAAACAAAATATTGTCAAAGTATGAGATGACAGCTGGTCCTTGAAACATGATCAGCTTATTGAATATTAAGAAATTACATAAGTATAATTTTAAGAAATGCTTGATTTTTGAATAAAATTGATATGCGATTTTACTGATTTAACATCACCTCCCGTGTTTTGCAGAAAATTGTTGCACAACACTTGAAAAAATGCAAATGAAAATTTAAAATTATTTCCATGACGTCCCAAAATAGCAGCGTCGGTACCTCTTGATAGTAGGGATTTTCGATACGATCCTGTATTTAGAAGTATCGATACTTTTGCTTCACATATCCGATATTTCTGATCGATATTTTTATATACGACACTTGGGTGTATTGATACATTTCACGAGGACCGTCATCTTTCGATCCGGACTGTGTCAGAAAGAGTGACTAACTTCAGATTACTTTTCTTCTTTGTTTCCTTCCGCTGGATATCGATAATTTTATTCCAATATTTTCGATACTTCCTAAAACGATAAAAATCGATACATAACGATACTGTTCGTGGATCTAAACAAACCGGATTTTCCGGTATTTTTACCGAAAAGATAATATTTACCGATTACATCATTCCCCACGATTTTTCAAAATAATTTAAATATTTCTATACCTGCCGAAAAACAGCTGGAACCAAAAATAAATCTAAAACTTAATTTTATGGAGTATTCATAGTTTTATGCCCCATATCAATCATCCATAATATGCTTGCCCTGAATTGATACAAAAGGTACAGACTGGTAGATTACCTTCATTACCTCATCACCGGACAAGCAATAAAGAAACCGAAACCTGTCTGTTTTCAAAATAAATATTTAATTAAAATAAGTGGTGAGTTCAGGGGTAGAACAGAAAAATATTCACAATCCCATAAGCAAGAATCGAAAAAGGAGTTTCCAGAATGATTTGCAAAGTACTTTGAAAGACCGACCAGTATGCACATTGTAGAAGTTGTAATATAATTATGCCCTCAAAAACATGTTATGTGTGCGCCCAATACAATAACAGACGTTTTTCATGATTCAAAGGTCTTTGATCTGCCACTGATCTTGGGACGGCATTTACCTTATACCGAACTCAACGAAACTACTTACCGATTCCGTTTTTCCGGTTCGGCAACACTGCAGATCACTTTAGAAGCAACTGATATCCCAGTCGTGTTATAATAATAGAAATAACAAGAAAATATAACAATGTTTGGAGATATATATTCATAAATAGGTATTTTTGATTCTGACTTATAATATCTAGACGATGAATGTGGATGCGGATACTTTTTTACAAATATCGATGTTTTAGGACCCAGAAATGCAGAATGTTATGGTTGTTTACATTTGGTGTGGATTTCTAGATCATAAATTTTTGCAAAAATTGTTTTTGATGTAACAAAAGATGATGAAACAGTTGGAATACGTTTTATATCCTGTTTTTTGCAAAATAACAAGAATCGGTACATTTCTACAGCTACGTAGTATGTACAACACCCTGTAGGTGATATTCAGACAAAACTAGATTGCCATGCATGACCAGTCGTCAAAAACAGTGAAAACATCCTACCAAATATAATAGCCATTGGTCCACTTAAATAACTGACCGTTTTTTCTGAAATTTGAAATTATATGAAAGTTATCCTAATTCTAAAGCACAAAGACGTAATATTACATCTATGTACCCTTATTTATAAGGCAACCGTTTTTTCACGACTTTATTCAACATTACAATAGAAATCACTGATATTCAGAGAGCTTTGACAGCTTCTGTCAAATTGCATTTCGATAAAGTATTCGTCCAAAGGACCGTTAAATATTAATGTTGGTGAAATTGGCAGTTAGAGACACAGTTTCTCCTAGAATGTTGCCACCACATATAATTGTTTACCAAAGTTGTATAAACAACACTCATTACCAGCTTTTCGACAAAAAGTGAAATCAGCATTACTTCAATGACTTGATTACACACATATGCTTTTTTTACTTTCCGAGCCATTTTTTTGTTTGTCTACTTTTTGGCGTACTTTGCTTTGGTAAGTATGCCAATTTTCACTTTATTGTAATAATTTATTACTAAAATTTTGAAGGAGGTGGGCTGGTAAGGGCAATTTCCCATCAGCGAATAGATATGACATATATATTTATTAGGAGTATACTTCATAACAAAGAAGAAAACATACTTATTTCAAATGAAAACTGAAATTCGTGATATACATAAAACAACTAAATAATTATCTCAGTGATAAACAA
The DNA here is from genome assembly GCA_963669975.1 of Acanthoscelides obtectus. Lineage (NCBI taxonomy): Eukaryota > Metazoa > Arthropoda > Insecta > Coleoptera > Chrysomelidae > Acanthoscelides > Acanthoscelides obtectus. The sequence goes on along the minus strand of CAVLJG010000010.1, from coordinate 28,779,806 downwards.
TAATAAAAGATAATCAGTTTTCATACACTTAATATATTTTTCACTAATCTTCTTCCTTGCCTTCTTCATTCGAATCACTATCAGACCTACCTATACCTTTACTACGTAAATACTTTTCGAGCACGAAAAATCATGTCACTTCCGCAGCATATATTACGTATTTTTGGATTGATGCGCTCACTGAACCAAAACAAATAAATTATACTCATATACAGGGTGTTTCAGTTTATTGTTGCATAACTTTAAGATTCGATAGAACTTTTAAAATTAATGCATAAAGTCTATATAAACATGGGTCGAAAAATGCATGGCTTCCGTGGTGTTTAAATTTACTTTTTAAAATAGTTTTTTTTTAAAATATTTCGAACAATATTTGATGTATGACAGTGAAACTTGGTATACAAGGGTTTTTTGCTACGACAAAAAGAACCATGAGCATAGTTTTACTGTAGCCGCTAGGGGGCGCCCTCTACTTTACCTGTAGTGTATTAAAATTAGCGAAAAATTTTGCTTAGTACAATTTTTTGCTTTTTGAATAATAAAACGGATTCTCCGCACTTTTCTGCATAAAAAAAGCTCTCCCGTGAGTTTTCGTTGTAGTTAGCCGTGTTTGAGATATTTCGATTTTTAAGGTTCGATGCATTTTTAATTATTTATGGGAAAATAATATTTTTTTTTACATTTTCGATTAGATTGTGTTTTTAAACACAGCAATAATTCCTAACTCCAAATAAACACAAAAAACAGAATATTTATTTGTTTAATTTTCCAATATTATTTTTAACAAATTAATTATAATAATTAATTATTTACAACTAAAATGCTTTTTTTTTTTTTTTTGATGACCACAACTATTGGATAGTTAGGACAAACATCCAAAATCTAAAGTAGTTGCTCGAAATGTAAACTCAATTCTTCAATACACAATTCACATCTACGAATGATCGAACGTGGTATAGCATTATTCAAATAAGGCCTTATTTCATCACATGCATTCCTGATTCTGTCTATTAGCATATCTCTTGTGGTTAAGGGAGTCTGGTACACTTTTTCTTTTAGAAATCCCCACACAAAGAAATCTAATGGATTTAGGTCAGGGGATCGTGGAGGCCAGGCGACTGGTCCTCCACGGCCGATCCATCCTTCTGGATAATTTTTGTCCAGCCAGTTTCTAACTATTATCGAATAATGAGCTGGACAACCATCAAGCTGGAACCAGGCCAATCTTCTCAAATCTAACATAACATCATCCCACATATTTGCATGTTCAGCCTTTAAAAATTCCAAGAAGGTCGCAGCATTTAACCTTGCAGGTAAAAGGTAGGGTCCAAATAGTCGATTACGGTAGATACCAATCCATAAGTTCACACTAAATTCATGCTGAAATTTTTTTTCCCGAGCTGCATGCGAACTTTCATGCGACCAAATATGTTGATTATGAAAATTTACCACTCCACGTCTAGTGATGCGTGACTCATCGGTCCATAAAACGTTACTTAAAAACTCCCTATTATTATCAGTTCTATCAAGAATCCACTGACAAAATGTGATTCTTTGTTCTCCGCCCCCTGGCTGTAGTCCTTGCACATGTTGCAAATGGTAAGGACGTCTATGGTCATTTCTAAGAACACGGTGAACATGACTTTCTGAAATTCCCAAGGCACCAGAAACTCTCCTAACACTTGTGGTCGGATCTCTATCAAACTCACGCAGAATCATACGGGTAAATCTGCGCTGACGAACATTTATGTTTTGATCCCTTTGGAGATTTCCGAAACCATTTTCAATTATTTGGCGATGCATTCTTACAAATACTGAGCGAGTTGGACGTCGTCTGTTTGGAAATCTTCGTGCGTATTCTCTGGCTGCTTCTGCTGCGTTTCCATTTACAAATCCATACAAAATGAATATCCGCTAACTCTTGATTGGAGAATAAAAATGGCATTTTTATAAAACTTACAAAAAAACAGGTAAAAGAAACTAAATTTCGTGCATTCACAATTGCAAAAAGCGTTTCAGGTTTCAACAGACAACAAAACTAACTGTCAACTAATTAACGTTTAACCTTATTCTGCTTTCAATTTCAAAAATATTTGCAGGCACAGCCTACTTCTAAAAATTATCGAGATACTGACTTTTTAACGTTAGTTTATCATAAATATTTAAAAATGAATCGAACCCTAAAAATCGAAATATCTCAAAAACGGTTAACTATAACGAAAATTCACAAGAGAGCTTTTTTATGTTGAAAAGTGCGAAGAATCAGTTTTTTTATTCAAAAAGCAAAAAATTGCACTAAGAAAAATTTTTCGGTCATTTTAATACACTACAGGTACAGTAGAGGGCGCCCTCTAGCGGCTACAGTAAAACTATGCCCATGGTTTGTTTTGTCGTACCAAAAAACCCTTGTATACCAATTTTGACTGTTATACATCAAATATTGTTCGAAATATTTAAAAAAAACTATTTTAGAAAGTAAATTTAAACACCCTGTATTTTGGAAGCCACGCATTTTTCGACCCATGTTTATAGAGACTTTATGCATTAATTTTAAAAGTTCTATCGAATCTTAAACTTATGCAACAATAAACTGAAACACCCTGTATAAACTTTTAAATACTTAGACTCACTGAGCATTAAAGTTAATGTGGTTCATGGAACACTTGATAGGGAAAACATGATTCAAAGATCGAAAAACAACAAAATGCACAAAAAGCGCTAAATACTCTATTTCTTGGCAATAATTTCTGAAGCATATTACATTATTTATACCGTAAATATTATACAATGAAAAAATACACGTCTTAAAGTTCACAAATAAATTCAGTGATAGTCTGGAATCGAACTTTTTATTTTTGAGTGTTTTGGGCGAAAAATGGCACTTATCAACCCACCTCCTTTGTTGTGACTCATTTCGTTATTATTAACAGCTGCTGGTGACTTTTACGATTGCATGTAAGAGTAGCTAACGCTAGATTTCGCCATTTTAGTCTTACCTTAGCTGCATTACAATGTTATAAACAAATAAAGACGTCTAATATAATGTATAACATAGATAGTTACAGACCACCTTTCTTGGACGCTATTGTTTTTCTTGAATCATGTAGACCTAAGTTGTTATGTCGAACCTTGTACATAGATAATAACATACTATTTTTGATGTTCCAAACGAATTTCGTTTTCAATAGCCGCCGACCCAGTTTCGTCCATGCGGCCGGCCCCGAACTAACGATCCCGCCATTCATCGCTGGAAAAAATGCCGAGCAACAATACATAACTGTCTGAAAGTGAACCCGCGTAACCTCGCACCCAACAATACATTATATTATCATTCTTTGTAGCCCGTATTCGGTCGGAGCTGCGGCAGTTTGCATTAAAACCAAATAGCCCCGGTGGTATGCATTATTCACCCGAACGAGAACGTCTATTCTGACTTTCAAATGCGGCCGGGCGTCGTAATGTAAAAAGTTCGAACAATCGGTAAAAACGCCGGCGGTTGCCATGGCCAAACTTGGACCATTATGCTGCGATTGAATAACGGACAGCATGACACTGCAGTGCACGCTTGATTTTCCGCTGGCGTATATAGGGCATGGCTAGGAATATCAAGTCATCGTTGGTTGTCAGAGCGGTCCGTGGGACCTTAGCTCTTGAGTCACAGTGTCAGTTTGTAAGTCCGTCAGGTGTGGTAACCCAGAAACCAGACAATTTTAAGGAAAAAAAGGAGAGGAGAGAAGGAAGAACGAGAGCAAAGGGGAAGAAGAGAATCTTTTAGGATAGGCAGGGTTTAGGCATTGCTAAAATCATATCACAGATTTTGATATCCCAACTACCAAATATCACTCCTATTAGAGTTGCAAGAATGATTATACAGTATTCCTTACACAGCATTGTATACTGTAAGAACATTGGCAAAACCTTCTTAGAACAGCTATTCAAGCGGAATGGACACACCTAATAGGACACATCAGTCATTTAGGAGGTTGTATAAGGGTGCAGGTAACAGTTATACAACAAAAGTGTAAGCTTCTTGCAGCCGCTATACGACATTTATCAGTGCAAGATTCAGTTTTTGTCAACTATACAACTATTGTGTTACGTGACTCTACTTTATTGTAACCAAACTATTTCTTATGTATTGTATAGACGAAGTGAACAATATATAACTAACACATTACAGTAATCTTGTTTACTTACATATCGGCCATTGTGAATTTCATACACAGGTATATAATAAACTTCTACACTGTGATATAGGGCTATTGAATTACTTGCGCAGCAAATTTTATTGTGATTATCGTATAAAGTAGTTACGCAATTTCTACGGGCTTCTTATTTCATGCATATTTTGATAATGATCAAAAGTATGTCTAGATTTTTTAAATGGAAAACTGAACTTATCTGCGTCAAATCTTCCACAAATCCTATATTTAGACACAATTACATTAATGTTTATCACTTTATATCTGTAATTTCGAACTGAAACATAATTGTTTAATATTAAATAGAGGAATGCATGTTTGCCCAATATGGCTGGTGTTTGTGTATAATCATGGCATCGTCCATGTTGTCTTCAGTTTATTAGAATATTTTGGTGTTGCCTGCAGGTGTTATACAACAATTTCACAAATGTCTGAAATGAAATACCGACAGAGTCGAATGATTTACCCAGAATTTGTACCAGATCTATATCTTCTGTTTGAACAGTTGATAAAACCTTTTACACCAATATGCATGCGTTGTTCGTCTCAAAACATTGGCTATGGCATTTTAACAAAAATATGACAGCAGAAAGTTAGGTTATGGTGAAGTTGTATACTAACATATTTAGCAAAAAATGTATCCCTAGCACAGCAATTTTGTACTACAAAAGTTGTAATATTGTTGCATATGTACAGCCTTGAACAGTTACTAAACAACAGTTATACAAGTGCTTCCGTTGGGGGAAATTTGTCAGCTAAAGTAGTAAATTTGCACAGCAAAACAACAAGGCTCGGGTTTGTTTTATAAACGTTACCATGGATGCCACAACACAACCATTTTGACTAACGTGCAAATATGCCGTATAAAATAGTTGTATAAACGTTTAAGTAGCAGTTAAAAATTTGTTTTATAAGGTGTTGTATAACTATGCTATAAGAATATTTTAAACACCTCATTTTAGAGCAAATATGTTGCAGAAAGCAAATTTGCATTCCACACAACATTAAGCCAGCATTTTGGTGTTCAGGCAACAACAATAGAGAGCTTTTATGGCTGAACCGTTGTTTTACCAAAAGCTTATAGCACTACTTTGCTAGTTGTTATGGTCTAAAAATATCCGATTTTTTCTAAGGATTTTGTCAAAATGCTCCAATTTTGTTTGTTCTAAGTTGACGAATTAAGTTTGATACAGTGCGAGCCGCGGCCTTTTGTGCTTGCGAACTTGCTCGACTGTGTAGTCCACTGACTCACGCAGCAGAGGGTTGCTGTGCGATTCCGCTAGGCTATAGCGCCGCTGCGCCTGTTGCTTAATGTAGTCCTTTAGGTAAGGGACATCGAGGTCTCTATGTAGAGTTTCGTTAGATACCACAGGGCGTCAGCAATAGTGCGCAACGTCCTGCTTTGCAGAACCTGCAGATTTCGCATGTGTGTTTTAGCAATAAAACACCAAGCCGCCTGCGTTTTCGAATGGTTTATTTTAATTAGCCACCGATTCGCCCAATCTAATACTTCCTCCACCGCACTTTGCAGACTGTCATGGACTAGGTCACGGACCACGACTGAACCAGCAATGCAGTATCGTCAGCATAGGGATAGACTTCCAGTTGCTGGGGCTAGGGACGTCATGGATGTACAGTGAGTAAAGGATAGGTCCAAGGACCGAACCCTGAGGGACGTAATCAGCCGTGTTGTCATCAGGACATTGTCAATTTTGATCTGAAATTTCCTACCTTCAAGGAAATTTCAGTAGTTTTAGAAGCCAAAAAGGTAAGCCCTTTTGGATTAGTGTATACAGGAGGTGGTCCCTGTCAAATGCTTGTGAGACATCCAAAAGCAAGATGCTAGTACCTTCGTTAAGGGTGAATCCTCTGGTTACTCGTTCCACCAGCCTAACCGCCTATAGGTCCGTACTATGTTCAGACCGAAAACCGAATTGCACGTCAGGAATCACATGGTGATTGGAATATCATCGGGAACTTATTTGGCATTTGGAAAGCTCATATTAGGTTAGGTCCATTTTGCGTGTTTAAAGTTAAATGTTTCTCTGTTTTATATTTCAATGTTTGTTTATTTTAGCTGTATACACTAATGTGTGTTATCTACTTATTTACTTATTTTCTGTATATTTTTTTACACTATTGTTTCTATTGACGTACTCTACAGGGTGTACACGTTATGATAGTCATTATTGAAATGGGGAATAGGGGGCGTCAAAACAAGTCAAAAAGTTCATATGACCCATGGTCCAACAGTCAATAGATTTTTGTCTAAATGCCTTTATAGTGTACCACTTTAAGTGCCTTATATCGACCACAATAACTACAATCTTACTAATTTTTATAATATAATCTAACACGTTTTTAAATTGGGTAATTAACAAATAAATGGCATTAAGTTTTTCTAAGTTAAGCCAAAATTTGTAGTCAGTAAGTAAGTAAGTTTCATTAAATTAAGTATTTAAAACACACATGACAACAGCGCGAAGGTTTTTCATCACTCTTATCGAACTGGCAATCTATCGCAAACGGTAACAGTGGTTAGTATGTTGTTTTGTTTTTGTTCGCGTACGTCGTCGTGTTTATTTACAATGTTCTAGAATCAAGAGTTCGCCGACATGTTGTTAGTTTACGGTAAAGCTCGTCAGAGTTCAAATCTTGCAGCTCCAATTTATCTCGACAGATTTCGCCAACGGGTACACCCAGACAGAAGGGCATTTGTGCAAGTGTACCAATGCAGATCTCAGCACTCGGGAATTAGGCCGCCGCGTAGGACTGTCGCATACCATAGTCCATAGAATCCTACGGGAAAATTTGCTTTATCCCTGCCATGTAGAATGAGTGCAGGCCTTGTTACCAGAAGACTATCCTCGCAGGTTAACATTCTGTCAGTGGTTTTTGCACAAAAACATTGTGAATCCGGATTTTTCTAAAAACATTCTAGTGACGGACGAATGTACTTTTACGCGAGACGGGATATTAAATTTCCATAATACTCACACGTGGGCCCAAGAAAATACTCATACCATTCGTGAAGGTCATTTCCAACAACGCTTTAAAATAAATATTTGGGCGGGTATTCTTGACGATCAGGTAATTGGCCCTTTCGAGTTACCCCCAAAGTTGTCAGGAGAAGGATACCTTAGCTTTCTAGCCAATAACCTACCAGAACTTTTGGAACAACCTTAGACAACATGCAATTACAACGGAGACAGAATTTGTGGTTTCTTCATGACGGGGCATCACTACACATTTTTAGAGGCGTCATTCAGTATTTGAATGAAAATTATCCAAATCGCTGGATCGGTCGAAATGCTTCTGATCCTCGAAAATGGCAAGATCTCCTGACCTCAATCCGAAGGATTTCTGGTATTGGGGAGAACTTAAAGGGATGGTTTATGGGGCTGGACCAATAACAGTTGAAGCACAACTTCGCGAAAAAAATTTTAATGCGGCTGAAATAATAAATGGACAACTTCGAGGACCTAGAGTAAGAAGAAACTGGTTTCGTCGTAATGAAGCTTGTGTGAAAGTGGAGGACGACATTTTGAACACCTTCTTTAAATACAAAAAAAGTGCAGTGTGGGTTTTAAAAAGAAAAACAATGTATGTATCAAAATTGTGTGGATTTTTTTAATACGTTCATTAAACTTTCACACATAATGAAATAATACCTAAGAGCCAAAAATAACAAACTCCATCTTTATTTACACTGTGTTCCGTCGTAATTTGCGTCTGGCATTACGGCGTTGTCAGATTTTATTTTACTTTAAAGTCGTTTTTCTCTAAAAAAATGCCGTTTTGACTCCCATGTTTTATGAAACTTTTTGCTCTGTACATCATCTTATGATGGTCCAACAGAACTAATAAAGAACTGAAATGAATGAAGTGAAATGAAATACTCAATTCGGTCAGACGAGGCAGCGTAGTCAGAGAATAAGAAACACTATGCTGTGGCGCGTCAGAAATACATGTAATACCACCAAGGCCGGTGGCGGTGGTACGCGATCCGTCTGCTGAGGATATTTTTGATAGAAATTTTAAGGGTAGTATACAGAGAAATATATGATGTGTGAAAAGCGTCTAATAGGTGCGTATAATTCTCAAGGTTGGGAGCATATGAATGTACTAGCATAAAAAAATTGATTTAGTCTCGCGACCCGCCCCACCCCGATATGGCCTTCACATCCAAGTTTTTTGCCTATACATTTTTTTGAGCGATTTTCATTCTTTTTCATTTTTAGCCTTCTCCTTTGCTGTCATTGGACCGATTTTATAAGACCACAAAGCCTTTGCGTCCTTGGTATAGTGACAATTTCATCAAAATGCGGGCGGTACTTCTAAAGTTAGAGGTGGTTATAAGATAAGCGGACAAACCGACAAACAGACAAACTGGCGGAAATGAGTGACATGGTTTTTCGTGGTGCACATGTTATATGCCATCCCAAAAACTGAGTTTTAGTAAAAACCACGTACAAAAAACTGAGCAAACTGAAGTGATAAGAACATATTAGCGATTGTGCGTAAAACGAACGCAACTAAACTGATGCTGACGTTAAGCAGTCAGCAGTCAATTACGTAACCTTAGGATCTGTAGCTTGGTGGGGCAAAGCAGGATAATGGACAAAGAGAAGCTTGTATGTTGATTACTGGAGCTTTTCGCACTACTTCTTCACTTACCTCCCTTGTACATACGAGGAGGTACCCAAAAATAACCGGAATAGTATTGCAATGAGCGGAGCTTGTGTAGTACACCTTTCTGCCCCTAGATGCGTACAGTGCCACCTGAGTTGTCGATCTGGCTTGATTCCTTCCTCTTTCGTTTTTTACGCTGGTTCAGTGAGCAACGTGCAGCTGTGAAATTTTGCTTTCTGATTGGTAAAAATGCTGCTGAAACTGTTTTAATGTTGAAAATAGCTTACAAAGATGATGCTATGGGAAAAACTCAGGTGTACGAATAGACGAAAATGTTGAAAAAATTTGGGAGCTTGTGCTATTTGGAAATTTTAAGACGATTGCGAAATAGTGTTCGGTAAAAAAGAATCGATTTGTGGCAGTCAGTAGACTGGTTCTTCCACCACGATAATGCACCTGTGCACACAGCCATCTCTGTTCGACAGTTTATGGCTAAAAATGGCATGGTTTCGCTGCAGAGTTGTATGATTTAGAACTGTGTGCTAGCATTATTGGAGAACGACAATTGAAGCACAGAAGTAAAAAAAATCTTTTCAAATAGTCAAGCACTTGACTCCACCTACTCAACATCGAAATCAGTGTGGAATTGTCTTGCTGGTATAGGGCATGAAAATAATGTCCGTCTCATATGAATATCATGACATACAGGTCTGAAGGGAAACGGGACAGCCGACACTGGCAAAAAGTGGGGCTAGCACAACCTTCATAGGGCCTGAGCCAGCGATCGGGATCGCATACAATACGGCTAAACAAATAATCTCTGTAGAGATGGAAGGAAAGATACACTGACATTGGGAGGGATTAAGAGGGTTAACTGATGCTGAGACAACCATACAAATCTTAACAAAAAAGTAACGATGCTACAGCTAAACAGGAATAGCTTTAGCGGGGCTGTACAAATTGCGTGACCACATGGGTAGCCTGAACAACTGCAACGAGTCGGAGACCTGAAGGATATTTCTCCAAATAAGCTGATCGATTTCCTCAGGAGGTCGGAGTTTTTGGGTGGAATATAAATATGTGGCTGACTCACAAAAAACCTAACCTATTCCACTGGTCTCAGGCTTACTCGCAAATTGCTGTCTCCTGGCGCTGTCGCCCAGCGGAACGGCGCCTTAAGAAATAACATCATGCACCATTTGTTAATAGGAAAACTAGCGCACTTGCTGGCACGCTAACGCTATGCAAAATATTGTACGTTGATGTCTTTATTTAAAATCTCACGTAGCGCAGTTGCTGGTATGCTAATGCAATGCTAGCGATATACTTTATCCCTATCTCTAATCATTTTTTATCCTTTGGCATCTTTGATCTGTTATCTGGTATCTGGTATCTGTTATCTGGTATCTGGTATCTGGTATCTGGTATCTGGTATCCGGTATCCGGTATCTGGTATCTGGAATCTGGTATCTGGTATCTGGTATCTGGTATCTGGTGTCTGGTGTCTGGTGTCTGGTGTCTGGTATCTGGTATCTGGTATCCGGTGTTTGGTATCTGGTATCTGTTATGTGGTATCTGGTATCTGGTATCTGGTATCTGGTATCTGTTCTAAATAACATCATGCATCATTTGTTAATAGGAAAATGCACGTTTTAAAGGCCATGGATACAACTCCTGGCATTCCAATAATCTGGCTGCTACATCCGTACATATTGATATTCTTCCATCGTTGTTTTGTGGCACCTATTCAAATTTATAAGTCAAAATTATAGAAAACGGAAGATCCGAGTTGGATGCAGAACCATAGCAATGGATGAATGTGTATAGAAGACCAGAAGACACCAGTACCGTATGCCAATAGGTTGGATGCAAATTGATGATCGGTGAACGTTTGAAACATCTGGACATTATGTCTGTGTTCACGCATTAATCTTAAAAACTCCTGTACGCGTAATGCTATTAGCCGCAAGGGGATACACTAAAATAACTTCGTCAACAAAAAAGGTCCCAGTTGGCACCCGCTAACTGGAACCTTGACTAGGAGACTAGGAGAACCCGCGGTTGCTCCCCCCCCCCACGGCGTGGATGCAGAGGACCAGGAACCACCGGGACCAGGACCCACCGGGACCAGGACCCACCAGGACCAGGACCCGACAGGACCAGGACCCGCCACGACCAGGACCCACCAGGACCAGGACCAGGAACAACATATTGGTAAGAGGACTTGAAACTCTTGATTTTTCGAAAACAGCAGTTTCAAGAGAACCTAGCAGACCCTCTATCGATGATCGCTTAACGACATCGCTAGAATGTGCGAGGTAAAGGGAACCAACCCGACTGAAACACATGAGGAGACGTTGTAGCAGACCGCAGGTCACGCACAACACATGGCCTACCGAGACGCTGATGAGTCGGGCCACGCGGAGGTTAGGGTTTAGTGGGTATTAGGTGGTCTCCTCAAGACCCTGGAGTCCCACACACGCCGTAGCTCGGGCTATGGTATGGTGCGTAAACGCATTCCCCCCTCACCAGAAAAAAAAAACGTTCTCATTACCTTATTCGGATGCTTGTGCAGTTGTACGAGGGTCGTTTTTCTTAACCACCTTTTTGAAATGGGGTCACAGAAATTATGAACGAACAATGTACCGCAAACTATAATAAGAATTTATTTTTCAATATAGTTACCATAAGCAGTTAAATATTTGTCAAATTATGGCACGAGCTTGTGTATCCGGCCGCATAACCGTTAAACAAATTAGTAATTGTTTCTTTCAACAAGTCATGATTTTCCAAGCCATTCCCACCAATACATTGATAAATCAATAAGTTTTGGCAAAAGATGATAGCCATATGCTACTAAGTCAGGGCTGTATGGTGGATGGTGGACGATCCAAACTTGTTCAGTTGACGTGATCTTTGGTTTCACTGGAAACTTGTAGTTAAACAGCAAAGCCTATCCTATCTTGCTTGATCCTTCAGGTACTTCAGACATATCGGACAATAGAATGCAATATTCCTGCATTATTATTGGATACTTGTTAACCAAAAATTGATTTTAGAGCAACAGCAACCTAATGTTAAAGTTATTCAACTCGAAAGTTAAATTGTTACTTAATCTTATGTCAAAATACAGATGCTCGCCGTCGCAGCCCCTACTCGCACAATAGATTCAGGAGAATAGGGAACACCATCTTCTATTCGGGTTCGGTTATTTTATCGTGTAGCTACTAAAAAACTGCTTATCTTACAATCAATCAATATCAATCAATAACATTTATTTCCATACAGACAATATATAATTGTATTGGAATTGTCAATTTTTCGTTCGCTACAAACCTACAACTAATCTCAAATTGCTATGTTCAAAAATTCATCAACACGATAAAAGCACTTGTTTATCAAAAATTCCTTCAACAGGAACTTAAAGTCGTTAATATTTTTAACCGATGTAATGTGACATGGTAAATTATTAAAGAGAAGCGGACCAATTTTATTAGGTGATCGAAATGCCGCTTTTGATTTGCTAAAGTTTACAAATAAATTATTACAAGTCCTTGTATCATAATTATGCATATCACAATTCCGCTTTAATTTTTCATTATTTTTAAAAACATGTAAGCACAATTCATATACTAACTATACAACGAAGGGACAATTAAAATGTTGAAATTTATAAAATATTTTTTGCAACTTTCTGTTGGTGAGGCTAATGATCGGATGCATCTTTTTTGAGACACATACTCCATATCTTAATCTCGAATCCACATTAGCAAAATAAACGTGTATCAATTGTTCAGCTGTTAAGATGGTTTTTAATTGCCTCAACACATAGCTTTGAGAGTACATTTTTGATGTGAGAAATTCGCAGTGGGCCTTCCAATTTAAGTTCGAATCAAAATGAACTCCAAGAATGTTCACTTCTCCTCTAAAATCGAGTTGATCGTCACCAAATCTAACTTGAAACCCTTCTACAGTTTTTTGAGCATGATGAAAACGAATAAGCGTCGTTTTGGAAGGATTCAAGTAAAGTGAGTACTGGTTAAACCATGTATTGATATTCCTAATTAAGTTGTTACATTTATCTTCCAAGATTATATCTGAATTACTTGATATTATCGCAGAAACGTCATCAGCATATGCTGTAAAATGGGTATCTGGATGAACATTATCAAACCGATTAATGTATAAGAGGAAAAAGATTGGTCCAAGAATAGAGCCCTGAGGGACTCCAATCGAAATGTCTAACGTACTTGACACAAAGTTTTTCATATTGTTTCCTGCATCAAGATATTCTAGTGAAACATATTGTTTTCTTTGGACTAAAAATGATCTGGCCCATTTAAGAGACTGACCGACAAAACCATATTTAACAACAATCTCCTAGAATTTGTTGTGATCAACGCAGTCGAATGCCCTACTGAGATCACAAAATACCCCAGTAGGGCACTCGCCCGCATCGATGTATTCTATAAGCTTCTCATAAAAGGAATGTATGGCTGACATTGTGGTCTTACCATCTGTGAAACCAGGCTGGTTTTGAGACAAAATATTGTTGTTCTTAAGATGTAGAAGAAGTCTTTCCAAATTGGCATATTCAAACACTTTAGAAAGTACAGACGACACAGTGATTGCCCTGTAGTTTGTAATATCAAGCTCGTTCCCCTTTTTTAGAATTGGTATAACTTTGCCTAGTTTCAGCCTACTTTTTAATTTTTTCAAAAGTAAGTTACTGAGCTCATTATCTGTATAAGGGTAAAGTTTGAAATAATTTTTGACATTAAATTTGAAATCAGCTGCACTATGTGAGGTATTCATTTTTTGTATTATCTCATCTGGAGCATTTTTAAAAAAATCATTGAACATATTTGCCAACAGCTGAGGGTCGTACACTTTTTCATTTTGATCTTTTTGTAGAACTTTATTTTTTCGAACTTTGTTATCATTTTTAGTTGCATTGACCACTTGCCAGCACGCTTTGGTGGTATTTTTAGAGAATACAATTTTGTTTTGGTAGAATATTCTTTTTGTGTCTCTGATCAATGTTTTATATGCCTTTTTAGCATCATTGGATTTATTTGTGAAGTATGATATAAATCTTTCAAATTATTGCTTGAATTTCTTACGTTATGTGTAACCCAACTTTTTGAGCCGTTTCCCTTACAGGCTTTGTGTAAAGGAAAATGCGTATTAAAATAGTACAAAAAGATATTAAAAAAATTTCCAAACGTTTCAGAAACTGTAAAGCTAGAGTAAACTGTCAGCCAAGATTCGTTTAATAAAGATTCTTTACAGTTGCTAATTGCGTTTTGATGAAAACTTCTTTTATTATCATAGACACAGGAAACGAACTGAGTAATATTGGTAAAAACGTGGTCAATGCTCGTGGCCGAAGTATCTGTCACTCGGGTTGGCCAACCGCCTTTATGATACAAACCAAACATAGAGAAAATATTACACAATTTCATAAAATTAATACATTTTGACTCATAACAATTAAAATTAAAATCGCCTCATACAAGCAATAAATAATTAGGATCGCAAACAGTATTTAAAATTTCTTAATTTTTTTCTAAAAATGTGCCTACGTCACCATTAGGTGAACGGTAGCAATTTATTATCTTAATTTTTTTGTCTGAAATGGTACAAGGATATTGAACAAACTTCAATGTCCAATTCAAAACAATATTTATTCAGATCTATTGGCTTGTATTGTAAATCTTTACGAATGTATACAGCAACACCACCTATTTTCTGATTAGTTCGGGCATAAACACTTGCTAATTCATAACCATCAATTTTATAGCTTACCATTGATTGACCATTAGTCCATGTTTCGTTAAAGCAATAAAATAACAAGTTTTTGAACATAGACATTTCAATCGATAGTTCATCAATTTTGTCAAACGTTATCCCATTTAGATTTAACAGAAGTAATTTAGGATCAAAGACTACTGGGTCGATTCGACTGTTTTTCTCCGAAAGAAAAAACGTTGTACATAACAACCTTGGGGCCACAGTTCTGGGTTCATTGCTGATTTAAAGTTATTTTCATAAACCGAAATTTTAAAAGAAGCGTAACGTTCCGGATATTTCGACTTTATGTTATTAACTAGAACTTCAGGAAAATGGGGTGTCAACTAGATTTTCATCGCTTCATCAGTTGTTGTGGGATCAAGCCTGGACACATGTAGAGTTGCCATCTTAGGAACAGCTGAAGGCACATTACTACTTGTTTGACTATATGTTCCAACTACTGGTCTTTTTCTTTTATGTGTCCACTCTTCCAGCCGCTGTCGCTATCACCGTTCTGGATTGGTTGGCTAGCAAACATTGGACTGCTTAATACTCTTCGAGACTGGGCTTCATACGCTGGTCGTGAAACTTGCTGCGATGTTATAGTAGTTAACAGATCTCTGCTGCCTGAAGTGATCAACAGTGTTTAATTCGTCTGATGGTTTTCGAGTCGTCGTCTCGCTACTGCTGGCTGAGGAAAAATTCACTGGGACGGATGATCATTGTGGTACACATACGTTGTTAGCCATGGCATTCAACCCATGTGTTTTTATCTGTTTCGAATTATGGTTATGACTATGAGAAATCGCCATTTTCTACAAACAGGTAAGCATTCGTAGTTTTGAGGTCAAAAATCATAAATTCAATAAACAAAGTTTCGAATACTGAGCAGAACAAGAGACCGCTTAAACACATTAAAATTTCAAAAGAATTATAGACAATTAACATCTTTAGCTTACGATGCTTTGTTGCACTAGCAAGTTAACGTAGTTTAACTTGTTGATACTACTATTAACTAAAAAACTGGGTCAAACTGAACTCTGACTCTTTACTTCTGACTCTACCTTAAAAGGTTTTCAATAGTAGTTTGCTCCAAAATAGAAAGCGAGCATGAACGTCGGTCATATTTTAGATAGTATTTCTATAAGTCCCTCTGCACGTAACTTTTTATCCGATCCTTATTTATGTCAAACAAATAAATACCCTTGCTATCATATTTCACCTCCGCCAATGGCTCTTATTTTATTGCATGAGGAGAAGCATAAAGCTTCGGAAATGTCAAGATTACTTTTATGCGCCCATAAATAAAGAGGATATACTGGAATCGGGATCCAGATTTTATCTTGAATAGCATCAGTTTCATAAATCTGAAATTGTAGGCAAAGCTACATAAAATTTATAACGGGTCTAATAGAACACGAAACTACCAGCTATCATGATAGTTAATACGCCAAGTTGAAACCTTTGTATTAAAATGAACTATAAATTTTGTATGAAATAGGATATCTCTGCTTTATTATAATGTGCTTCGAAAAGACTCTAACGTTACAGAAGTGTCTGATGGTTCTTGCCCTAAAAAAATTTTATGGTGAAAATTTACATTTTTTTTTTATTATCCATGAAAGTTTTAGTAATAATGTCGAAGCTTGGGTATAATTAAGAAAAAAAAACCTGTATTAGCTCTCCGTTCCAAAAGTGGATTCATTCTTGCTTTTATGTTATTTTCATATGTTTGAAATTATAAAGACAGAATACCTACTCAGCAAATAAGTTTTCCTATATTATATACCAAAAATAATGTGTTCAAGCTACCGATTTAAGGTAGCTTGTTATTATAAAGAGCATAAAGAATCTGTCGAAAAATTCTCCCAAAGTGAAAGAGTTACCTTACTCGGGCTCCTATCTCACCTGGAAACATCTCCCTGGTAGTCGCCTAAATCGAGGTATGAAGCTTTTCAATCCATCATGACGAAATGCTGTAATGCTTCGATGGTGGATGCGTGGAGAACGACTGAGGGGTTTTAGCCAGAATGCCATTTTTGCAGAATATCAAACTCACACTGACAAAAAAGGCTCGTTGAAACAACATATTGAACTTATCTCTCTGGGAGTGGCTTTAATCTATCTAAAGAAAAAACTTTCCTATGTTATTTCTTTGGGCCTGTCTGTTTGTCGTTGGTCGAAAATATTTGACCACCTGTAGCTTGAAGGAACCGTTCAGATATTGGTGTAATTTTTGCCAACTCAAGCATGAAAAACCTTTGCACGTTTTGACTCTAGACTGTACAGGGTGGGCCATCCATGCGTGGACGGAATATTATTCATAAACAAATACTTTTTGAGAAAATCCATTTATGGCATGTTATACGTGACATTTGAAGGCACATTTCTAAAATATTGGCAATTATACAGGGTGTCCCAATTTTGACCTACATATCAAAGTTGTGATTTTTTAAATGGAATGCCTCATATTTTATTACATATTTGGATAAACCAATTCAAAAGAGGAATATTGATATAACAGACTTCGGGTTTTTGCTAATTAGCTACTGAGATGTAAGGTGTTTTGTCCAGAAAGACCGTCCACTTCGGCAACCCCTCAATCCGCCATTTTGAAATTTAGAGTGCTCAATTTTGTATAAAAAAAACTTACACATCCCAGCTTTTATATTATTTGTTACTTGTTCGAATTTTCATTTTTGTCAAAAAAACGCAAATTGTACTTTTTCTCAAAAATTTCATATGCATAATTGTGCAGGTTTGGATTCAATTTTCTATAAGCTTTTTTTGGTATAAGGTTTGATTCAGATAAAATCACTAGATTTTGAGTTATTAAGCTTTTAATCGAACAACACACCAAAATTAAGGAAAAAAAATCACATTATCCATGGAAACAAAAAACAAACAGTGCGCTAGTTCCATATTGCACTAAGAGTACAGATTTGAGGTAAAAACTAGTAGCAACCAGAACAGTATAACTCAGCTTCAAGCCTAATAGAGGAAAGCAACTATAACAACAACATAAACAAACAGCTATCACTGCTCAAGACCCAATCTACAAAAACTGCTCGAAAATATCTCCACCATGTTGAATACACAGCCGTAGTCTTTGGATAAATGACCGTTGCACATCCTTCAGCATGTGTGCCCTTATGTTCAGAAAAGCATCCTTAATATTTTCGGGGGTAGATGGTCGATATCTATAAACCTCTTGCTTAACGTAGCCCCATAGAAAGAAGACCATCGGTGTCATATTTTGTGACCTAGGAGACCAAGATATAGGCCCATCACGACCGATCCAACAATTGTTACTCCAGGTGTCCAAATAGCTACGCACACGATTATGATAATACGCAGGTGCGCCATCGTGTTAGAAGTACTCATGCATCCGAGTTTGCAGGTTGACATCCTCCAAAATCAAATCTGTACTCTTAGTGGCAATATGGAACTAGCCCACTGTAGGTCTTTTGTTTCCATGGATGATGTGATTTTTTTCCTTAATTTTGGTGTGTTGTTCTATTAAAAGCTTAATAACTGAAAATCTAGTGATTTTATTTGAATCAAACCACATTCCAAAAAAGCTTATAAAAAGTTGAATCCAAACTTGTACAAATATATAGGGTAGTATTTGAAATTTTTGAGAAAAACTTCAATTTGCGTTTTTGACCACCCTGTAAGGGCAAAAATTAAAATTCGAGAAAGCAACAAATAAGATAAAAGCTGAGGTGTGTAACTTTTTTTTTATACAAAATTCAGCACTCAAAATTTAAAAATGGCGGAGTGACAGGTTGCCGAAGTAGGT
This sequence comes from Acanthoscelides obtectus, assembly GCA_963669975.1. NCBI lineage: Eukaryota > Metazoa > Arthropoda > Insecta > Coleoptera > Chrysomelidae > Acanthoscelides > Acanthoscelides obtectus. The sequence continues at coordinate 28,761,377 of CAVLJG010000010.1, read as the reverse complement.
GGTTTTTCTAGACAAAACACCTTATATCTCAGTAGCTAAGTACCAAAACCCTATAGTATGTGATATCAATTTTCTTCTTTTGAATTGGTTTATTCAAATATGCAATAAAATTTGAGGCATTCTATTTGAAAAATCACAACTTTGATATGTAGGTCGAAATTGGGACACCCTGTATAATGGCCAATATTTTATAAATGTGCCCTCAAATGTCATGTATAAACATCCCATAAATAGACTTTCACAAAATGTATTTGTTTATGAGTAATATTCCGTCCACACATGGATGGGGCACCCTGTATATCTCCGAAAACATCATTAGGATATTGATGGAATCTTGACTCAAGTTTTACTTCCATAGCAAGGATAAAAATATGTATAATTGTATGTATATAAAAATGAAAGAAAGAAATAGAAGAACCTCGTCGCCTAGCAACCCAAATGACGAGGCCACGTACGCCATCGGCGCACTCGTTCTAACATACATAGTGGACGCTTCTCTTTCGTATACATTACGCCGTCAGCTTTTGAACCATACCGTATGTGGGGTGACTTTGTCTATGCCATAGTTCTAAAACGATTTACGTTCGAATTGGAATTTCTGGTCTAGTTGTGATGTTCGTCAATCGATGATGTTCCGCTTTACATAGTTAAAACACTTACTTGTATATGCAAATACAAGGACCTGTTAACAGCTTATTTTGGATAAATTTGCAACTTTCGCCACAATTGAGCAACAATCTAATTATCCGTTTCTGTGATATAAAAACTCTGTTTATGCATGTAGCTCTACCCCAGCGTAAGATGTTATCAGATAAATGACTGTAGAGCATAGTATACAGGTAGAGATAGTAGGAGAGCTCTCATCCCTAATGCTACTTCGAATGATCGGCTGCCTAAAATCTAAGTATCAACGGGGTAAAGACTGAGTCAATCTATAATATATTGATTGCATTTTTTGCATTCATGTCAGGGTACCAGCGGTACTGACTTCAACGGAAATATGCTATCAAAGAAAGAAGTAAAGTATAAAACGGCGACACAAGAATATTTTTGGGCGAGTGAATGGAAAGAGGCGGTTTGAAGAGAAACCAAATGGCTGAACCGTGAAGGCGACGAGTGACATGAACGAGCCCCTTCCCACTTCAGTTGGCCCACTTTAAGATTTGTACCAAAATATGCCTTTATAAACTAAACATGACGAAACTATTTACTTCTAAAACAATTTATTTTCTCAAAAAGATTTTAAAAACACTCTAGTCGTAAAAAATACATATTTGATATCACTTAGACCTATAGCTAATAGAACATCTGAACAAATAAATAATGTGCGAATGCGCGAAGTTAACAAAGCAACAATTGAAAGATTACCATTGGGTAACACCACCTTTATTTTTATTACGGCTGAAATTCTTTGGGGCATAGTGTTACCAAGTTTTGGAAAAAATTTGGTGTAGAACAATCCCATATTTCTTGAAGCTTTTGTCTCAGTTCGGTGATTGTACGAGCAGGATGTTGTCGTAGAACCTTTTTCATCTTGTGCCACAAAGTTTCAATAGGTGACAGATCTGGACTACTAGAAACCCATTTCAAAAGTGGTACATTATTTTCTTGCATCCATTTTATAGCCTTTTTGGAGGTATGGCACGTTGCACCATCTTGCTGAAACACAAAATCTTGGCCGGATGTCAAACATTCTTCCATCACTGGTAAAAGCGATTTTTCTAAAATTGCCAAACATTTATTTGTATCCACATTTCCATCAATAAAATGATGTTTTCCTACTCCTTTTGATGACATACTGCCCCAGACCATAATGGATGCTGGAAATTTCACTCTTCTCTTCAGAAAGTCAACATGGAATGCTTCATTTTTTTGCGACGTGTGTTATTCTTATGCTGCAAATTTGATTAGGGAGTGATAAAGTTGGTGTTTTCTACTATATATTATCAAAATATTCATTGTTAATATTTTAAACCTATAAAACCTGCTACATTTTTATCATTTGTGTTTGATAAGAAAAAAACTAAGATTTCAATAGTTGGGCCAACTGAACTGGGAAGGGGCTCGTACATTGTATATTATTCTTTCTTTTAATCTGACACGTTCCCTGTATTAACCGTTGAAGCACCATTGTCCAGCAGGCCTCTGTCGCATCCCCTGAATCCGTACAAGTTCCCTCAACGTGTTACGCTGACATGCTATGCCGTACATAATATATATTCCACAAATAATGGATGTCACATAATATTCTTGGAAAAAGAATTTCTATACTGGTCTACCTATACGTGTACCTTCCTGCAGTTTGTGCACGATTTTAATGCACACGAGACAGTCTATACAGGCGGAAACGGTCCAGTGTTGCCGATGTTAGCGAACTGGAATAGATTTTTTGAGCGGTTGTGATAGTATCTCAGATAAGTCACATCTTTTCAACAACCGGCTGGATCAGAAGGACGGTTATGGTATCACAGGTTAAAGTCGAAACGGATTGATGAATTTTGACCAGTTGTCAGAGTGGCCATGGTAGCGCAAGTGACACTGGGTATATTAAAAATTCATAAGAGCAAAATGGCAGATCTTAATCGGAAATTTATATTTCATTGGGACAGCTTAAACGGCTTTATAGAATTTGATATATGTATGTGACTCTAGGTTTGTCTTGACAGTGCGAGTGATACTGGGTCTGGGTATTTTATAAAATCAAAATGACGGATTTTAAATGCGACTGTCATTACATTAAAATTTCTATTTCAGGTACTACAGCCAAAATGGTTTGATGTATTTTGACGTTGATGGTTTACTAAGACCCATATTCTTACCACAATTAGCCAAAATTAACAATGTTTTGTCAACAACACGGCCAGTACGGGCCGGTGCTCCTCAGGGTTCGGTCCTAGGACCAATTCTTTATTCGCTTTTCATTCATGATGTCCCTTCCCCCAACAACTGTGAAGTCTACCTCTATGCTGACGACACTGCACTTGTCGCCCAATCGTGTACTGGTGATCTGGTTCACGATGGGTTGCAGAATGCGGTGGACGAAGTTCTAGAGTGGGCGGAACGGTGGCTGATAAAAATTAATCATTCGAAAACGCAGGCTATTTATTGCACCAAAAAACGTCGCGGCCCCCCAGCAGAGGTTTCTGTAGACGGAAATCGTGTACCATGGACAAATTCTGCCAAGTATCTCGGTGTCACCCTTGATAAAGGCATGACCTGGCAGAAACATACAGCATCTAAAAACACAAAATTCCAAATTGCGTTTCGGCAACTATACCCTTTGTTATGTAGATCCTCCAAATTGAGTTTGATAAAGTTCGACTATATAAAATGATTATTAGACCAGTCATTACTTATGCATGTGCAGCTTGGTGTTTTCTTGCCAAGACACACATGCAAAGTCTTCAAGTACTGCAAAGCAGAACTATGCGGACAATTTGCAACGCTCCATGGTATGTCTCAAATGAGACACTACACAGAGACCTTGACATTCCTTACTTGAGGGATTATGTCAAGCTTCAGGCGCACCGACGTTATAGTCAAGCGGAATCACACAGCAACCCTCTGTTGCGTGACTCAGTGGACTACACAGTGGAGCAAATTCGTAAACATTCAAGGCCACGGCTCGCACTGTAATCAAAAGTTAGCGTGAATCTTTAGTAAACTCAATTTAGTTCACCTCAAAATTAATCCGTGTACCAAGTCAAAAAGCCTAGGTGTTTCCTCTTAAACTAAGCATACCTGTTTTTCTTTGCTCTTCTCATTTTTTCTTCTCTTTCCCTTCCTCTTTTTCCTTGACTTTGTCTGGTTTCTGGGCAACCAGGCTGACAGACTCGACTAACGTACATTAGACAGTGACTAATGGGCAAAGGTCCTACGGACCGCCGAGACAAACAAGTGACGAATAGTACCACAATTAGCTTGCTCGCTTCCATGCTGTGATCGGGCTTTTTTGCGGCTTTTAAAAAATGTACTTGTACCTTATTGATCTTTTATTTCTAAAGGTCTGTCTCTAGTGATCTGCATCAACCCTAAAAAGGCCTAATTAATAAAATTATAGTGAGACCGCTGACCGCAACTGAGCCGACACGATGGCCATTTGCAATCTTGCTTTTCCTGTCTGCTCGGATGATAAAACGTAAATCAACTCACCAATTCGGACGCACCGGCATGCATTAGAATAGTAACGCTTTGATCTGTGAATGCGTACCTTAGCATTGTAAATTTGACTGTACTTTGTTATTAGCATATTGATTTCATACAGAAGAGCCGAAGTAACCCCTTTGCTATTGCAATCTGTAGGCGTACTGAGCTTTGCTTGGATTGATTTACTTGACCCAGCAATTTTGAATTCTGCACTTGCTTGAACACCTGTCGGTACTGTACCAAACACTATTGGTCCTAGTCTTTAATTCTCAATTGTTGTTTCTTATTATGGTTCAGCCCTCTACATGCACAACTAATATGAATATGTAAGACCCACTCTGCTTCTACTCAGTGTTTGTTCAGGCGATGTACCTTTAAAACGTGTTCTGCTAGACCATCTCCTTTTTTCAGTCATAATTCCAAAATCAATTCCTCCCTCAAGTGCTCTTTGAGCTATGGTCTTATTCTTTCTTTTCCTGCTGCTAGATGGACCCTTTTTCTTGAAATGAGCTAGCAAAATAACTGAAAAGTGGGCGAGGTTCTCTTGCTCATTTCCGGAGTCATTGTCGAGAGGACAAGTGCAGAACCCGCTCATCAATCACGTATTTAAAGAGGATACCTAGAAACATATTATTTTGCCCAAAAAAGGCACAATAAATAGCTGATTGGAAAAGGTAGTAGAACACCTTCAACTATCAGTTCTATTCCCTCATTTTCAAGAATCGGGTCCTTAGTATCTCCGATACAAGTTTTATGCCTATTAAACTCATGTCCGTTTTATACATTGCACTCCACCATTTTCAGTTCTTGTTGGCATTCTGTCACCGAAACGTCGTTATTTATTATACTATTGCTATAAATTTTTATCTTGCTTCTCGATCTGCTGCTGTAAAGCGTAATAGCTGACGGTATCTAGAGATTTGTTTGGCGACCTGTTACTGTTTCAAAACCTAAATAAATCAACAACAAATTCTAGCGATTTACAGCATTTCATGGAATGAGAAGTAAAGGCAACACTGCAGACAACATCCAGACGATAAAACCATCGACGCAGCAGGGTTTTTACTCGGATACATTTTATATAATATAATGTTATCTAGGTAGAGCTTCCCTGCCGTCTTCTATTACAAGGTGGCGACCGGTAGACTGTCAGATTGTGATGCTGACCAGTTTATTGAATGTTCAGATTGCTGGAAAAGATAAATCGTTCAGGCGCCATCAGGAGAAGAAATAATCTGACATGCTCATGAAACAAATATAGATATGATGAATTCAATACAATTCAATCGTATTTATTGTAACACACACACATCCACACACACTCTTCATTCCCTGTGCGGTACCTCCACCACCCCTGTTCTAGGCAACCTCAAACCCTTGAGGAGTGGGGGAAGAGCTAATTGCTCCCGAAGGCCTGGAGTGGTGCTGCGTGGTTCAGGCCGCTGCCGAGCGAGTTACCCCTCCCCAATTTTGCCCCTTTTTCCCTAAATTGACTCGATCGTTTATGCGTCGCGGAGGGGCTCTGACCTAAGCCCCGCATTCAGGTTGGTGAGCCTTCGCTCTTTCCTCGTCGACTGGCGTCAGTCAGTCAGTTAGCTGTTAGCCTTCGTCTCGTGAGGTTAGCCTCGAGTCCGTGCTTGACTCTGGCCGCCTCAATCGACAGGGCTTCTTCTTGTCCACCCGTTGTACACGGGCTGTTCTTTCCCCTCTTGAGCGTACAACTATTGTCGGTCTTCTCCCCTTTTCTTTGGCCCCATCACCTGCTAGTGCCAAATGTCTTCTTGTTGCAGCTGGCTTTTCGGTCTTTTATGCCGCTTTACTGTTCTTGGGTAGAATCCAAGGCATCCTTAATCAGCTGATTTCGATGTCGTTCGTTCTTTTCAAAGAACTTTCGGGCCCTCTCTCTCATCTGGATTACGACCGGTATCTGTCGGAGTTCGTCATATAGCAACTCTGTTTGGTACGTACCACGGTGCGTCCACCGACTCACGGAGTGCTATGTTTTGTTGAGCTTGGAGCCTCTTCTTCAACGTTCCGGCAACGTAGCTCCAAGCTACTGCTGCGTATGTCATGATTTGGAGCAGCACCATCTGGATCATGATGCTCTCATTCTTTAAGGATACTTTAAGTTCTTCTGCCTATTAAAGGTCTTAATCTTCACTTTCTGCACCTGGCCCACGACGTGGTTCTTCCAAGTGAGGTTTTGGTCCACCTTGACTTCAAGGTACGTGCTGGACTCCTTTCAATCGACCTCAAGTTCTTCGTCTCTTCTCCAGCCTCTCTCCATTCTGGTGGTCGTCATCTTTATTTTGGTTTGGGGTAACCTTCGATTTCTTCGGAACAGTACCGCTTCGGTCTTCTCAGGGTTGAGCTGGATCATCCACTTGATGCACCATTCCTCTAGGTTGGTACTCGCTCTTTGCAGATATATCGTAACCATGCGGGGTCTCGTACTATCCGCTGCATATGCTGTGTCATCCGCATACACATACAGTTGCGTTTGTGGAGTCTTCGGCATGTCTGAAGTGTAGATTGCATACAGCAGGGGTGATAGGACCGCTCCCTGCGGTACTCCTGCCTGCACAGTCCTCGTCGTCGAAGTTGTTGTACCAATCCTAATTCGGAATTTACGATGCTTCAAATAGGACTTCACCGTTGAGTATCCGATGTCTACCATCTTGTAGATCAGTTCGGAATGCCAAACAGTGTCGAACCCCTTAGCAGCATCCCTGAACACAGCTCCCACTGCTCGCCGAGTCTGGAACGACTTCGTTGCCATCTCGACCAGCCTTAGGACCTGGTCCTCTGCTGAATGTTTACTTGGGAATCCGAACTGTTCATCTGGAACTACTCGGAGTTCTTCAGTTTCGTCTTCACTTGATTACCCTTTCCGCAATCCTGCTCAATGCCGTCAATAGACTTATGGGTCTATAGTTTTGGAGGAACCTTGGGTCTTTCCCAGGTTTTGGTATGTTGATCACTTCGGCTACTTTCCAGTGTTCGGGAAAGTATCGGTGTCTCAGGGTGGCGTTGACAATGTTAGTAATTGCCACTATCGCTTTCCTCGGGAGCCTCTTCAAGACTCTGTTCCCGATTTCATCTATACCCGGTGCTTTCTTCACCTTTAGTCTTCTGATGATTTCCCTTACATCGCCTGGAGAGGTCATGTCATCTATGGCTCTTCCACCTCTTATAGCTCTCCTCGATCTTCTTATCACCTCCTCCATGATGAAGTCTTCGTCTTCATCGGGGTGGGTATTGAGAGTGCACTGTCTCTGAAGGTTGTGAGCAAAAGCTTCTGCCTTCTCTTCGGTTGTGTACATCATCCCCTGTTCGCTGTGTATTGGGGGATGGGGTGTCTCCTGTTTCTGAGGATTTTCGCCAAGTTCCACATTCCTGGATCAGCTGGAGATAGTTCTTCGAGTTTCTTTTCCCAGGTGCTCTGATGTTGCTGCTTCAATGCGTCTCTTGCCTGCCTTATCCGTTTGGCGTCTGGTCTCCTGGGCTCTGTTTCTTTTGGTGATCTTGCGATTTACCTCGTCAGGTAGGTCCCTGAACCTGTTTGGTTGCGTTATATCTTCCACGATGGTTGCGGCTTCTAACGCAGCCTTAATCTCCCCTTCTGGGTCCGTGACCGCTTCTTCTATGTCTTCAGGGCTGTCAATCTGAAATAGTGGTCCTAGTGAGCAGTGCAGTCTGATTTTGAATCGCTGCCAGTCCACTCGCTTCACTGTTCTCTGTTCCACAGGTGTTGTCCCATCTCCCAAATGTAGAAAGATTGTAACAAGTACATACATGACCGCCTATATGGCAAAATCCAGGGAAGGGCATGTTTGGTTTACAGGTTGTGCAGGATCAAAAATGTTGAGAAGAACTAGCCAACTATTCAAAATGGTAGCAGGAATAACGAAATAATATCTTCTATGTTGGGATGTTCGCCACTCCTTACGCAAGATTGGGTATCTTATTAGGAATATTTCACTATGGAGCACAATTCAGAGGAGGAGCATATGCCCCCCTTGTCCCCCCCGTTAGTACATACAGTACTACAGTTACAAATGGCGACGTCTGACCAATGGCCATTCATAGTTAACCATATTGCAAGTTTATTGCTACCTTAATCTAAAACATAGCGTAAAGAGAAGTAAACACTAATAGAAAAATATTATCCAAAAGTATATCGTCTAGTTGGCCTTTGTGCCAATCCTAAGCATCATGAAGAAACATAGGGTGAACATATAATTTGAATTGGAGAGAGAAAAAAATATTCAGATTGTGAGTTAAATTGCTGAAAACAAGATTTTACCTAAGGTAAGACGGAACAGAGGTTTTTAATATTTTGATGTCATATGTGACAAAGTTGTATTTGAACGTATCGGATATTTTTAACCAATTCGTGGAAGTTATTGAGTGATAAACGTGATCTTCCCTTCTTAAACTGTTAATATAGCGGGAGCATGTATTGTGTATTTTTTGCAGCCCCTATTTGGTATTACGTTCAGATGGGGATAATAAACAATGTTGCGGTAAGCTGTTTAACTGTCTCACATAACATTTTTTAATTGTTCTATTTTATAGTTTTTTTTACATATAGAGGCCTTAATCTGAGTAACTAGACCTACACACCAAATATAAACCTGAATTCTTTGGGCAATGTGAAAATGTGATTAAGGTATTATTGATAGATATGTTTAATTTTCATTTGAGAAAAGCACGGTTTTTCTTGAAGAAAAAAAGTAAAGTTGTCGATTTAGATGCGTTAAGATTGGAAGTCTAGATTAATAAGGTGTTAGCCATGTGGTAGTTGTTCGCAGAGAAACTATAAAAAACTTAATTATCATCAGCAAAGATTGACTTGAACAATGTTAAAGAGTGTTAGCGATATCAAAAGTACATGTGAGGAATGGGAGAGGCCCTAATGTGGATCCCTGAGGCACGCCGGAACAAATAGTAGTTTTTTCTAAACGTTTATTCTGCATCACAACATATTGATGTTTGCTTAGATAACCCTGTATAATTGTAGTCCCTGTTCTTGGCAGGTCAAAGTAAGACTACCAGTATCCCTTTATACATATACCTCTATGTGTGTGAACGTTTGTTCGGTAAGCTTGAAGACATACGTTTTTCAGTTGTGTATGATTAGACTCTTGAGTGTTCCGGCCATGGTACGGAGAATCGATCTGTTTACTTATTTCATATGGCGTTGATGACGTAACCGGCAAGAACGGTATCTACAACTATAGAAATTTCAGGGCTAGAACGTCAAATTCAATGTATTTTCATTTAAAAATCAAAAGCTTATGGTTCGGAGTGTCAAGAGCCTTACTGGAGTCTAATGAGACTAATATGGTTGCTTCTTGTTTATCCGCCGCTGTGTGTGATTTGGATGTCCACTGAACCGGTCTTTTACTACTCATTTTTCATGAGAAGTTAACACAATGTTCAAGAAACTAAAAGAAATGTTCCTTTCAACCCCTCATTCTCACCCAGATGTATCAGTTCCTCAGGGGTTTGGAATGGAATTTAACAATAAAATCGTTATATAAGACCTAAGATTATACCGTCACTAATTTCGAAGATACTGCTGGGTCGAAGGAAGCTCAATCACTTTACGATCATCTGGAACATTTGAGGCCATAGACCTACGAAAATGCGACAAATGTCAGCTTTTAAAGCTTCCATTCTCTCCAGTTCATCGACATCATCCTGAAATTTGATATATCGTTACAGAAAATGATTCAAATGTGTTAAACCATATGGCCGTGGATGCCAATATTTTTATTTGCATTACGAGTATTAATGCGCTCGTTCCAATGACTGTAGCATTTTGGCCTGCATTGCATTTTAGGAAATACAGGTCATTCGTTTGACCACCTGGTATATCCCAAATCATTAATGGCATAACATTATCTATTTGATACAGCGCTACTACTAGCCTTGATCACGATTCACTACCAGGCTTTGATAAATAAAAGTTAATAGGAAATGTCTTAGTTTCAGATTTTGCTTTCTTTTAGTAATGAAATATTACAATGGATCAATGACTTATAAATACAATCTTGTGTTTACGATTTGCTGAGGAACTGCCAGATAGATTCCTGATTTCTTAACTATTCCCTCATTTGTATGTCAATATGTCTTCTGTATTGAGAATCTAATACAATTCCTCAAAGAAATGAGGGTAAGAAAATGCTGACCACCCTGTGTTACATTGTAGAGCTTCTAACAGGTACGAAAAGCGGAACTCGGTTGTTAAACAAGTCAGTTCTGGCAAGTAACGTTTGTGATTAAGACCCCGGTTTTCTAACGCTACATTGCACTTAACACGGCATGACACATACGTAATTCGGTCTTGTTTAATGCACGTAACAGTTGAATTTCCTCAAACAGGGGATCATTAACGTCGCGATGTACGTAAAAAGAATTGTCATGGTGATGTGACTAAGCAAATAACATGCGTTGAAGGTAACGTACAAGATAGCAGTAGGCTACTTGACTCATTTCTAATTTTATAGAATAAATGAGTATTTCTTATAGCATTTGGCTCAGGAAAACGAACTATATTAATTTCAATGTTTAAAATCGCAAATAAGTACCACGACAAACTTAAGGAGAAGGTAGGCTTTGGACTGACCTCACAAATAACAAAAACTTACCTATATAAAAGTGTCATCGTTTTTGAAGTATTGAATTTTTTCTCAACTTAAAAAAAACAACCTACTAGGATGAATACCTTTGCCAGTAGAGCGAGGCAGCAGATAATGTGTCCCTTTTTTTCATTGTTGTTGACTATAGTCCGAATTTCAGCAGGTATCATGGAATAATATCAGGAGTAGTTAATAATATCGTTGTACTATTCAGCATGTCATTGGTCGGTAACTTAAATTTAAATCCAATAATTAGATTTTTTTCTATTCCAAATAGTACGTGTGGCGCCGTTTTGAAATCTGTATTTAATCAGCAATCTTTTAATCAATAAATGCAGTTATAGCCCAGTACATTTTTGTTTCGCCACAGATGTTCAAAGTTGAGGAAACAATATCAGAATGTTATAAATCCCAAAAAAGTCCTTATCTTATCATGGTTCCTTAATATCTTTTAATTACATTGCATTTGTATATGATAAATCAACAATTTAGAAGTATTTTATAGAAAAAACGAACAAAGTATAACCTTATTTGTACATCCAGCTAAAGACCACAGATGAAAAGGTTCGTTTTTTAAAATTTAAGAAAAAATTCAATATCTCAAAAACGGTGACACTTTTATATAGGTAAGTTTTTGTTATTTAGGGGGGTCAGTCCAAAGCCTACCTTCTCCTTAATACTCTGTCTAAGTCTAAGAAAATATTTTTCATTTTTAATACGAAATGGTAAAACCGCTATCGGCCATGATGTGACGACATACAAATTGTAAATAAAGAAACGTCATCCGTATGTGATTCGTGGACTAAAGCTATCTTCTTTAAGAATTTATAAAATTTCTGATTAACATCGGAAGTTATCGTTTCTCGCTTTATTGAAAAAAAAAACATGGACATTGGATTCGTAAAAGCAGAAAGAACAAATTTGCCGAAAATTGACACATTGGTGATTGGTAATTTTTTGGCATTCAACCCAGATTTCTACTCTACTGAGCTGAGAAATTTCAAGAGATCAATGTACAGTACATCTGATATAATCAGATACATCAAAAGAAAGAATAAGTAATACGCTTACATAACGTTTCTCTTCAGAAGGCTTTCAAAACTAAGCTCATGCGTCATAGGATCTGAATGATTTTACCTAAGACTCGTATTGTATTTCTTCTTACAAATCTGCAAGGGAATAGAACTGTGATGATGCCGTAGGTTACGTCCAACTTAAACGAGACGATAAAATCTGCACAGTAAAATGTAAGATAAGGCGTGGTTTTAAAGTAAGTACCGTTTTGACATGAAAAAACAACAAGTAAATTTTGTCCCAAATTAATTTATTCACTTGAAAGGCCATACTTTACTTTTCTACGTAATTCCCATTACGATTGAGGCATTTATCGTATCTTGGGACCAGCTTTTGTATGCCATCATCAAAGATGCTTGCCGCCTGAATAGACAACCACTGCTTCACATTTTTGGCACCCAGCGTGAACACAATTGCCGATAATTTAAACGTTCGGACACAATTTCGTAAAGAACACTTCTTGAGGCAGCAGAAAACTGTTCAGCTAAGGAAGAAATTGTGAATCGTCTGTTCTCTTTTACTTTACAGTCCACTTTTTGAATCAGGTCATCGGTAATGACTGAAGGCTCCCACTTCGTTCCTCATCATGAATGTTTGTAAGGCCATCTTTAGAGGCCCTAACCCATTTCCGCACCATTCCATCACTCATTATGTTTTTACCATACACTTCACTGACTTGGTGATAAATGTCAGCTGATTTGAAGCCTTGATCACAGAGAAACCGTATTACAGCACGCACTTGGCAGTCGGAGGGATTCTCAATCGGTGGAGGCATTTTAAAATCACGCAAACAGATGTAGACTCGATCGAATGGTTCCGTAATGGCGTCTGTGGCTTCCCAACAGATGTAGCTACACGACGCGCATCCGCTAAAATGCGATCGCAGCGCTGCGGCGGCGTAATTTAAAAACGGTACTTACTTTGAAAACCTCGTATGTCCCGAACTTGAGGTATGCTCCAAGCAATAAGTACATAGTGTTACGTCTTCTTTAACGGACGATACAATAACTATAATTGCTATATTTCTCATATATACTAGTAGAAGTCATGTTTATATATTTAAAGTTTGAGAGGTTATAATGCTGTCAGCTGCTGTTTACAAATGGTATGATGTCAGACCATTAATATGGGCCAAACATGGCGGACAGCGTTTTCGTGTGTCTAAGGAAAACATATTTTTAAGTTTAAGTTTTACGGTCTGAAAGAAATATACTATTAAATTTGTTGATTCATAATCGTGTCATTAAAATAAAAGGAATTTTTTCATTTGTTGGGCATATCTTATACTTAAAAATCATCTTATTAAGTAATAAATTATCCATAAAAATTAACACTCTAGTAAACTATTTGTAATTTACTTAAAATTAGTTTTTTTATGACAATTTAAAGTTCTTTCAAGTAATAAAAACGTAAACGTTTATTGGTTGCCAATGAACAACAACAACGTAGTTGAATTAATTACTTTTATCGGCAGTCACTTTTGCTGTGAAAAATATTTACTGCTATTTATATTCACAGGAATTATTATAGTGGCAAGTTGCAACCTTTCCGTGATATGGTTACACCAACTAGTGCTCAGAACGCGTCATGTTTTTTTTCCATCGGCACAATGCATTGTGGTCGTATAACATGCCAGCAACGACACGAATTCGACTATGTGGTCTTTCTGCGAATGCCACAACGCGTTATGTAAGAGCCATAACACAAATTTTGCGATGTGGGTGTTTTACGTGATCACAACATGTTGGGAGTATTTCTTTCGCTCATCGTAGGCCAAGAAATATCGAGATTTTAAATAATGAGGTCTCACAATCCTCGGATCAGTAATTTTTTTTGTCAAGTAATTAAATTCCTTATTCATTTATATAAAATTGGTCATATAGTCATATTTCCCCTTATAATGTCTAAACTAACAATCTAAGAATATAAGACAACTATTTATTTGTGGAGAAAAAAATTGCATACAAAAAGTCTTTTGTTTTCTCGATGCCTTGATGGTTCTTGAAGTACAAGGAGGGAAATTTGAAAATTCCTATCAAATCACACGATCATTATCAAGAATAGATACCCTTTTAAAGTAAATCAATTATTTACTACCACGTGTATGAAAAATGTAATATTTTTTTGAAAATTTGTGATGTTTTCATTATAAAGATCAAATCGCTCACTTCCATCAGTCACCTTATTGACGATTTTGTCACTGTCGATTTCAGTAACCGTTGCAGCGACTTCAGTGGAAGAAGAGATGTAGTAGGTAATGCTAGTTTACCGAATCACTCCCTTTCTATTAAAATCGTCGCAGTGGCAAAATAGCCAGTAGACAGACTGATGGAAGTGGGTGACTTGTATTTTCACAGCGAAGACGTCTGAAATCATCTGTACTTAAACGTGGCAGCAAAAAAGAATTTTTTACTCTAAAATGGTACTATTGACAATAGACAATAACTTGTGGAGTTATCCAAACATGAAGACACGTTAACAACGTACGCAACACGTGTGATACGAACTTTCGTCCCTATGCCTACTCCAAGAATCATCAGTAAAATGACCACATTTGTAGAAAATTCCATTATCTATAAAAGTAGTACATATACCTTCACCCTTCAATTTCTTCAACCCATTGACTTTATGACAAGTTTTTATAGAAAGAAATGATACATTCAATTCCCTACAAAATTGCTACTTTTTAAAATAACGGAAAATCCTCCCGACCTATCATGAAGCCAATTTCGGCGTATGAAAGTCATCTATAAATATTTCTCTGTTATAAGGAATATGCACGTGGAAATCTGATAGGTGCGTTAAATTACTGGGGCTGGAAGCATATACATATTCTACCGCCAAAAAAATGAGTCATACCGTTACCAATCCCCTGAAATCCCCAACCCCTGGCTGTCAACCCCTACAAGAATTTTTGTGAAAATGATGAGGAGCAACAGAGTTTGAACACTTTGTATAGCTTTTTCTTCGTGTTTTTACTTTTAAAGGATCGTTTACAACATGATATGATCTTTTCTTGATAGTAGGAAGATTATGTCCTCCCCAACATGATTTCGATACCAGGGGTCCTTCTTTTTTTTTTTAACTATTTATCAATGACTTGTCTGAATTTATCCCTTCTGCGCATCTTACTATGTTTGCGGATGACATTACTGTAGGATTTACCTATACCACTACTGATGAGATTCACTTCGCGATGGACCAGTTTTCAGCGTGGTGTCAACGCAATAAATTGCTGGTGAACGAAACTGTCATTGTTAATTTTACCACCTGTAGACGTATCCCAGAAGACAACATATTACTCAGTATCTATAAGATATCGCATCACTTCAAGCACAGTTTTTGACAGTATGTTGTGCTCGATCAATCAGGCTGATCGTGCATGCATGATCTTAATGACAAGGATTTGCCCACTGTCAACTTCGCGCTTACTCATAGTCACGTGTCGTACAACGTGATGACATCGGATAACTCCATAGAGTACTTATTGCTCAGAAACGATTGCCGAGACTAATATTTGACATAAGGCCTACCGAATCTTGGGAGGTGTTTAAGCAGAGCCACATTCTCATACTTTCTTCTGTTTATATTCTCATTTGTGTTACTTTTTTCAGAGGAAATGATAGTATATTTTCTGACCTGTCACAAAATAATCAGTATAACACCCGAAACGTCAACATCTAACTCATTCAGATGTATTCTACCTGATACCTCAAAAGTCTCCTTTCTATAATTTTGCCGATTTGTTACTGTCGATAGTTTACCTAGTATATAGGGCACTCACAAGCTGCGACAAAGCAGAAGTTAAAAACTTCCTCATGAGACACGCATTTTATAGCGTTTATGAATTAATCGCATTTTTTATTGTATTATTTTATGTTACTTACGTTTGAATTGTTTTCATGTATTTTATATACCTATTGCTGTATTTTAGGTCCATTATAATTGAAATCATGCTTAGTGCCTATATTGCATTTGTACCTATGACTGACTGACCACATGTACTGTGTATCTTCAGTGGCCAATAAATCGAATGTCTAACGACCTAGCTCCGCCGTCACTGGATTGATTTTCGAAAATTTGGCATAGTACTAACCTTGTGTGAAAATTTTATCAAAATCCGCGCAGCATTTTTCAATTTATAGGCGGTCCAAAGATCAGCGGACAGACAGATAGACCGACAGAAATGAGTGACATAGTTCTTTCGTGATGTACATGTCATATAACATCCAACAAATAGGGTAAAGAAGGGTAAATTGTACCGATTTTTAAATTTTTGACCACTGTACTCAAAAATTAAACTCTTTATGGATAATATTAGTACACAAGTACAAAATAACATTTAGGTTTCTATGAATCAAAAGTTCAACTGAATCAAACGACATATTAAGCAAAAAAAAAATACAAAAATAGAGAGGCTTGCAAGTGGTACGATTAAGCGAACAGGTTAGTTTAATCGTTCCATCGGTTTTTAAATCATACCACTAGTTTGTTATTTACAGTTCTCCACACATATTTTTTTATTTGTTTTTTGGTTCCTGCACTGATGTGTGGGCCCATTTTTCACATTTAATACATCTCACCGTATCTTCAATAATGTTCTCTTCATATATAAAGCAGTACCAATCAGTAGGATCAATTTGAGCCTTCACCTTGATTTTGAAGTGGAAAATTGGCCGTCACGTGTTTCAAAAAGAGAGGTAGAAGAAAGCTCAAGTTTTTTTTTACTTTTTTGGTTGATTTTTGCCTTTGGTTACGTTTGTTTTCTAATTCATCCTTATAGGGCGTGGTGCTCAGAATGACGGGTGGTTGAGAAAATTTTCGTCTCTTAGCGTAACCCTTATTTTCGGGTAGAGGGTACATTTCCACAATCGAGATATTGAGATCTGTTGTGTTGCAATTTTTGTTTTGTTCAGTACTGTCACTGTGAACTGGTGGCTCAGTAGCATCGTATTTAAGCTCAGGAGTCGTTTCACGTAGATTTTCTGCCTCTCAGTCCTCACTTGCTTTTTCTGAATCATTTTCGAGCAAGGCATTAGCAGCGATAGACAGATCGATAGATACATTTATTGTCTTGTAGATAAAAAAAATGACATAAGACTCGTCCTAAGAGGGAGGTATATAGTGCACATAATTAAAAATAAAAACGAAACAAATATAAGTATTTACAAAGTGCAAACACGGACAACGTAAGGCGTACAGACATTCACATATAAAAAACGTTTAAAAAAATAAATCACAGTGCGAGGTATTCTGACAAAGAGTAGAAACATTTTTCAACTAATAAATTTCGTAGTTTACATTTAAAACTAGCAATACTACTGACATTCCTGAGGTTAGCTGAAAGTTTGTTATATATTCTGATGCAGGTGTATTCCGGTGACTTTCCGAACAGCATCAGTATGTGTTTTGGAATACTCAACTCTCACCTGCCCTTGTATTATAATGTGTGTTGATGTTTTTGTTCTGTATAAATTTTGTTTTGTTTGTATGTGTGAAAAGGGCGCACTTATAAATATGAATGCTTGGTAGAGTCATGATGTTTTTACTTCTGAAGATATCTGTGCAGGATTCTCTTCTACGAATGTTGAATATCAATCTGATTATTCCCTTCTGTTGAACAAATGCTCTAGAAATTGAAGTTGCTTGTCCCCAAATTATGATGTTTCTTGATAAATGTGAGTGGACGAGAGCATAATATACATTTAGTAAAGCTGACTCTGATAAGCAAAACTTGTGCTTAAGAATCGCATAATATGATTGGTTCAACTTTTTACACACACTGTCCATGTGTTGTTGCCAACTGAGTTTTGCATCCATTTCTATTCCCAAGAATGTCGTTGTTTTCGATGTCTCATGATTTGCTAAAATAGGGGAGTTTGTGTAAAAATGTACATCTGACTTTTCGAGGTTTAAAATCAAACGATTTACTTGGCACAACACTCTCAATTCACCTTTTACTTCATTTATTTTTGCAATAATGTCATTGCGTGTAGTTCCACTTACAAGAACTGACGTATCATCCGCATAATTTGTTACAAATCCAGAGAGATGCAAATCACTTATATATAGAATGAATACAAGGGGTGCTAAAACTGAGCCGTGCGCTGCTCCAATGTCGATACTGTACGTTGCGGATGTAATTCCGTTAACTTTTGTTTTGAATTTCCTGTCAGACACGAAAGACACTACCCAATCTAATATAAAACCCCTTAAACCTAAATAAAATAATTTTTCCTCGAGAAGTCCAATGTCAATTGTATCGAAAGCTTTCGATAGGTCAAAAAACATGCCCGCGATACATTTATTCATATCGAGCTGTTTATATATCTGACATACAAACTCTTAAGTAGCAGTCTCTATTGAATGAAGTTTCCTAAATCCATGCTGCGAGCTTGGGATAAGGTTGAGTTTTTCAGCATATCCCAAAATTCTTGAATAAATCGCTCTTTCGATTATTTTAGAAAAGATTGACAACAATGATATGGGGCGGTAATTATCAACTTGAGTAGGATCTCCCTTTTTTGGAACGGGAACTATTATCGCAAGCTTCAGGGATTTAGGAAATTTGCCTTGATAGACAGACATGTTAATTAAAGTAGTGAGAGGACCTGCAATTTCATTTAAAACACTTTTAATAACACGAGTAGTTACACCGTCACTACCACACGATTGTTTGTTTGGAAGGTTGGATATGATTAATTTCACTTCTTCATCGGTGACCTCAGTGTAGAACATTGAATGCGCTGTCTCAGAAAATACAGTGAGGTCAACCGGCCATATTCCAGTTCTTTTGAAACCATTAATGATAGTGCTTATTGATGCTGTTTTTGCATAGGCATCAGAGAGCGATCCGGTCATGTTGTATTGAGAAACAGTGTTACCAGGATTGCTTCTTAAAAATGTTTCTAGACCTTGAGAAAAATAGGATTCCATAGGCTTAAAAAAGCTCACGTCTAACGGCTGCAACCGATTCGTAGTTTGGCCAGGAAGTTGCAGTGGTACAATTCCATGACTTTTTGCTAAAATGAGTGCCTCTAGATTTTTAGGGTGCGTGTGTTGTGTGGCCATCTAGTAAGAGTAAAACTTTTTTTTCTGTACTTGGTTTTACGTAATCAATGAAGTGTTATATCCAGTATCTAAAATTGTAACAATAGTGCCAGGTATTGCACCTATTACCAGCTCTGGAGCCATACGGTTTCTCTTAAAAATTATCATGGGCGGTACAGTTTGACCGGCAGCACTGGCACAAACGACAACTGTGGAATATTTCACCACTTGCTATACCTCCAACTTGGTGCTTTCCTCTACGTGCAATTATTTTTTGATTCCGTTTGTGAACTGTTGAAAATCCACTTTCATCAACATTATGAATTCTTTTAGCCGTAAAACACATTTTTCTAAAATATCGAAAAACTCATTGACATTTTTTTGGTCGAATCCAGTTGCTCTGGCCATGGAGATTTTCTCTGGTTGTCTAAGTGACAGTTCAGGATGTCGGTCCATAAAAGAATAATACCATCCTTTTCCCACCATTTCCTTATTGATATTGAAACGGTGTGGAATATCATTCCGAACAGCTATTTGAAAAGCCAATCGTCGAATATCCCGAATTGTTACACCAAAAAATCTTTCTTCCAGCTTTAAAAAATGGTTTGCCAATTCCATTTCAATTTCAGGGCTAAAAGACTGAACATTTTCATTTGACTTTCTATTTAAAGAGCGCAAGTTCCTTCTAAAAGTGGGCTTTGGAATGTTGTAACGTCTGCAGCACTCATTAAACCAACACTGGTTTTGTTTGAATGCATTAATCGCATGGTCCATATCTTCTGAGGTCCATCGACAGTGTTCCCGTTTTGTTATTTTCTTATTTCTTACTTTACTCAACTTCTTTTTTAAAAACCTGTAATGAAAACTTTGTTGAAAATCGAAGCAAAGAGCCTCAGTTGGGTAAATCCTACCGGTACGATTTACAAAACCGTGGGTGGTACGATATACAGAACAAGCACGACTTTATGTTTATCAATTAAATTTCAACCTAAATAAACCCTTTTTCAATTAATTATTACAGAAACAACTAACTACATGTCCATAAAATACGTAAAAAATATATCTTAAAAATATCTACTTACCAAATGTAAAAAAAAACTTATGAATAGGAGCAAAAGATAACATGAACAACACTGCTTTTAACCCCAAACTGACTTAGTGTGAAGTAAACTGCAAAGAATAATTTGGGCGGCGCAAATATAATCATAAAAACATCTAAATTTTGACAAGAGGTGTCACGGGTAGTAGATCATTATTTCAAAAATGGTGGTGGTACGATTTACCCGGCGGTAAGCTTTATCCGACATTACCTTAGATTATCTCACTTTCGAAATTTTATGCGATTACAATCCTTCCTGGCAGGTAGTCGTGGGAAGTATAAATTACCCATTTCCAAGCCTATTCACCGTTTTCGATCTTTAAACGTAACATATATACACTTTACATCATCTATAAACGTCAAAGAAAAGCGCCCATAACTCTCCGTCCATACATGCAGCCGCAGCTTTGACATTTCTCCGGTGGCATTACTCGCCGGCACCGGCTTCACTCTATTGCATTACCCGCCCTGCCGATCCGCGATCCGGCGCGAAATACCATGTTCCAGAACTAATGAAATGATTGATGTGTGTGTTGTGTATGCCTCCGCACCATCGGTCTGCGATTCCTTTTGCAGCACGTCGTTCTACCGCTCCGACAACAGCTGCTTCTACTAAATTAAAATCGATGAGTTTTTCGGAAGTTTGGCGTTATGCTATTTACATTAGCGATATGCTCCACTGGGCACGTACTGATGATGCAAAGGACGACGTTGAGAGGACGTATTGAACTCGAATGGTTTTGAAGGCAGCGTAGAAAATTTTCCGTGAATCATTTTTAATTAGTTACTTGACTCGGACACCAAAAGGGATGAATAGCACAATTCATCGTACGCCACTGATAAGCGCGGCGTTCCTTTGCAACGGCAAAATCGGTGCTGGCGGATCTCTCCGTATTCGAAAATGACAGCAGTTGTGTGCAATATAATGTTTGAGACTTTTTGACATATACAGGGTGTTCCTTAATGTTATGCGAATATTTAAGGGTGTGAATCCACATGAAAAATTAATGTTGGTTTACTTTATAAACTATGGTCCAAAAATGTCTCCTTACAAAAACTCGGGCTGTTGAGGTTTTAGGAAAAAAATGGAAATTAATTGATATTTTCGGAACCGCTTCAGATATTTCACTGATATCGAGTACGTAGTGAAAGTTAATAAAGTTGCATATTTTTCAATGCAAAAATAATTTTTAGCTTTAACAGTGGCGTGCGTAGGGGTATTGACTTCGATATTTTTTACGACTCTGAAAATATTAATTAATTTCCATTTTTTTCCTAAAACTTCAACACCCCGAGTTTTTGTAAGGAAATATTTTTGGACCATAGTTTATAAAGCAAACTAACATTAATTTTTCATGTAGATTCACACCCTTAAATATTCGCATATCATTAAGGAACACCCTGAATAATAAACTTCCTTTATATATTAAAGCCATTACATGTATTAGCGCTTCTTTCTTTTGATTTGATTAACAGTGACCTGAACACAATATATATCAGCTGCACATAACTTAAGGCTAAACGCAACTAAATCCAAAGTTATGATATTCGGACCAAAACCAAAACAATTGTAGTTGAAGATCTTTGTCAATTAGCTATTCCTCTACAAATCGTAAATGTCAGTAACAACCTCGGTTTTTGCCTTCATGTGAAATAAATACGTTCAAAATCATACAGCATTCTTACGCCATTTACTGAATAGCAATTAAAAAATATAATTGTGCGATACACTAATCGTTTCTAAAATAACTTATTGTGATGTTGTTTATAGACCGGCTCTACTGTAAAAAGATAAAATAAAAACAACCACTACTAAATTCGTTTCCGTTTCTCTCTTGGTATAAGAAAATTCGATCACATTAGTCACATTTATACGGAAAAAAAATTAAATTTACAAAATCTGAGAACTTATAACCCTTTGACTATAGTTCAAAAATTCTGGTCGAGAGATCACAAAAAAGTTAGACAACAACCTAACAACTAGAAATAGCCAGCCACTACCCAACTAACAATTATCACTCCTATTAGAGTTGCAAGAATGATTATACAGTATTCCTTACAAAACATTGTATACTGTAAGAACATTTTCAAAACCCCCTAAGAACAGCTATACAAGCGGAATGGGGACACCTAATAGGACACTTCAGACATTTAAGAGGTTGTATATGGGCTGCAGGTAACAGTTATAAAACAAAAGTGTAAGCCTCTTGCAGCCGCTATAGGACATTTGCGTCAGTGCAAGATTCAGTTTTTGTCAACTATACAACTATTCTGTTACGTGATTCTACGTTATTGCAACCAAACTATTTCTTATGTATTGTATAGACGAGGTGAAGGATATATAACTAACACATTACAGTCATCTTGTTTACTTACATATCGGCCATTGTGAAGTTCATACACAGGTATATCATAAACTTCTACACTGTGATATAGGGCTATTGAATTACTTGCGCAGCAAATTTTATTGTGATTATCGTGCAAAGTAGTTTCGCAATTTCTACGGGCTTCGTATTTGATTCATATTTTGATAATGACCAAAAGTATGTCTAGATTTTTAAGATGGAAAACTGAACTTATCTGCGTTAAATCTTCCACAAATCCTATATTTAGACTCAATTACACTAATGTTTATCACTTTATATCTGTAATTTCGAACTGAAACATAATTATTTAATGTCAAATAGAGGAATAAATGTTTGCCCAATATGGCGGGTGGTTGTGTATAATCATGGCTTCGTCCATGTTGTCTTCAGTTTATTAGAATGTTTTGGTGTTGCCTGCAGGTGTTATACAACAATTTGACAAATGTCAGAAATGAAATACCGACAGAGTCGAATGATTTACCTAGAATTTGTACCAGATCTATATCTTCTGTTTGAATAGTTGATAAAACCTTTTTAACCAATATGCATGCGTTGTTTGTCTTAAAACATTGGTTATGGCATTTTAACAAAAATGTGACAGCAGAAAGTTAGGTTATGGTGAAGTTGTATACCAAGATATTTAGCATATGTACAGCCTTTAACAGTAACTAAACAACAGTTGTATAAGTGCTTCCGTTGGTAGCCATTTGTTGGCTAAAGTAGTAAATTTGCACAGCAAAACAACAAGGCTCGGGTTTGTTTTAGAAATGTTACCATGGATGCCACAACACAACCATTTTGACTAACCTGCAAATATGCCGTATAAAATAGTTGTATAAACGTTTATGCAACAGCTAAAAATTTGTCCTATAAGGTGTTGTGTAACTATGGGATAAGAATATTTTAAACACCTCATTTTAGAGCAAATATGTTGCAGAAAGCAAATTTGAATTCCACACAACATTAAGCCAGCATTTTGGTGTTCTGGCAACAACAATAGAGAGCTTTTATGGCTGAACGGTTCTTTTACCAAAAGCTTATAGCACTACTTTACTAGTTGGGTAGTTATACACTATCATTCAACGTCACATTACTAAAAGAGCTTTTTACTTCCTAGCTGTCAAGGTGTACAATAATCTATCTTTAAAGAACATGAAAGAATATGCTACGAAATAGTGTAACCATCCTCTAGCCACTTTATCTATACCCCTTCATTGTCGTGACATAAAACTAAATAGATACACATATTAATATTTAAATGAACACGTGTGCTTTGTCTGTTTTTATATCATTTGGATAATTATTCCATTGAATAGTAATTTGGTGTCAGGTTGAGTTGAAAAATACCAAAGTGATATATTTTAAACTTTGCCCAAAGATGGAATAAAGGCAATTTTATATTATTATTATTATTATAAATACCGATTGCAAATGAAGCCTTTGGGGCAAAAAGGTGTTAACTCAGATTTTATAGTTTGGAGATAATTGGCCTCAAAGTTTAAATCCTGACATTTTTTTTAAATAGTGTTGGAGCTGATTTTATTATTGAAGGTTATTCTAGACTCATATAAAGGTATCTCGTTGTTGAAAAAATCTTTTTAAAAAACTGTTATTTGCTTGGTCCCGAAAACGAAAGTAGCAGAAAGGTATTAATTCTATGATGTTATTTATTAAGAGTAAACATTGTTCTTACAAACTCACAAAAGTAATAACAGCTGATAATCCACTTATAAAATTTTGATGAAAGCCTGTAAAATTTTCTTGTATTAAAATTTGTTCCTGGATATTATCAGACTTTTTGGCGCCAATAGGTCGATTTCCATCGACTTTCAATAATAATGGTTCATCTTCTACTCTTCTATCGATATTCCGCTGTTTTATTACATCAATAATAGTCCAATTTTCTGTTTCAAATTCTTAAATCTGGATCTATCTTAGATCACTGACTGAAAATTTCTCATTTTATATCGACCAGTCCAAGTTTTCTTGGAAGTTCTTTAATATCTACAAATTTGTCCGCCACTCTTATAATATTAAAAGGTGTTCTTTTTCTGGCTTCTGCCATGATTGAAATATATTGATTCGCCGTGTAAATTAGTTGGTGCTTTTCTAGACTTGTCTACAGGTGCAAAATCTCGATGAGAGACGATGAAGGTATATCCTACTTCAGGGAACTTATGGTAAATTTTTTTGAACATTCCAGAGATCTTAGGTAGTGCCATAGACAGGCAATATAAAAACTTATATTAGCCACCTGCCGAATGACTCCAGGCAATCAAATGATCGGAAACCATGCCTTGGTCCTCGATATTTTCCAAAAAGGCCATAAGTGAGTGCCAACCTCTTCAGGACCGCGATTTCGGCCCGCAGGTGGAAAAAATCTTTACCATTTGGTTGCTGTGTTGATATCAAATGTATTCTTAGAATGTAGAGCCATACTTGTAGAAATTCTCGGCAAGGGAAGCGTCTTTTGTAAATCAAATGTGGAGTATATGATTTTTTCGTTTGTTTTTGATATGCCTCGAACATATTTTTGTCCGTTAAAAGCTTCTTTATACGTTTGAAGTTTACCGATTGAGGCTTTTGATATAGTTAACACCTTTATGAATCGCTGTATCGAAGAAATGAAAGCCACCTTTGGCCTGATAGACGTATTACCAAAAAAGCACCCTTTTAACACCTTTTTGCAGTACAAATCTTAAAATTCGAATAAATCGAGTTAACACCGTTTTGCACCAAAGTCTTCAAATGAAAGCTTAGCCGCTCTAAAGTGACAAAGTCACCAATACTATCACTTCTAGTTGACCTCGGTTTAACGATGGAACGCTTGCATTTTGCCATAATGCACCATATCATCACATAGTGTATGTGTTGTGGCCATATAGTAAAATTGGACATTTCATCAAATGATTGAGAGGCTACTTCATGAAATAGGCAAGCATGCTTGATCAGATCGGAAAATATTTACATTACATTTCAAGATGGCAGTCGTTAATAAAAAAGTTGTTTTCCGAAATGATAATTCTAATCACTCGTTACCAAATAAGGAAGAAAATGAGATTAATAGACCACGACACAAAATGTACTCGACTTCTCGAGTATTATGCGGGTCACGCAAGTACCAGTCAAAACATCAAACAGCCGTGGAAGTCGGAATATATTTCACAGGTTATTACTTCGCTTTTTTCCATTATCATTTATTTATTGCAAGTCAATTGCCATGCAATTTTCAGAAACAATAACTTAGCACACCTTTGTCCTGTTACAATCGCTAACTATAAATACCGAGCAGACAATTGCATTCAGTTTCCCATCGCATAACAGAAAAACTTCTGTCGAAATCCATATTTCAGTCGGAGCACCGCACCTATTTCCATTCGTCACGCTTCTTTCAAGTTTCAAGGAAGCCGAGCCCGAGATGAAAGTTGACAAAAAAGCAAATATTATTGGAGATCATTGGATTAGGCCCTAATATGGGTCCGCCGGAGCTTAATCGGATTCGACGAAATTCACATCAATGGATCTGAAAGTGAAGAGAAAACAGTGCCTTTGTTAAGTTCTTTCGCACGAAGTGACATGAAAAATAGAGGTTTCGGCTTGGGATCAAATATTTGAGGAACTGAAGCTAGCAGCTGTTGTTTACTTAATAAATGATGTGAATTCGTTTTATGTACAATTGCAATATACGTAATGCGACCAAATGAAGCGTTGTAATGTCAGAAGAGAGCAAGTTATAAGAAATACCTACTAATTTGAAAATGTTTAGGTCATACTTTAGATTTTTAATTTTGATTCTACTCATGAGCTACTATGCAAATGACAAATGATATCACGAACGTTTGTACGTGTTAGGTACCAGGCAACTTGACTTCATCCTTTGTCTTTGATCAGACAATTCCACTAATTTTTAACAAAAGCGGAATGAGAGGCACTCAAATCCCTGAAGAAATCTCACAATATATGAGAGGTTTATTATCGGAAAGCAATAATTTTAGGTTTACTGCTACCTACACTGAATACATAGCCTTTATAGCCGATAAATTATATTTATAAGCATATATTTTTACGAGTTTCTAAAGTCAATGTAATTACCATCCAAAAATACAAATGTGGGATTCCTATCCATAAAAACTTTTATTTTTATGTCCTTGCGATATCGCTAAGTCAATTATTGTGGGTTGTAAAGTGCTTTAGTTGTTGATAACAATGCTGTTTTTGGGACTTATTTATGGCTAGTGTTCTGTTGCGTTATTTCAAAAAGAAATAAAATGGGGATACAGACATAACAACAGAACGACTGACTGCAACAACTGTTATTTATTGTGTTTGGTAATATGCACTTTTATAGGAAGGGAGATATCGTGCAGAACGGATTTAGTGGCGGCTTTTGTTCAGGATCATTTTATTGTTTATAACGCTAACGCATTCTTGAATTCAGATATACAGCAGACCAGGGAGATACTATAATTTCAGAAAAAATAATAATATAGGCGAATTTCACAATGGAATTACCTTTTCGAAGATAAATGTGCTTAGAGATATAAAATACGTCACTGTTAGAAGACATGCACGATTAATAGAATTATCTAGGGCATAAATCTGCCTTCAAAAAGTGAGACTGTAAATTTACTGTCACAAATAACTTGTCATTGCAAAACAAGGTCGATGTTGAAATGTATTCTTTTAATGAAAGTTCATAGTAGTAAATCTATTAGTTGAAAGCTAAAAAGTCTTTGGAAAGATTGACATCTAGAGTTTGTTTATCATAGATGACCAGCATTAAAAAACAGGTAGCGTCACTTCAGCAACGAATTAGTTACACAATCAACCTTCAACTAACAACGATTTTAACACTCACGACTGTGAAAGTTAACTGGAGTTTCTCAAAGGTGTTAGGGTTAACTAAATTTGATAAATATGGGTACGACAGCAAAAGTTTGTGAGTTAGTTACAGTACTTGTCGAATATGGGTCTGAATGAGGAACGCCTGTCCATTTACTCCAAATACCATAATTCATATACTAAGTGACATATAAATCCAAACACCCAGTTTAAATGGTTTTATTTTAATAAAATATTGTATAAGTACTTAAAGAAGCATAATAAGTAAATGATAAAAATTTCAAAATGATTGCGCTGCTTTAAAGCCTTTTGATAATGTGTGGATGCACCCTGATGTGCTACGCATTCTCCAACGCGCCTAGGCATGCTTCTGATCAGGTGGTCAATGTCCTGCTGTGGTATCTCATTCCAGGCAACCACCAACTCCTCTCGAAGTGCTTCTAGAGTCTGAGGAGGACGTTGCAAATTGAGCAATCTCCTACCCATCATATCCCACACGTGCTCAATTGGGGATAAGTCGGGAGATCTTGGTAGCCATGGTAACAATGTGACATCATTATGTTGAAAGAAGTCTATTGTGACTCTTGCAACATGTGGGCGGGCATTATCTTGTTGGAAAGTTGGATCTGCCAGGGTGTCAAGATAGGGTAAAAGATGGGGTTCTAGAACTTCGTGGATATAACGCTGCGCGTTCATGTTACCTCTGATGAAGATTAAAGGTGACCTGGAACCATAAGCTATAGCACCCCAAACCATAACTCCAACAGTGTGATGAACATGTCTTTCAACAAAAAACTGTGGATTCCTCCTTTCACCACGTCGCCTTCTAACCCTGGCACGACCATCGTGCATGCCTAAACAAAATCGAGACTCGTCACTGAAAACAAATACTGCTCCATTCCTGATCCCAGAGTGACCGTTGTCTGCACCACTCAAGGCGATTACGTCGGTGTTCTCGAGTTAAACGGAGGACCCAGTGTGGCCGGTATGAAAACAAGCCAAAACTTCTCATTCGTCGTTAAACACTTCGCATACCAATAGGTCTTCCGTGTTCTGCAAACCATTCATTTGCAATGGACCTGGTAGTGGAGAAACGGTCCCTTAAGGCCAATAATCTTAGGCGGCGATCTTCACGGCGGCGGCGTCCAGTGTCCCTTGCTCTTTGCGTACGGCCTTCTCGAAGCCATGCCTGACAACACCTAACCACAGTGTCTACACTTCTTTGCACTCTAACTGCAATTGCCCGGAAAGAAAGTCCAGCTGCCCGAAGTCCCACTATACGGCCCCTATCAAACTCACTAAGTTGACGAAATCGTACAGGTCTCCGTACTCTAGGCATCGTAACCGATCGTAAAGGATGTCAAGAACCAAAATCCGAAAAGAAAGTCCAGCTTCCCGAAGTCCCACTATACGGCCCCTATCAAACTCACTAAGTTGACGAAATCGTACAGGTCTCCGTACTCTAGGCATCGTAACCGATCGTAAAGGATGTCAAGAACCAAAATCCGCCAACGTTGATTCTTTACTGCGGCTGAAATATTCATTTTTAGAGCGTTAGTGAATTAAAAAAAAACAGTATAAAAACCGGAATGTCCAACTGATAAGGCTGAAAATTTTTTCACTTGTTATTTACAGTAAGATAAATACATTCACCAACTTTTATTAAAATAAAACCATTTAAACTGGGTGTTCGGATTTATATGTCACTTAGTATATATAAAATCGATCTATACATTTTTCCTAAAACAAGGTCCATTAATTTACAGGTAGTTATTTAAATAAGCAAAACATTTTGAGAGATGTTTTCTTGAGCGATTTCAGTTGACAAATAAAACGTATTACCAAAATGCCAACAATCTATTCATATAGGACTCAAAAACCAAATTATAGTTGACAAATTCAGATACTTTGCACATTCAATTATTTAGGTTCCAGTCCTTGTTCTAGAGGTAACATAAGTCTTTTCTTTGAGACAGTTATAGTGTTTTAACATTAAATTTATTCGTGGTATCCGCAATAATTCATTTATCGTATGGAATTAGTTACTATCGACTGACGCATCAGACGTATGTATAATCCATTTATGTAACACCTTTGCCTGAACAAATATAGATTTATGAACCGATCCATACATAAAACAAAAACGCATCAGCTAACTTCAAATGCAGAGCGACAACATGGATAGAATAACGAAAATATATTAATATTAACGTTGAGTTTCGGAGTTCATTGATTTTTCATTACGATACCGAGTAGGGTAAAACTGATTTCAATTAAAAATGAGGTTTGCCCTTCCAAGCAAAACAAGAATCTCCAAGATACGATCGTCATTTAGATTACGCAGAAGGAAAGCACACATTATAAATATTTAACTGCATCCGTAGAATAACGGCGATGCTGTTTAACGAGGGAACGTCAAGCACAATTCACCGATTATCCGTCGTCTTGTTGTGTGCCCTTGACAGTCAAGGTTTGTCAGATGCAGTCATCCAAACTAATTAATCGTTTTTTGTTCGACAATGAGCTTCTGATAGTCCAGAATGGTCATTTACGGGGCTGCGTTCGTGAATTGTGCTCCTCTGTAACAATTTCAGCGTTCGTAATTGTTTGACGTACCTGTTTCTGGAACGTCAAAAGGGCACTTTTCTTCCCGTGCTCAAAGCCTTTGGGCCCAAGAGTGTTGCCATTTGTTATTCTTATGGTTCATTGTTTGTTTACTTTATTTCGATATCAAAATTGGCAGAATGTGTGTTTCTTATAATTAAAAAATGGTCGCAGATAATGTGATTAGAGATATAGGCGTTCTGAAAATAAAGTTACACAGTAATCCAGCGTAATTTAATCTGTCAATCTACATTCTGTTACTGTGTACGGTATTACATTACCAAGAGTAGCATTTAGATGCAATAACTGGCTTGGTTGACTGCATCTGACAGTCTCTGATAGTCAGAAATTCGTTGTTGGAAAGAACCGAACGTTATAATGCTGCCCAGTATTGAACTGAGCTGATCTGTTTGAAAAAAAATCAGTATTTTCAGAAATTCTTGTAGAAAGTCCTGTCGACTAAATCAAAAGGTTAATAAGTGCTTGCTCAGGTTTTTTTTTTCTTTAACCAACGGGAAACAATGTATTGTTAATTCTATTTATATTGCGTGGTAACGTTTGTCGAGGATTAACCGATATTAACAGCTTTGCTTAACTTGGGGAGACTACACCCGTGTTTCCCAAAAAACGGTTGCAGGTTCTATTCTATGGCTATGGATGAAAAAAATAGTCATGATGAAGTGTTTCAACATGTAATAGATATATCTTGCAGTTTCCAATAACCAAATATATAACTATTTTGAAGAGAAACACCGTCTGGTTGATAACAGAATCACCTAGTCGTACAAGAAACTGTACGACGTGTAGTTGCTAGATTTTATGTGACATATATTACGTGCATACTACTAATGTATGCTATCGTTGTTACATTATGTGAAAATGTAAATTGCTGGTGTTATAGCTGTTTCCAGAAGCCGTCCAGCCAAACTGCCCGTTAGTGGGATGACCGTATCTCGTCATCATCCTCTTGCGATTTACAATTCCCATTGTATCTGTAGCTTCTCCATGGATTTGCTCTACTTCAATATGTGATATGGCGCTTCACACTCCAATTGTTTTCCTCATAGACTTTACATTAGTTTTTCCTGGTGTCGTCATAAACTGATAGTTCCATACTCATTAACTGCGGAGCCATTTCCTGTTAAACGTTTTTGGTGCCTGAATTTAGTCACCAAGTGTCACTAGGATCAGGGTCAGAAAGGGGAAACATAACATGATACTTTCGTCAGTCTGACCAAATGTCAGCCAACCATGGACAGCTGCTTCGTGCTTTTTGGCTACTCATCAGCATAGTCTGGGCTTGATCGTTCGTCTCTGGGACAATGAACGGAAGCATCGCAACTATCATCTATTCAGGAGGTATTGAAATAAGGCAGCGCAAAGAGCTACATATCACCAAAATCCACCACTGCGTAGAGTGCATGGCCGCTATTGGTCGGAAATGTAAAGATCTCAGTTCGCGTGTAGTCCCCCAGTCACCATGTAACCGCAAAATAGCTGAAAAATCTTTACAATTCCAACAAGTAGCTGTTTTACGCTCTGGCGTGGTCCATTTTTGTGATAGATGGCGCTTTGCGCTGTCTTATTTTGATAGGCCGTACCTTTTGGATAGAGGATAGTTGGGATGCTCTCGTTCGTTGTCCCAGAGACGACAGACTAAGCCTGAACCACGCTGATGAGTAGCCAAAAGGCACGAAACAGCTGTCCATGGTTGTCCGTCTTTTGGTCGGACGGACGAAATTATTATGTTCAGGTAGTGGAATGGCAAGTAGACCTCGTCTGTTATACCGCCAAAATCGTCAGCCATCTAGCGGTCACATGGTGTCTGGGATATTAAACGCGAACTGAGATCTTTGCACTTCCAACAAGCAGCTGCTATTCACTCTCCGCAGTGGTTGATTTTGGTGATAGATGGCGCTTCGCACTGACTTATTTCGTCAGTAAGGGAGTTTTTCAAGGTAACAGAAATATTAAGTTGATTTCATCTACGAAATTTTTGCATCCATATATTTCTGAACATAAACCCTCATAAACGCTTTCTTTTTATTTTCGGCACTTGATCGTTTTAGAAAAGCAGTTTTCGTAATTTTGGCATTTCTGTCCAATAATCCACCCATTTCCGAATATTTAAATTGCTATTTCTACTGAAACGCATGGTCGCAACATTTCCTAATTTAAATCCAAAGTGTGTTTTATTATTCATAAATTTGAAGTAACAAGTGTTGCGACCATAGCTTATACAAAATAATATGTAGAATATATATATACTAAGTGACATATAAATCCGAACACCCAGTTTAAATGGTTTTATTTTAATAAAATTTTATATAAGTACTTAATGAAGCATAATAAGTAAATGATAAAAATTTCAAAATGATTGCACTGCTTTAAAGCCCTTTGACCTTTAATAATGTGTGGATGCACCCTGATGTGCTACGCATTCTCCAACGCGCCTAGGCATGCTTCTGATCAGGTGGTCAATGTCCTCCTGTGGTATCTCATTCCAGGTAACCATCAACTCCTCTCGAAATGCTTCTAGAGTCTGAGGAGGACGTTGCAAATTGAGCAATCTCCTACCCATCATATCCCACACGTGTTCAACTGGGGATAAGTCGGGAGATCTTGGTAGCCATGGTAACAATGTGACATCATTATGTTGAAAGAAGTCTATTGTGACTCTTGCAACATGTGGTCGGGCATTATCTTGTTGGAAAGTTGGATCTGCCAAGGCTGTCAAGATAGGGTAAAAGATGGGGTTCTAGAACTTCGTGGATATAACGCTGCGCGTTCATGTTACCTCTGATGAAGATTAAAGGTGACCTGGAACCATAAGCTATAGCACCCCAAACCATAACTCCAACCGTGTGATAAACATGTCTTTCAACAACAACAAAATGTGGATTCCTCCTTTCACCACGTCGCCTTCTATCCCTGGCACGACCATCGTACATGCCTGAACAAAATCGAGACTCGTCACTAAAGACAATACTGTTCCATTCCTGATCCCAGAGTGATGGTTGTCTGCACCACTCAAGGCGATTACGTCGGTGTTCTCGAGTTAAAGGGAGGACCCAGTGAGGCCGGTATGAAAACAATCCAAAACTTCTCATTCGTCGGAAAACACTTCGCATGCCAATAGGTCTTCCGTGTTCTGCAAACCATTCATTTGCAATGGACCTGGTAGTGGAGAAACGGTCCCTTAAGTCCAATAATCTTAGGCGGCAATTTTCACGGTCTGTTGTTCTACGGCGGCGTCCAGTGCCCCTTGCTCTTTGCGTACGGCCTTCTCGAAGCCATGCCTGACAACACCTAACCACAGTGTCTACACTTCTTTGCACTCTAACTGCAATTGCCCGAAAAGAAAGTCCAGCTTCCCGAAGTCCCACTATACGGCCCCCATCAAACTCACTAAGTTGACGAAATCGTACAGGTCTCCGTACTCTAGGCATCGTAACCGATCGTAAAGGATGTCAAGAACCAAAATCCGCCAACGTTGATTCTTTACTGCGGCTGAAATATTCATTTTTAGAGCGTTAGTGAATTAAAAAAAAAGCAGTATAAAAACCGGAATGTCCAACTGATAAGGCTGAAAATTTTTCCACTTGTTATTTACAGTAAGATAAATACATTCACCAACTTTTATTAAAATAAAACCATTTAAACTGGGTGTTCGGATTTATATGTCACTTAGTATATTTAAACATGTGGAATTTTAGAAAAAATGCCAAAATTACAAACTTTGGGCTTTCAAAAAAACAATAAGTACAAAAGCAGTAAGGAAATCGTTGATCAAAATTATACTTTAAAATATACATGTTCTGAAGCATTTAAATGCAAAAATTTCATATATGCGACATTTTAATATTCGAGTTATAAATGTACATCTACAAATACGTAACCCATTGTAATCTCTCAAATTATTGAATAAGAAAATGAACATTTTACCCGTGCACGTGCAGTTTCAGATCTAAAATATGTACATCCCGTACACCTATTCTTTATACTGATATAGCCGGAACTGGCTTATTGCTGATTCTACCGTCAATACCTAGAAGTGAGGCTCAAGAAATTGATCGTAGATGCCATTTGCAATTTTTCCCAAGTCAGTATGAATATGGCTGTTACTCAAGCTGTATAAGACTTCGCTCCTTGATCGAACAACACCTGCAAGGACTTTGTTATACAAAATCTTGGATTAGTGCTTGCCATATGGTGCCATAGCGATAGTAAAAAAATTTATACACAATAGGTTGAAGTAATAAAAACGGAACCAAGCTAAACTACAAATCATGTTGAGGTTTTTTTGTCCTTTCAGATATGTAAGGAATAATACCACATTGTATATCTGCTTTATATGATATGCTCCACAGTCCATTCTAAATTAGTCTATATTCACTGGGTGCAATTTGAGTGCCTTGCTAATAGATAATAAATGAGAATCCGTGATTGTAGTTTTCTGTGATATATCATGTGGCATATGGAGATCTCATAGACCGTTGTAATCTTAGGAGAGAAGTGCCCTATCATTATGAATATGATCTCTTAATGATTGTCATGACCCTTTGCTAACGAAGCTGTAACTTTTCCCACGAAGACTATGTTTAAAATCATAAATATCGATTAGGAAATGTATCTATTCAATCCGGATGTTTCAAATAAGACTCACTAACCATCCGGATATTAGGAACAGTAAGAGATACGAAGTCAACTAAAGCTGTGCATTTAAGTAGCTAAGAAAATGGCACTTAGAAACTTTTACAGTTCAGAGTATTTCCGGAGATAAACGGCAGGAACCCAACGGTTTTCTTTTTTTAAGACTTTATTTGAGATTGAATTTCAAAGTAAAAAGGACATTAGCACTTTTTGTCTTATACAAGATAGCATAGCTAGAGTTTCACCATGATGACCGAAACGTCAGCAAAATAGTATTTCAAGCAAACAAACATGGAGGATTATATATTTTGTGCTGAAGCGTACAATCTATTTTTATGTATGCAAAATGTGTGTTGAATATGGCGAACGTGGAAGATGTTTAGGAAGCTGCACTGTCGAGGCTCTTATCTAGTCTATAATATTTTATTACTTGCGTAACATACTACTGTGTCAGTGTTTTCAATACTACCGTTAAATAATGTGAGAAAATTTTGGCGTTATATTCTCTATTCGATAAGACCAACTATAGGAAGATTACGTTTTTAGACATTTGAAGTGTCATGATCGATACAATCGGAAATAGATATTGTTCACCTATGCTTAGTTCGTAAAAACTGAAGGAATGCGTTGATGATGATATTGTGAGACAAATCATTATATGATAATTTAAAATTGTTTTTTTTAAATAGCTACGTATCCACCTGTTTAAGAATCACGTATGGCGTCTATAAGAAAAAGAAAAGTCGATGATCTAGGACAAGAGACGAAATGTCATATTGAAATTCTAAATATGCCGTCTTGTAGAAGAGAGAAAGTGGAAATGTTAATTTTTTTTATTTTGAAATATACTAAGTGACATATAAATCCGAACACCCAGTTTAAATGGTTTTATTTTAATAAAATTTTGTATAAGTACTTAATGAAGCATAATAAGTAAAGGATAAAAATTTCAAAATGATTGCACTGCTTTAAAACCCTTTGACCTTTAATAATGTGTGGATGCACCCTGATGTGCTACGCATTCTCCAACGCGCCTAGGCATGCTTCTGATCAGGTGGTCAATGTCCTCCTGTGGTATCTTATTCCAGGCAACCACCAACTCCTCTCGAAGTGCTTCTAGAGTCTGAGGAGGACGTTGCAAATTGAGCAATCTCCTACCCATCATATCCCACACGTGCTCAATTGGGGATAAGTCGGGAGATCTTGGTGGCCATGGTAACAATGTGACATCATTATGTTGAAAGAAGTCTATTGTGACTCTTGCAACATGTGGTCGGGCATTATCTTGTTGGAAAGTTGGATCTGCCAGGGTGTCAAGATAGGGTAAAAGATGGGGTTCTAGAACTTCGTGGATATAACGCTGCGCGTTCATGTTACCTCTGATGAAGATTAAAGGTGACCTGGAACCATAAGCCATAGCACCCCAAACCATAACTCCAACAGTGTGATGAACATGTCTTTCAACAAAAAACTGTGGATTCCTCCTTTCACCACGTCGTCTTCCGTGTTCTGCAAACCATTCATTTGCAATGGACCTGGTAGTGGAGAAACGGTCCCTTAAGGCCAATAATCTTAGGCGGCGATCTTCACGGTCTGTTGTTCTACGGCGGCGTCCAGTGCCCCTTGCTCTTTGCGTACGGCCTTCTCGAAGCCATGCCTGACAACACCTAACCACAGTGTCTACACTTCTTTGCACTCTAACTGCAATTGCCCGAAATGAAAGTCCAGCTTCCCGAAGTCCCACTATACGGCCCATATCAAACTCACTAGGTTGACGAAATCGTACAGGTCTCCGTACTCTAGGCTTCGTAACCGATCGTAAAGGATGTCAAGAACCAAAATCCGCCAACGTTGATTCTTTACTGCGGCTGAAATATTCATTTTTAGAGCGTTAGTGAATTAAAAAAAAGCAGTTAAAAACCGGAATGTCAAACTGATAAGGCTGAAAATTTTTTCACTTGTTATTTACAGTAAGATAAATGCATTCACCAACTTTTATTAAAATAAAACCATTTAAACTGGGTGTTCGGATTTATATGTCACTTAGTATAGAAAGCGATTTTGACAAAACTCGGTATTTTCCGTCTACCTCCGGAAATCCTCGGAATTGTGAAACTTTCTGAGTGTTATTTCTTACATACCTAAATGTAAAATATTGCCCGCATCCAACTGACTCCGTATTTCTTACCGTTTCCGAGGCCGTTCAGGTGAAACTCGAATTTGAAGCACCCAGTATATGAACAAACTTTGAGACGTGTGCGTGTGCATATTATAACTGACTGTAAAACACGAGATTTTGACATATGGTACAAAATCAAGGTTGAGTTTTGCAACCCGCCTAGAATTGAATCGATAAAGTGAGAAGAATGGCGTAGATTATGTTTCGTCTGTTTAAAAAATATGTGTATACGAGGGAGGTCAGAGATGGGAGAGCAAAACCGACCGTAAACCGTCGAAGGATTTACCAGTGTTGCTGGCTGGTCTGTCGGGGGATCAGACTGAACCGTCAGTTGTAGTTCAGCAAAGGTATGACAATTACAATATCTCATATATGCGTAATATTAGCGGAGTCAGAAGCTTCTCAATAAAAGGACGTATTTTAGTGACCGTAGACCCCAATTTTCAACCCCCCTCTAAAAAAATCTAGAATTGAGCAGGAGTCTATGAAAGATCAAGAAACGTAGTTTAACCCTTTTATTTGTTCTTGCCTCTAGCTTCGCCGCCACTGGATTTATTTTCAAAAACAACATAGGACTTTCATCATTGGCAATGTGTGTCTAAATTCCTTAAAAATCGAAAGTGTGCTTTCCAAGTTATACAGGGGTCAGACGGACAAACAAGCAGTCTGAGAGACAGGCAGACAGACCGTGGGAAATGAGTGGCATAGCTTTTCGCGATGTTCACTTCATGTACCGTCCAAAAATATGCAATTTTCGATTACAGTACTTCCTCGCCTATTGGAGTAGGAAGTAAAATGAAACCTGCACGTCCTAAATCAACATTTCACCCTTCACAAACTTTGTTATTTAATCCTAAAGTATAGCTTTGCCAATCATATAGTGTATTGTTACAAATGAATCGATATGAGGGACAGGTTTGCCTTAAGAATCATAAAACGTCATTTTAGTTTCCCCCAAAATTCCGCAAAATTTCTCACCCTATACCTAGGTTAAACTTTCCACGGCACTGAGCTTGCATTCCGAATGATTTGAGGAATTCGCTATTGATGATTAAAGCTTGAAAGAGCCCGGGATAATGGGCAGCACTACCGATGGGTGGGGCTCCAGAT
Organism: Acanthoscelides obtectus; assembly: GCA_963669975.1. Classification (NCBI taxonomy): domain Eukaryota; kingdom Metazoa; phylum Arthropoda; class Insecta; order Coleoptera; family Chrysomelidae; genus Acanthoscelides; species Acanthoscelides obtectus. The sequence continues at coordinate 28,723,607 of CAVLJG010000010.1, read as the reverse complement.
CCCCATGGCTTAACAACGTATTAAATTTCTGCCTGATTATAGGTTCACGCTCTCTTGGCTTTTTTCAGTCGAACCGACCGTGATACGTTTTAAGATAACCGAAGAGGATTTTCTGCAGTCTGCCAGCGTGCGTTTTATCTCGCTACAGCATTTTGAATAAATTTTCCGAGAGATCTATTCCCCAATTCGTGATAGTAATACATTAATTCTTTGCATATCTAATGATACGTTTAGGTAATTTTAACATTATATTGGAGATTGTATGAATTTGAATAACCAGCTGGTATCACTTTAGTATCTATACTTAGGACGGAAATTGGATAAAAAGCGGCAAAACCATGGCATTATAAACAATTTACAAATAGAAAAAATAAACAGACTTTGTAGATAATTTTATGGTACGTGTGGTTTAACCGCTGAAGGAGTAATGCTAACCGGTCGTCTCAAATACTGACGGATTTTAGCGTATGCGCAGAAAGTAAACCTGTACATCTCCTAAATGTTCAAAAATTGCTAACCTAGCTTTATAAAGTGATTTTAAAGATAAATTGTTGAAAGCTCAGATCAATGATACACTGCATTAGTATAAATAATGTTATAGCATTCACTCACTCAACATTACTTCAAAACCCGGCTTTTCAATCGCTGGTTAACTTTTAAGTTAGGTAACTGTGACTAGCAAGAGGTCTATCAGTTTCCTGAGAATTCGTTTTTCAAGTTCTGGTAACAATCTATAAACCGTTGGTGCAGCAGCCTTTCGTTTCATGATGTTACTTCTGTCTCGTATCGTCCATGACAACTTGTGTCATTGTCAAGCCCATTAGGTTAGATATTGCGGTTTGACCACAACTTTATAGTTATCCCATACATGCCCAACTAGCAAAGTAGTGCTATAAGCTTTTGGTAAAAGAACCATTCAGCCATAAAAGCTCTCTATTGTTGTTGTCTGAACACCAAAATGATGGCTTAATGTTGTGTGGAATGCAAATTTGCTTTCTGCAACATATTTGCTCTAAGATGAGGTGTTTAAAATATTCTTTAGCATAGTTATGCAACACCTTACAGGACAAATTTTTAACTGTTGCATAAACGTTTATACAACTATTTTATCCGGCATATTTGCACGTTAGTCAAAATGGTTGTATTGTGGCATCCATGGTAACGTTTATAAAACAAACCCGAGCCTTGTTGTTTTGCTGAGCATATTACTACTTTAGCCAACAAGTTGCTCCCAAAGGAAGCACTTATACAACTGTTGTTTAGTAACTGTTAAGGGATGTAGATATGCTAAATATGTTGGTATACAACTTCACCATAACCGAACTTTCTGCTGTCATATTTTTGTTAAAATGCCATAACCAATGTTTTAAGACAAACAACGCATGCATATTGGTTCAAAATGTTTTATCAACTGTTCAAACAGAAGATATAGATCTGGTACAAATTCTGGATGAATCATTCGACTCTGTCGGTATTTCAATTCAGACATTTGTCAAATTGTTGTATAACACCTGCAGGCAACACCAAAATATTCTAATAACCTAAAGACAACATGGATGATGCCATGATTATACACAACCACCCGCCACATTGGGCAAACATTTATTCCTCTATTTGATATTAAGTAATTATGTTTCAGTTCGAAATTACAGATATAAAGTGATAAACATTAGTGTAATTGTGTCTAAATATAGGATTTGTGGAAGATTTGACGCAGATAAGTTCAGTTTTCCAACTTAAAAATCTAGACATACTTTTGATCATTATCAAAATATGCATGAAATAAGAAGCCCGTAGAAATTGCGTAACTACTTTGCACGATAATCACAATAAAATTTGCTGCGCAAGTAATTCAATAGCCCTATATCACAGTGTAGAAGTTTATCATATACCTGTGTATGAAATTTACAATGCCCGATATGAAAGTAAACAAGATGACTGTAATGTGTTAGTTATATATTCTTCACTTCGTCTATGCAATACATAAGAAAAAGTTTGGTTGCAATAAAGTAGAATCACGTAACAGAATAGTTGTATAGTTGACAAAAACTGAGTCTTGCACTGACCCAAATGTCCTATAACGGGGCTTACACTTTTGTTGTATAAATGTTACCTGCAGCCCTTATACAAACTCTTAAATGACTGAAGTGTCCTATTAGGTGTGCCTATTCCGCTTGTATAGCTGTTCTAAGAGGGTTTTGAAAATGTTCTTACAGTATACAATGATGTGTAAGGCATACTGTATAATCATTTTTGCAACTCTAATAGGAGTGATAATTGTTAGTTGGGTGGTCATCTGGCTGAAGTTAAATACCACATTAGGAGGAACTTTCTATTGAAAAACGCTTTTTGAGAGTTAATTTCTGGTTAACAATCAAGTTGCAGTTAACTTGCGATTGAAAACCCGGGCCTAAGCGTTGCTCGTCCACGTAATGTGTCGACACACTGCTCAACTGTCAGCTGTCATATTAAAGATGACAGTTGCGAAATCTGGAAGAGATACACTCACTGAAGATAAATAAATAGCGAGCTTTATTAAGTCTACTAGAAAGTTTTATTCTATTGGGATCATGAGAGGGGGTTTGAAAAGGTTTTCAGCAAAACGATTATATTCAAGATTGGCCGAATCTGAGCTCAATTTAAAGCCGCAAATGTTTCAGTACAAGACTTTATTGACAGGAATGTTAAAAAAAAGATTCTAGAGTTGTATTGAAAATGTTGTAACTTCTACTAAATCTTGAATTACCTACTCTTCGCTTGACTTCAGTCCGATGAAACACGTCTATTATCTTACTAATGGATAGGCTTCATAAACAAAAACCATTATGAGTGTTCGAATAAGGTGACAAGTAACTTGCTAACAAATTTTGATAACTGTAGGTCGTTTCCTACCATATTTTGTCGCAATTAATTCAATCAGACTTAGTATATCACCACAATCCGATAGTTTCCATTTCCTTTCCAAAGAAATTCGTATAATTAGACAGATAGATTTTATTATCTGAAAATGCATTCTAGTTAGGCGTAACACAACAAAAAATGTTACAAATTATCGTTAATTATGAGTCAGAACTGTTTTTTCTTGGAATGTAATAAAGCAAACAATCGGCCAACAAATGCTAACAAAACACATGGCAGTGTATAATAAGCAATTTTTTTAAATGTTTTGAACGCATGCATATCGGAGTTTTGTAATTCTTATCACATACTAGGTTCTAATCAGTAGCAAAGGAGACCTTTAATTTTCTTACCATTCCATGCTCCGTGAAGAGCTAACACGTACCTCATCAGTTACGGGTTAGGTCAAAACGTAAATGGTAAGCTTAATTTAAGGAATGAATTGCATGAACCGCAGAATATTATTAATACATAAAAAGTAACTACCAGAGAAACCAGCAAATCATACAGTCTAGATTACCACTCACTTTAGTGGAGTAGACTATATTATATACTCGTATATATATATATATATATATACTATGTCACGCATGAAATAAAAGCATAATATAATAAAACAAAGCCGTACATGCATTAATCATAAATTATGCAAAACTACCACTACTTCGCTTTAGTGGTTTTTCTTTCGTGCTGACTATAAAACAAACATTCCATTTTTATGTACTGCAATGGACTGCTGAATTACGAATGAAAACCATAATATTATTATGCTACACGCTACTTCGTATTTTCAGATCATACTATTTCCTAAATATGCAGTATCTACTTCTTGTGGTTATATTACATATTGGTGGTATGTTGTTCTGCACTTACCAGTTTTTTACCAAGGAAGAAGCTCACATTACACCATTTCCTAGATACGTAGTCTCTATTTTTCCTGGTTATATTACATATTCGCCGAAAGTTTTTCAGCATATATCGGTTTTATACCAAGGATGAAAACTCTAAACTGGATAAAAACGTTAAGATAAGTAGATTGACATAGTGGTAATCATTATGTGAAACATGCATGTCCACAACAAAACCAATCATGCGACTACTAGAAATCAGACACGAAATACACATCAGTCGTCAGGTTTAGGCGAGAATGATACCTGAGGTGAATCAAATATAGTGCGAAATACAAAACAAAGGGTGTCGCTGTGAACCAAAGAATTCGAACTAAATAGAAGAAGCAAGCAAACGGTTGTTTGTAAAATTACGTAAACAGTCAGGATGCAAGTGTATAAAACAAGTTGACCAGGCTGAAGCCACCACTTAGAAAGTTGTTGATATTTCACATTATTAACAATAATAACAATAATAATGTACCTTTATTCGACTCTGCATACAAAAAACAAAATACGAAAACCCCAAAAGTATAAAACTGAGTGTTACGGTAGGGGCATTTTCCAACTCAACCTTAATTAGGTTCATACTTTCCTGCGAAAACATACATCTAAACATGCGCGGATTCCATAGAATCCTAGTATTCCAGACAGCTGCCAAGAATGGCGGAGGCTTTTGTGGATTATAGTCGCTGACCTTGCGAAAGGACATGCATCTCAACAAGTGTGTGAGGTAATTTTGATTTATTCCATTTCACGTCTTGTTTCATTGGGCAGCCAGTCCCAATCTAACAGAATTGTATACCTAGCAGCAACAGTCAAAAATGCAAAACATTGAGGACTAACCAAATTGTTTGATGTATGAGCCGCTTCCTACTTCAGTTGGCCCACTTCAAGATTTGTACCAAAATATGCCTTTATAAACTAAACATGACGAAACTATTTGCTTCTAAAACAATTTATTTTCTCAAAAACATTTTAGATACACTCTAGTCGTTAAAAATACATATTTGAAATCACTTAGACCTATAACTAATAGAACATCTGAACAAGTAAACAATGTGCGAATAAATGTGCGAAGTTAACAAAGCAACAATTGAAAGATTACCATTGCGTAACATCACCTTTATTTTTTATTACAGATGAAATTCTTTGGGGCATAGTGTTAACCAAGTTTTGGCAAACATTTGGTGTAAAACAATCCCATATTTCTTGAAGCTTTTGTCTCAGTTCGGTGATTGTACGAGCAGGATGTTGTCGTAGAACCTTTTTCATCTCGTGCCACAAAGTTTCAATAGGTGACAGATCTGGACTGCTAGAAACCCATTTCAAAGCTGGTACATTATTTTCTTCCATCCTTTTTGTAGCCTCTTTTGGGGTACGGCATGCTCCACGATCTTGCTGAAACACAAAATCTTGACCCGATGTCAAACATTCTTCCATCACTGGTAAAAGCGATTCTTCTAAAATTGCCTAATATTTGTTTGTATCCACAATTCCATCAATAAAATGAAGTTTTCCTACTTCTTTTGATGACATACTGCCCCAGACCATAATGGATGCTGGAAATTTCACTTTTCTCTTCAGACAGTCAACATGGAATGCTTCATTTTTTTGCGAATAACTCTACTGCGACTGTCACCAACACAAACTTTGAATCGGGCCTCATCACTCCATTGTACTGCACACCATTGTCTATGTTCTTTAGCCCATCTAAGCAGATTTTTCTTTTGCAGTGGAGTTAATAGTGGCTTTTCTTTGGAGTATAAACAAGTTGTGCAACTTTAGGTTTTTACTTACCTTGCAAGTGCTAAATCCCAGTTTGTGGGCCTCTCTATGAGTTGTGCACCTCGAAATTCCTTCCAACAGCGTCACTCCACAGAGCGCTTAATTATAAATAATTGGCACGCCTGTTTTTCACGATTATTCTTCTTAATGCTCTTCGGTCGGCATTTGTGATACCTATTACTTTTTTTCACATATCGTGGCTCAATATTAATGGAACCAGTTACGTTATATCTTAATATTTCTCACACTGTACCGCGATAAGTCTAACAAAGTTGCAATTTCTGAGTTTGATTTCCCAAAATTAAAAAATTTAATTATCAGTAACCGAATTTTCTCACTAATAACCTTTTCTCTACATTTTGAAAACCTTAACTACCCAAAACTATATTAAACGTATTCTGACAGCTGTGATTAATAAAAAAAATTGTCATGGCTTTTATTTCTCATAGCCACCTATGCATTATAGACTTATTTTGCATTGAAATGAAAATAGGTTGATATGCAGTAATTGCAACATGTGTTATTTTTATGCTGCAAATTTGATTAGGGAGTGATAAAGTTGGTGTGTTCTACTATTATTTTATCAAAATGTTCATTGTTAATATTTTAAACCTATAACACCCTGCTACATTTTTATTATTTGTGTTTGATAAGAAAAAAACTAAGATTTCAATAGTGGGGCCAACTGAAGTGGGAAGGGGCTCGTATAATAAAAATGCCCAATCGAAACTTTAACTAAACTAAAATTTAACTGTACCTAACTTAAGTTTAAATCTAGAAGTTCTTAGAAAAAGCACTTTTGCCTTATAGGTAGTAATTTTTTCATCTGATTTCAGTGCCATGAGGTCCTAAGGAAGAGTCTCAGTACGTCAAAAAAACTATGAATATCAAGTAAATTAAACTATAGTGTTAATGACATAATACAGGAATTTCCATATTATGCTCAACTACCTATTTGCCTTTAGCCGAAAATTTGCTAGGATCACGACAACTGTTTCGAAAAACCGAGTGGAATTCATGCAAGGTTACTATACTGTTTCCAATATTAGGTATTCAGCCATTATTACTTGATGGAGACGTTTCATAGTATTCGTCTTCCAAATTCCCGAACTAATAAGAATTGTTCATATACTGTACGGCTCATAAATAATTACTTTCATCTATTTGCCTTATTTTGTTTATCCCTGTTTATTAACAATCACTGAGCGATTAACATAGCAACACAGCACTTCTGCCTTTCTCGAGGTCTCAAAGGTCTCAGATTGGTCTGACACAAATTTGCCAAAGATATGCTCTAAAACTACACAGTCTTTGACGACATGCAATGCGAACATATAGGATTGGTTTCTTTTAATATATTTGAATTCATCGTTGTAAACTAGCTTACCCTTGTGACAGCTGTCCAAGGGCTGGAAATATTGATACTTAATAGACCACTTGTCACGTCCTTTGGATATTGCTACCAGAGACTGATGAACAGGTTCTTGAAAATTCTCTTCTTCTTGAGCAGAACCTTCTTGCTGCTCGTAAAATATATTCTAACCCTACCTCCTTCAATAATGCAATCTCATATTTATTCTGATTTTATTTTTATCTGCAATGCTGTTTATTTGCAGCAGCGGCTTCACAGTAAATCTGAAAACTTTCTCTTGTTATCTTTTCTCCATGCAAAATCCAAGAAGCTGTCTGTTTTCAAAGATAAATCAAACTACATCCACAAAGACAGGTAAAAGCTCGACGTGGGTGCACAAAGGAAAAGTAATCTAAGAGTGCATTTGAATGTTCAGCTGAAACACAGCTGCCCTTGCTTTTGAAATCAAATACTTGCTCACGATACCTGCTCACGATCAAAGAGAGCCATTATAAAAAATTCATATTGCCGAGAAAGGCAATCTACATTACCATTGTCCATTTATTAATTTCGTTATTGTTTTCGAAAGTAATGACTTGCGGTTTCGATCGGAATGAGAGTCTTCCCCCTAGAGCGAATCAGATGGATAACACAGCAGCGTATCATTTTTGCGGGGGCTGAGATTTATGACGTTTAGAAAATTGGTTCCGATTGTCCGTTGTATCAGTGATGACGTGCCAATTTTTACTTTTAAATTTTTATAGGAAAATCGACAATATGCTTTCAAAACTTTATTCAGTATTGATTTTGAAATAAGGAATTTTCCAGGGCGTGTTCACTTAGTACTGAAGATGCTAAAAAGCTTTCAATTTTTTTCGTTTTCAAAAATTCACTGCAATGAAGTGGTGACTTTGCTCAGGATACAGTTCACCTATAGCCGAAGATCAAAATTGCTGGCAGTGAAAATGCACACCAAAAATCTTATGTAAATTCTGGCAGTTTATAATAATAAGCTGTTTAAAAGCATGTCGCAAATGGTAACAATTTATCTGGGTAGGACAAAACATTGTCCCCGACGAATTAACTTAGGACATCGTATTAGTCAAAAGGTTTCATGTATAGAACTTGAACACTAGAATCACCTTTTTGGTGCACATTGGTAAAACAGTGACATTATCATAACAAGTAATAATGGGTGATTTTTTTGCTAGTATCTTTTTGGCAACACTGTTTTTGACAGATGACGCGTGAATCGTGTCTTGTGCCATTGTCAAACTTGTTCAGTTTGGTCTATAATTTAACCATGGATCGACTTACGAACGAACAACGCTTGCAAATTATTGAATTTTACTATCAAAATTCATGCTCGGTTAAGAGAGTGCATCGAGCACTGCTTCCAATTTATGGGCAATTTGGTCGGCCTACTGAGGGAGCTATTCGGAAGCTTGTGACTAAATTTCGAACCCAGTTTACATTATTGGACATTAAACCACCAACACGCAGACGTAGAGTGAGGACTGAAGAAAATATTGCAGCTGTATCCGCCAGTGTTAGTGATGACCGTGAAATGTCGATTCGCCGCCGTTCGCAGCAATTGGGCTTCTGTTAGTCTACTACGTGGAAAATTTTGCGACAGGATTTGGGTGTAAAACCTTATAAGATGCAGCTGGTGCAAGAATTGAAGCCACACGACCTCCCACAACGTTTCCCATTTGGTGAATGGGCGCTGGCAAAGTTGGAGGAAGATCCACATTTTTATCGAAAAATTGTGTTCAGCGACGAAGCTCGTTTCTGGTTGAATGGGTACGTTAACAAGCAAAATTGCCGCATCTGGAGTGAAGACCAGCCAGAAGCATTGCAAGAGCTACCAATGCATCCCGAAAAAATCACTGTTTGGTGTGGATTGTGGGCCGGTGGCATCATCGGGCCGTACTTCTTCAAAGACGACAATGGCCGGAACGTAACTGTGAATGGCGAGCGCTCCCGTGCGATGATAACAAACTTTTTTTTGCCCAAAATGGAAGAGCTGGACTTGGCTGACATGTGGTTTCAACAAGACAGTGCCACATGCCACACCGCACACGAAACAATGGCCCTATTGAGAGGCGAGTTCGGTGAACAGTTTATCTCACGTTTGGGGCCCGCCAATTGGCCGCCTAGATCGCGTGATTTAACGCCGTTGGACTATTTCTTGGGGCCATGTTAAGGCTAATGTCTACAAGGATAAACCAGCAACGATTGACGCATTGGAAGCCAATATTGAAGCATTTATTCGTGAGATACCGGCCGATATGTTGAAGAGAGTGTGCCAAAATTGGACCTTGCGCATGGGTCATCCAAGGCGGAGCCGCGGCCAACATTTACATGAAATAATCTTTAAACATTAAATTATATCGACCGTTCTATCGACTCAAATAAAGATTTAATCGTTTTTTGTGTTTTTTTTTTAAAATCAAATCCTATCCCTCTTAAAAAATCACCCGTTATAATCATAATGGAGAGTTTTGAAATTTATAAATACCTCATAGTAAATATTCAAATAACGTCATTTAACGTTTAAGTCCTGTGATAAATGTAAAATTTCGTTATTTTAACGTTTACGTATGCAGTATCCGTGATTGCCAAAAATACCTATGACAATATCTGTTTAATATAAGACATATATTCAGATACAATTTAGTATACTAAATTGTAGTATCTACAAATTGCCGAACCAGTTTGATTGACACATATTATTTCTTTTTAATTAGGGCTGGGTCAAATTTCATCTCGTTTCGAAAAAAAAAAGCAGAATGTATGTACTCGTATACGTTTACGAACAGCATTTGTTCTTTCTGATACATTTGCTGAGCTGCGACAAAGTTAAACAGCATCATTAGCACCTAATGTTTTGTCTCGTGTACGAAGTCTGTCGTAAACGTTATGTATTAACTATTTCTCCTCTTATTATGGGCTTTTTTGTACCAAACTTTCACTTTGTCTGTCCATTATTTGACTCGTCTATTCTCAATCAACATATAATCGCGATAGAACTATTCTCCTTAGGCTACACCACTGGAATGAATGAACAAAAAGATTGGTCTTGCCCTCAGAGGGCGGTCACGTTAGTAGTGCGGTAGGGGGTAGGAAGATATATACCAACACCGATCTTGATCTGCCCGTATCCTGACAGTAGTGTCATGTTGTCATTAGTCGGCAATTCCATGTTAGTATTCCTAAACTACCAAACGGATGTTATACGAATTCCTTGCCTATCGTCAGGCAGTGTAAAATTTTTCCATTGTGTCATGTTCATAGCCCTGCCACAGATTTACCAACATGTGAATATGTGTTTTTTAGCAACCATCAGCCATCAACTTTGATCTTCGAATATATTGACGCTATGCTGTTTTTTCATAGGGGTCTAAATCATTTGAGAAAGAAAGGTAGTTAGACAGGGCCCTTATTCAGTTAGAATAGTGCAACTTATTATTGATTACTAACTGTGAAAGTAAAATAGATTATGTGCGATGTATATAAACCACTGCGTTTTACGAAAAGCAATTTCATGAAACTTTCACATGTTGAAAGATTTTCCCATAGATTTTGTTTACGACCTGTCGATAAGAGTTGTAGCTGCAAATAAACATTTGTTATTCTTATTAAATTGGTGTAATAAAATGATTTATTTATTTCATAATAGATTTCCTAAAGGGAAACCAATCAACATCCCCATCATAATCGGTTTTTTGACTTTTTTCTGCTAAGCTTTAATGTAACACCTGGAACTTATCACTTATCTCACTGATGAATCTCCATGTTTCACTGGCTGTTTTGCATTCCCACATTCTTTTTTGCTGTCATCACCATAATTCAAACACAGGACCGTTGTAATCAGTTAACGACAGCAGAAGGATTCTCCTGTATTTATGGGAGAAATGTAACCGGTGTCTTGAAATTTGTTTTGTGAAATCGATTTCCGGTAAAGCAGGTTACTTCAGTGTACATCCACCCCAGTAGCTTGGCTAAACATAGTTTAAACATTTTTGCAAAGACTTTGTATTCTGTTAGTCATGTTCGATAACTTGATTCATACTATAAAATTGAATCAGTCGTTTCGAAATCTGAGAAGTCACATAATTCAAATGAGACTATTCACAGAGACCTTGATATCCCATATCTAAGTAAGGGATTACGTAAAACAACGGGCGCAGCGGCGTTATAATCAAGCGGAATCGCACATCAACCCTCTGTTGCGTGATTCAGTAGACTACACAGTCGAGCAAGTTCGCAAACATTCCAGGCCGCGCCTCGCACTGTGATCAAAATTAAATTGTAAACTCAGACCAGCCAAAATTATTTCAGTATACAAAACCGATCAAAATTATTTTTTCATTTCTTTAAATTTTGATTGAATTATATGCAATTTCTTAATATTCAATAAGCTGGTGATATTTCAAAGACAAGCTATCATCTCATACTTTGACAATATTTTGTTTTCAACATTTCATAGTTATTGGTTGCTGAAATTTGTTGATTGGATGTTGAAGCTCATTCGCTGTATTTGACGGACTGTTACCCTATAGGTGGAGAATAACGGACTGTCAATTTGACAACCTTGGTGAAATCCACCCTAAATGTACAAAAAACTTTGTTCAGCCTGCCAGTGTAATTAATTCAAAAAAATCCAGCCACCATCTTGAAATTCTCAACTTTTATTATTACTTTAAGATATAGTATTCATGCATCAACTCCATGACCCCATATTTCAGCTCGCCACCTTGAGTTGTAAATCACGTAAGTAACAGACTTATGTTGTTGTTTGTGCAGTGGATGTCTATTACATGATATTATACAAAAAATAAGAGATATATTACTCCCAGAATACTTGTATACCTTCCAGAAAGAGTTCCGCAAATATGGCTTTAGTGATTCGTGCAATGCATTCAATTCCTTGTCCTACAATGCAAGATTTAATGTTTTCATTATATCTTGTTACTATACCTGCTGAACCCCACAAGTAGTTCAAAATATTATATAACAATTCATAGAGCATATTTCTTATTTCCTTGCATATAATATAAAAACGTAACTATAATGTAAGATAAGGTCTTATATTTATAAGATAGTATCCAAATCAGACAATTTGACAACCTTGGTGAAATCCACCCTAAATGTACAAAAAATCTGAACTTTGTTCTGCCTGCCAGCGTAATTAATTCAAAAAAATCCAGCCACCATCTTGAAATTCTCAACTTTTATTATTACTTCAAGATATAGTATTCATGCATCAACTCCATGACCCCATATTTCAGCTTGCCACCTTGAGTTGTAAATCACGTAAGTAACAGACTTATGTTGTTGTTTGTGCAGTGGATGTCTATTACATGATATTATACAAAAAATAAGAGATACATTACTCCCAGAACACTTGTATACCTTCCAGAAAGAGTTTTGCAAATATAGCTTTAGTGATTCGTGCAATGCATTCAATTCCTTGTCCTACAATGCAAGATTTAATGTTTTCATTCTATCTTGTTACTATACCTGCTGAACCCACATGTAGTTCAAAATATTATGTAACAATTCATAGAGCATATTTCTTATTTCCTTGCATAGAATATAAAAACGTAACTTCAATGTAAGATAAGGTCTTATATTTACAAAATAGTATTCAAATCAGACAATTTGGTTCCAACAAACTATTGGATGATTTTGCCCTCTTCCTGCATCGATTTTCCAAAACCGTCAATGTCTGAAGGTTTTGCGGATAGACAGATAAACCTAATGAGCATAACTATTTTGATGTTACATGAAGATTGTTTACAATTCTTCTTGGAAACATCTATTTGAAATTGTTTGTCATTATATATTTGTCTATCAATTTTACTTTCTACCTATAAAAATTTGCAATGTGTCGATCTACAAGACCATTTCACTAATGTAAAACAAAAAAGGTCCGTAGACCATACGGAGTGAGTCGGCACAATTCAGCCTTGTGAAGGTTTCTTTCTTCCCAATAAGTACTGCTGGCTTAAAAAGAAGACGGATAATTAGAATTGTAAAAGAGCTCCATTATGCGCTTCGCGATGAATGATTGCTCTTTACCACCATCATCATTCTCCTTACTTAATAACACAATTTAACAACATCCATTAATTATAATACATAAAGGTCTTTTATTCCCACCCAATAAAAGTTTTTCTCATCGTTATTAATAATTGTACAGGGTTGTCATGGGTAAAACATATACATTCGCACAGCAAAGTCATTTTCGATATTATAGCTCTCTATAGAGCAAACAAGCCTTCGAGTAGTGACATCGAAGCTGTGGGGTATATACTCGTATAATATTAATTGAAATAGTGGAGAAGCTCTGAGCGGCATATATTACTACAGTCATCGTCTATATGCAATTCTGTACCTCAGATCCAAATTAGTAGTTTTGAGATAATTGAATTTGAAATATTTTTCTTGTATTGTATTTATTGTATGCGACTTGACATCGGTTAAAAAGTCGTAACTTCCTTATTACTACAGATAGATGGACGCTGCAAGTAGCAAATGAAAATTCAGAATATTATCATAAGCTTAATATATTAAACTCATTTTTGACATAAATGGACAATCTAGTCTGGCTCTGGGGTACAGAATTGGTCTGCTGGTCGACAGCTCTTTGCTCTGCTGTACCACTGTACAGTATTGAAGAAGGATTTCACACCTTGACAATTCTGGTTTTTCACTGTTCCAGGTAGAAACAGGCCAGGTATAATATTTGAACCATGCTCTTAACCAAGATACATCTTAAAGTTCTCACCTGTTCGGAGACCGTCTTTTATCTGTCTCTATGTTTTAAAGACGGCAATCATCTACGTCTATCGGGTACGGATAATTTATTGGGTTACATGTTTCATGGGACAGATAGCCTTTCAGAATCGTTTTCTTCACTTAACAGCATCTATCGTATAAAGGTTTTTTATTCTCACCTTTATTAGCAATCATAAAATGATGTTGGAAATATTAGCTTTGTGAATCAATGCTACTCCAATAATATTTGGATTAATTAATACTTAATCAAATACTACATTATTAATCTGCTATGAGGTGTTGTCACACCCAAGGATTAGGAAATTGCTGCCAGATAAGGGTAGAGGAAAGATTCCGCATTCGATCATAGCTCCCTTAAAAAAATCCTGTCCGGTAGTTTGGCGATATACCATATCGTATGAGAATATTAAAACCGAGTAATTTCAGACTTGATAGTTCACTAAAATGTTCAGTTTCTTTTTAATTATCCACGGCTGGCAATATTTCTAAACCGCTGCAGCAGAAATTTAGAGACGAATCTTCTTGACGATAAACTGAACATAGCTACATGGGTATTTCTCAGAAAATTCCGAAATTCATGTCCTGAGCCATTGATGCTAAGTTGCATGGATTTATCATCAATTTAACATTTTTAATATATCAATAAGTATCTACACTAATATTTTAAAAGCAAAAATTTAGATAATGTATTGACAAAGAAATACGATTAATTTATTAGTCTAAAAGTCATTCCGTCATCTCGTCCCTGGGTCTGAAGTTACTAATAAAAAAATATATACAATCAAATCTGTTCATATTCATATAAATTGAATATTACTTAAATATTTGGTAATAAGTATCGATTGTATAGTCAAGCTTTTATTGCTAAAAAATAAATATGTATATAGAAAAATCTATTTAAACTGTCCCTTGAAATGAAATCATTCCCTCACCCATTATAAATATTCGATTTGTGGTCACACCATTTGATATTTTTGAACGCAGCTGTTATGTTCTGCAAACTTGGCAATACTGCTAATACATGTAATATCAACATGGCGGAATTTCTTAATAGTGAAAAGAGTTGCTGCAAAATAGTATTGGATTTCAATAATTAGAACATTACATTTCTCTGTGTCATTACCTCACTGCCTATATTAAAAGGTAAGTCATTATACTGTTCAAATGTTTTAATGATTTTTTTCTTGTTTTGGGGAGTAAACTGCATTCACAAAATGCTAAATCAATTTGAGGTGATGTACTGTTGTTTACGGCGTCGTTTATGCAAATCCGTCATTCCCTCACTATATTAGAAAGCGAGGCAAAGGAAATTATATGAGGGAATGAATATATAAAATTGTGGTTGGGGTGTTATTGTTTCACTCCAGGTTGTATAGCATGTGTTTTCAATTTTAGATATCTGTATATCAAGTGGGGAAAATGAAGAAGTTAAGTGAAGAAGAAAAGAAATTAAAAAGGGAGTACGACAGAAAGAGGCGAGAACAAATGAAAATTAATGCTGAGTCTTTAGAAGCTTTGCGTGAAAAAGAAAATTAAAGTATTTAAAGAAGAAGTTAAGTCAATAAGTCCTATGAGTGCAAGAGAAGCTAGTCAAAAACGAAAACAATGGAAAAAGAATAGTAATGTTCATAGGGAAAAGCGAGTTACATTACAAACACACACACATACACCCTCCTACCCTGTGCGGTCTCTCCACCACCCCTGTTCCAGGCATCCTCAAACCCTTGAGGAGTGGGGGGGAGAGCAATCTGCTCCTTCCTCCTCTCCCGCCCGAAGGCCTGGCGTAGCGCTGCGTGGTTCAGGCCGCTGCGCATTCCCCGAGTGTGTGCTGTCGAGCGAGCTACCCCCTCCCCAATTTTGCCCCTTTTTCCCGAAGTTGACTCGATCGCGCACGCGTCGCGGAAGCACGTGGTGGACGTTTCATCCAACTGTCGGTTCTCGACTTTTATGGACGACCTCTTTCTTGGGGGTCCTGCGCTGGGGGCTCACCCCGCATTAAGGTTGGTGAGCCTTCGCACTTTCCTCGTCGACTGGAGTCAGTCAGTCAGTTATTTGCTGTTTGTCTTTGTCTCCTGAGGTTAGCCTCGAGTCCGTGCTTGACTCTGGCCACCTCAATCGACAGGCTTCTTTTTGTCCACCCGTTGTACACGGGCTGTACTTTCCCCTCTTGGGTGTACAACTATTGTCGGTCTTCTCCCCTTTTCTTTGGCCTCATCAGCTGCTAGGACCAAATTTCTTCTTGTTGCAGCTGGCTTTTCGGTCTTTTATGACGCCTTATTGTTCTTGGGTCGTAATTCAAGGCGTCTTTAATCAGCACGTTTCGATGTCTTTCGTTCTTTTCAAAGAACTTTCGGGCCCTCTCTCTCATCTGGATTACGACCGGTACCTGTTGGAATGTTGTCGTTTTTATATTTTTATGTATAAACATTCCAATAAAAATTATTATTATTATTATTATTATTATATAGCACTCTGCTAGGTACATACCACGGTGCCTCCACCGCCTCACGGAGTGCTATGTTTTGTTGAGCTTGGATCCTCTTCTTCAACGTTTTGGAAACGTAGCCCCAAGCTACTGCTGCGTAAGTCATGATTTGGAGCAGAACCATCTGAATCATGATGGTCTTATTCTTTAAGGACACTTTGCTTCTTCTGCCTATTAAAAGTCTTAGTTTTGAGCGTGCCACCTTCAGTTTCTGCAACTGGCCCTCGACGTGGTTCTTCCAAGTGAGTTTTTGGTCCATCTTGACTCCAAGGTACGTGCTGGAGTCCTTCCAATCGACCTCAACTTCTTCGTGTCTTCTCCAGCCTCTCTCCATTCTGGTGGTCCTCATCTTTATTTTGGTTTGACGTAATTTTCGATTTCTTCGGAACAGTACCGCTTCGGTCTTCTCAGGGTTGAGACGGATCTTCCACTTGATGCACCATTACATTACAAACAAATTTACAGGGGATAGTTGAAGACACACCCCCACCAAGTCCTGTACCATCTTTACAGCACAGAGCAGAGAATTTGTCGGCTCCCAACAGACGTAGAATGCGCAAGCGGCGAACAATTCTGTACGCGAAGATTAAAAGTTTGGAAAATAAAGTAAGGAACGCAGTCAAGCTTAGCGAAAAATATAAGAAGAGGTGTTTGAGATTGAAGACTGAGAATACTGACCCAAACTCTCCAGCAACTAAAGTGTCTTCGCTTTTAAAGAATATACAAGTTCCTGACGTTGTAAGAAAAAGACTCATTTTCAGAGGAGCAGTGCCAACGGACCTTCAGATTATCTATGAGGATCTTGAAAGTAAACATGGAGAAAAGAAATAATATTACATGTTGAAGCTGCAATAAGTACAAAAGATACAAATTGCTATATAGATCGAAACATTTTTTCAGAAACGATACGTACAAAGAGAACTGTACTCGTAAAGTTAGCTCCAAAATACCCAAATAGGGGTGATGTTCATTTCTTAGAGAATGATGAAAATACGAGGATGTGCCCGTTAAAACAAATCTCAACACATCTATTAATAAATTAACTTATGTTTTTTATTGCAATTCAGCATTAAATCGTTGTCAAAATCATTCCCCCATCCTATCAGTCATTCCGTCATTTCATAGTTTTTTAAAAGGCATTTTTCTACATGTTATACACAAAAATATGGAGGACCTTCATTTTCAATGAACCCCACTAAAGTAAAAAATTATATTTCTGCTAAAAAAAGGATATGTTTTCATTACATTTTTTAAGAATCGCAAAACGAAATTTCTAAATTTGTTGAGAAGTACCCACATACATATCTATATGACAGCTTGCTGCTGTTGAATCTTCAATCCCCTTATTTTCCATTTCAGGGCATATGTTGAAAATAATCACCTAGATTCCCAATGACTATGAAGGAGTATCATGGTAAGTCGACACATGATTGCTTGTTACTATTTTGGACGCCACAAGCCTAGCTTTTAGAAAATGCAAAGCTCTGCTTATGTCATCTTCGTTTTCTCGCTCACTTGTCCAGAAAGTTGCTGTTTTTACGAAATCTTAGACGAAACGTTGTACTTTAACGTATACTAAGTGACATATAAATCCGAACACCCAGTTTAAATGGTTTTATTTTAATAAAATTTTGTACTTAATGGAGCATAATAAGTAAATGATAAAAATTTCAAAATGATTGCACTGCTTTAAAGCCCTTTGTCCTTTAATAATCTGTGGATGCACCCTGATGTGCTACGCATTCTCCAACGCGCCTAGGCATGCTTCTGATCAGGTGGTCAATGTCTTCCTGTGGTATCTCATTCCACGCAACCACCAACTCCTCTCGAAGTGCTTCTAGAGTCTGAGGAGGACGTTGCAAATTGAGCAATCTCCTACCCATCATATCCCACACGTGCTCAATTGGGGATAAGTCGGGAGATCTTGGTGGCCATGGTAACAATGTGACATCATTATGTTGAAAGAAGTCTATTGTGACTCTTGCAACATGTGGTCGGGCATTATCTTGTTGGAAAGTTGGATCTGCCAGGGTGTCAAGATAGGGTAAAAGATGGGGTTCTAGAACTTCGTGGATATAAGGCTGCGCGTTCATGTTACCTCTGATGAAGATTAAAGGTGACCTGGAACCATAAGCTATAGCACCCCAAACCATAACTCCAACAGTGTGATGAACATGTCCTTCAACAAAAAACTGTGGATTCCTCCTTTCACCACGTCGCCTTCTAACCCTGGCACGACCATCGTGCATGCCTAAACAAAATTGAGACGCGTCACTAAAGACAATACTGTTCCATTCCTGATCCCAGAGTGACCGTTGTCTGCACCACTCAAGGCGATTACGTCGGTGTTCTCGAGTTAAAGGGAGGACCCAGTGTGGCCGGTATGAAAACAAGCCAAAACTTCTCATTCGTCGGTAAACACTTCGCATGCCAATAGGTCTTCCGTGTTCTGCGAACCATTCATTTGCAATGGACCTGGTAGTGGAGAAACGGTCCCTTAAGGCCAATAATCTTAGGCGGCGATTTTCACGGTCTGTTGTTCTACGGCGGCGTCCAGTGCCCCTTGCTCTTTGCGTACGGCCTCCTCGAAGCCATGTCTGACAACACCTAACCACAGTGTCTACACTTCTTTGCACTCTAACTGCAATTGCCCGAAAAGAAAGTCCAGCTTCCCGAAGTCCCACTATACGGCCCCTATGAAACTCACTAAGTTGACGAAATCGTACAGGTCTCCGTACTCTAGGCATCGTAACCGATCGTAAAAGATGTCAAGAACCAAAATCCGCCAACGTTGATTCTTTACTGCGGCTGAAATATTCATTTTTAGAGCGTTAGTGAATTAAAAAAAAGCAGTATAAAAACCGGAATGTCCAACTGATAAGGCTGAAAATTTTTTCACTTGTTATTTACAGTAAGATAAATACATTCACCAACTTTTATTGAAATAAAACCAATTAAACTGGGTGTTCGGATTTATATGTCACTTAATATATTTTAACCTTCCATTATGCATGAAATTAACGTGTCTTGACATGCCTTTTTCCATTTTCCTAACAATAGTTGCGAACCTGTTTATTGCCTGACTCCACTACTGCTTCAGCGAGAAAAACAATCTAGTCAATGTATCCCAAAGTTCACACAAAAGGTTTATAATTGTCCACAATTTACTCGTTGATGAGATGATTGCGCGAGCTTCAGCCGTTTCACGTAACATGATAAAAACTTTGGCCTGTACGAATCGGGAAATGGCCATTGGAAGAAGTAGGTCTGAAATGGGTCTCATTACATGTAACATTTGCGAAATCACTCCTTAATGGTAATGCCAGGAAAACGAGAAAACGGCAGTTGTTTTAGATAATACTAGCGGTAGAATCGCCAACGAGGATGCAATTACAGAACCAAATTGGATATGCGCGTTTTCGCCGAGATTCTAGGTAAAAATGGGTTTGGTTGTTTTTACAATTTGCCTATATAGAAAATTCCAACACTCTAATTATCACCAAACGTTATAGCATTTCAGCTTTCGAGTTGTGTCCGTTTCTAACCATTCTTGTAGAATGTTTAATAGGGGTCGAAAGTGTTGAAATTTCAAACCAGTAAACGATTTTCGAGATCCAAAATTTTAGCATACATCTATTAACAAAAATCCAGCCTACAGCTAATTTCAAAAATGTTTAGTAAAAAAAATATTTTCTTTTTCACGACCACAAGGATGTGCTAGCATCATTGCTAGACGACAAAGGTTGAAAAATCACATTCAGCCTAGACCATGCTGATGAGTAGCTATAGTATAGCACTAAACAGCTATCCATGGTTGATTGTCTTTGTCGGATGGACGAAAGCAGCATCTTTAGTTGGTTGAGCATTTCTCAATGGATTATATTATCTCAGCTCCACAGTTATGCAATTCTTCGTGAAAAATAAATTTCAAATTCAATGATCTTTTTCAATCTCTATACAGGGTGTTCCTTAATGATATGCGAATATTTCAGAGTGTGAATCTACATGAAAAATTAAAGTTAGTTTGCTTTATAAACTATGGTCAAACAATGTTTCCTTACAAAAACTCGGGGTGTTTCAGGAAAAAATGGAAATTAATTAATATTTTCAGAACCGCTTCAGATATTTCACTGATATTTAGCACGTAGTGAAAGTTGATAAAGTTACATATTCTTCAATGCTAAAATAATTTTTAGCTTCAACAGTGGCGTGCGTACGGGTATTGACTTCGATATTTTTTAAGAAAAAAATGGTACGCCAACGGTTGTTTGCCAAATAAAAATTATTTTTGAATTTTCCATTCAATTTAAAACAAATGATTTTTCTTGAATTGCTTTCCTTGGATGCTCCATTTTTGAGTAAAAAAATGAAAACCAAACTATTGTCTAACTTGCAAAATGATTACTAATTTAATTGGAAAAATTAAACACATTAGGGGTAATGAACAACAAGAACTGACAACATAAACATAACATTAAGACCAACGAAATGATTAAAAAAATTATTGAAAATGGCCCTTTTCACTTAGTATGCATGCTTCTCATGGAATTGCGCACTCGTTGAAATATCCCTGGAATGTTTTTTTCTATCACAAGCTGCAACTATTCTTTCTCTTAATTCCTCTACAGTGTTAATACGACTTGTGTACACTAGTGCCTTAAGATAGCCCCACCGAAATAAATCTAAACTGTTGAGGTCTGGGGACCTTGGTGGCCATTCTTGGGGCTCCAGAGCGGCCAATCCAACGATTTGGATAAATAGTTTGTGAATAATTACGAACCGCTACACTGAAATGCGCTGGTGCACCATCATGCATGTACCACATATTGTTTCTTATTACTAACGGAACATCATCAAGCAGCAAAGACAACTGTTGTTGGAGAAAATTGAGGTAAGTCTGTCCTTCAAGTTGTCCCGGCAAGAAGAATGGACCAATAAAGTGGTTGCCAATAATTCCTGCCCATACTTTAACCGAAGATTGGTGTTGGAAACGGGAAATGGTTACGGCATAGGGATTTTCTGCCCACAAATTATTATTGTGGAAATTCTGAATGGCATTTCGAGAAAAATTAGCTTCGTCCGTGAACAGAATCATTGATACTAATTGCGGATTTTGTGTAATTTTTTGAAGATACCACTGATAAAAGATCATACGCCTTGGAAAATCCATGGGAAGTAATGCCTGTACTGTCAAAATATGGTAAAAATATAACAAAAAAATCACTAAAATTTTCCAAACAATTTGATGGCATATTTATGTGTCTAGCGATCTTCCTCGTACTCGTTTCAGGATGTTCTTCGACTTCGTGCAGCCCTGCTTCCTCAATTTCAGGTGTTCTCACACTTGGAGGTCTATCTACAGATGTTCCTTTTGGGACAGAACCAGTTTCAACAAGTCGATGATGAATATTAGAAAAGGTTCGACTATCTGGCAAAGCACGATCGGGATATCTCTGGTGATAAATCCGTCTGGCTTGATTACCATTACCGTCGGCAAGGCCATATACGTAATGCATTTCCGCCATTTCTGCATTTAAACAATTCAACATTATTAACAAGATTGTAAAAGCTAAATAATGAAAAAGATGTCAGAGCGAACAGCTTTGAATAACAGAGACTTGTCAGATGTCAAAAGCCAGTGACATATTCCAAAGCAACTAGATATTTATTGCTAAATTGCATTCTTCAATTATTACATTAATTTTCTGGGACAATAGGACGGTTTTTATTTTTTTACTCAAAAATGGCGCATCGAAAGAAAACAATTCAAGAAAGATCATTTGTTTTAAATTGAATAATTTTTATTTGGGAAAAAAACATTTTTTTTCTTAATAAATATCGAAGTCAATACACGTTCGCACGCCACAGTTAAAGCTAAAAATTATTTTTGCACTTAAAATATGCAACTTTATTATCTTTCACCACGTATCAGTGAACTATCTGAGTCGGTTCTGAAAATATTAATTAATTTCCATTTTTTCCTAAAACTTCAACACCCCGAGTTTTGTTAGGAAACATTTTTGGAACATAGTTATATAAAGCAAACTTACATTAATTTTTCATGTAGACTCACACCCTTAAATATTCGCATATCATTAAGGAACACCCTGTATACAAATGTAAATGTCTGTCCAGTCTGCATCACGTCTGAACCACAATACGGAGAGCGGCTCGTCATCACCACACTCGATCTGTGACCGTAAAGGGATAAGACGTTTTATTTTGTACCAGCTTTTTCCCGCGACTTCCTACGCATAAAACTGTTACATAAAACGTTCTTAAACAATACTATGAATTTCAATCAGTTTTTGTATCTTTGATGGAATTAGCAAATTGTTAGCCAGATTGATGTTACACGCTCCGCTGGTAAAATCGCGGGGCAGAGAGCTAATAATTAAAAATAAGATCTGCAGCAAATCTTACATATAAGGTGTGATTTTGAAGGTGTTTATGTTGCCTACAAATCTCCTGTAGACCAGTTATACCAATACGCTCTAGCTTTATGATTATACGCAAAAACGTTTCCTCCAATAATAAAACTGATTCACGACTAAATAGAACAATTTATTGAGAAGGAAGGATTTTGAGAATTGAGAGAACCAGCAGCCTGAAAGCCTTTTTTAAAACGAACATGGGGTATTTTGACTAACGCTCAAGACATATTATAATGTTCAATAACAGGATTTTTTTGGCTAGTTATTTTAACCAATTTAGATTCTGTCCTATCCGACTGCTCGTTAGGTAAACTGAACAGTATCCACGCACAGTTCGATCTGCTGCTAAGCGCGTTGTGGCCTGGTGCGCGGCGATTTGAGATAAATTTTATATCCGACTGCCCCTTGTTAATATAAAACGTATAAAAATTTTAACATTTGCGGATAGATTAATTAAATTACGTCACACTAAAGCAGCAGTGAAAAAACTCCCATGCGGATAACGAAAACAAATATTGCATGCTTCAAGGAAGCAATTTAACTCATCTCCATATATTTACATATTTTTTTATCCGATGCAAATGCTGCAGCCAATAGAAAGCGGTTAACCATGCATGATGAGCTGATGAGAAAAGCTTTCGGAGGATGACGTTATTGTTATGGTAAACATAATTTGTTGTAATCAAGATTTCATAACCAATTACGGCTTGAAAGGACGAGTTAATAAACAAGTTCACCATTCTGGCTATGTATCTGTGTATACTTGTAATTTTAACATTGCACACTTTGTACGGTGTGTACATTTAATTATAGTTATCGAGATATGTTTTTGTTTTGTCTGATTTTATATAATACTCAATACAGAGAGGAATAGATGGATTTCTCTTATAAGGTATACATCAGTTTTTATAGAAACATTGTTAATTGTTTTTATCTATAGGAGAAGAGATAGAGGTTCTAGTCACTTCTTCATATTTTGCGATTACCATTTTATAGATCGGAATAAGAAAAATGGACCAACATTATTCCACATATTAACCCCAGAATAAAAGTGTGCATACTGTTATATAAACATAATATGATTTTTTTTAGAAAGCGGTCTGTGAAGCAACAGGATAATCAGTCATCATTTGCTGACTCGCTTGCCACGTGCCAAAATTACGTAACCTTCTTTTTTACTATTTTGATTGAATTTCTCTTCATTAATGCTAGAGTGCTCATTCCCAGGCCAAACCCTTTTCAGTGATTTTCTTTTGGTAAACTTCATAGTTTATTGATATAATTTAACACGTATTATATTTTTCTTTCTCAGGGATTCAGTATTGTGCTGGAAAAAAACTGTGGTTTTTCTCCGTTCCTTGGTTTTCTATCGACCATATCTTCTTCAAGGCCACTCATTGAACCTTCATTTAGAATGTTAGGTGTTTCGTATCAATCACTTTCTTCCTGAGATTCTGGTGTAAGCGCCATTTGTTCAACTTCCAGATTCTGAGATATTAGGTGCCGAACACTAGTTTGTGGTGTAGTACCCCTTCATATAGTACGCTTAGTTGTTTTAGTTTGGGTGCTACCCCGTCCATTTTCTTGTGGGACACTAATCTTCAGCGGTAAGTCTTTTTTTTCTCTTATACTATCGGACCACGTGCATTAATGCATGCCCTGAAGAAGTTTGTTCAATATGTGCTTCCCTTTAGTGGGAGGCATTGCGGAGAACCATACATTCCTCCAGCTTTGCTTGTAGATGTTTTGCAGCTGGTATTGCCGGAAGCCACCCTTTCCCCTTAGCAAAAAAAACCTGATGTGAACAGGTGAAATATCATTTTAATTAACTATTTTATAGATATTATTTATATATTGATTATTGCCGACTGAAATTCGTAGATTTTATTAGATTTTGTTTGGAATTTTACGTATTTAAATATGAGGCAGTGCCTACTTGGCACCTTCTATTGGGCACTACATTACGTTGATCATGATTTTGATTTTTGAGCTGCCATAACTTCATTTTAGAACAAGGGATAAATGTCTGAAGGTATATCACTTTAGTACTTTTTTTGCAAGAAAAGCATAGCAAAAGTAAAAGAATATAGAATATAAAAAATATAAAAGGGTTTGGCCTAGGAATGGGCACTCTACTATTAATAAAGTGAAATTCACATTACTAGTAATTGATCAAAATAGTAAAAAAAGGTTCACGTGATTTTGGCACGTGACACGCTACCCGGCCCAACACACCCTTTGCAGTCGAAGAACCGATATGTTACGACAACAGTTCTGGGTGGGTTTTTCGTGTACTCTACTGTGAAACTCAATATGATTTAAACAGTCGTAGCTCCCGTATTATTGCTTGTAGATGGACGCTGTAATTAGATCAAGCATTTTTCACAAAACTTTCAGAACCGAAACTCGATTGGGCTCATTCTTCTACTTAAGTTGTTCAGCTGAAATTATTCAATGTTATTCCTACCTGTGCACGTTACAAATTTACGATGTGGTCAAAACAAAAATAAAAAAAACTGGGCCACCCTACCTAATCTATACAAGGTGTTTCAGTTTATTGTTGCATAACTTCAAGTTTTGATAGAACTTTTAAAATTAATGCATAAAGTCTATATAAACATGGGTCGAAAAATCCGTGGCTTCCGAAATACAGGGTGTTTAAATTTACTTTCTAAAATAGTTTTTTTAAATATTTCGAACAATATTTGATGCATAACAGTGAAAATTGGTATATAAGCGTTTTTTGGTACGATAAAACGAACCATGGGCATAGTTTTACTGTAGCCGCTAGAGGGCGCTCTCTTCTGTACCAGTAGTGTATTAAAATGAGCAAACACTTTTCTTAGTGCAATTTTTTGCTTTTTGAATAACAAAACTGATTCTTCGCACTTTTCTGCATAAAAAAGCTCTCTTGTGAGTTTTCGTTATATTTAGCCGTTTTTGAGATATTTTGATTTTTAAGGTTCGATGCATTTTTAATTATTTATGGGAAAATAATATTTTCTTACATTTTCAATTTGGTCATGACAGGTAATTAAGATGATCGCTTAGATTGTGTTTTAAACACAGCAATAGTTCCTAACTCCAAATAAGCAAAAAAAAAAACAGAATATTAATTTGTTTAATTTTCCAATATTATTTTTAACAAATTAAATTAATTATTTACAACTAAAATGCTATTGGATAGTTTGGACAAACATACAAAACCTAAAGTAGTTGCTCGAAATGTAAACCCAATTGTTCAATACACAATTGACATCTACGAATGATCGAACGTGGTATAGCATTATTCAAATAAGGCCTCATTTCATCACAAGCATTCCTGATTCTATCTATTAGCATATCTCTTGTGGTTACGGGAGTCTGGTACACTTTTTCTTTTAGAAATCCCCACACAAAGAAATCTAATGGATTTAGGTCAGAGGGTCGTGGAGGCCAGGCGACTGGTCCTCCACGGCCGATCCATCTTTCCAGTTTCTAACTATTCTCGAATAATGAGCTGGACAACCATCAAGCTGGAACCAGGCCAATCTTTTTAAATCTAACATAACATCATCCCACATATTTGCATGTTCAGCCATTAAAAATTCCAAGAAGGTCGTAGCATTTAACCTTGCAGGCAAAAGGTAGGGTCCATAGTCGATTACGGTAGATACCAATCCACACGTTCACACTAAATCCATGCTGAAAATTTCTTTCCCGAACTGCATGCGGATTTTCATGCGACCAAATATGTTGATTATGAAAATTTACCACTCTACGTCTAGTGAAGCATGACTCATCGGTCCATAAAACGTTACTTAAAAACTCCCTATTATTATCAGTTCTATCAAGAATCCACTGACAAAATGTGATTCTTCGTTCTCCGTCCCCTGGCTGTAGTCCTTGCACAGGTTGCAAATGGTAAGGACGTCTATGGTCATTTCTAAGATCACGGTGAACATGGCTTGCTGAAATTCCCAAGGCACCAGAAGCTCTCCTAACACTTGTGGTCGGATCTCTATCAAACTCACGCAGAATCTGCGCTGACGAACATTTATGTTTTGATCCCGTTGGAGATTTCCCAAACCATTTTCAATTATTTGGCGATGCACTCTTACAAATACTGAGCGAGTTGGATGTCGTCTGTTTGGAAATCTTCGTGCGTATTCTCTGGCTGCTTCTGCTGCGTTTCCATTTACAAAGCCATACACAAAATGGATATCCGCTAACTCTTGATTGGTGAATAAAAATGGCATTTTTATAAGACTTACAAAAAAAAACAGGTAAAAGAAACTAAATTTCGTGCATTCACAATTGCAAAAAGACGTTTTAGGTTTCAACAGGCAACAAAACTAACTGTCAACTAATTGACGTTTAACCTTATTCTGCTTTCAAATTCAAAAATATTTGCAGGCACAGCCTACTTCTAAAAATTATCGAGATACTGACTTTTTAACGTTATCTTATCATAAATAATTAAAAATGCATCGAACCTTAAAAATTTAAATATCTCAAAAACGGCTAACTATAACGAAAATTCGCAAGAGAGCTTTTTTATGTTGAAAAGTGCGAAGAATCAGTTTTTTTATTCAAAAAGCAAAAAATTGCACTAAGAAAAAATTTTCGGTCATTTTAATACACTACAGGTACAGTAGAGAGCGCCCTCTAGCGGCTACGGTAAAACTATGCCCATGGTTCGTTTTGTCGTACCAAAAAACCCTTGTATACCAATTTTCACTGTTATACATCAAATATTGTTCGAAATATTTAAAAAAAACTATTTTAGAAAGTAAATTTAAATTCCCTGTATTTCGGAAGCCACGCATTTTTCGGCCCATGTTTATATAGACTTTATGCATTAATTTTAAAAGTTCTATCGAATCTTAAAGTTATGCAACAATAAACAGAAACACCCTGTATAAGTAGCAGGATCAGTAAAAAATAATTTTCGATTTGGAGTTTGCGCTACCTTATCATTCAAGAAAAATAATGCATGAATATAATACATTAGTGCCAGAAATCCATACATCATTACCCAACCTCTGTTAGCAATATTATATGCTAAAAAATCGATTTACATTTTTGTCCAACACCACTAAAGCTGCGCACGAAACGACGATGATGATCATGATGGTTGTCCCGTACCAGTCATTACCAGAATAAAAAAAGCCCATTGGGGGGCTAAAAAATTACATTTATCATTATGAGTAATCACGGCCCGATGCCATCAGCGCTCACTCAACCTTTTTTGCCTTCCCGCAGCGCCGAGCGCCACACCACATCGCCCTCCCTTATAATGGGCCGCTCAAATTAGGGCGACGGGCGGCATCCGCCATGCCGACATCCGATAGCGTAGAACGGACCTTTTTGCCACCCTGCACAACCAATGTTAATCCTATCATCCCACTCCTCTGAGAAATGAGCTGCTAAAAAATTGAACCGCACGTCTAGTAAATTGTTTTACTTGTCCTTTCTGATTGACATCCTCCTGACCGTAGCTTCATTTCAACGTTTTGCTTTATTAAAATGGAGGCAAAATTAAAGCGATTTTGTTAGAGGGTTTCCTGTATGATCGATCTAATCCACAGCTTTGCTAATGACAGCACTCTACATGCAGGAATTCAGAGCGATAAGCCGATCTCTGCCGGTGAGCTGGAAAAAGAAGGCTAGCAGTAGCTTCATATCTGACGAGAGACTTGAGGTTATCACTGCTTGGAGACACAACAATCTTGCAAAGTTTAATGCTTCCAAGACACAGTACAGTCCATCAACAAAAAGCGTCCTGGTGCTGATCCGGTTTCGACAGATAAACGAGTTCTGCCAAAGAGCCGTTCATTTCTGCTGGTCAGAGTCCAAATCGCCGAGGCCTTGATCTGGCACGAACACTTCTCGTCAATAGCCGCAGCTGCTGAGAACAAGGTAGGCTATTTGTTTAAGGCTGAAAAGTACTGTTCTCGACATGATGTCTCCTCACCCTATACAAGGCCCAGATAAGACCTAGCCTCGAGTATTGCTCTCATGTTTGGGGTGCTGCGACACCGGCTACATGCCGGATGTTGTTCAGAGAAGGGCTGACTACTTTCTAAGAGACAGTCTCGGGGCTCTTTTACACGGCAGGGTTGTCGCCGATCTAGCTGTCTTCTACCACTACACAAATGGGCTTTGCTCTCCAGAGCTCTCGTTCATGATGACGCCGCGCTATGTGCCTGCTAAGCAGACCCGCCTGGCTTCTGCCTCCGAACCCAACCGTGTCGAACTTCAGAACTGGCCGATACGACCACTCGTTTGTCCCGAGGGTGTCGAGATTGTGGAACAATCTACAAGAGGACGGTTTTCCCAGTTATACTAACCTTAAGCAGTTCAAAAATCGGATTAACAAAATTTATTTGGGATCATGATAGCAGCCGCGGCGCCATGGCATTTTGGATTCTGCCTGCGCGGCTGTTTTGAAGTAAAAAAGAATAGCTGACTCGCTCCCACCGAGCTTATATACAGGGTGGCGCATCGAAAACGAAACAGACGCATTTACTGGCAGCTCAGTTTTTTTTTGAAAAACGCTCAGACTTGTCGATTTTGTTTTCGAGGGTGACACAAGTTTGGCAAAAAATCACGTTAACACGTGCAGCCCCCTGGGCGGGGGTGACACCAACCTTAAAATCTCAAATGGAAAGGAGGGTCAAGTGATACCTTATTTTAAAGGTCTTTCAATTCCCTTTATAATGATGTAAAATACATGAGCTTCAGTTCAGTAGTTTTGAAGATTTATTGATTTAAAGCTTAAAGTAGACTTTAATAGGTACATCAGATTAGTTTGTACTACTTTCAGAAGAAATTTGACTAAAAGAATTTACTTAATAAGTAAATGTTTTTATTCACTATGCGCATGGTCTGTTTATCATTTTGTTGTTGAAAATAGCTATTGGAGCGTTTTTTTGTGTCAAAAAAGTTATTTCTTGAAGAAAGATAAGGAAATATCTCGTACTTATTTTAAATAGGAATTAAGTACATAGCTTGCGATTGATTTGACCAAACTTTGTTGCTAAAATAACTTGTAACGCTTTTTACATAAATTAACCATGGTATATTCCACAGCAGAAAGAGTTGAAATTATCGAAATATTTTTCGGAAATAATCAGTGCGCTAATAGAAAAGCAGAAATATTTAATGAGCGACATGAGAACAGTAATGTGCATCGTAAATATGTTCTAGAACTTGTAGCTAAATTTCGGGAAACTGGGTCAGTCGCCAATAAAAAGCGCAAAATTGAAAATCCCATAAGGAACGAAGCAGTAGAAGTGGGGGCTTTAGGGCAAGTTTATGTAGATCCTACGTTAAGTACCCGCAAATTGGAGACTGTGTGTGGTGTTAGTCGACGTACTGTCCAACGGATTCTAAACGCTCATAGTTTTCATCCGTATAAAATTCACCTGGTAGAAGAACTTAATGAAGACGATTTTGATCGGTGATTACAATTTTGTGAAGATATGAGTGAAGTAATTATAATCGATGAACATTTTCTATTCAATTCCGACGAATGTTCCTTTTTCTTAAATGGCGTAGTAAATCGTCATAACTGCCGATATTGGTCTGATTCTAATCCCAGAATTTATCATGAGGTTCATACACAGCAGCCACAGAAATTAAATGTTTGGGCTGGTATTTTTGGCGATCATTTAGTTGGTCCTTTTTTCTTCCCTGGAAATTTGTCCGGTGAAACGTATTTGGAATTACTGGAAGACGCCATAGATCCTGCATTAACAGCCATAATTGAAAATCAGAATGATCGGCGGTACATTGCGAATAGGTTGATGTTCCAACAGGATGGTGCCCCACATTACGCATTATGTGTTCGTCAATATTTAGATCAGACGTTTCCAGATCGATGGATTGGTAGAAGAGGTGCCATTGAATGGCCCCCAAGATCGCCAGAATTATCACCTTTGGATTTCTTTATGTGGGGCCATTTGAAAAGCAAACTCTATGCTACTCAGCCTAACATCATTAGAAGACCTGCAACAAAGAATTGTGAATGAGTGCCTTCAAATTACTCCTCAAATATTGCAAAATGTGCGGCAACTTTTTGAGCAAAATCTTTATTATTGCATGGAGAGTCATGGTGGCCATTTTCAACATTTACTTGCCTAACGGGTCAGTTCATTCTTCATTTTTAAATTACTTTGCTGCCCAATGTATTGATCTCCACTAATGATGATGTATTAGTTTTATTTAAGCTTTAGATCAATAAATCTTCAAAACTACTGAACTGAAGTACATTAATTTGATATCATTATAAAGGGAATTTAAAGACCTTTAAAATAAGGTATCACTCGACCCCATTTTCCATTTAAAATTTTGGGGGTGGTGTCACCCCTCGAAAACAAAATCGACGGGTCTGAGTGTTTTACAAAAAGAATACTGAGCTGCCAGTAAATGCGTCTGTTTTGTTTTCGATGCACCACCCTATATATATATATATATATATATATATATATATATATATATATATATACAGGGTGACTTTGAAGTTGAGTCATTAATTTTTAGATAATGATTGAGAAGGAAGATAAACCAAAATATGTGTGTAAAAATAAAATAAAAAGTAAAAAAAAAATTTTACCTTGTTTTATAAAGTATCCTCCCGACAAGTATTTCAGTGCGGACCTGTATTTGATCGTGAGGTCCCCTGTGAGGTCTTAAGTCACCTGATTCACGAGCCCGTTGTACTACATTAACAAAGGCACGAGGGGTTGGTTGCACTCGATTGGGAAACCGATCCGCATAAACATGTGCCATTTTTTGTTTCGTTTGAGCCACGCAGCAAACACCACTATTCACTCACGCGTTACCGACTGACACATTGACTGAATAAAAACATCGCGATCAGCGTTTAAAATTCTTTCGCTTTTTTGTTTCCGATGCGATGAACAGATAAGGCGGATTATATCCGTTTTTGCCAAACACGAGCACATAATATTATTATTGAGACAGGGCGGTACTCAAACTTCTAAAGGGCTATAACTTTATTACTTTAATTTTACCACAAAAATGTTAAAGGAAAAAAACATTTCTTTTGATCAGATCTACTCACTGTTAAAATAAATGACTCAACTTCGAAGTCACCCTGTATATTTAAAATCGGTATCTGTCAAGTTAGTGAAAATAAATGAAATAAGGAAATAGATTTTCAAGAACAAGCTTTTACTTAACTTTCAAAGCAAATTACTTCCAACTCGTTTTCTTTTCACCTAAAGTATTAAATGCTATAGGTACTTTTAACCGGTATTAAATCACATTCGTCTCAAGCGTTCAAGTAAAAGCGTGATACACCCTTTTCTTCACTTGTTAAAACTTAACACGATTTGATTCGAAAACTTTGAATGAACGAGCTTTAATATAGTTTAAAAACGGAAAGTTTGTTTTTAATAATGTATTTTTAGTTTATTCATGCAAAATAGCGTAAAATGTCTAATTTAGATATACTTTATTAATAGGACTTCATAAAACTTCTCACTTCATTTACATTATGACTTCGATCGATATAAATCAGATATTAACGTAAAGTCGTGAGACGAACTGATATCTGTAACTATCGTTGCTCAATTTATCGAAGAAATACGTACAGCGTACATATCCTTTTATGTACAATGTGATGTTAAAAATGCTCAATCTTATATGGAATTTTAAGTAGTCGAATGACTTAATCATAGAACCTATGATCACAGTATTTTATAAGAAGAATCAATTAGATTCGAGTAGTTTGCGTCGATTTATTACAATGTTCTCATGGCCAGCTCCCGACTTCGTCACTTAGACCAGCTCCATAATAGTATCGGCCATGTTGCAGTAGGGCTCAGTTTAGTAAATGATAAATCGCTATATTGCCGAGACCGCCGTATCGGAATTAGAGTGACGTCACTTTGAATATTGTGTTCTTCTCATCAGGACCTTTCATTTGATGCTCATAATATAGTGGTGACTACGAATTTAGCTTGCCATGTTTCTGTCATCAGGCCCTTACATTTGATAGCCATATCATAGCGTTTTTTATAGAAATCATATATCGCCATCATAATGGCGCCACCTTGTTTATTATATTTCTCTAAGGATTACTATAGAAAGGATAAATCGCCCTTTTGGATTATTTTGTATTGTCACTGGAACCAAATGTATATATAAAGTTTCAGCTCGATTATGGTTATCTGTTTAAGATTCAGTTTCAAGATGTGTTCCACACACATACTAACATAACAACAGGTTGAGTTTAAAGCTAGTGAACAGAATCCCAAGCTGTATACTGAATTTCTCATATGTCTTGCAATTTTCCCACATAAGTATTCATATTTCTGCATGAAAATAGCATCATATTGCCACAGGAGAAGTGTCAATCTGATCTGCGTACGATTTTTTTTTCAAATTTATGAATAATACTATGACACTATTGGACCTATATGAATTTGTTTTTTCAATTTTAGCTAACAATAGCAAAAAACTAACTAATTAATTTCACAGCCAGCCTTATTTAATAACAAAAGCTTGCAAATACTTTAAAATACTAATCAACGGATAGTATGTACACAAGAACGTAGCGGTACATGGTATCAATTTATATTAGTTTAAGTAACAGATCAATATTTGTGACCAACGAAGGCCATCTTCCTGGAAAAACCTTAACTGTAATTTACAACAACAGTACATAAGAATTCAGAATGGCTGAACCTCGGCCCATATAAGTAAAACGCCATCTTTAGTGATTTTAATGATTGGTCGTTGGCGGGAAAGTAATATTGGAGCCGTAAGGCCAAAAGTTTGATTTGTTCAAAATTCGCAAGCTAGTACTGCCACTCCCATGCAATGGTTTGAAAAAATAAATCTGCACACATTCTTGGACCAAGTCTACCACTTTGAATCATCCCCAAGTTTTTAAAAGCATTCTGACGCATTTGCGTCCTTAAAAGGTATTCGAACAATTTGGTGAAATGCATCACGCTGCATCGCCAGTATTGGCCGTGGTTTCTGATAAGCAGCAACAAAAATATTATAAACATGCAAGTTCTTTAAAGCCTTATGAAGAACTTTACATATCTACACTTTTTAATTTACCAATGACTTGATAGGCAATAATGGTCAGTAGGTCAAATCATAAAGATCTCAAACAGGCAAACTGACGTTTTATCTTAGAAAATGCATTTTAGGTAGATAATTTTTTTGATTTAGCTAAAGTTTTAAGTGGTGCAAACACACATAGAAGTTAGTGTACAGCTAATCCTAAACTTATTGTTGTTTATTTAAATGTGAGGTTTTCCTTAAAATTACCTCTTCCTTGGCCACTCACATGGATTTAATCCACGGGGCAAGTAAGTTCGTGGAAATTAGTAAAGCTTAACTTAGATGTTGTTAGAACTAGACGGCATCTTTTCGTTTGTTTTTGCTTATAGAAACTGCTATAGTTGTAGTCACCGCTTTTGGCGGGTCTAAGTAGGACTGTTCGGTAAGCTCAAAGACACGCGTTTTTTAGTTGTCTCCGTCGAGAAAACTTTGTCCATACGGATGAGCGCCCTTCAATCATATTTGTCAGAGTGACAACTTACTTGACATCGGCGAGCAATTTTAGTTGTCTTATTACCAATCTTCAATATAAAAATTGTACAATGCACGGAAATACGACCAATGGAGAAGGCCGACTGCTCGTGATAAGTTTATTAGAGTATGTCCATGAAGATAATGAAAACAGCAGTCCCCTGTTACCCACTTTATACTATACATACTGGAGAGAGTAGCAGATGCGCTGAATATTAGTTTGCGCTCATGGTTCGGAGACTCGATCTGTTTACTTACCTCATATGGCGTTGATGACGTAACCAAGAACGATGACTACAGCTATATCACCGGTTCTTTTTGTGTTAGCGTACAACTTCATGGGAACTGAAGTGAATATAGCTTGGCAAATCGACAAATCTTTAGTTTTGCATTTACTTGACTTTTCGCACTATACTCTATGGATACGGTAACTTAAACTTTCTTGACACACTTCGATTAGACGAGCTTAAAACTCATAAACATACAGTATTTGGCTGCGCTTCAGTTAACCTCCTTGATATCAAGATGAGAGACCTGTGAAAACCACCATCAATATAGGTCACTGGTAGTAAACTTGACAGCAGAGTCCGTTACTACCATCCATCTCCCTCTCTGCATCATCAACCCCATCCATCCCGCTGCGATCCCTCAGGGTAAATCGGGACAATTATCCTAATCCTTGAAGGATGCTCCCCGGCCATTCTATTGAAGGAATGATTATTTAATGAGACGATGTTCCGAACAGTATTCGGACAGAATTGATGGGCACTGATGATGCAGATCTCCAAGGGCGATACCGAGGTTAGGAGATTAGGTACTATATTATTGGCCAAATCTAGGGAGGTGTGATTACGGCAGCCGTAAAACGGGATTCGAACGGTTCAGTTTCATCTGAAATTAGATGATGTTAATACCTATATAAAATGATGAGGGGCTTTTCATGCACTAATATTAAGAGGCGCATACACCATTGTCTTGAGGACCATACTGTAACGACTTCAAGGAATCCTTAGTTTTTCATTTCCCTTGCAAAAACCAGTTCCACCGTCTACGCACCTATTTGAAATACGTCACATATCGTAGATTTGTGTAAAAAATATGTCAGGTATGGAATCACACAAATTTCTGCCGCGTAGCAGCATAGTGTTTCCTATGCCTCTGATCGCGCTACCACGATATCCCACATCTGCCCGAATTAGATATCGGGGAGAGCCGACGTTTCCAGATGCACTACCAGTAGGACGGGGAAGGAATGTTTATTTGACTAATTGTATGGACCTGTTTAACAAACCTTTTTCTCAGAGGGACTAGTTTGTGTATATGAAGATATTCCTTTATATATTGATAAGGGCGTTGCGTGGGAAGTGCAGAGTCATCCTACTTGGCGCTATTTCTTTACCTCATTAAGGAACCAGTCAGAGAGATCTTACAACAGTTAGCAGCAGTACCACAGCATATGCAGGTCGTCAAAAAATATAACTAATTCCTACATATTTAAAGGAATCTGAACCTTACGTTTCTGCCACGCAGTTGTCATCCAGTACTCGTGCATATGAAGGTTTGGCGAGGGTTAACAATATTGACGATGCGCTATTTCAGAATTTTTACTCTGCTATATCATATATTTTCTGCGCAAGCCGCCATATTGAAAAAATTGCGACCAAAACCAGTTTCTGGGCAATGTTTTCTTTCGATAAAAATCGTATAGCTGGTAAATTGAAGTAAATTATTGTTTAGCTTACTACTTTGGATAATTTGGAGTGCTGGGTTCGATTTTATAGAAATAATAGCAAAAATGGCTTTTAGGTAACGTATGATGGCCAACTGGTGACAATTTGGATTACGTAACACCGTTTTTATATTTTTGTATAGGTCTTTAATAATGCAACGCTTTTAAGCAGAGAGCACAAGTACGTAACTTGCCGGATCCTTGGCTTTAAGAGATTTGCATTGTTCTTGCAGCGAGTTGGTAAGATTAGGGAAAACTGCCTTCAGTGTTTGTAGAATATAATATTTGTAACTGTTCGGTGTTAGCTTCTACTATATCAAAAATGTACCATTTTCATATTTAAAGTAAGATTATTCGAATAAGCGCACAGATTGAGAAAAATTGAACTTGGATGTACCCGTTAAAATTAGCCAACCGCGTACCAAAATATGTTAGATAGCCGTCTTACAACTTGGCGGTAATTTTCAAATATGGCGGACAAGCCGACCACGATTTGGATCGCGTAAATGGATTTGTTATATACCCCTAGAGGTGCCTAATAATACCCCGCATTCAAATTAAGTGGACATAATTCTACACGAGACCTTAATGACTGCTGCTAGGCTAATTGAGCAAACATGGTGTCCTTTTTTGACCATCAATTTTCCACTATTGAGACACAAAGTTTTTAAGTTAACGTTCCAGGTAAGACCACAAATCCATTGATCCGCCAAATGGGTTCTGGTATATCCGTAGGTAAACTTTGCCGCGCAGATACTGTCCATTCTACAAAACTCCTGAATAAATCAGTTTCAGAAAACTTTCCCTAGTTTAGTTTGACGTAGTTTTTACCGTAGGAGGAGTCGGATCGGAAATATTGTAAAAATACTTTTATGAACGCGATTTTCCCATATGGCGGTGCAAGCGGACAAGATCTGAAGTAAGTAGTAATTCGGACAGACCACGTCGAAATGTATGAAGAAGTTATTTTCCCAAATCTTTCCAGGTTAGACTACCAAATAGTTGGGAGTACCAGTCGGTTCACTTATGTTGCAGCCGTTGTGTTGGAACATATGTAGTTGTGGGATGTGACTTACGATAGTACAAACATGCTAAAGTGCACAGTACTGCTGCACCCTCAATCCATTGTAGAAACAGGCATTTTACTCTCTCATTACGGGAAAATTAAAAAAAGTCAGTAAAGCAGAAAAATGAATTTTTTAATGTATCTACTTACATGGCTTTGATCTCTCGCGAAGCCCTGGCAACTTTTTATTGCTTTTATAAATTACTCTGCCATCAAAGCACCGATTTTAAAGAGAAAATCGCATTACCTTCAACCTGTTCACATCAAAGTCCCCTCCGATTTGATAGAGTCCCCTGCACAAGCCACTTAACAGACGATAAAGAGTGAGAGGCGGAATAGACATGATCAAGTTGATTTTTTCATAAATATGTTGTGAACTCCATGTGCTTGCTTCACTAACGGCCGAAACTCTGGTCCATTTTACAAAAGGACCGGGGGTTTTCGGTTACCTTGAGCATTTGGAACCTGTCACTATAACCGGCACCCAGATTGTTGATTCAAGTCACTCTACGGTTTGATTCAAAATAGACTATGAGACATTGCGGATGATCTTGGAAATATTTGTAAATTGCTGGCTAAAGTAATAATCACGAAAATATTGGTCATTCTAAGAGCAAGTAGATCGTCCGTTCCCATATACTCGTAAACCTAATCCTAGAATGACAGGTAAGAGAATTCGGTCAAGCAGTTTATAACTATAATATAGTAAATTGAGACGTGTTGCTTCTGTACCTTTTCAATTCAGAATATAAAAAGTAACCCAAAGGGATTTCAGGAAGGACTCTTCGTTCGGGCATCTTACTTCATTCCTTGCATTATCCCCAAACTTTTTTGGGCCAAATGAATTGGAATTAAACACGAATTAAACCGATTTAACTTGACCCTTTCAATACGACTTTATTTTGAAAAAGAAGAACGTAATTTTACGGTTGGGATGAATGGGTCCCAGCAAAAATCGGCATTCAAAATACGACTTTGTCTTTTTTTTCTAGTGTACGTGCAAAATACCTTATCTACATAACAAATTAAATAATGGAAAACAATTTTTTCCTTTATTAAGTAATAAACAAAAAAAACAAAATGGGACACATTTGTCCCAACAGTACGGAAAAAATGGATACAAATGTCCCACTAGTAACAAAAATTCTTATAGTTATAAATATAACTTGAACGAAAATAATAAACTTCTAATATTTAAGTGTGAAAGGATTGGAAACAGTCATTGCACAAGAGAAGCTTACATCCTGAACACATAGTTTTTGTTATTTTTCCACTTTTCGAGAAGTACATGAATGAAAGCTACGACGAGATTTTCCTAGAAACGGCAAATGATCTACGTTTACGAGATTCATTGATGAACGTGAAGGTCTGCCACTACAGCGTTTTCTAACAAAACCTCCTTTTTATCGACCTGTGTTTATCAAATCTTCTGCTAGGTTCACTAGAAATGTAATAAACCGAACGTCACGCTTATGAGCTTCTTTGAATAGTATCCATGCATTTGAGGCTCCACCATTTTTGAGATCAGATCAATTTCGTATAAGCCAGACATTTGATCTGAAAGATCAACACCACCCATAAATCTATTATATGCTTCCAGACAGGGCACGTTAATTTTGGTTCCGTCTTTTTGGCGTCTTTCTATTTCGTCTTTGTGACAGTTTAAAAGAATGAAAACCTCTTTAGAATCTTTCCATGGATGTGCGATAACACCCTGATCACTAAGTAATGTTTGGCAGTCTCCTTTTCCCTTTTTTTTCTTTTCAAACTGTGGCAGGTTTGTTATTTGACATACATGTCGTAAAAAATGATCAAAACACAACATCATGTTTGGATTATTTATAGAGCTGCATAACTTAATTACCACTCCTTCCCCTAATGTTCCTTCTTTTTGCCCCTCATCTTTTCCAGCATATATGTTCATTTCATCTACATATCCAGTGTCAGAATCGCATCTCTCCCAAATCTTAATATCTCTCTTTATTAGTTTTAACGGAAGATATTGTTTCAACGAGGAACGACCTTTAAATTTCACCATTGACTCATCTATACTTTGAAAACTACTGTCAGTTTGAGCTTTTGGAAATGTATGTTTGAGACACGACATAACTTCAGAAATGAATAGGGTTTGTCTGAATTTTCTGTTTTTTTAGGATGGTTGTAATACATTTTTGACGTAAGAACAAAAAATCTGCCTAGAGATATCATTTTTAATAGCCTCATTTCCAAGTGATTTGTTAGATGACCAATAATTACACTGTTACAACAAATTTTAGTTTTTTTAATTGTATCTTGTGGGAAAAGTGCACTTCTTTGTTAATTTTGGGGCGCTGAATCCAAAAATCACAATTAAATAAAAAAATTAGTTGCGGTTTAGGAAAAAAACTTTTTATTTTTAAGGATATATTAAAAAAAGTAACAAGATTCATATACTTATAAGAATCACTATATGCGCTATCTTTTTGCTGTTCTTTTATGGATCGTTTCTGGAGCATCTTTACCAAGAGTCCAACAGTAGTCTGCAAGCATGGAAGGATTCCACTTTCCCTGGTACCTTTTTTCCATTGTTGAAATATCCTGATGAAAACGTTCGCCGTGCTCATCACTTACGGCTCCGCAATTGTCAGGAAACAAGTCCAGGTGTGAGTGTAGGAAATGTATCTTAAGAGACATATTACAGCTCATCTTTTGATACGATGACAGCATATTTTTGACAAGGGTTTTATAGTTGTCAGCTTTTCTATTTCCCAAGAAATTAGTGACCACCAGACGGAAATCATTCCAAGCAGTTTTTTCAATACCTGTTAAAGTGTTTTCAAACTGTGTATCTTTCAAAATATTTCGAATCTGTGGCCCAACAAAAATACCTTCTTTAACCTTTGCCTCACTTAGTCTTGGAAATTTCTGACGCAGGTATTGAAAAGCTGACCCATCTCTATCTAATGCCTTGACAAAGTTTTTCATTAGGCCCAATTTGATATGCAGTGGTGGTAATAAATTATTTTTCGAATCTACTAATGGCATATGCTGTACATTTTTTTGACCTGGCTCTAGGAATTGACGAACAGGCCAGTTTTGTCTGGTGTAATGAAGTGCCTTTGCCCGACTGTCCCATTCACACAAAAAACAGCAAAACTTTGTGTAGCCTAGCTGCAGCCCAAGTAAAAGTGCAACAACTTTCAAATCGCCACAAATATGCCCTTGGTGCTCATCGTATTTTATGCATGTCAATAGGTACTTCATATTGTCATATGATTCTTTCATGTGAACTGCATACCCTACAGGAAGAGATGGTAAAATATTTCCAATATGCAATAACACTGCCTTTAAACTCAATGTTGAACTGTCTATAAACAATCTCCATTCTTCTGGGTTATAGTTTATATTT
This sequence comes from Acanthoscelides obtectus, assembly GCA_963669975.1. Lineage (NCBI taxonomy): Eukaryota > Metazoa > Arthropoda > Insecta > Coleoptera > Chrysomelidae > Acanthoscelides > Acanthoscelides obtectus. The sequence goes on along the minus strand of CAVLJG010000010.1, from coordinate 28,683,215 downwards.
AAAGCCGCCAGTAAGCCGTTAATGTTACTGCAGAAAACCAAGTTATTCTCCATATTGAAAAATGGTTCTAAGTCTTTGTGGCGTTTACGAAAAACACATACCAAAACATCGTCTTCTAACAAGTTCCACTGCTGCAGTCTTGATCCAAGTAACTCTGCCTTACATTTTGGAAGTTCTAAATCTCTTACAAGATCATTTAATTCTGACTGTGTTATTTTGTGCGGTTGGTGGCATGATGTGCTCGGTATAAAATCAGGATCTCTTGACGTTGATGGCATATCTTCTTCCTGACGAATCACTCGATCGCCATGATCTGATTCGCAAGTGTAGGATTCTGGGGGTTTTGAAATAGGATTTTCGTCACTGTGAGGCACAGGTCTCATCGCAGGTGGTATGTTTGGGTAGTTAATAACCGATTTTTTTTTCTTGGACATACCTGTGGCTTGTCCAACACAAGGTACCATGCAAAAGTAACAATCATTAATATGATTTGTAGGCTCTCTCCAAACCATTGGGACAGCAAAGCGCATAGACCGTTTTTTGCCATTTAACCAGCTCCTCAGACTTGAAGCACATGTATTACAGCAGATGTGGGGTGCCCACTGTTTGTCTTGATCACCTAGTTTACAACCGAAATAAAGCTGATATGCCTTTGTTATTAGTGGAATAATAGACCGTCTCTGAGACGCAAAAGTCACATCACCACACACGTAACAAAACTGATCTGGATTGTTTACACACTTTCGAGACATCTTGCATGAACGCTGTCAGCCAACTGAGGAAAAAATGGCTAATATAAAACAATATAATGTACACGTATGTATAACGTAACACAATCATGCCGATTACATCATCTTTCGTTGCCGAATATAAAAATGTAGCACGTGCATTCTCTTGTGAATTACAGTATATTAACACTGTCACAGCAGGAACACATATAATTACCGTATCTCTAAAACTTGAACTAATATTGAAAAAATAAGTTTCATTCCGGTTTTAGCACATTAAAAATAGTAATATTTTGTTGATTAAATTTAGGATATTTTTTGGCTGTTGATCAGTGTAATTAGACAAAGATGGTACTTTGTTGTACGCCATGACAAAATAACAACCAATTACCAACATCATTTCGTGATAATCGGCGGGAAGATATTGCTTTTTTGTCTTCTCTTGTAAGATGCTTAGCCTTTCGCTGGTACAATCAGCCATAAAAATAAACAAACTTCTGGGAACTAATTTCAAAAAACACTCGGGTTCAGATGATTTATGAGTAATATGAGCATGTAAAATGGGTGAAACAAGCGCGGTAGATACACTATTTGAAGGAATAAATGAAGATCCACTAGTGCTCCAGTGAATAGTATTCTTACTGATGGGGTCTGAACCGTCAAAAACCGAAGTTTGAGTGGCTCAGCAACGTTGCCAGCTGCTCGACGCTGACGGTAGGATAGGGGAGACGTTTCTAAATCGCAGCTTGATCAAATGGTTGAGGACAATAAACTAATTGTATGGACCTGTTTTATTTACTCCTTTGTTGTGCATGATCGTAGCTAACTTTTTCCTCAGAGGGGCTAATTGTACCGAACATAGTCCTTTGTGAACTGATGATTGCGTGGGAAGTGTAGTCATTTTATTTGATGCCATGTCCCTTTCATAACTTTGTTTAGCTAGATTTATGTATATCAATTGCCCATTTAGGTCTTTGACTCCACGCATCTGATATTCGTTATTTAAAGCTTTGTTGTTAGACAATTTCTCAGCAATTCTAAAGTATACGGTTTTACACTTACTTTACTTTCAAGCAAGAGGATATGCTATTTCCTTTTACACCTATGAGAAAATTCAATATCTATCTACATTATGCGAGCGAACATTAAATTTACAACGCTATACAAAAGTACGGTGGAGTTATTGCCACAATAACAAAGGCATTGATCGTAAAATTTAGTTTTTAACTGTAAAATGAAAAGCACCATAGCACCTTTATAACGCATTTCCATACCTCCGCTCTGCCAGTAAATTTTATATTGAAATCCAACACCGCCCTATTCGTTCAATCAAAACAACCAGGTTGTTGTCGCACTTTATAGCTTTATAGCTGCCCGTTGTTTTGAGGTATCGACTATCGACTTTCCGGCGCAAATTCAATGTAGTTAACAATAATCCAATAATAATTCCTAACGTAGTAGTAGAGGTAATCGTAATAAAAAAGTCATGCATCATGAAGAGCGGTTAATTGAAATCATTATTTTTTAATGTTTTTGTTCCTACAGTAGAATTAAATATTTTAAACTTGCAAATACATTGTCTGTGTGATTGTTAAAGTTAGGTAGAGCTAATTATGGTTTATGAATATTATTAAAAAGTAAAGTCAAGTGGATTCATTCAGTAATTCTCATACATTGGCAGGGCCGAAATTTTTCATAGTTACGAATCGAAATAACCTTGGGATATTAGACTTTTTTCCTAAGATGTCCCATTTGCGATTTTACCTACAATTTTTGTAGATGGTAAAATTCGCTTATGATTTTTGATAATGACAAGTTTTAGTTACGAAACATTTCCCAACATTCATCACTTTAATTTCTTGCTTTACGTTTTGGCAGTACTCGGTATAGAATTTCTTGTTTTTTTTCTCCACCGTGCCTACTCGTACACTGATTTCCAAGAATGACGCACAAATATACTATAAACTCAAAGTATGGTCTTAACCGGGTCAAGTTGTTGCTGAAATTGTGTGACAAAAAAGCTTGAACAAACAAAGTGACATGGTTTCCATTCGATTTAATCCTTAATCTCGTGTATTTTGGTAATAGTAGTGAATATAAAGTCTTTAATACCAAAACTAAGGAATGTGTGATATAAAACTGTTGTTTATAATTATTACGTGTCTGTTTGAATGTATGACCCATCATATAACAGTAATGTCCTGTCATATATACATGTTGTTAATAATGTACCTCGTCAATTCTCAATGGGCGATTCCTTGGGTTATTTTCAGACAATAGGCGTATATAAGCACACGTCTTGTAATAAGTGGAGAACCTGTCTTTGAAAATTTGTTTTCAGTGAAATTAGTAATGTGCAGCTAGCTGGTTTTATTAAAAATTTTTGAAACTTAGTAGGTACAGACGTATCGCCGCAAATCTAGATTAAATTGAATAAGAATAACGTGTCACAGAAGCCCAAACCTCCAAAGGACGAACACGTGTTTTTCTCAGATGAGTTCAATTAAATTTCCAAAAATTTTAGACAATTTTTCGAAAATATCAACATTCATGACCCCGTATCTCGAACACGCAAAACTATCAGGCCTATATGTTTGTATGCAATACTCCACCTATCAGTTTCTTTTCTTAGAATCGTCCAAGGAATCACCCCTCGAAGTTTAGCCAGGAAATTTATCCTGTACATGCTGACATTAGTCTGCAACCATGACGTCAGCCAGATCAAGCATTATGGTTCTGTAATATTCTAACGTATTGAACATTAACGACCTTTTTTTTGGGTACCAATTTTTTAGGTTTTTAAGTTTTATTTAATAGAATATTTAATGATATAAACGTTTATTTTGAAAACATGAAATTCTGAGTTTCTTTATATGCCAGTCGTCGGTCAGCGACAGCACTAAACAACAAGTTAAAAATAGGTATGTAACGTCAGTTGCTGATGACACGCCATTGGAATAGATCAGTGTCAGTCACAAGACGGTCAATCTGTTAAACTATCTAATATTTATCATAATCTTCGTCCTCCCCCATTCTGCCCTTTAAAGTGCTCTACTGTTCGAGCTAAGACCTTTCAGAGCATCAGCAGTAATTGTGTCAACCTTTTTTGTAACGACCGAAATGCATGTTCTAGCACGCCACTGTTGCAAAATTTGGCTTTGGCAGCAACCCGTATGCTGCAGCGTATATAATAAATGGGATTATTCGTTCGTATAGTTTTTAATGGGCTTGTAACGTAGAGCTACAATCACATCCATAACGATGGATAATCTTATATCATGGAAATCCGCATTCTCATTCCAATCTGCATATTTATATGCAGATATAGGCGGCAACAAATTATTTGTGGTGCTATGGCGGAGATGAATCCCAGCGGCTGCTATTGCAAGCATTAACAGATTTGTTATGCAAGGATGTAGGTACAAATTGGGCAAATTTAACATGGACGGGGTTTGAATGTTCAGGAAATACGTATGCCTCGAAAATGTTAGTGATCAAGCAAATTAAAAACATTTATCCACGATCAGGCGCTTAAAGTGAATAGAATTTTCGTGCGTCCCACTTTTCTGCCTACGGACCCGTAGGGTGGTTTGGGCTATGTTGAACACCACAATATGGAGGCATGGAACACGATCGTTAATGCTAATAACTAAGACAGATTCTGGATAAGGAACCTTACTTACTACTTGCTCGTCACCTCAGCCTGTATCAAAGTAGGATGATGCAATTATAAATGAAAGGTCAACTTACCTTTTAACCTGGAAAATTCAATTCATACTTTCGTTTTTTCCCTTGGCAGAAGTCTGGCGCGGCAGTCAAAAGTTGTTTCTGTACATTTAATTGCGGGAGATAGCGCGATAGATCAGAGTGACAAGCACAGAATGACCCACGAAAGTCGACAACACGAAAGCAGTTAACGTATACGTGTTCCCTAAGGTCCACACTTTTCAAACTTAGAAAGTAAACCACTGGTTCTCCCTTCATGAATTGAGCTTAAATCTTTGCTGAAGTATACCATATACACAAAGAGGACCAAAAAACTATTTTCACAGAAAATCTTTTTTGTTTTGATTCTCAATAGTGAAACAATGATTTTTTTCTTACTACATTTATTCAAAAACTGACATCCAAATAGTAATTTTTTATGGCAATAGATTGAGTTATATATTTAAAAATAGTATAAGAACAATAATAGGGATTATAAAATGAAACGATCAAAAGAGTTTTAGCACACCAAGAAACAACAAGTAATTTTCAATAAAATTTATTTACAGCTAGGACTTTGTTATAAAACCATTTGCTTCGTGACATGAAATTTCTGAGTTATTTCTAGTCCCATTTGGTTCCCTTTCTTCGTCCATTATTATTTCGGGCCTTCAGGTCCAGCAAGTATCGCAAATGTTTAATGGCATTCCTACTCAGGGTTTGGGGGATTGTACAGAAACATTGTAAAGTAGCCATCATTTGTTTTAGTGGCGATCTGCTTAGGATCATTATCCTGCTAAAAGGTAGCCATTTTCCTGATCCCAATTTTTTCCTCGCTGCCGTTCAAGCCGAAATCTTGATCTTACTTTAATCGTCAAAAGTTCGGCTCTGATGGTAGCAGATATACAGGTATATGTTAGCCGAAGAGTGAAACATGGTATCGGGAGCGTTCTAGGCTGGAATTGCATGTCGTGGAATGGTTTAGGAAGGCTAAGCTTTATCGAAAGCATTATGAATGACAGGTATGTTGAAATTTTGCGCAATAACTTCATCAGAATAACGATCCTAAGCACACCGCTGCTGCTTCACAATGTTACTGCACAACACATAACCTCACCGCAATCCTCAAATATCAACCTTATTAATCTTATATGTGGTACTTGCAGGTCTATGTACAGCACTTACGAGTTAGCATTTTTTTACTTGTTTTTTTGTAGTATACGAATACTTTTTCATCCTTGATTATCTTAATTCCTATTATTATTCTTATAGTATTTTTAACTTGCTCAGTCTATTGCCATCAAAAATGCCTGGATGTTTTCGGCCTACTGTATACATATACCTCTGCTTGTGCTCTTGAAAATGATGGCAAAGTACACGTAAAGTTATTATTGTACAGGGTGTAAACGTTATGATAGTCGTTATTTAAATGGGTGATATAGGGGGTTAAAAGAAGCAAAAAGTTTCCTATAACATGGGGGTCAAAACGGCATTTTTTTAGAGAAAAGCGACTTTAAAGTAAAATAAAGTCTGACAACGCCGCAATGCCAAACGCAAATTACGACGGAACGCAGTGTGAATAAAGATGGAGTTTGTTACTTTTGGCTCTTAGGTATTATTTCATTATTTGATAATGTACTCGTAAAATACAAACAATTAAATAACTAATAACCATAGAAGTTAACGCCGTCAAAAAAAAAAAGAAAAAAAAACGGACTTACTACTAACTGTCTCAGTGTTTCACCTGGTGTGTGAAAGTTTATTGAACGTATTAAAAAAATCCACTTATAAATAGGGATCACAATTTTGATACATACATTGTTTTTCTTTTTAAAACCCACACTCCACTTTTTTTGTATTTAAGGAGGGTGTTCAAAATGTCGTCCTCTACTTTCCACACAGGCTACATTACGACGAACCCAGTTTCTTCTTACTCTAGGTCCTCGAAGCTGTCCATTTATTATTTCAGCCGCATTAAAAAGGTTTTTGCGAAGTTGTTCTTCAGTTGTTATTGGACCAGCCCCATAAACCATCCCCAATACCAGAAATCCATCGGGTTGAGGTCAGGAGATCTTGCTGGCCATTTTTCGAGGATCAGGAGCATTTCGACCGATCCAGCGATTTGGATAATGTTCATTCAAATACTGAATGACGCCTCTAAAAATGTGTGGTGGTGCCCCGTCATGAAGAAACCATAAATTCTGACTCCGCTGTAGTGGCATGTTGTCTAAGGTCTGTTCCAAAAGTTCTGGTAAGTTATTGGCTAGAAACCTAAGGTATCCTTCTCCTGACAACTTTGGGGGTAACTCGAAAGGGCCAATTATCTGCTCGTCAAGAATACCCGCCCAAATATTTATTTTAAAACGTTGTTGGAAATGACCTTCACGAATGGTGACCGCAGCGCTGTTGTCATGTATGTTTTAAATATTTAATTTCATGAAACTTACTTACTGACTACAAATTTTGCTTAACTTAGAATAACTTAAAACCATTTATTTGTTAATTACCCAATTCAAAAACGTTTTAGAGAGAGAGATTAGATTATAAAAATCAGTAAGATTGTGGTGATTGTGGTCGATACAAAGCCATTTACAAAAAACTATTGACTTTTGGACCATGGGTCATATGAACTTTTTGACTTGATTTGAGCCCCCTATTCTCCATTTCAATAATTACTACCATAACGTTTACACCCTGTATAGGTTGATACTGACTGAAAAAAAACGCGATGAATCATACAACCATGTACAGAAATACGTTCCAGAAGTCACACTAATGTCCCATACTTCACTCATTTACCTACTTATCCCTTTATTTGGCAGTGGATGAGAGCGTGAAACGTCCCCAACCGGGGTCGAGATGTCGAATAGCAATGCGTTCCGAATAAATATCGATGGAAACTGCAAAAGCCTAATGTGTAAATTGACCCAGGTACGTAAGCAGCTCGCCTTGGTGTTCATATTTCATGTGGTAACATTTTTCTTGACATAATTCCGTAGCTTCTAATAAATGATATATGAAACTCTTAATCCTCCAAAATTTATATATTTTTATGATTTTATACTTTCCCAGACGCTACCTACATGGGTATGCCATACCTTGAAAATCAGATACCTGTTATTTGATCGAGATGGACCGTTTCTGAAATAGCTGATATTTCAGGACTTAAGCATGGACTAAATAGACATCTTTCTGAATGCGAGCTGTTGAAAAAATTGCTAACGTTGTGTAACAGATCCTTATAAAACTTGTGTCAACTTCTGCTTTTAATCCTCTGCCTTACTTCCCGATATCAATCTTTTTGTGATAATTTTACAGTTTTCACGATTAATTAGAAAACTTTCGGCTGCCTATACCTGGCAAGTTTCTCACATCCAACTCTTAACAAACTTTAAAGTAAAGGTTTAGCTGTCAGACCCATACTTCCTATGTCGAGCTTGAACTTGCTGAAATGCCATTTACAGGGTGTCCCAATATTCCGCGGACATAGAAGTACTACGTACCTTTAGACTCAAAATGAGTCGATTCAAAATGATTTACCTCTATGCAAAAGTGCCTTGTTTGTCCGTTATAGGGCGTCAAAGCTTTCTTTTTCAAACACATTTTTTCAGATATTTTTGGAACCGATACACAGTGTGTTCCTTTATAGGGATCAGGGACAAAATTCGATATCTTAAAAACCAGTGGCCCTATTTGAATTCTGTAAACGCAGGGCGATTACTTATTTAAGTAGCTTTCCAAAGTATGACAAAAATTATTTAAAATAATAAGAAGGGGTGGGGGAGCAGGCGGGATGCATTTCGCATAAATCGTTTTTTTTTGTAAAAGTCAAAATATTAAGTTGATGATCTCGAATAAATTGGGATAAGGTAGGATATTATTATAGCATTCTTAAGAGAGACAAAAAAGTCACGCTTTTATTTTTCAAGATCTTTACCGAATAATTTAAAAGATAATGTAGCCAACTTGTGGCGGGCGCAATATGATTTATTAAATTTGTCTATCTATTTGAAAAAATAATAAGAATAATTCAAATAAAAAATAAATCTGTATAATTTGAAATTGATATTTAGATTTTTATTTAAAAAAATATATTCAACAAAATAACAATTACTTAGTAGGTAATGTATGAAATAATAATATAAACTATATTAAAAAAAAAATAACACCAAATATACCCATTCTAATCGGAATAGGATTTCTTGCTCGGTGCTGTGTCATTCGTTATTGTATCTAAGTCAATACCTAAATCATCATTTTCTTGCTTTTTTAAATAGTTCTGAACTGCCTCGTTGTATTTCTTATATTTTTTTGAGCTCACTTTTCTTTTTGAGGATATAAAAGGATCAGAAGTAAGTAAAAGAACACGCATGAAATCCTTATTCGTATCTGTTCTTGAACATTTTCTGGTGTGAGATAATCGATGTTTCCTAACCTCTTTATGGCGAGTCTCAAGCGCATCCTCCGACAGTTCTCCAATGGGCAAACAAAATGCATCAATTATCTCACACCCATGAACAAGGACCTTATGTACCGTGTTTGGCATGTTGTACCACTTATAAAGGTGGATATACAAATTTCTTGCTTCTTCCAGCAATGACGCAAACTTTTCCATATCAATAGCGCAACCACTAGCTAACACTCCTAAGATGATCGCAAATTTCTCGATTAATTCCCTGTCAACCCCTGTGATATCTGAACTTGTTTGTGGATTGTGGAAAAAAATTCTGGCCGTATTGCCATCATTTGAGGAGCCATACCCGGGTTTTGGTTTGTCAACTATTAGAGACAGCTTGGCTCTGAACTCTGCTTGGATTCGTTTTTTGTTTGCTTCGACTATAGCTTTGTTTTCAGGCCCACGAACCTGCCAAGATTTAATTGGCAGGCGGTATCCAATATGGAGTAAGCACTCAAAAAAACGAATCCAGCAGTGTAAAGTTGACAAACCAAACCGGTAATTGTTCTGGGCCTTACCATTAATAACAGACCTAAGTAGCAAATACTTTCTTACGGATATATCCAAATCTACCATAAGGGCTAAAGCTTCAGCTGTACTAAAACTAAAAATTTGTGGCGAGACCTCACTGTGATTGCTTCCAGAAACGACATTTACAGCAAATTGAAGTTCATTTGCAGATCTGTCTGTGGTTAGTTCGGCTACACGTCTTCGTTTTGTTTTCTTCGATGCCTCTTCAAATGGCACCCGTGGCCGTCCAACTGAGCGACAAGGAGGTTCTTGTTCCTCATCCGCAGATGTGTTTTCTTCAGAATCATTATTTATTCTATATATAATCTTGTCTAACCAATATACCTGATTTTGTAAAAGTCGATTCCGAGATTGTCCTACTTTCTACCATTTGTTTGCCATTTTCAACCCAAACAACTGGCTGCATTTCATAATATTACTTTCAAGATGTTTGGAAGGTTCATCTGTTATATCAATAAGAGATAATATCTTTTCATAAACCATCTGTTTTCTATTTCCTCTCGGTGCTTCTATCCACACATCAATCAAATCTCTATTTCTGACAATAGCACCATGTCCTAAAAAAAAATATCTCCCTTAGACGTGGCATGACGTGATTTAAACTTTTTATCAAAACTTACTATGGACAGATAAACAATAAATAAAAAAATATTTAGGGTGATGGGAGGTGATTTTTGTAAAACTCTAAACAAAGTTAAAAGTTTAAAAAAAATAAAAAAAATCGGTAATAGTCACTTTAACTTAAAAAATTATCTAATTATAATTATATTTCAAATAAATATATACATCAGTATAATGTACTTACCAGCCTCATATACCAGCCATATTGGAAAAGTTAAAATATTTAAATATTTCGGTACAAAATTTATATCTTTCCCGAGCAATAAGAGATTTTTCGCCTTCTTGACAGGTCTCGACATGTCTAACTTTAAAGTTGCTAAAATAGGTAAATCGCAGCCAACTTAATTAAAGTACTATACTTACGTGTTGCAGTGACTATTTATCTATCCAATGGTATAATAAAAGCAACAGAATTCTAATGTCAAAAATTATGTTTTTGAGTAATTTTGTCCATTGGGCCCCACACTGTGCGATAGGTCGATTTGAACGAAATTTGGAACACATACATTTGAACACTTTCCATTACAGATTTATCGAAAACGACTGATTAAAAAAAAAACACTCCGAGACACGTCAAAAGATTTGTCAAAAGGAACAACTTTCCAATAAAAAACTACTTCACCCCTTTTTACCCTCGGCCCCTACGGTCATTCACTTGAAAATTTTAAAAGACAAGGGGTATCGAGTAATAGCTTGTTTAAAAGGTCTTTCGAAGTCCTTTGTTTTGACGTTTGATTTTTTAAAATCAGTCGACACGACAATATCACTTTTCATTTCAATAAGTGTTCAAAGTGTTGCCCGTTAGGGTTTGCCAAATCTAAAATAGTGAAAATTAATTTATTGATTCAGATTTTACTTCCAAAGTGGTTTACACACTAGCCGAAAGAGTGGACATAATTATAATTTATGGTGCATAAAATCAATGTGCTATTACTAAACTCCATAAATTCCATCCATCCAAAATGAAAATATTGCAAGAGTTAACCGAAGATGATTTCGTTAGGCAGTTGAGTTTTGCGAACAAATGACTGCAGCGATTAATGATAATACCATCCATGTAAAGAATATCTGCTTCAGTGATGATTGCACATTTTATCTGAATGGATTTGTTAATAAGCATAACTGCAGGTATTGGGGCAATGAAAATACTCATACTTTTTTTTTGTAAAAGGGCATACCCAGTACCCCCAAAAAATTAATGTATGGGCATGCATTTTAGGAAACAAAGTGATTTGGTTATTGTTTATTAATGGAAAATTGAATGGAGACATTTATTTGGATATGTTTTTGGAAAATACCATCTATCCGCTTATCACTGAAACCATTGAAAACCAAATCGAAGAGGACGGAAACCCTATACATGATGAGGCTGAAATATATTTCCAGCAAGACGGCGCTATATTTTTTTGGTTCGGCAATGGCTAGACGACGAGTTTCCAGATAAATGGCTATGGCGAAGGGGGCCTATAGAATGGCCTGCTAGATCTCCTGATTTGACGCCATTAGACTTTTCTCTATAAGGCAATCTGAAAACTATTGTGTTTACTCCCGAACCTGAAAGCTTGGATGAACTTCGTCAAGGCATCATCGAAAGCTGCCATGACATCCCACAACATGTTTTTGAAAATGTCCGTCAGGAGTTTGATCATCATCTACATCATTGTTTGGCCAATAACATACAACATTTTGAGCAATTATTGAAATAAAAAGTGATATTTTCGTGTGTTTTTGTTTTCTCTCTGAATAAATTAAGATAAATAAAAGTCAAAATAAAGGACTTCCCTTTCAAAGGAGCTATTACTCGATACAGAGGATGAAAGAGGGTGAAGTAGTTTTTGGTTAAAAAGTTGTCCCGCTTGACAAATCTTTTGAGCTGTCTCGACGTTTTTTCTTTTAATCAGTGGTTTTCGATGAATCCGTGGTGGTAAGTTTTCAAATGAACACCCTGTATGTTTTGCTGGACGTTCTGATATTTGACTTCCACGAAAAACTATCCCCATTCCTACATAATTTATACTTTTATGGCAACTTCCTGGACGACCCTGTTTTTTTTATTTGGCAGATCTTCTTATATGTTTAATTATTTGTCTCTTACAAAAACAGGCCATCTCGGATGGTTTTCAAAAAAAAAAAATTAGTTGCATCAAGATGGTCTCAAACATCTTTTAATTATTCAAGTGTAGTTAGCGAAAATAAATGAGTATGATATTACTTACTACAATTTTATTATTACAGGCAATAGTGCGAATCTTTCATAAAAGGTGTTCAATATGACTCTTTTATTTCCTGTCTGTAACAATACGGCGCAAATATACTAAGTGACATATAAATCCGAACACCCAGTTTAAATGGTTTTATTTTAATAAAATTTTGTATAAGTACTTAATGAAGCATAATAAGTAAATGATAAAAATTTAAAAATGATTGCACTGCTTTAAAGCCCTTTGACCTTTAATAATGTGTGGATGCACCCTGATGTGCTACGCATTCTCCAACTCGCCTAGGCATGCTTCTGATCAGGTGGTCAATGTCCTCCTGTGGTACCTCATTCCAGGCAACCACCAACTCCTCTCGAAGTGCTTCTAGAGTCTGAGGAGGACGTTACAAATTGAGCAATCTCCTACCCATCATATCCCACACGTGCTCAATTGGGGATAAGTCGCTAGATCTTGGTGGCCATGGTAACAATCTGACATCATTATGTTGAAAGAAGTCTATTGTGACTCTTGCAACACGTGGTCGGGAATTATCTTGTTGGAAAGTTGGATCTGCCAGGGTGTCAAGATAGGGTAAAAGATGGGGTTCTAGAACTTCGTGGATATAACGCTGCGCGTTCATGTTACCTCTGATGAAGATTAAAGGTGACCTGGAACCATAAGCTATAGCACCCCAAACCATAACTCCAACAGTGTGATGAACATGTTTTTCAACAAAAAACTGTGGATTCCTCCTTTCACCACGTCGCCTTCTAACCCTGGCACGACCATCGTGCATGCCTGAACAAAATCGAGACTCGTCACTAAAGACAATACTGTTCCATTCCTGATCCCAGAGTGACCGTTGTCCGCACCACTCAAGGCGATTACGTCGGTGTTCTCGAGTTAAAGGGAGGACCCAGTGTGGCCGGTAAGCACTTCGCATGCCAATAGGTCTTCCGTGTTCTGCAAACCATTCATTTGCAATGGACCTGGTAGTGGAGAAACGGTCCCTTAAGGCCAATAATCTTAGGCGGCGATCTTCACGGTCTGTTGTTCTACGGCGGCGTCCCCCCTTGCTCTTTGCGTACGGCCTTCTCAAAGCCATGCCTGACAACACCTAACCACAGTGTCTAGACTGCTTTGCACTCTAACTGCAATTGCCAGAAAAGAAAGTCCAGCTTCCCGAAGTCCCACTATACGGCCCCTATCAAACTCACTAAGTTGACGAGATCGTACAAGTCTCCTTACTCTAGGCATCGTAACCGATCGTAAACGATGTCAAGAACCAAAATCCGCCAACGTTGGTTCTTTACTGCGGCTGAAAAATTCATTTTTAGAGCGTTAGTGAATTAAAAAAAAGCAGTATAAAAACCGGAATGTCCAACTGATAAGACTGAAAATTTTTTCACTTGTTATTTATAGTAGGATAAATACATTCACCAACTTTTATTAGAATAAAACCATTTAAACTGGGTGTTCGGATTTATATGTCACTTAGTATAAATATAATTTAATTTTTCAAAGATGTAATTATTTTTTCATGTAATTGCAGCAATTTAAATCCGGTCCAATAGTTAAAGACGTCATTTTGCAAATTTTCTTGTGAAATGACCTATGAGCTACTCTGATGATATATTTTGTACAAATCTCAAACGTGACTGATGGCAATAATTCCTGGACACGGTTTTAACACTTGACGGAATTTTTTTTCTCGAAAACTTCGCGAGATGTCTAAAAGAAAAAAGGTGAAGTAAATAAGTAGCGAAAAAATTCTGCTTTAATTTATGTATTTCTCGAACCCTTCCGGGCATTTTGTAAAATTCGAATATTAGGATGCCTATCAAAGCACACGTGTTCCATTTTTTTTCGGACACACACACTTTCGCGTGGAGGTAAATCATGCCAAATCGACTTATTTTGAGTCTAAACATACGTGGCACGCAAAATATTGGGAAACCCTGTATACGTGAATGTGTGGGAAGGAAGTACAATAAGTCATTTCCGATAGCAATTCTAGTAATGAGTTTCGCAGGAACAAAGTGCGCTTAATGGATATGACAAGAGGGATCGTCGCCGACAGACGAGAACCTTTTTACTTTAGTAGTGAGATTAAACATATGTTCACCCAGAAGCACAATTTATATTTCCAGCGATGACAGCTGTATTAGTACTCATGAATGTATAATGTATGTATACTAAGTGACATATAAATCCGAACACCCAGTTTAAATGGTTTTATTTCAATAAAATTTTGTATAAGTACTTAATGAAGCATAATAGGTAAATGATAAAAATTTCAAAATGATTGCACTGCTTTAAAGCCCTTTGACCTTTAATAATGTGTGGATGCACCCTGATGTGCTACGCGTTCTCCAACGCGCCTAGGCATGCTTCTGATCAGGTGGTCAATGTCCTCATGTGGCATCTCATTCCAGGTAACCACCAACTCCTCTCGAAGTGCTTCTAGAGTCTGAGGAGGACGTTGCAAATTGAGCAATCTCCTACCCATCGTATCCCACACGTGCTCAATTGGGGATAAGTCGGGAGATCTTGGTGGCCATGGTAACAATGTGACATCATTATGTTGAAAGAAGTCTATTGTGACTCTTGCAACATGTGGTCGGGCATTATCTTGTTGGAAAGTTGGATCTGCCAGGGTGTCAAGATAGGGTAAAAGATGGGGTTCTAGAACTTCGTGGATATAACGCTGCGCGTTCATGTTACCTCTAATGAAGATTAAAGGTGACCTGGAACCTGGAACCATAAGCTATAGCACCCCAAACCATAGCTCCAACTCTGTGATGAACATGTCTTTCAACAAAAAACTGTGGATTCCTCCTTTCACCACGTCGCCTTCTAACCCTGGCATGACCATCGTGCATGCCTAAATAAAATCGAGACTCGTCACTAAAGACAATACTGTTCCATTCCTGATCCCAGAGTGACCGTTGTCTGCACCACTCAAGGCGATTACGTCGGTGTTCTCGAGTTAAAGGGAGGACCCAGTGTGGCCGGTATGAAAACAAGCCAAAACTTCTCATTCGTCGGTAAACACTTCGCATGCCAATAGGTCTTTCGTGTTCTGCAAACCATTCATTTGCAATGGACCTGGTAGTAGAGAAACGGTCCCTTAAGGCCAATAATCTTAGGCGGCGATCTTCACGGTCTGTTGTTCTACGGCGGCGTCCAGTGCCCCTTGCTCTTTGCGTACGGCCTTCTTGAAGCCATGCCTGACAACACCTAACCACAGTGTCTACACTTCTTTGCACTCTAACTGCAATTGCCCGAAAAGGAAGTCCAGCTTCCCGAAGTCCCACTATACGGCCCCTATCAAACTCACTAAGTTGACGAAATCGTACAGGTCTCCGTAGTCTAGGCATCGTAACCGATCGTAAAGGATGTCAAGAACCAAAATCCGCCAACGTTGATTCTTTACTGCGGCTGAAATATTCATTTTTAGAGCGTTAGTGAATTAAAAAAAAAACAGTATAAAAACCGGAATGTCCAACTGATAAGGCTGAAAATTTTTTCACTTGTTATTTACAGTAAGATAAATACATTTACCAACTTTTATTAAAATAAAACCATTTAAACTGGGTGTTCGGATTTATATGTCACTTAGTATATTAATTAGTGTACTTATGGTCGTCTAAGGATATACGCCTCAATATATATATTTCTTATAAAATCGGACAGTGTTATTTCCATGTCAGCTGCAATGCAGAATCGCGTTTTGCAGACCTGCGAAGCCCAGTTTTTAAGTTTGTTCGGTGTTCATCTGTCAGAGAACACCTGTTAGTATTTGGCAATTCATCCACACTAGATTTTTGCAGATTACTTACTTCCACTTTACTTCCCACGCAAACTGGTGAGGAAGTACATACACTCACGAAAAACCATTGTAGCACATTTCCGTCTGTATGTCTCTCTGTCTGACGGTCTGCACTCTGATCCCATGCCCATCTGTAGCTTGGAAAGTCAATGACGGAATAGCTTGATATGCTTTAAAAATCAATCCAGTGGCGGGGGAGAAGCTTCTGCTACTTTTGGAATTTTCTTGTGGGATTGGGGGTAATGATAAATGTTAGTAAATTATAACTAAAAATGTGTGTTGCGTTGTGGACGAGGTTCAGTGTAAGGATGTAAGGCTTATAGCGCTGTTTCGACATTACAGAACATTAGCCTTTTTCATCGAGAAGCTGGATGTCGAGCATAATCTTTTATGAACTGAAAACTGGACAGCCCGTTCATTTTGCGCCATTTTTTAAGAATAATGGAGTTTACAATGCCCTTTTAATTAAGATCCTCTGTAACAGAGATCAGCCAATTTATGTCGAACATTGACGGAAACCTTACATCGCTGGCTGAGTTCATATTCTAAGGATAGAGCGATTACGATTTTTTTTGTTTTCAAAAACTTTGAGGGGAAACCGACAGTGTACAGTGAATATAATTATTTCTTATCTTCTAGCTTTGTTGAAGATATGTCTACTTAAACATAAAGTGTATCCTACCCTTAGTTTGTTCAAGGAGGCAGCTCCCGACAAACAGTTGACATATCCAGGCAGGACTCAGAAAAGCCAATATTTACCTGTACCTAAAATTAATTTCTCATTTACTAAAAGATCCTCGTTATACACTGCACCTAAGATATATAATTTCGTGCCTTTACAATTCAGAACGAATTCGTATCTGAAAGTTAAATATAAAATAAATCGTTGGATACTTGAGAGAAGTCTTGAGCAATTGCTTTATTAATTTCAATTCATTGTTTAATTACCAAGCAGTCGGTTCTTTTCTCTTGTTTGTTTGTTTCAAGCTCTCAGACTATACACCAAGCACAAACTTTCTAGATAACTGTGCTGACAACTTTGATTTTGTGAATGACTATACATTTTTTGAAATAAACAGTATTACTACTACTAAAATTCAATTTTTGCTTCACAAATGCCTACAGTTGAAATTTGTACCGTTGGTGCACATTTTGAGCACCAGATAGGGGCTTATGGCATTATTATTTGTTGTTCCATATGCATACCAGAGATTGAAATACACCATATACAGTGCTTTTCTTTAATGTCCCCCTCCTCTTTGATTTTTCGAACAGATCAATTCAAAAAATTAAAACTTGAGGTAATGAAAATGATGCGTGGATACCATATTTTAAAGTAAAATTGACAGATGAAAATGTTGAAGCTCCTGACGAGTACTTTATAACCCTAGAATATAAAGTCAATAGCTTTACCTACTACAAAATGGTGGTACATTTAATATAATTACCTGCATACAGGGTGCGGCACTTAAATCCGGACAAATTTCAATTTGAATTTCCCGCAACCCAGTAATTCCGCCAGAGATCGCTATTGACGTTCTTAACAGCCATGGCCATTTAGTAAAACGTCATAACCTAAAAATCGCCGGGATGTTACGCACAAGTGCGGAGTACATTAGGAGAGCCGCGATTATCGGAAGTCTTCGCACTGGGCGTTCGCCAACCGGAATAATTCGATTCTTCGGGCACCCGAGATCAACGGTAGGTATACGACATTGAATCCAAGTACAATGCTTCTGAGGAGTCTCGGGAAAGTTCCTCTAAACCAGCGAGGAAAACTCATTCGAGGGAACGAAGGTCACGAACTCCGGCAGTCGTGGAAGAGGCTCAAGCGCTGATTTCGGAGGACCCGGGGCAATCGTTGCGGAAATTGGCGTCAGTATTGGGTGTCAGCGAGCGAACCATCCGTCGTATTGCAGAGGAGGACCTACGTTACAAGTCGTACACAATAAAGTTGCGACAGATACTGTCTGAAGCTTCGAAAACTGGTCATCGGATAACGTGGAGATGTTCTGGAGTAAAGAGTTCTGGCCCCCGAATAGCCCGGATTTGAACCCTCTGGACTATTATGTTTGGAGCGTAGTCGAAAGGGTTACTAACAAGTCCAGGCATCCCAATGTCACATCTCTACGCTCCGCTATCGAATCAGCATTTACCAGTATGGACCGCGCTGTTTTAAAGAGAGCATGCGACTGTTTTAGGACAAGGATCGAGGCGGTCATTAGGGCTGACGGAGGTTATATAGAGTAATTTTACTCTCAATAGATACAAATATATTTCTGTAAATGAATTTTCACTTTTGTTTATGCTTTGTGTCAATAAACTTCATTTTAAATAAAAAATTGAATTTGTCCGGATTTAAGCGCCGCACCCTGTACATTGACATTTAACTTGATAATTCGTTTAAATACGTTGAGTTCAGTTTAGCAGATGCTGGAAATCGTTGGCTTGAACTTCCTGATACAATAACAGCCGGTCCGTAATTTCGCGTCGAACATTTTCAAACATAGTAACATCGATATTTCTACAAATATTTGTTATTCTCAGCCGTATATCCAATATTGAAGCAGGTTCAGTTTCCTACACCTTTTGCTTCAAATAGCGCCATAAAAAAAGTCTAAAGGTGTCAAATCTGGCGAGCGAGCTGGCCATTCCACAGGACCTCGACGGCCAATCGAATGACCGGGTAAATTGTTATCTAAATAATTCCTAACTTAGTAGTGCGGTGGAGCACCATTATGCATTAGGATTCGCTTAGACGATTTCGGTGATTAGAGGGTCAATAGTATTTTCCAGCATATCCAAATACAGTTCTCCGGTTAAAGTTTGTTCGATGAATAGAGGCCACATAATATGATTTCCCAATATCCCAGCCCAAACGTTAATTTTTTGTGGATATTGAGTGTGAGTTTCCCTGAAGACGTGAGGATTGGTGTCACTCCAATAACGACAATTTCGTCTATGCACATTACCGTTCAGAAAAAATGTACATTCATCACTAAAACAAATATTTGGATATAGGTAGGATGCCGTGCAATGGTTTCCGTCATAGTCTCGCAGAATTCTGTTCTTCGATCATTATTCTTTTTCAAAAGTCTCCATACAGTAGAAGGACAAACCTCACCTACATTCGCGATGGAGGAAGGAGTTTTGGATTTACTTGATCTCACCAATTAGTTGAACTTGCTTTTCTTCCGGGATGGTCGGATGACCTGGGGGCTTTTTGTTGTTTACACTACCAGTAGCTGTAAATTTAGATACAAGTTCCCTTAAATATTTTCTACAGATAGGACGATTCGGGAAACGATCATTAAAAATCCTTTCGATCTCGTGAAAATTACGCGTCGCACCATAAATAAAAATCGCTGCGATTTTTTCTTCCAATGGACGAGAATTGACCATTTTATAAATAGTTCAAAGTATCTAGCACTAAAACCGAAAACTAAATAAGAATATTTTAACTGTACAATTATGTTTGTTTTCGTACTGATATTCTTGTCACTGTCAACAAAACAAGTTTTTATCGCTGCTGCTGTGGATACGGCAGGGAATTACAATTATTTGTAAAGATATGCATGTTAGTGGCCTTGTGTTCAAGTAATTATTAAATGTACCACCATTTTGAAGTAGGTAAATGTATTGACATTTTATTCTAGAGTTATAAAGTACTCGTCAGGAGCTTCAAAATGATGCGCCACAAGACCCCCGTTTTCATATAATTTTTGACACATTTTCATCTGTGAATTTTACTCTAAAATATAGTATCTACGCATCAATTTCATTACCTCAAGTATTTACTTTCCCAATTGATCCGTTCAAAAAAGGGGAGGGGGAGATTAAAGAAAAGCACTGTGTATCAACCTTTTCTGCCTGAGAGAGGCTATAAAAGCTTTCCCCTGACCAAAAATGCAATTACAACCGATTTTCTTCATAACGTGCTACGCCCCTGCAGGCGTCGCCGTGTAGCGTCGCCATCCTTATCTATGCTTTTCCGTCTCTGTTCACAAACATGCCCGTCAGAAACCTTTTGAAGTACAGGCTAAAGCCATTAAGAGACCCCATCGCCGGTAATATCCACGGGTTGCTGCGGCGCGGCGACATGGAAACCATGAAAAATACTCCTCAGCTCAAGTGGATTTCATGTTCCGGGAACTCAAGCGATATACAGGGTGATTCGAACATACATTTTTTAAGTGGAAGTCCTACATTTTATTGCATATCTGGAAGGGTCCGTTCGAAATAAGCACTTTGATTAAACATACTATAGGGTTTTATTTTCAAATTGTTAAGATATTGGACAATCTATTGCAAAAAACATCTTACAGCATAGAAGGGCAGACCCCATTACATAAATTTTCTCTCATAAGGTCGTGAACTATGCCGTGGGATTTTAGGGATATTTCGCCGAGTGGGGCGTAGTTTTTACCACTTAATAATGTAAACCTGAAGTATGTAGTTATAAAATCCTTGTTGCAGATGGCTGTAGAAATCATAACAATAGACTTAAAATGTTTAAAACAATAGATGCATCATCACGTATAAATTAACAAAAAAGGAGAAGAGTAAACCAGTGATTAAAACAAAGGTTCCGGGGCATGCATACCTGAGAATCATGCTAGACTGTAATACGTAACGTTAGATTTTCATAGAAAGTGAAGTGGGCCGCGATTCGATGCAGGTTATCGGCACATGGTGATAGAAGACATCGTCCCTACGTCATCTCTTCTTTAGGGGTTGTTTAAATTAACATTTGGAGTGAGGTGAAGAAAATAACGTCGTGCAATGGAGAAGTCGTAAGGGAGTTTCCGGGCAATAAAAGGGGCAGTTTAAATGTACGAATGTAGGCTAAATGAAGAGGAAGAAGAAGCCTAAAATAAAATTCAATGGGAGTTCCATAAAAGGAGATTTAGGCTTGGCTATGCCGAAAACTGAAAAAAATATGTATGATTTTTGATCCCTATTCCCGGGATTCATGGAAATCAGTCAAAAAGTGAAGTTTTTCGAACTTCGGCCACGAAATCCAAAGCTTGCGGACATCAAGTTAGACGGAACTGTTCTAGAATTTTGGATCATGGAACATACAAATGTCAAAATGAAACAAGTTTGAGGTTAGGCAAGAAAAATATTTCCCAGATCGTGAGAGGCCTCTACTACAACAGGAGAGATGAAACCAAAAATTCTTTGGAAGTCACAGAGGAATACTTTAGGGAAACAAAAGTGGTTGAACCCAAAATATGTTAACCATTGTCTTATGTTTACAATCTTTGTAGGGTCATAACAGCTGTTACAAGATTTCCGAATGAAGTTCAGAACTGACTCCACTGTGGCACCTTGGACTAAAGAATGTGGTAAGCGTTCATAGTGTCAAATTTTCCAGCCAATAAATCTTGAGTTCTGAAGTAGAGTCTGTGTTACTATAGACCCGTAACAAACACTGTGCTTTGATAAACCGCATCTCCTCAACTGTTATAGACTGCGGAATATTTGCCAGAAATGTGTATGATCCCATATTTTCTTTCATTCCGCATACTTATTCAGCTTTTTTAATAGTTCCTACAGGTTAGTCAATGACACAAAATTAAAGAACACTCAAAATCTTCAATAAAAGATACTGTGTATTTTTATACACTTCGATTCCCCTTTTTACAAGCTTTTACAGCTAACCTTTATGAAAATCAATTATCGACGTACGAGGGATGTCTTTTAAGTTTTGCATATGGAAATAAAACAACACGGTAGGTAGTTTTTAATGACTTTATTGTTTTTCGAAGTATTCTCCACGAAGATTAATACACATCTGCATGCACTCGAACCAATTTTCGAAGCACTTATTCCGCCCGTTTGCTGGCAGATCCAAAACGGCATTTTTGAATGCCTCAACCGCTTCTTCTGGTGACTGGGACCTTTGACCACGCAGTCTGTTTTTAATTTTCTGGAAAGTAAAGAAATCGATAGGACTATATGGAGGATGGTCCAATAATTCCACGTGTTCTTCCGTTAAATACTACTCTGTTTTTTGGGCTGTGTGGCGAGCTTGCATTGTCTTGGTGGAGGATGATTTTTATTTCGGGGTTGATTTTTCGAAGCTCTGTGATGACTTTTGGCAAACAGATGGTGGTATACCAATCCGCAGTAACAGTTCTTTGCTCATTAGGAGGAATTGTCGCAATATGACCCGCTCTTCACACAAATGTCGCGACCGTCTTTTTCGAAACACTTCGAGAACGGATGACTTTTGTTGGCTTTTCTTCATCTTGGAACACCCAAACAGCCGACTATCGTTTATTTTCTGGTGCATAACAGTAAATCCACGATTCATCACCACTGACAATGCTGTACACATTTTTTGAGTTTCCGGAATTGAAACGGTCAAGCGTTTTTTGACACCAATTAACCCTGGCTGCTTTCTGCTTTTCAGTCAACAGGTCGGGTATGCAACGAGAAACTAATTTTCTTACTCCTAATTCCTCATGTAAAATTTTTGGAATTGAGGTCTTTGAGATCTTCAAGATCGCCTGAATCTCGCGATATGTCACATGTCTATCTTCAATGATGAGTTTGCGCACAGCATCGACGTTTTCCTGGGTGACTGCCGTTTTTGGTGCATCCACCCTGGGATCGTCGCTAAGACTCACCCACCCGTCCACGTTTGAATTCTTCATACCAACGGGAAATTGTCGACTGATGTGGCGCTTCGTTGCCGAAAACAGACAGTAACTCACCAAGGCATTCTTGTTGCGATAATTGTCTCTCAAAGTTGTAATAAGTTATGGCGCGAAAATGCTCTCGGTTGAGTTCCATTTTTCTAATTGCTTGGTGACACTTAAAAATTCACTGTAGTTAGAACACTGCACGTAGTGTTGTGAAACTTTGAATTTAAGTTTACTAAAGAGTGAGGTTAAGATTGAGTACTGACGTTCGTTCCACGCGGCCTACTATGTTTGTATATGCAAAACTTAAAAGACGTCCCTCGTAACTCAGAAATATTAAAATATCTTTCATAATGAAAAATAGTAGCAGCTCGTTAGATTTGACAGGAAATGGGAATGGGAAAACATTTTTTCTCTACTGCGTGATTTACGACTGGCCTTCTTGTGAATTGCTTATCAAGAGAAAAATACTATGCCGATTTTTATCGACATAAAAGCAGGCAATTCATCACAACAACAACAAAAATAATTTGAAGCCTCAACGAAAGTTAAAAGAATTGCGTTTTTGCATCATGGAAACATCGACAGCGATAACCTGAACGCAGGCACCTAAGACTCGAGACTGAGTAGTGGTTCCTTTTACTTGTAGTGGCTCAGTTAAATACTAGAAACTTGAAAGAACCAAAACTGTCTTTACTAAAGAAGTGGAATATGAGGCATTACAAGCCGTTAGTAGTAATAAAATTCAAAGATACCGAATATCATGAGAATCAAGATACACATTACACAGTGCATTAGATTGCTATTTTATTATTTTGAATGGTGTTGCAATATTTTCCATTTATCTTGATATCTGATTCACAAAAAGGTTGAGTCTGACTCAAAGATCAGTCCTGCAAACCCCAATCAACCTTTCATCAAAAAAACGGCTACGGAAAGGCGAATCAAACTATGTGAGTATATACAGGGTCCTCCATTTGCAAATTATGAAAAATAATTAATTTTTCTGACAAAAAATTCAAGTCACTGAAAAATGTGACAGACAGGGAGACTGTGACTTCATAATTTTTTTTGCGCAAAATGTATTACTTTAGCTATAACAGTTGAGAAGATGCGAGTTGTCAAGGTTGTGTTTTTTTTCGAGAGATTGTCCAGTACAATTTAAAAATAATGCCCCATATTATGACATATCAAATTGCTTTGTTTATAAGGGCCTATCCAATTCTGTAATAAAATGAAGGGCTTTGGATCACCGCGTAGCGATGAATCAACCTGTAGGGGAGCGCATATTTTCCAAGAAAGAAGCAAACTGCTGGCTGCAACTTGTGCAGTTAACTTTTTAGAAACGACACGTATTGACAGATATACGGACCAAGCCATACTAAAAACCCACCCTGTATACGACTAGCATGTAAGTGCAGCGGATGTCCTGACCCGTACAAGCTAACCGAATAACAAGTTTATACGGCTAAGCAGAAGATATGGTGCAGATGGGACTTCGGTGTTTTGCAACAACAGTCTTTTTTATTTTTTGAGACGAGAGGGGAGTCTTGACTAACTAGTTATCCTAAAGTACAAGTTCTCGGGGGTGCAGCCACAACGCAAGAAGTTCAGGACAGCAGAAAGTTTGTTCTTTATCTATGTCGAGCTTTCGCAAATGTTTATTTTTTTCAGAAGCGGATGTGTCGGACGCGACGCACTGAGCGTAGGGCCTCGGGTAGGCAAGATGTCCCACACCTCACACAAGCTTTGTGCTTGGATACTAGATCTGTCACTAACTGACTCTATAATGGTTTCACCGTCCGATTGTATTTATTAAATCACTTCTCAATTATCATTTCAGAATCGCAACTCATTAATCCCATCTCTAGCTTTTTTACTTGGAAACATTTCCGCTTGGAGCGCGCTTGATGCGGGGTTCCTGATCTGCGATCTTCCTCGCGCTTCCTTTTCACTTGAGCCGCCGATCTAACAAGAGCTAAGAATTTTGTTCTCTGTAGCATGAGGTCATATAGCACCATGTGCTAGAATTTTGTAAAATGTGTGTCCAAATAGGATAAAATGATTGGGGCCACCCCCTTTCCCTTTCCCTTTGCCTTTGACTTTTGTCCGCAAAAAGTCCAGAAAAGATGGAATTCAATGAAGATTCCAACTTTTCTGCACAATCACAAAAAGGGGGTTACCATTAGCTTCCGGTAGCTCAGTCGGTGGCATGAAGACATCTACAGGCGTGTAGCTGTGTGTCGACCATGGCGTGGCTAGTGGATAGAAGAACAAACAGAACACAAAAATTTAACAGATTTTATTTAACTTGAAAAGAACTTTCATTACATTTGAAATTGAAATTTTAAAGGACAAGATAATAGTTTTAAATCTTTCGCTAAGCTGGTTCATTTTGACTGGACTGAAGCGAGGATGGCCAGGTGCTTGAAGTGGAGGTCCCAGTTATGAGGGGTGACCTCACATTTAGTGGCTTCAAAACTAGATGTAGGCGAAGTTGAACTTAAAGGTGATGGCACTGCCAAGGCACATGCATGGGTGAAGTGATAGGCCAAGCAATGCAAAGTCAAAGACAAAGGCAAAGGCAAAAGTCAAAGACAAAGGCAAAGGGAAAGGGGGTGGCCCCAATCATTTTGTCCTATTCGGACACACTACAATATCAATTAAAAAACTCGGTACAACGTTGTCATCTTGAGAGACAAGCAATTCAAAAAATGGAGTAACATCATTGATTAATGTACAGCACCAATAAGACATAGGTCTCAAATTAAAATAGTCATAACTGTGAACCACATTATCTGCTAAAGAACTTCAAAAGCTTACGTTATATCCATAAATACTTGATAGAATAATTTCCAAAACTAAAATGGCGGTTACTGCTAGTTTAAACGCCAAATCGCGTGTCCCAACCATGATGATGATTTTTCAAAAAGAAGTGATGTAATAATTACACATGACTGATTTTACAAGGTTGCCAAAGTCGATTGGTAACATAGAATGCCGTGCATTAAAACTTACGGAGGTAGGAAGGGTGCTTTATAAATATTATATTGTGATGTATACTGGTGGACACCTGTGATTATTCACTGTTATATGAAATTCTCACAGAAACCAATGAAGATTTTGAAAATTATGAATTAGTACCACATGACGGGATTGTTATGGAAAACGAAGAGGAAGAAGTATAGTTCCATCATCCTCATTCTAACCGGATACTATTATCTATTATTTTGATTAAATTGATTATCTTTACTAGTCTTGACTATCGTGGTTGCTCTTCTCAAAATATAATAGTCTATTAGGTGGCGATACAATATTCTTCTCATTTTAAATTTATCAATAGTAAAAATACGTATACCACCTTCCTGGAGTAAGATCAATACCTACTTCATCGTAACCGTTCCAGTTTTATTTTAACGATGAAGGTACATATTGAATATCAAAAAGAACCCTTTTATGTTTGATGTAAATATGAAACTGATCGTGTAATTGTCTCACTAATCCATCTCCATACTTGCCCTTGCTAATATATACAACTACTATATTGAAGTTTTGGAGTAGACGGTTTTAAAAATATCTTGACGAAAAGTACTCCGCAAAGCCAAGAGATTTGTACAAGAATCAGGCTCACTGCATTAACTGTTGACATGTAGTATTTCAGTTCCGGGTTAGTTTAAAAACATTTGTAAACTAATCCAACCAACAACTATCGTTTTATCCTCAGGTCAGGGGAATATGAACATGATTCATACTTGAAATGAAAGTGAAAAATCGCTCTATAAAGGGAAACGAAAACAAAACCAATGCGGATTCTTAACACCGAAGAATTGTTTTATCTCGATCTATCTGTAAACCGCGACATTTTGGTATATTTAATCAAAAAACTTTATGAAAATTCTTCGTATATCATCTAGATGTTTCGCCCTTTTCATTGACCCTCATAGGTAAAATTGTTGTTGGATCCATGTATACATTCTTCTAAATCTCTAGATACCATCTGGTCTATAAGAGCTTCCAAGTGAGACAGTGTACCAGTTTACGATATTGCACATTTCGCATACATATTTTAAACAACATCCACTCTGAAACGGAGGCGTTAATCTTTTACATCTGTCTGGTCAATCAGTTGTACCAGAAACAATTGAAAGCTATCTCGAATCGCACAAATGTCAAACGTCAACCTTCAGCGAGTCGTGTTTGCAATTTCTGGAGCCATTTCCGTAATAAATATCAATCAAATTCCATTAACGAGCCACAGCTATCGTTATCACTTAATAATCTCGTCTGATATTGCTCCGACAAAGTTCGCATGTCTCCTG
Source organism: Acanthoscelides obtectus (assembly GCA_963669975.1). NCBI lineage: Eukaryota > Metazoa > Arthropoda > Insecta > Coleoptera > Chrysomelidae > Acanthoscelides > Acanthoscelides obtectus. The sequence continues at coordinate 28,656,175 of CAVLJG010000010.1, read as the reverse complement.
TTAACGGCGTCACAGATACGGTAACATCTGGCATTTATATGTGCGCCAAACAGGCGTGGATTTCGCCAATTTCGATGCAAATTTCAGAAGTTTGATCACGGTTTCATGTTCGAACTGAAACATAATTGAGCTACATATTTATGGTCAGAGATAGATGATATATGATGCGCTAAGGCTGGTGGCAACTAAAGACGACCAAAAGTTTTCAATACACAGCTTAATGACGCCTAGACTTTGTTCTTTGATACTATACTGAGATTATGTGTTAGTAAGGCCACGAACAGATATAGTTACTGAAGTGCCTGACATGGATATTGATGATGTAGAGTAACATCTAGACTCAAGACAGCTGTTTTGGTACCTGAAATTCGACAAGTACAGTTCCTCACCGGCTTATGTGAATCACCGCACTGCTATGATGATCTAATATGTAGAGTCGCGTATGTTTGCTCTTTTTAATTTTTGTTTAGTGTAGGTTATAGATACGAGACGCTTGTAAGGCAATGTGAGTACAGTACCCAGTCAGCTGAATTTTGATATCGATTATATTTTTAATTTGTATATAGAAGATCACTCTGTTTTGAAAAACAAAGAACCAAAAAACCAAACATTCAAAAATGATATTGTAATTTTATCTACGAACCAGGAGGGAGGAGTTACGGCACTGCTACGATGATCTAATATGTGAAGCTGCTTAGGTTTGCACTTTTCAATCATGTTGTGGAGCGTAGGTTACAAATACGAGACCAGTACTCACTCGTCTTCTATTCTATAACGTCCCTTTTTTAAGACGTGTTTCGTTGCTCGAGGTAATAACAAAATATGACTATGACGATTACCCTGACGATGATCATGATTGACATGATGCGATATGTATTACTTCTGTACGTGAAAGGGTCTATACATTCTATACAGGTTAGGGAATTTTACAGTTGGACATTCCTACCTTTAGGATATACTAAGTTCTCCCTCCTATAATCCCTGCCAGTCATTTTGTGCACTTGATTACTGTCGAAAAGTGACGCTTGGCTTGCATTGAGGATTACTAACTGCCTGCCTAATAATAATAGACAGGAAGAATAGGGTGATTTAGAAACTAATCGATTACGTGCCATCATGAACCAAGTACAAGTAATAGTATTTGGTCATGGAAAACACCAGTTCTCGTTAACTAGAAATAAATTAACAACAAACTGCTATCTTGAAAATTACTTGTGCAGGTTCTTTATCGCTTCCTTTTACAAGAAGGCGTCACTTAATGATACAGTATAAGGCTTAAGATAGCCGGACATACAATATAGGAATAAACTCAATGCAGATATCTATAATGAAGGATACAATGGCACATGGCGTAATATAGGAATAAACTCAATGAAGTATGCAATGGCACATGGCGGGACATTGAAGGAATTAGGATGACATTCACCATTCTTTATCCTTGTTTAATCCTTCCTCGATAGCACCTCAAGTGTGAGATGGCGGAAACTACGACGCCGGTACAAATTGATGTTTGGTACGTTTTTCTCAACACATCCGACTTTCCATTGGAATGTGCAGCGTTTTTCATCAGTTAAAGTCAGATAAAATTCTCTAACATATTATCTAGAGGAACATGAAAACACCATATGGCCTATAGAACATTGGGATTCACGAACGTTTATTAACAGGTGAAGTGTCAAAAATATTTTTAATTTTTACCTGCGACGAGTACTTGACCAAAATCTGTCATGTGAAAAATTAAGATGATGTCCAGATACTATTGATGTTGTTTATTGTATGCTTGTACGCCTTATATCATACAAACAAATAAAATGGATGGGCTGCATTTAGTGGTAGGAGGATACTTCCATTGAACATCTTTAAAAGAGAACAAGTGTGAATTTCCAGCCATCTTCTTCTTGGTCTCCCTCTTTTCTTCATCTGTATAAAATCAGTGATATTTGCTGTGTGAGAAAATCATAGCTGAATATGCTGCAAAAAAGTATTTCTATTAGATGTGCCCAACGGGTTATTTATATGTTGTCATTTCTGAAGACAGGTTATGTTCAGAGTTATAAATTATGATTTTTTACGTTTTTTGTGGTTTCAAAATCTTTGAGGAGAATTGCGAGAAATCACCATTACGCCCTCGTTGTGTCTAATTACTGTTAGCATGTATATGACTTGTAATTCGACAGTGCACAGTGAATATAATTATTTCCTGCGTCTCTCATTTCTGAAATTCAGCAAATTTGCACAAAAAACCAATATAGTGTAAAAAAATCGAAATTCTTTCCAGGTGCCCCAGCAGCTGTAATCTTCTGGTCCTATCTACTTACCTGTATACTATATTTGGTTCATTATACATATGATTTGCTTCCGCATTAGATCTCCTAACATACTCTCCCTGCACCTTGGCCCCTCCAAATATCCTCCTTAAAATTTTCCTCTCCCACCTAAGGAAGGTTTCTTCAAGTCTTTTATTAATTACTCAGGTTTCCACTCTATACAAAAGGGTTAGCTTGATGATCGTATTGTATAGTTTTATTTTAGATACTCTAGTTACATTTCTTGACTTGATATTCCTGTTCGGCATTCCCGCACATTTGTTGGCTTTACCGTTTCTATAGTTTAGTTCGGTTTCCTCATTGATTTTATTACGAATCAGTGTTCCTAAATACACAAACTCCCTGTTGTCATAAGTTTACATTTTTTTCTCTTTTACCTTCAATCCCATTTTTGCTGTATTTTGTATAAACTTGTTCTAGCACTTTTTCGATAGTCCTTTTATCACTAGATACTATGCATACTAGTAGATACCACCTTTTTTGTCTAATAAATATTTTAAAACATCATATGCTTCTGATTGGAAAACGTATTATTGGCCCATGTTATGACACAAATAATCCCACCTGGACAATATTGACCATAGATCTTTGTTAAAGAAATTAGAGAACTTTAGACTCATAGTAAGTACTATAAAAGTATTTAGATCCTATTTATCAGGGAGGAAGCAATACGATATAATCGGTTTAAGGCCGAAGCCTACACTGCTCCATCCGGTGTTCCCCAGGTGTTTAAGTTGAGACCACCTTTATTTCTGTTGTTTATTAATGACTTCTGTGAAAATTCGAAATTATATTTTGACATGAAAATATAGTCGTCTCTACGGAATATTCATGATTGTTCAGATTTCCTGATAGAGGTAAATAGTACACGGACTTGGTGCGATGTCAAAGATTTACATCCAAATACCAACAAGTACAAGGTTGTTAGTTACAGTGGAGGAAAACCCTTCATATGTTCACTTATAATGTTTATGTAGCATTTGCTCCCTCTATTTCTCAAAAAGTTTCAGCAGCGGTCAAGTTATACGGTTTCCTCGTCAGGAATTGTAGGTAATTTTATGACATAAGGGCTTTGAAGGTATTATATTTTGCATATTATTATTGTGACTGAATCACTGTTTAGTGTATGGCGAATTTTTCATATTCATTTTCATATTCAAGTTGAAAAATCTTCTGCCAAATCACTTAGAAAATTTTATTGTATTGAACAATGAGTGCCTCAATTATTCTACTAGAGGAAGTATAGACTTTCATTTACAAAACTGCAGTAGCAATATAACGAGCAAGTCAGTATTTCAAAAGGGATTGTACGAATTTAATAAACTAAGTTATGATATCAAGATGTGTGTCAGTTTGAAAATGTTCAAAGGGAAATGGAAAAAGTACATGAATGGAGCCCGTATTCTAAACTTATATAAACGAAATTAAAATTAAATTTTTTTATGTGAAGTCTGAGGGAGTTTATCCTGAGGAAGGAGTTAGCAATGTAAAGTTGTGTGGGCATTTTGAAATTCAAAGCCTAGAGGTCAGAAGAAATATTTCATCTTCAATATTTCTTTTCGAACAATCACTTGATATTAATGTATACTTTATCTGAAGTCACTTGAAATAGCATAAAAACCTTTGGTCGGCGTGTCCTTTATAATTTTATGACGTATCATAGGCGTGCGGTCATTTATTTAGAACGATAATAATAATGTTTTTATATTACAATAAATGGATTTTACTATCTCCTTATTTTTTGGATTTGGGATAAAAAATACTTGTATTGGGAGTTTAATTTATGTTGACTGAAAGTTAAGAAATGGAAAAATTACAGAATTCCAACGTTTGACATAGGCAAATATTTACATAGCAGGTAGGTATATAAAAAGGTATATAAAGACTTACATTATAGGTATTTATATATCATCCTCGCCTTCGGAGCTGTCGCTAGAGTCATCTTGTAGAGGAATTACAACGGGATTTACAGGAGGCAAAACACAATATTCATTTTCTTTTTCAATAATATGCCTAGAACACTGCTTCCATAGGTCTGTGGCAGCAATATGAGATACTGCATCTCTTATTGTGGCCAATAGCGATTCACTTAATTGAGGGGTCTGATTATGTTTTCTTACTTTTTTTTTAAAGCAGCCCAAACCAACTCAATCGGGTTAAAAATGCAGTAATAGGGAAGGTAGACGTAATACTTCATGGCCATTTTGCTGAAGCAGATTGTCAACAACATACTCTTTTTCAAATTTTTGTCTTTTAATAAGATCCAATAATATGGCTTTGGTTGATTTTTGTGGTATTTCCATTCCCTTATCCTTCATAAAATCAATAATGTCTTGTTTTTTTGTGTCTGTATTCGGAATTTTGTTTTTCTGTCGGGAATGGTATGGCGCATTGTCCATAATAATCACTGAATTTGGGGAAATGTTTGGTATTAACTGCTGCTCTATCCACTTTTCAAATAAGTCGGAGGTCATGTCCTCATGATAGTCGGCACATAATTCTTTGATATTTTTGGCAGATAACAGCAAGGCATTAGGTATAAATCCATTTTCACTGCCAGCATGGAGAATTATGATTCGTTTTCCACGGTTGCATGGTGCATTTAAAATGCACTTGTTGCTGTCGTCAACCCACCCGTACTGCACAACATCATGGGTATCATACCACGTTTCATCCAGTTAAATCAGATTTCTTTTTTGCTCTCTATAGATTTTAACTTTGTGCAAAAATTCTTGGCGCAATTCAACGATTCGAGACGACTCCATAATCACCATTCTTTTATCTAATTTTTTGTATTGAAAACCACACAGTTTTACAATACAGTGCAGTGAGTCTAAGCATTTGTAATTATAAAAATCTTCAGGATAATCTTTTAATTTATCCCGTATCATTTCCAACGTGGGCACCAAATTTTCTTTATAAAATCCGTATATTATACGACGAATATCTTCCTGAAAACCCACGTCTATTCTTTTTAATTTTTGCCCTATGCGCTTTCTGTGGAAGGAATGTTTGACTACATCTCCCCTTTTTATAACCCGATAAATGGTAGACCGACTGATTTTTGTCAGGATACAAATTCTGTTTAAAATTTGATTTTGCGAGGAATCTGGATTTTCGTTCTTCAGACAATCATACATATTTAGGATTACTCTTTGGGTCTGTTCCTCTAAATCTTTATGAAAGAATTCTGCCTGCACAGGTTCATCAACCATCTCCTCGTGGCTTGGAGCATTTTCCCAAGGTCTCCAAAGAGCCATATTTAGGACACACAAGAACAATCAACACAACAATTAAATCAACAAGTAAACTGAGTATTCAAAAGTCAAAAACACACAAACTGATAAAATCTATGAAAAAACACGGACAGACTAAAGAAAACACGTTTATTCACCGCTACACGGCACTGGCTAAACTGTTTCAATTTTCAGTAGCCACCTGCACTTGTTCGGAGGTTTGAAATACACGCTTTCTCATTGGCTATGTCCACGCATAGGCGTGCTTTACTCCACGTGGACCGGTGAAACTGCCTTTGATCTTATACGGGGGATATTTGCTGCGAAATTCGGCGATTTTTGCAGCAACAGAGCGTGTTAAATATAGATATATAAAACGCACCCGGTATTTCACAGTGTTTCAAGTGACTTCAGATAAAGTATACCTCCATTTTCTTCGTACAATTATGTGACTCTTAAACATTTTAGAGCAAGGACTAATATTTTGTTTGAGTCACTTGTGCATGTAATGTGTGAATATCTGAATAGAGTGGGCTTTCATTGCGATATATTTATATCTATCAATACTAAAATTGATTATTTGCTTTCTAAAATTTGTCGTAAACTATATAGTTTATCTTGTTCATATAATTGTCCTGTAAATGGGTAGCTGTTGGACAATAAATGCTATTATTATTATTAGTATTACTACCTGCGATTGTTTGAGAAAAATAAGCTTGTGATTCAATGACCAACATTAGAAGGGAACCGTTTTTGAAGGGGATCAACCGTAACAACCCTTGTTACGGCCCTGTCACGCCAGTCACTAAACCGTATCAAACTTCATTTCATGTATCACGTTCGTGCGTGTCGGTTCCAATTTCGCAAAGCTGAACTAACAGAGGCAGATGTTTCTAATGTCATAACGAGAAAAAGTAATAAAGATATATTGCGGTTCCTGTTCGCAACACAACTACAACGTTCAACGTGCGCCTGCCTGCATATACTTACGTACACTGTTCGTTTTATCGAACATACGAGTTGCAAATAAAATAAGCATGTGCAACAACTGCAGATATGTTACGTTATGGGTCTTGATCATTTTCATTTTGTCTTTTTCGGTAGTGCTTCGAAGTATAAGGAAATAGACATAGTCCAATTGACAGTTGCCAAGGACTTTTCATGATTTATTTTATTCATATAATACAGAAAAGTGGCTAACCGCAAACGAAGACCGGCCAGAAAAAACGTGATTATTTGTTTAGTTTAGGTCAAGTTTTCGAAAATGTTCTTTTCTTTTTCAGAGAATGATATCTCCATCAAAGAACTCAGTGTGCTTTTTTGTCAAACGAGAAATGTCTCGAGTGACAATAATTCCCTCAGGCATGCCACAGGGCTCTGTATTGGGGACGCTGCTATTCCTCATATATACTTTCGCAAAAGTATAATTCTCATGTCCAATCTTTTGCAGATGATGCGGAATTGCTCCTTTATTTTAACTCAGAGAATGTCAATAATACTATGCAAATTTTACAAAACGATGTTGGTAAATTAATTAAATACTCTTCAGATCATAATCTACTTATCAATCCACAAAAATCTAAGATGTTATTGTTTCGCGCCCAAGGAAAAAAAGACAATCTAACACAGCTCTTGAACATTCAGATACGTAACCAATTTTCTGATTTCGCAAAAATTCTTCGTGTTGTTTTCAATACAAAATTAAGATTAAGAAAAACCTACCTAAGGCTACGGCACCCTTATAGCAAACAAGTATTTACTAAATTTTAATTGTAATATTGTTATTTCACCAAAAACATTATTCAAGTTATTCAAAACAATTGTCTGCGTTTCATCTTTCGCTTACGTAAATTTGATCATTTATCAGCCACATATCCCATTATAAACTGGTTAAAAATGAATAGCTTGGTACAAGCATTACTATTCAGTTTTTGTTCACAAATTACTACTCAAGTCTAAACCCTCTTACTTGAGGGAAAAAATTAATCAATAATGATGTTCACTGTAGAACTCTCAGAAAAAACAATATTAGAATACCCCAGCATACCTCTACTCTTTTTGAACGCAGTTTTTCCAACAATGTTACTATTATTCATAATGACCTTCCTAAAGTATATGAAGAATTTTTATTACCTATCTTTCGACAAAAAGTTACGTGTTGAAAATTTACTCGTCAACCTTCGAGTCTTCCACAATATCAGTATCTCAATTTGCTTGTCATAGGCGTGCGATTTGAGCGTACCTCTGTTGATCTTAGAAACAAAGCACAGCATGAATGCCTGAAGATACAACTACAAAGTGAGCCTGTATTAAATTTATAAAATATTTCCATAATGTGAATGAAAACAATAGTCCTCTATAAGCCGATTCATTATTATTATTATTATTATTATTATTAAACAACAAATTTGAGTTGAGTACAAGTACTATAAACTCAAACACAAAAATAGATAATAGTGTACAGACAAAAGAAATATAACAATTTGACAATCTTAGCACTTCTGAAGTAGACATATACAGAATGGGAACAATATGTTAAGCACTGCGGTGTCTATCGTAATTGTTTTTGAAACTGTTGACGGATTCCGAGTTCACTACATAAGATGGAAGACTGTTCCATGCATCGAAGACACGGTTTGAGATGAAGCGCTGACGAGTAGAGGTTCTAAAAGCTTCCTTCTGCAATTTGAAGTTATGGCCTCTGAGACTGTTCGTTGCCAGACGAAACAGATGCGACATGTCCACACCAAACAAATTATGTAGTGCTCTGAAAGTGATGATGAGATCTCCTCGTACTCTTCTATCAGCAAAAGCAGGCAGGTTATATAGCTCGAAGCGGTCTTCATAACTTGGCCTACGTGTGCCATGTGGCATACGTGTAGCACGACGCTGAACGGCCTCTAATAAGCTGCTATCGCGAACAAGGTTTGAATCCCATACCGGACCAGCAAACTCCAGTAGGGGTCGTACGAAAGTTGTGTACAAAAAGGAGGAGGTAGTAACGGTGCAGCCGCTAAATGACCTTTCCATCATATATAGCAACCGCTTTGCCTTAGAGGTTATGTTCTGAATGTGCTCCGACCAGGTGAGCCGGCCATTAACTGTCAGACCAAGATCTGTGTGATGAAGAACAGTCTCTAAGGTATGTTTGCCAATCTTATATGTTAAGTTAGGATTATTCTTTCCCAGGTGGAGAACGTAGCATTTCGATAGATTTAAAGGCAGGAGCCAGAGTTCTGACCACTTTCTGATCAGCTTGAGGTCTTCTTGAAGCACAGACGAGTTCATGACAGTGTTATAGCCTTTAGTATCATCTGCATAGATGAAACACATAGAATAAAGTCGGATGGGAAGGTCGCTTGTATAAAGAAGAAAAAGTATTGGCCCTAGCACAGATCCTTGTGGAACTCCACTTGTAACACGATGACTAGAAGAATAGGCGTCTCCAACACGGACGGAGAATGATTTGTCTAACAAAAAAGCTTCAATCCATAACAACAAATTTCCCCTGATTCCGAGATGTTCAAGCTTGTGCAGGAGCCTTTTATGCCGAACTCGATCGAAAGCTCTGGAAAAATCCAGAAAAACCACGTCGACCGGTTCATTTGCGTCTAAGGATCTGGTCCAATTGTCAATGCAGTATAACATGTTGGGGATAATTGATCTACCAGGAATAAAACCATGTTGGTTGCTAGGCAGCAGGTTGTTCTTGAACGCAAATGTCATAAGTTGTTCCTGGACGATCTTTTCGGCTATTTTCGCAGCTATAGGCACAAGACTGATAGGACGGTAGTTTTTCGCAAATGTTTTATCTCCTTTTTTGTATATAGGTGTCACAGATGCAGTACGCCAACAGGAAGGAAGGATGTGATTTTGAATCGAGGAGTTGAATATAATGCATATATATATATATATGCGAGAGCTGAGGCACAGGACTTCATAACGGCAGAAGTAATCCCATCCTTTCCAGGGGACGAACAAGTTTTCAGTTTAGTAAGGTGCCTCTCAATGTCCTGAGGTTGAAAATCTATGCTACAGATGGTCGCTAGGCATCTATGAGGGCTGGATAAGTTCGGAAGAGTACCATCACCATCAGGTTCATTCACAAAGTCTTCACTGAAAGCATCGGCAAGAAGATTGGCAGATTTTTCGGCATCAGTATGTAGGTGGCCATTGGGATCACGGATTTGTGGGGAAGAAACCTTAGAGTTCAGGGTGGATCTCAAGTATCTAAACAACTTCTTCTTATCTTTCGATAATACAAGATTTTGCTCATAATTGCACTTGGCGTTTTTCAAGTTCTTCGAAAGGATATTAGAGAAAGATCGATGAGATACATAATCCTGTTGTAGTCTACTTCTTTGGAATCTTTGCCATAACGCTTTTTTATGCCTCAACATCCTTGAGAGGTTATGGTTAATCCAAGGCTTTATTGGGTGACTGAATATCTTCTTTGTGGTCGTATGCCTAGTGACTTCCAGTTGGATTTGACGAGAGAATATATCCCACATATCTTCAGTGCTACGTTGTGCAAGCAGGTTGGACCAGTTTATTTCAGACAATGCTCGATTGAGAGCATTGTAGTTTAATACCTTCACAGTTTTGAAATGTCTACGTGATGGAGTTTTTACATAGAATTGAAGTGAGGTCAATAAGGTATAGTGATCCGACTTGCCAAAAGGAGGTAGGTAGTCTAGACTGGAAACAAAGTCAGGATCATTTACAAATATCAGGTCGAGAGCTCTGGGAGTATGGCCTTCTCTGAATCTCGTCGGATGATCTACGAGTTGGAGGATGTTCAACTTACGCATTAAATCAATATAAGGGGCAGAAGGAGAGTTGCATTCTGGTAATGTTGTCATGGGCCAGCTGATGTCACGTAAGTTGAAATCACCAGTTAACAGAATGTTTGAATTCTTGGTTAGAAGTTCTTCGATGAATATACACAAATAAACATCACCAGCACAGGGACGCGGTCTGTAGATACAGGCTAATACAAAACTGAAGTTTGGCCGTGTTAGTTCCAAAAAGAGACTGTCGATACCATCGAAGCTCTTGGAAGTAGTATACAATACCCCGGCGTGCGAGGGGAATCTACCCTATACAAACAGTAACCAGGCAAATTAACAACATAGTCAGGTATATTAGGGCTGAGCCAGGTTTCTGTCAGACAAAGAAACGAAGGTTTGGTTCCATCAACAAATGCTTGCACTTCGAGAAGTTTAGATACCAGTGACTGAATGTTTGTGTAGCACACCGACACCTCGGTTAGCAGTTTTTTGATACAGAAGATGGCTTTGCAACAATATTGACAATGGATGGTCTACCCTTTACATATTTAATCGTGATATTGCGTTCTCCAGCCGTTAGCCTTCGTTTCAACTCCTCACGTAGTTGCTGCAGCTCATGCATTTGTGACGGTGTTTTATCGTCCAAAATTTTAACGGAGTCGCTTAAAATATCATTCTTCTTGCGTAGAATATTCTTAGCTATTATAGGCGATGCAAAGCCAACCTTTATCAACCGAGGACGAGATGTACCTACAGCACCAAGTCTGGTCATATTGAGGCGGTATCCATTAGCAGACGGATCGATGTGGTTGATTATGTCTGTTAGGGAATCAGAATCATTGTTGCCTTCAGGAAGACCTTTCAGGATAATATTGTGAGATCGTCTGAGTATTTCCCAAGTTTCAGTCGGAGATGATGGGATATTGTTAGCGTTGGTATTCAACGATCTATCATTTACCAGTGCATTGGTCAGTCTAGATTCAACGTTCGAAATGTTGGATAAGATAGATGCTTGCGCACTTTGGAGTTGCTGAATACTAGCCTCACAATTAGAGATCAGTTCATGTGTATGTGGGTGCAAGAGCAATTTTCCTTGAGGGAGGTAAGCTCCGCACGTGGTAGAGTTAGTAAATCTATTTACTTATTTCGTATGACATTGTGTCGTAACCACCAAAAACCGTGAATAGGAAAACCTCTTGATGGCAATCTGAAAAGTAAAAGAAGATAATAGATACACAGTCTTATATGTGCATCCTCCAACTAGTAGTGACATTCTTCGCGTAATTAGAAGACGAAATGACGCAGGTTTTGAAGCCATCAGTAAGATCTTTTAGGTAATTCAGTTTTTGAGGCGATTCTCTTCAAAAACGTAATAATATAGCTTAATTTCGGCCTAAGATTGGTAACCATTCAAAAAGCGACTGAAGACTGAATATGTTCGTCTGTTAAAGATGCTAAGTCCAGGTCGAAGGTCCTAATTTTCATAACAGACGTAGAGTCGGATTTACAGATCTTCTGTGGGGCTTTCCTTGGGCTTAGTGGATATCAGGTATCTCCTTCGCAGCAGTGAAACCATGACGCTTCCTTGAGGAACGTCCATGGGAGGATTTGAATTTTCATTGCATACTAGGCTGGACAGTTATCATCACATGCTGCCATCGATGTCAGAAAGACTTTTCTTTGCCGGTTGTATCTATTTAGCATTTTGATGATAAAATTGGGACGAATTGTTTTATTTGTGCTAAATATCAATAAACAATGCAGAATTATAATGTGTATCCTTCCTCGAATTACAGCTCAATCACAGGAAGATAAAAAAAGCTGAATATAGACAGCCAACTCCACTTAACTGCTCTGCTGGTTTACTACATTATTTCATAATAAAATAGTAATTTATCATACAAGGGAAAAAGTACTAGATTTTAGCTTGAAGTTGTATTGTCTCCCGACGTGCAGCGGGAAAAACGACGATAAAATACTGAAAAATTGTATTATTGCAATATTTAAGTCAGAAAATCATCGATGTCAAATTTGAATTTTCAAATTAGTAGACTATGTTGTACTTATAGCGACAATTAGACCTGCGTTGCAAAGGAAACTTTTAAAGCAATCAAATAGCTGTCAATTTAATTTTGTGATTTGATTTAAGAATTGTGAACTTAGTGGTTATTTTTAATACTGTAAAGTAAAAAATGTCTGATTCCGAGTTTTCTTTGACTCCACCGGAATTAGTAAAATGGAAAGGGTTGCAAGCCCAAGAAGGGTGCAAATTTTACGAGTACACACATTAGTGATTTTTTAAATAATGCTCCTGATGAAGTTTATTTAATGGCCAAGGTTGTTGTTGTTTTTGAGATTGCAGGCGCTTGTCGAATTTGTGAAATCAGCCACGTAACATTAGATGATATTGAAGATTCGGGAACGTTATTATTTGTGAAACTTAAGGAAACTAAGAATGATGTAAACAGGATATTTGTAGTTACTGAAAAATATATTAAATGTTGCCGAATGTGCATAGCCCTTCGTCCTGCAGCAGCAAAGGATCGCCGCCTATTTTATGCATATAACCAGTTTTATAAGGTTCCCGAAACAGATACTAATTTTCTTCAACTTAAAAATGCTACCTCATATATGTTACAGGTCATTCATTTCGAAGATCGTCTGCTACATTCTTAGTTGAATCTGAGGGAGACTTGATGACACTAAAGAAACATGGTGGTTGGAAGTCATCAACGGTCGCTGAAGGGTATGTTGATGAATCGGTGACACACAGGACAGAAATAGCTAATAAAGCGTTTAGAATGTGTCGTAGTGCTGAAATAACACCGGATTTGGGACCAAGTACATCAACGGGAGTTGTGATGACAGAAAAACATATAATTTCAACAGAAGAAAATTCGACTGTTGTACCGAATAGTTTAAGGAACGTGTTATTCATGCAACGCACATTTAGTAATTGTACCTTTGATACAAAGGAAATGTAACTTTATTGTATAATAAAATATTCTAAAATTAAATATATACCATTGCTTATGTGTTTATACAATATCCGGGAAAAAGGTACTAATTTTTTTCTGGGGAAAATGTAATTTAATAAAAAGTGACATTTTGTTACCTGTCAACAGAGATAAAATGTCAAACTTTTTTCCCGTCACAAAAAAAAAACATATTTTATAACAAGATTTTCCCATACATAATGGGTGACTGAACAGAAACAGATGGCAACAGAGCAGTTCGGTGCATCTAGTTTCCTATATTTGTTTTTTACTTGTCTGTGATTGCGATTCGAAAAAGCAAACATATTATTATTTTTGCATTGTTTATTGACATATTTAGCACAAATAAACCAAATCGTACATATTTTATCAGCAAAATGCTAAACAGATACGGCCAGCTAAGAAAAATCTTTTTGACATCGATAACAGCTTCAGCTCACAACTGTTGCAGCCTACTGTGAAGAGTACATCTAAATCCTCCCTTGAATGCTTCTCAAGCAAGCATCAGTGTTTTACTGTTTCCAAGGAGATATCCATTGGTCCAGAAGTCTGACTCTCAGACCCAGTGCACAGTTGACGTCCAGAAATAGGTGGGACGCATTATATTTAGGAAAATCTGCGATTCAGGGTGATTCCAAAAACGTGCATAATCTTTCTAGATTTGCATTCAATTCGGTTTATCCATTTACCGGTATTTTTCTTGGACCTGACGCGTATTTTTTGCACGAATATTCTGGACTAGATAACTAACAGGTGAAATTTAAGGTCCGCCACTGTTTCCTTAAACATGGAACAATTTGTAACTGTCAATGCTGACATAGAGTAAATACGCACCTAGCAAAGAATAACAGATGAGCTAACAACCAACGCATTTCGCTTACTAAGCATGGCATGCATGCATACGTCAAGATCCACTACCTGATTTAATGTAAAAACAATTACTATTATTAAGCAAATCACCATCTGTACAGCTGCATATTTAGAAAACAAAAATTGCTACAGTCGGCTATCATTACAGGGGCGTGAATCAGAGGTATATGTAATTATGTGGTGAAGTTTTTCTGCCGAGCGAAACGGGTGGAAATATTTTTTGTTTGGTGCAAGTCAGAGAATTCTGTGGGGCTTTTTTGTATTACAAACACCACGTTTTCAATCTCCTTTTCTACTCAGGGTGTTTCAGTTCATTGTGGCATAACTTTAAGATTTGATAGAACTTTTAAAATTAATGCATAAAGTCTATATAACCATGGGTCGAAAAATGCGTGGCTTCCGAAATACAGGGTGTTTAAATTTACTTTCTAAAATAGTTTTTTTTTAAATATTTCGAACAATATTTGATGTATATCAATCAAAATTGATATACAAGGGTTTTTTGGTACGACAAAACGAACCATGGGCATAGTTTTACTGTAGCCGCTAGAGGGCGCTCTCTACTGTATGGGTAGTGTATTAAAATGACCGAAAATTTTTTCTTAGTGCAATTTTTTGCTTTTTGAATAAAAATACTGATTCTTCGCACTTTTCAACTTAAAAAAGCTCTCCTGTGAGTTTTCGTTATAGTCAGCCGTTTTTGAGATATTACGATTTTTAAGGTTCGATGCATTTTTAATTATTTTTGGGAAATTATATTTTTTTTTACATTTTCGATTTGGGCATTACAAGTAATTAAGATGATCGTTTAGATTGTGTTTTTAAACACAGCAATAATTCCCAACTCCATAAATAATTAAAAATGCATCGAACCTTAAAAATCATAATATCTCAAAAACGGCTAAACAAAACGAAAACTCACAAGAGAGCTTTTTTATGTTGAAAAGTGCGAAGAATCAGTATTTTTATTCAAGAAGCAAATTCCACTAAGAAAACATTTTCGGTCATTTTAATACACTACACGTACAGTAGAGAGCGCCCTCTAATGGCTACAGTAAAACTATGCCCACTGTTCGTTTTGTCGTACCAAAAAACCCTTGTATACCAATTTTCACTGTTTTACATCAAATATTGTTCGAAATATTTAAAAAAAACTATTTTAGAAAGTAAATTTAAACACCCTGTATTTCGGAAGCCACGCATTTTTCGACCCATGGTTATATAGACTTTATGCATTAATTTTAAAAGTTCTATCGAATCTTAAAGTTATGCAACAATGAACTACAAATTCTTATCTATTTTTTCGAACAATGGAAGATCTGAGATGAACGTGTAATTAGTTGGTGGGGTTATACTATGATAGGTACAAATTCGAAAGTCTGTGTGCATAGAACATAGATCTCTGCGTTGTAATTGCTTTTATTAGTTTATCTCTACATTGCATATTTGTCAAATGTGAAGTTATCCAATGCTTTTTGTCATCATATACTTTAGGATGAATTATGACCACACTACAATGCACTAGCTATTCAAGCTCAAAGATGACTTAATGTAAATTTATAGTACAGAGTGGCCAATATATAACTTTGACCATTTTTGATACACGCATTTCAGTAGGTGGTGCCATAGTCCATTTCATCATGAAGCGCTATACGATCCCACAACGCGTCCGTATTGTTAAAACGTTTTACTTAAATAATGAGTCGATTGTGGCAACGATTCGGAAGCTACTAGAAGATTTTGGTCGAAATAATGTGCCCAGTGTCAATACCATTCGTTAGTTGGTGCGAAAATATGGACAAACAGGTGAAGTTAAAGACTTGCCAAGGTCCGGCCGTGTTCGAACTGTTCATACTCCGGAAAATGTCGAGACAGTTCGTGAAAGTGTAGTGGAGCGCCCCGATACTTCTACCAGACATCGTTCTCAAGGGGAGTATTCGTCGCACGTCATTATGCACTATTTTAAAAAAAGGGCTCAGGTTTGCGGGGCTTCTGGAGGCGGACATTTGTCTGATATTATTTTTCATACATAACTTCTAAGTTTCAATAAAAGATCAATATGAAAAAATGGACCTATTTTATTTCGTTTCACAAATATTCAAGATACAAGCCAGTCAGTTACATATCAGCCACCCTGTATAACTGATAGGAGAAATTCGAATGGAATTTATTCAAAACGATGACACTTTCGGTTGTACAGGATATAGACCCCAAATTGCTTAATTAAAATAGAATAACTTGTAGGTTATTAAATTCTTTGATTCTACTCGCGATTTTTAACATCTTTCAATAATCTTATAGCTAATTCCAGCCATTTTTGAGATATCACAAATTTTACGTAAAAAATTAGAAATGGATTATCACAATTTTTTTCTTATATTCTGCCTCTTCCACTACTGCAAACAGTACATTGTGTTTAAAGAAGAGGACGGAGGTTAGATTTCATATAACCCAAAAGGTGAAATTTTTCAAGGTCTTTTTATAATTTGATCGCATTGAGTATGCAAAATAAAAGCTGTATGGAGCATTTAAGCAGTAGAAAAACCAGCAGTCCATACAAGTCGAATACTAGTAAGTTGCAAAATTGAGAAATCAACAAACATGTGGTTTCCATCTTAAAAAATAAAGATATTGTGTTTCGACAAATGTCAATTGTCTACTTTCGATAACCATATACTATTTGAGATCTCAAAAAGGGTTTGACTTATGTACACGATGATATATATTAGATGTATTAATATCTCGCGTACAATCCAAAACTAGTATAATATATATCGTAATTCTATTTGAATTGGGCAAGTTGGTATCTACATTTGGAGGTGCCACCGTTTCTAATGTCAATTTCTCGAGTAATCTACGTGGGATACCCTGTATAGTGGTGCACAGTTTGGCCTCTAACTGCATCTTTCTTCTCCATAGGGGTCAATGCAGAACCCAATCAAAACCTTTGGCTCTGAAAACATCGTCATCATACCATAATGCTTAAGTATGTATCCTTGACCCCATGTACTTTTACTCTTATATTAGTCAAACATTTTATATGTTCACAAGCTTTTATCATCAATCATACTTTATTCGTATCTTGATAGCTACGTAAAAATGTATTACTCGCTGACGCACTTGAACGGAGGAAACTGAGTTAAAAGAGAGCAATGAGTAGAAACGGAGTACGGACGTATGCTGGAAATTAGTTTTGCGAAAATGCTCACGTCTGCCATACCCAGGTTTACAGAATGCGCATAGTCGGGACACTGGCGGAAAAAGGAGAAAAAGGAGTTGTTGCTCCTCCCAGAAATCAAAACTTTTTTTGCGGTTAGTCTCAGAGAACCGGTTGCTCCAGCGGGAAGGCTCTTGCACCTTGTTGCTATTTGTAGTCGTAACTATGTGGTGCTAGAAAAAAGGGCGAAGTTATGGCGAGGTCTTGATAGACGTCTTTCTGCGACTGTTCACATTGCAGGTAGGATACACTAGCACATTTTTTTACAACATCTTTATATTTCTCCCGCATCTTTATCGATCGTAGTTCCATATTGTAAAACGATATCCAAATGACTGCCTTTTCGGTAAGACTATATACGTTAGCGCATATCGCAAATACTTCATTTCCTACTTTAAAATGAAAGATTAGGATGTAACATTTTTTCTTTAAGGAACCCTCTGCTTGCTATTTTATAGAACTTGAAAGTTGCATTTTTGGTGGTAATACTCTAGAATAGAGTATAGAATAAATACTGTTTATATGCTGTCTTTTTTTGCTTTTTGTACAAAAGGATGCTCTAAATTATAAGAATATGACATACACTGTATAGTACTGAGGAAAATAGATGTGAAACTAAAAAGCCGTTGTTTTTTGCAAAAAAAGGTCCAAACCCAGACGTGTTATTACACATTAGCTTATTAGCTTAAATAACAGATCAAAATACATACGTAACTGATGGAATCTACTTGGTAGACTGTGTAGAGGTGTTGTGTAATTTTTAAAATGTCTTCTTGAAATTCCTTAACCATTTTTTTCGCGTATTTTCAATGAGATCAAAGTTTTTGCGTCTATAAGAACTATTTGAAAGTACAAACAATTCTCAATGGCCATTTTATAACGCTCATTTCTTGACAGATAAAATAAATGATTTCCGTTGTTGCCAAGATGTACCTTTTTTTTGGAGAAATACGTAATTAGAAATGAGGTTATTTGCAAAATAAAAGTATTAATTTACTGTAAATGGCTTCTTTTAGGAAAAGTTGTCCCACTATTCACCGAAAACTAGATGAAATTTTGAACAGTATGTGTCTAAACGCGTGACATAAAAAATACAAAAGGTACCAGCGGTCCTTGCATATAAAAATACCCAACGTCGATTCGTCGATTGTGGTCCAAATCGTCAGGTTCCACCCAACATATCATCGTCCAACATTATAGTTAAATAAAGATCAACGACCATTTTATCAAATCATCAAAAAGCTTGCAAATTTTTTTATTGTTTTCATTATTTACTGATTTGCAACAGCTACTTTTTCAGTCATTTCTCATATATATCACATTTAATTAGGTATATTTTGTAACATCAGATTCACTTTAAATAATTCTTCAAGTACATACATACAAAAAAGTAAATAGATTATAACTATAATATAGAAAAAACAATAACCGAAGTACTTTTGTGAAGGGCATAAGGCATTCTTCAAAAAAGTCTATTTAGCTAACGTTATCGTAGGGCACAAGGTGGATTCAGTACAGTAAAACATGCCGGCCACACCTCCAAATCGCATTTTCATGACAATACTGTGCCGATTGCACATTTTTGCGCTAGTAGATAAGTAAGAATTTGACAAACTAAATTAAGGTATATTACTATTGGCAACATCGCAACTAGATGGAGAGAATATGACAGTGACGGTGGTGTAGTGATGGGAATAGTTATGTGAAATAAAAGAAATGACTACTTAACGATGAACTATTTTCATCATTAAAATAATGCCAAATTGCACTATTGCGATGAACAGTGTCACAGTAACTTACAGTGTATGTTATATTCATGTAATTTTGAACAATCTTTTGTATAAACAAGAAGAAAACAGCTCATAAAGCAGTATTCTATACCACAGTCTTAGCACCCAAAATGCAACATTTTGAAGATCTATAAAATAACAAGTAGAGGGTTCCTTAAAGAAAAAATGATATTTTCGTGCAAGTCCTAATCGTTCATTTTAAAATAAGAAATGAAATATATGCCCTAAAGTGCCTAAAGTATAGTTCAGCCGCCGTTTCTTCATTTCGGGTGAAAGTAGCAGTAGAAGATGTAGTGGAAGCGAAGCTTGGCAGCAAGGCCGCCAGTTGGGTCGAGGCCAGAAATCGAACCCGTGAGCCTTCGAGTTGATGTGCTAGGCTCGATGCCTTAACATACCGGATGCCTAGCTCACCTTTGTATCTGCAGAAGTATTGCGTAAAAAATCGATATGTCATTTAAAATTGGCAAAATGTCAACTTAAGTAGTAAGTAGTCGCTAGTCTATTCTGCTTCTCCTCGCGATGAGCGCCACGTATAGTGGATGGCTCATCGACCATCTTGCCTCCAAACTTCGTCAGCAAGCATGTCCTAGCAACCTGCCGAGATAGAGTATACTTGCGAATATGGTGTGAGGAAAAAAATATGATCGAGTTTCAAGATCTCATCTGGATGCTTGTGTGAATTAGCATCATTGATATTCGATTATTGATATATATGGTATGTAAAAATTCCAGGCCAGAGTAGTAAATGTGGAAAACTCACTTTTATGTCAGTTGTTGTAGTTATAACCACATGACAGCTGATATGCATTTCTGCATTAACGACAGCTGATGTTTCTGGCTTTCCAAATATACAGTACAAAAATGAGCGATCCAAGTTGTACATACCTCTTACATTTTACGAAAATAGTGGGGACGATGGTCTTAAACAATAAGTTATAGTTAAAAAGAACGACAGTATATAGGGTGGACTGTTGCTGTTGATGAGGTGATACTTGAGACGATGTAGTCTATTTTCTCATCCGTTCAGGATGATGCTGATGCGCAACTAGTTTGTATAGATCTCAAGTAATTATATTTGAGACAAGAAGCCACCATCATAGATTAATTAGTACACTAATCATCACTGTGCACTGCCGAGTGCACTCCTGGCCACAGTATAATTCGATATGATAGACCCTGAAATTCTGCTACTTATGCTGTCTTACTATGGTTTTACTGATGCTGCAGTGAATTTGATAAGCTGCTATTTGTCAAATAGAGATCAAAAGGTCTTAACAGCTTCGAAAATGTCACAGTCAACTGCTATAAGTTTTGGTGTTCCTCAAGGTTCCATACTGGGAGCTTTACTTTTCTCTCTCTCTATATATCGGAGTTTCATCAATATGTCCATAATTGCACAATCCATCACTATGCTGATGATACTCAAATTTATTTTAGTTTTTCAACACAAAGATTTTAAAATAGCAGAAGCATTGCTCAACGAAGACTTAACAAGGCTAGTAGGCATGACCTAAAAATTAATCCATCTAAATCTTCAGTTATGGTTTTCGGCTCAAAAAACGAAAGAACATTGATCGAAACGGAAAATAAATTATGTAGTGCATCATACTGCATTTTGAAACAGTTTTATCCACATAGGCAAATAATATCTACTTCAGTAAAGCTGAAACTGTGTGAAACAATAATTATATCAAAGATCAGTTATTTTGACAGTATATATGGCGCAGCTCTATCATATAGTGAACAAAGCAAATTACAGCATATTCAGAATTCGTGCGACAGATTTTCTTGCGCAATACGAAAGTTTGATCATATTTCTCATAAATTTAAGGATCTTGGTATTCTGCAGATTAAAGGCATGCTGAAGCTTCACTTATTGACACTCACACATAAGGTCTTAGCTACCAAACAACCACAATATTTTCATAATAAGTTAACACGATGTAGTGACATAAATCAACTGAATACAAGGAATAGGAATATGTTAGTGATACCCTTACATTTTAAGGCTGTCTGCAAAACACCATTCAGCTACAATGCTATTAAATTATATAATGATCTGCCTGTTACATTGCAAAACTATACATTATTTAATTTTAAAAAGAGGCAAAACTAAAACTACAAGTCGAGGTCTGATGATGAATACAAACTGCTAGAAATATCGACTATTCTTGTAATTGTTCTGTTTTTTTGTGTTGTTAATTATTCAGTAATTATTGAGAATTATGGTTAAATTTTTGTTGGTGGAATGTTTTATTATATATCTTTATTTTTTTTTTGTTAAGGTTAAGGTTAAGTTGAAAAACGCTAATCTTAGCCACACTTCGCGTTTTTTGTACTTTTACTTAGGTACGAAATTAAGCCAATTTATTATTATTATTATTATAGATGTTGCATCATATCAGAACCAAACCAAACAACCTAATGACGTTTATTTAGGCTACATGTGAACATGAAGTGAATGAACGGTAGTTCCAGTGTGATGCTCTTTCGGAAAAATAATGTAATTAATAATGATATAATGCCACTTTTTAAGATACGTAATATGGGCGCGGGCAATTCTTCGAGGAAATAACAAACTAACCAAAGGAAATATGCCCGTAAAATGATTACTGTCTTTCTTTGTGGTTTTATTGGATTCGGCGTACAGGCGCTGCAAAGTATACCCGAGTAGAGGTACGCAAATCAGCTTTGGACAGGATTTTGCTTCCCAGTTGTTGTATAATGCAAACAGCGATGATTCAACGCGGATTAAAAATGCCTAATGAAATATTCAACATGTTCTTTAATTATTGCATAATAAACTACGGGAACTGCAAGAGTGCTGACAACCAACACTGCGAAAACTGAAAGTTCGTCAATTTTGGCCTAACAGACAGTGTTAAAAATCGCTTTAAAATAAACTAACTTCAAAACACTTCAATTTAGATACTTGGAGACATCAAAAACTATAGTTTTTAAGCATTGAATTTACCCATTTTTAGGACCTTTCAGACATCGAATCGCTAATAAGTCGAGAATGGTCAGCTTTAGAGAAAAATTAATGGAGGCTTTTTTTCAGAATGACCCACAAATTTGTCCGGTTAAAAATTGTCTTTTATTCAAAAACAAATTTGGTCTGTGGTGCCGTGCAATTCTCAAAAACTCGGTTGAAAATGATAATGTTTGTGGATCCCAAGTATCTAAATTAAAGTTACTCTAAAGTTGCTCTACAAGACCTCTAAGATTATTTAGAGACTAGTTCTTTAAAGCGATTCCAACCTTATGTTTCAGGTCGAAACTGACGAACTTGTGATTTCTGCGGACTGTATATTGCATCTACGTTACTGAAGAACTGCTGGCTTTAATTTTTCGTGGAAAATTAAGTTTTTTGGAACTGGTTGCAAGGCTATTTTTCTAGGCCGAATACGTTGGTTCATTAAATCGCGTTCTAAATTATTGAGCCGTGTTCATAAAAGGGAAGCATATCCTCGGAAGCATAAGGTAAAAGTATAAGGTCTTACTTCGGAGAAAAAGGTAGAAGGATAAGCATATCCTTGTTTTCATATTCATAATGATTACCTTATACTCGCGAGGATATCCTCCAAGAAGAAGTAAAAGGTTAACTGGTATTTGTATCTCGTGCGACATATCCTGACTTGTTCCAGCTTGTAGTTAACGTGGGAGTTCGTTAACTCAGCATCACTGACAGTTGTACTCCAGAGCTTACACAGACCGTTCCGTATTTTTGCTGGATACAGTGCTATTACAGCAGTACCAAACAAGTATTTTACAACAAGAGAGTTGGCGGAGAGGAAGTTTGTCATTCTCATGATTTCCTTCGTCTTCATCTGGATCTTGCTAAACGAACTCAAAGTCAGGATCACCCTAGCTCTTCGCAACATTATGGAGTACAATACAAGCAATAATTATTTTCGGCAAATGTTCCAACTTTACGCGGCAAACATACTGTAGAATAGGAAACAACATTCAATTATAACTCTCTCTTGTTTTAAAACCTTATTATAATTTATTTCTGCACCTGGAGTAGGATTTCTGAAGGGAGTCATAAGGCATGGCTCAATACCATAACTGTCATCGCCAAGTAGTACAACATTTGCTTTATTTATTAGTTGTGATCTAGTCTGTGAATTTCTCCATATTCTGGAATCATGCATTGATCCACACCAACTGACATCAACACTTGTGAATATCTCTCTAGCATCACAGGTGGCTTGCACATTTAAAGTAGGTTTCCCTTTTCGGTTGATATACCCATCTCCATGGCGAGTTGGTTTCAGGATTCCTATATCTGTACAATCAACTACACCAATTGCTGTCGGAAATTTATACATGCTTTGCCATATCCGCATGACCTCCTTCAGTTCATGGTTGGTAGTTGGAAACTTGATCCATTCGTTTGACTGTGCAACCATGCTGTTCACAACTCTATCCACAGTCCGAGATACCGTTGCTTGACTAACACCAAGTTCCTGACCAATACCTTGTTGATATCCAGGGTCACCGAGATAGCGTAGACATATCTTCATTTTATGAATACATGAAAGTGCTCCTCCTCGAGTTTCCCCATTCTCAACTAAAAATCTGTCCGTAAGCCATTGTACAATTGCTTCGTCGAACCGATATAACTTTTTGAAGTCACGACCAAGTGAAGGTAAACGAGGTTTGTACGTTTTAACATCCACAATTTCCGCCATCATCGTTTGACCATCTCTCGTTACGAAGTTGAGTCTGCTACTGACCACACTCAAAAATAAGGTGAAGATTATAAATATCCTTTTACTTATGTCACTGCTTTGACGGATACGCTTATACTCAAAAAGGAAAAGGATTTACTTCAAATTGGTATAAATACCATTTGGAGGATTTCCTTCAAAATTTGCAAGTACAAGGATATCCTTTGTGTTATGGATACGGCTCATAATTTGTATAGACTCGTACATGCTAGGAATACAACTTTCGATGTGCAGTTTCCGCTCATCAAAACCCTCGAACTCACAAAGAGAAATTAGTGCACGGTTTATAACATTATTTTATTATTTAAGTTTGACATTTAGGTATTTTCCTCGAAAAACACGGGCAGGTCAAATTCTACAAGGGTAGCAACTTCCCAAAGCTTTCCAGGTAAAACGGTCATTTAATTGGCTTGACCGCCATCACAGAGTGTCCCTACTGCTAGCATTCCATATACTTCACCCATACTATATACGGTAATTTAATAGGTGCTTCCGCCACGTTTTGAGCCAGGCAAGCGTTTGAAATTCTCTGTGTTTGCATAACGTGCTCCCTCTCATCTGGGCTCCCTTTTGAACTGGTGAAGGCGAACGCACGTCAGTAAACTTTGCAATGGCATTCTTTTGAACCAACGAGCTATTCAACTGCACACGTTTGTTTGAGGATATACGCGGGACAAAAACGCGGTCATGTGAGAAACGCGTGACAGACAGCTCATGAATTTACAGTGAGAAAATGGTCTCACGAAGCTTACAGACCTCGACAATTTTACAAAAGATGAAGCTGTGAGTAGAAGAATGTTGAATGTCCCTGCGACAGCTACGCTAAGACGAAAACGCAAATTTTATTCGTATACTGAGACACAAACTTTAAAGTTCAGAGCATACTCTGGGAAGCCGGCATAAGGTAAAATTGGTTTGGATGCCAGGATACGAAGGCCACAAATGAAATAGACGGAGTATAAATTAGCTCTAAATGGTGCGTCTGACGTGTGATGAGAACGCGCGTCAAGGAGTCCCTAAGAGATTGGGCCAAGAAAATGTCCCTATATGGTGGAACGGCCAGTTAGGACGATAATGGGTCTACACTGACCTATGAGGCCAAGTGTCAGTTCTGCAGAGAGTATAAGGAAACCCCAGTGCACCTACATGCAAAATACTATGGCCAAGACCATGGAATCTGCTTAAAGGATCAAAGCTGAACACAGTGCTTAAGGCCCGTATCGTCAGTCGTCCCTACAATTGTAGGGCACGTTTATGGCCTCCTAGATTGTCATACTCTTTTCTCGCCTTCAAAAATTTCTAGATTACACCTGTGTCAGCGTCAGCGCTCTACTATTGTGAAGATATGTTTTCCTTTTAAATTGTAGGAAATTTCAGGCTGATAAAAATGAAACAGATATTTGTGACATAACCTCAAAATAGAGCGTTGACACGGAGAAGCATAAAACTATGACAATCAAGGAGGCCATAAACGCGACCTACAATTGTAGGGACGACTGACGATACGGGCCTTAGACGGTGTATATGGGGAGCACAATAGATCCATATGGCTCGTAGTGCCGATTTTACTGTTGACCGACAGGAATCAAAATTTGCTCCTTTGGCACAAATTGGACCTACAAGAGGCGTCTGTGAAGTAATGGATCTAATGAGTTTCTGTTTACATATCACATGATTCAGCTACATAAAGTCAAAAAGGATTTGTGGGCTACTTGGAACATGGATCAAACCTGATACAAATGATTGACAAGGCGCCATTGCTGAGGATTTTATTTAAAATAACGTCTCACTGTTGCTGTTAATAAATTATTTTAAGACATAATCAAAGTGACACACAATTAGTCATTCACTTCTTGTGTCTATATGTAGTTATTATGGATTTTCTGAAAAACCTTTTTCGTTTATTCAAACCTACCTTGAAAATGTTCGCCTGAATCAACAGCACTCCACCGCACAAAAAATTTGTACTTTTGTACCACGGGGATTTGTGTTAGGACCCCTGTTATTTTCATTATATATCTCAAATTGAGAAACGGAGGTAAAATCATGCAGCATACAATTTTCTTGTCGACAATACTCAGATTCTCTATTCATTTAGGAGTAATGACTTGGAAACAGCTAATAATAAAATTAATCAGGATCTTGCCGAAATTGAAGTTTAGTAGTAGTCATAATCTTCGTTTGAAAAATATGCTGATATACGCAAATAAAACAAAAAGGAGTGCTTTAAAAAGGACATAAACTTAAATTTAAAAGGTAATAAAATAGTAGGTACCTGTGGATCATTCGAATAACCTAGGTATTATAATGGATGATGACTTAAAATTTGTTGAACATGTAAACCATCTAATTTCTCAGAGTTTTATATGCAAATAAGTTACATAAATCGGCGAGAAAGCAATTGTGCGAATCTTTCTTGTTTTCAAAAATATCAGTGCTTAGTGGTTTACAGACTTGTAAATGATCTATGATCACATATCGAAGGCCATTGATGACCTCAAATGGATGAAAATTGATAAAATGTATAAATAGCAGCTCCTAAGTCTGACTCATTGGGTTGTTTATCCGAAAACGTAGAGGAAATATGCATGACATTAATATTACATATACAGAGACCTTTTCAATTCCACGTTCCAGCACATTATCTACAATGCGATCAAATTGTATATTTCTTTAGAGAAAGAAAATACCTAGTGAAAGAAACTCTACTTGATCAGCAGCGAAATCTGTTGTGACCCATAAGTGGTAACTGACATTATTATGTTTTCTCTATGCCTTTACATTCATTATACTTCATTTTGTTGTCATTTTTTGGTATTAATTTTCAACAAATTTTCAGTTCATATATAACCCATGTTGTTGAGCGGGTTAGGTGGTAGAGTAGATATAGTATCTAAATCTGGCCTCTTGAAATATTATTACAAATAAAAAAGACGCTTATTATGATTATTATTATTATCCGTTAACAAACATCCAGTAAATAATCAATTTACTTACTGTTAACAGGAAAATGTCGCGCACCTTACTGAATGGATGACAACTACACGACCACGCTGCACCGCGGCGACGGCGGCAAGGCTAGAAGTAGTTATCCCACTGTTCAGTAGAGGGCGCGAGAACTCCCTGTTAACAGGGCTAGCTTAAGAAACGGTTTTTTCGCACGGTACTCAAGTAAATTGGATATTTAATCGATGCTCGTTAAAGAATAACCACTCTGCAATTTAATTTCTGTCTTCAAAGAATTTATCAAGCAAAATTTTGTATAGCAACAGTGAGACATTATTATTTTCAATAAAGTGCTTATTTGACTACTACCACATCAATCTAGATATCGTATCAGATTTGTGTCCATGCCCCGAGACTGGCGCAGATGCTGTGACACTTTATATGATCATAGCCGCTATTTTAGTGTGCGCACGCAAATAAAAAAATATGTATTTGTAGGTAAATCAAGTGACGCATTCCTTTCTTCAATATGGGAATTAGAAGCCCATCTTACAGAAACCGTATGATGTTTCTCTAGTTTGAGAGACCCTTTACGAGAAATCGACCATACGAGGGATTTCTTTAAAGTTTTGCATATAGAAACATAGTAGGCCGCGCGGATCGAACGTCAGTACTGAATCTTAACCTCACTCTTTAGTAAACTTAAATTCAAAGTTTCACGACAACACGTGCAGTGTTCTCACTACAGTGAATTTTTAAGTGTCACCAAGTCATTAGAAAAATGGAACTCTACCGAGAACATTTTCGCGCCATAATTTATTACAATTTTCAGAGACAAGAATGCCTTGCTGAGTTACTGTCTGTTTTCGGCAACGAAGCGCCACATCAGTCGACAATTTCCCGTTGGTATGGAGAAGTCAAACGTGGACGGGTGAATCTTAGCGACGATCCCAGGGTGGGTGCACCAAAAATGGCAGTCACCCAGGAAAACGTCGATGCTGTGCACAAACTCATCATTGAAGATAGACATGTGACATTTCGGGAGATTGAGGCGTCCTTGAAGATCTCAAAGACCTCAATTCTAAAAATTTTACATGAAGAGTTAGGAGTAAGAAAATTAGTTTTTCGTTGGATACCCCTGTTGACTGAAGAGCAGAAAGCAGCCAGGGTTAATTGGTGTCAAAAAACGCTTGACCGTTTCAATTCTGGAAACTCAAAAAATGTGTACAGCATTGCTAGTGGTGATGAATCGTGGATTTACTGTTATGAACCAGAAAATAAACGACAGTCGACTGTTTGGGTGTTAAAAGGTGAAGAAAAGCCAACAAAAGTCATCCGTTCTCGAAGTGTTTCGAAAAAGATGGTCGCGACATTTGTGTCAAAAGCGGGTCATATTGCAACAATTCGTCTTAATGAGCAAAGAACTGTTACTGTGAATTGGTATACCACCATTTGTTTGCCTAATAAACTGCCGAATTGGTTTTGGCCAGACCATGTTTCTTGATCCGACGGTCGATATTGACTATTCCTGTTCAAACTGTTTGCCAAATGAAACTTCACAGTTTAATTTGACCGGACTATATCTGTTAATCCACTAGTCAACATCAACTACTCCCTGATGGACAAACAAACTTGCGAATTTAATTTCACTGGACTAGATCCGTCAATCCGTCCGTGGACATCGGAACTGTTATCCAAGTAAGCCTGCGAAGTGAATTTCACCGGAGCATATACAGTAATGGGTCCGTCAACATCCCTTACTCGCGTTTAATAAACTATCGAAGTTAATTTCACCAGATTGTGTCCGTTAATCCGTCCGTTAATCCGCTCGACACTAGATGCTCTCTTTCGAGCTAGTTGCCAAATCTGCTATCGAAGTTAGTTTCACCGGACTATATCTGTTATTTTCCCTAATTCGAGTTTTTCATCGTGGATATGGTTGGAGAAAAAATCGTTCACGGAAGTAGCCGCACTGAGGCAGCATCAAATGCAAACTGCCAACCGGAGAGCTACCCACATTCACCAATTTTCTGCGGAATCCGTAGAGCCGTATTTGGGCGGATTAACGGATATAGTCCGGTGAAGCTAGCATCGATAGGTTATTGGGCAAGCCGCTTGAATGAGAGTAGTCGATGTCGTCGGACGGCTTCTATGGATATAGGCCGAGGAAATTAGCTTCACTAGTTTATTTGATGAACAGTCCCAAATAGAGGATTAAGGGCTATAGTTCAGTGAAACAGCACTGGAGGATTAAAGGGTATAGTCCAGTGAAACTCTTTGCATTAGATTAAGCTAAACATTTTCAGAACCTAACATTGAAATAAATGTCTCTAGGGAAGCTGTCACAGCAAGAACGATGAAAGCAAATACAGAAACTGCTAATCTGAACCGTATTTCGCAACCATGTTTTGTGAGTTGCTAGTAGTAGAAGAGACTCACACTCTGATACACTGCTATTGCAACAATATATGATTATAGCTCGAAACATTGTTCAAAACGGCGCATAGGAGCCATGAAGGCAGATGCTCTACTATGGGTGTGATCTTGATTGGTTTACAAGAAGCAAAGCATGTGTATGACTGCTAAAATTATTATACCTTTACAGTGACTCCAAATTCGCCAAATGTTTATACAATGATATCTAGGCGACAAGTCAACAAGTTTCACGATTTTTGAATGCAGGTCCTTCAGTCTCAAAGTTAATGACTTCTCACTTCAAAAGCAATGATATTTTCCTCCTAAATCAACAATAGCTTCCTCCAGGTTTCTAGAGGAAATGATCTCACAGTTTTGAACCCTGTAACCAGAGCCGAGCGGCTTGAAATGACGAGAACAGGGACTTGATTCTAAATGAGTTTCAACCGTTGAAATTAATTTCGACGCTGAATTATGACTATATATGTTATTCGCTATGATATTTTGGACACCTGATTATATCGATCTTCTGTATTCAAATCATGTGGCAGTGTCAAAAT
This sequence comes from Acanthoscelides obtectus, assembly GCA_963669975.1. Taxonomy (NCBI): domain Eukaryota; kingdom Metazoa; phylum Arthropoda; class Insecta; order Coleoptera; family Chrysomelidae; genus Acanthoscelides; species Acanthoscelides obtectus. The sequence goes on along the minus strand of CAVLJG010000010.1, from coordinate 28,626,292 downwards.
TATTTGGAATCAGACCCCAGATTGCGCGAAATAAGAACGGTTCCGGTATATATCCTTGTAAAAATGAGATAAAGCTAATGACCGTTGACTTTATGACCTTTGATAATTAACTTCAGAGTTAATGACCCTTAGTTTAAAAGCCAATCGCGTTTCACCTAAGGTCATCGGTTCTCAAGCTCAGTGATATTTGAATTCAATATTAGGATCCTTGATCTTTGACGTTGAAGTAAGTAGGTACCATTTGATTCTTGGATTGCCCAAAAATCATATTTCGGCTAATGGCCTTTAAGGTCTTTAACATTTGATCTGAAGTTCAGCTATATGAGCTTTATGGCCAATGACCTTCATATATGAGAAGAAATATATGATGATGCATCCAGATGTTATAGAACTAGTGATACTATTTATTATATGTATGACCCGAGCCATGCCTACGTAACCCGCAGAAAATTCGGAAATGAGGGTAGCTTTCTGCCTGGCAGTTTGCATCTGATGGTGCCACAGTGTGGCTTCTCTTATGAACGAATTTTTCTTCAACGACAACGTAGGACTTGTACTTGAGCAGTTTGCAGAATCTTGAAGTATGTTATGCAACTGTCGCTGAGCACTATCCAAAAGAATCAATCAATAAATATATTATTACCAGAACTATTACAAATAGTAAGGACAAAACAGTTCAAGTTATATGCAATGATAATAATGTACAAAGTTAGTTTCACTGGACTATGCCCGTTAATTCGTCCGTCGACGTTGACTAATCCTGTCCTAGCTATTTTCGAAATAAACTCGCGCTGTCAATTTTATCGGACTATATTCGGATATTGTTCATCGGCATCATCTGTACCACCTGTTCATGCTGTCAGCCAAATTAACTTGTGAAGTACGTTTCACCGGACTATTTCCCCTAATCCATTCGACAGCATCCATCACCGCCGTTGTCACTGACGCTAAAAATCAAGGTAACTAATCCGAGGATTAAGAGAAGTCAACGAGTTAATTGTAATTTACCTCAACCACCGCTAAATGCAAAACTTTCGCAAAAACGCGTGTTGTCAGGACTGTCTCTAGATTCAAAGAACATGACTTCAAGGCATCTATAAAACTGGAGTGCGAGTTTTAATATTTGAATCTCAAGGCTGTTGGATAAATTTAAGAATCCAAAATGAGGATAATGACGTATTTCCAGATATCCTCACAAGCAACACATTTCCTGTCAGTCTATTCAAAGCATTGTGGCATAGATAAAGTTTTACTGTACAAAATGAATATGAATTTCTGTTTGTTAACGTATAATACGTAGTCGTGCCATAAGTTCTGTCCCATGATAATCTCATGATAAAAATGAAACAAGATAAGATATATTTATATGAAAGATATTATTTATTCGACAACATTTTTAGAATTCATAATCAAACAGTTTTATTCAAAATGTCCCCCCTTGGCCTTCACACACTGCTTCAATCTCGCGGGCCACTCATCTATCACTGCACGCACAGCTTCCAAAGGAATAGCTGCCGCTGATCGGATCAAATCCGCTTTCAGGGACTCATATTACGGTGGGCTTTGGAGCAGGCCAACTGCTCTAGCAGGTCCCACAACTTGTAGTCTAAAGGATTGAGGTCCGGACTCCCTGAGGGCCAATCTTCCGCAGCAATGAACTCTGGCACATTGCTTTCCAGCCAGCGCTGCGTACTCTTAGCCTTGTGAGCGGGGGCGGAATCCTGCTGGTAGACCCAGTGTTGGTTGGCAAACAATGTACCACTTAAAGGCTTGACGATAGGATCCAGTATGTCGCTCTGATAGTTTGCCGCTTTTGTTTTCACGCCCTGTTTACAGAAATGGAGCTGAGTGACCCCTTCGTAGGACACCCCCCACCAAACCATGACTGACGCAGGGTGGTGGCCTCTCTCAACTCTCGGAATGATCTCCGAAGCTTCCTGTGAACTCCTTGCATACACTTTGTCATTTTGTCGGTTGAATTTTTCTTCTATGGTGAAGATTTTCTCATCCGTGAACAAAATCTTTCGGAATCCCCCAGCTGCGTACCTCTCCAAGAGCTTCTTGGATCTTGTCGCCCTGATGTGTCGCAAGGTGGCCGTAAGTCGCTGGCCCGTACGTCTCCGGTAAGCCCCTAGCCCTAGGTCTTGTTTAATGATGCGCGACATCGTCCGGACAGGAATCTTCATTTCCCTGGATAGGATCTTCTGCTTCCGGAGTGGATTCCTTTGAATCCTGGCTTTTACGGCTTTGATGGCTGCTGGAGTCCTTACTTGACGAGGTCTTCCGCTTCTTGGCCTGTCATCAACAGAGGACGTCTCATTGTACCGCTGAATGGTCCTAGACACAAATTTACGCGATATTTGAAGGCCGCGTAAGAGTTCAAAAATCTGACTAGCACTGTGATTACACTTATGTAAAGCTATCACTGCAATACGGTTCTCTGCCTTGCCCCACTCCATCGTTATGCTTCGAGAGATCAATACAAACTGAGGTATATGTAATTACCCGAAAAGCGCTTAATCAACTGACACCACAATTTAAACAATCGGACAAGTATTAACAGGTCTACACTTGTTTGAAAACGAGGGACAGAACTTATGGCATGACTATGTATAAAGGTAATAAATGCCTGATATATATCTGCAATTAATGACCGTATTCAACAAAGCTCACGCAACTCCAGGCACGTGTGTGGCCTGCTAACGTTTTTTTTACAAAGGGTGTTACTGTAGACAAATGGAGCTGTTTTGTTAATGTATTAAGGTATTTGGACGGCGTAACCATCGAAAGGATATACGTGGGTGTTCAAGCCTTAAACGATCAGATATGCAATAAAAGTGGCCTGGAAATTTCTCCAAAAGTTGCCTCCAAAGTTCATAATTATAGCCTTAAAAATAGAAACAACACCTTTTCATAAAGAGTACGAAAATTAAACACTTTATACATAGTGAAATGTTAGGCAGTGTGATGATGTGTATCAAAAAGTTATAAGCCCAGTTTTTACAGTTTTTACGTATATATAGGGTGGATATTTAAATGCTTGGCTTTGTACAATGGATGGTGCTTATTGATTGATAAAATAAATTCATTTTTTGGTTAATTATTTTTATTTATCAAGATGTCTCAGTTTTATCAATTTATATGTCATTCATCGGCATTTCACTAAATAAAGTTTAATAGTTGACTAAAGATGTTTTGAGAACTCAAAATTTCAGCGTCGGTTTCAGTTTTTTATTTCCCTGTACCTTATTAAATGGAACAGCTTGTAAGTTATACTTATTATTGTTTCGCAGAAAAAAGATCAATAGGCGATATAAATAAAAGGGAGAGTAAATGTTAGGCACCCTATTTATGTTTTTTAATATTTTTTCATTGATGTAATTCTCGATCTAACAACATGAGACTTGTAAACGTCATTCGGTATGCAAATGCACTGAATTTGACTCTCTGGACCAACTCAATACATGGCTTGGACTTATATTTAGCATAGTTATACGTGATCTCTCCGCAACATAATGTGCAGATGGATTTTTAACTGAATTTGCAGTTGGTCTGGTAGTTCAAATTTAGTGCGTAATTAATTCCGTTTCCTTTTCGGCCAAAACTCATCTTGCCCAATATCAGTTGCTAGAATGGAATGAATCATTAAGAAAATTACCGAAAAAGGTACTTAATAATTTTTCCTTTTATTTATACCATGTTGAATAATAATAAATTCGGAGTATAGCTTACACGGCGTTGCACTTGATAATAACATTTCCAGTTCCCATAACATCCTTAGGTCAAATCTAAGCATTATTATGTAAAATTTTGGTGAAACCAAGTTAATAACCCTTGACATTTTGAGCTTTGTGTCACATAAACTGCTAAAAATAAGATATTTGAAGAACTAAAAATGTTTAACTCAAAAACTAAAGAGGGTCAATATTTTGCTAATTGATTTGTATCAAAAAACAAAAACGTAGGAAACAAGTCCAAAATTTCAACGTGATCGGTGCAAGGGTGCCTAAGATAAGTGACATTAAAGATTTGGCACGCTTGGATAACTCACCTATACAAACTTAAAGCTTATTTATTTTTAGATACGAAAATGTTTTATACCGTTTGCTAGTTCAAAGTACTTATATTGTACTTCTTGAACTAGAAACATTGATACAAAAGCAATTTTGGTGATACGCTAGGATGCTGAATTTTTTTTATTAGATGGGCCATTGTGTTGATGTAATAGTAAACGATCGAGCCTCAAAAAAGTATTGATTGCATGTAATGCACCTTCCGCTGGAAAAATTAATCTACTCACTTTTGCTATTTGGTTTGATTTTCCATCAATTTGGATCATGACATAACTTGCCATTCAAACATCAATCAACGTTTGCCGTATGAAAATAATACGTGGACACACAGTAGGTCATAAATATTTTATGAACATGACTGTGAAAACTTTGTTTATCCATCCAGCCACCACATACGTCACACTTCTAAAATTACATTAACAAATTAACATTTGAGTCCTAACCATATGTAAATGTCAATGCATGCCGGATGAATGCAAACGAAAATGTTTTTCGAAGACGACGGTAGGTACCGAGAAACGGTTGCTGTGCGGCAGACCACACAGGTTGAGTACGACGAATGTCTACATCTCTAGAGAGGAAAATAGTTTTTGCAAACAGTGCTTTTACAGGAATATCGCGTCTTTGGAGAATATCCGCTGGTGGTAATAAGATTAAGTTTAATGTCTGAACTCAACGTCGGAAGTAGCCCTTTGTGTACCTGTAACAGGGTGGGTCAATTTAGCTGGAAAGGTGATCGATGCAAATCATACGGTAGGTTGTTACCAAATACGGATAAAGAATTATAGGAAGTACAGGGTGGCCGATATGTAACTGACTGGTTTGTATCTTGAATATTTGTGAAATGAAATAAAATACGTCCATTTTTTCACCTTAGTCTTTTATTGAAACTTGAAAATTATGTATGGAAAATGCCCGCATCTAGAAGCTGCGAAAAACTGAGCCCTCCTGATTACATTTTCCATCATTTTTTGGTAGGTTTCGGGAGGAATATTGTCAATCGCTTCCGTAATATTGTTCTTCAGCTGCTCTACAGTATTTAGTTTGTTGCCATAAACCCTATTTTTCAAAACCCCCATCAATAAAAGTCAGAAGCCGTTAAATCCGGTGACCTTGGTGGCCAGTTGACATCACCAAATCAAGAAATTAAACGTCCCGGAAATAGATTCCTTATTTCCCTAGCAGTGTGACAAATTGCTCCGTCCTGCTGGAACCACATGTTTTGCAGGTTAAATTGTTGAATTTGAGGAGCCAGAAAGTTTTGCACCATATCACGGTAGCGCTCGCCAGTGATTGTAAGAGAATTACCTGCAGCGTCTACAAAGCAGTAAGGTTCAGTGAATTATGTAGTCGGAACTTCAGACTTCGTTTTTAAAAAACTTTATTTGATTCCAACAATAGTGTACATGGATCGAACCGGAATTACAGTGTGTGTGTTCGCTGTGACTTAGATTGAATGACTCATAATTAAGACAAAATCGTTAATATAAACGTGATGAGCTATATATATATATTATATCAATTAATAAAGTGTTGAATGACAGCAACATAACTGTTCCACCCTTAAGATGAAGTTTTGGAAGGTACAAACAACACTTCATGCCTCTGGGGTTGAATTTCGATTTCTTCTAAATGCTGGATTCTTCTTGGTCCTTTTCTTCTCTGGTAATACTTTTTCACGAAAATGTATGCAATTCCAATTAACATAATTGCATACAGGGATAGACTTCATTTGTAGCGGTGCTTCGGAAAGATCTACCTGGATTTGGTCGACTCGTTCGTGCAAGTAAGGAAATCTAAGGAAATATGTACTAATTTTATTTCATTTGGATTTTTTGTTCTTGGTGAAATTTGGACCTCTGGAACTTCAATTAAGGCCATTTTAAGAGTTACGGGAATTTTGATACAATTTGGCTGCTTTTTGTTTACTTGTAAAATAGCAAATAGACAATCAGCTTCTTCTTCTGCTACATGGCCAACTTGTTTTCGTGGCAGATAAAAATATCTTCTATCATTTGGCATGGTTCAGCATCATATTGGTACATTTTGGTACTCATTGTGAAATAGGAATTTTTGGGAATAATAGTAGTTTGGTTAACAGTAGGAATGGAATAAAGATGATAATACTTAAATTTGTCTACGTGCAAAAGCGGAACATGTAAGGCAAAAACTAATCGATTTTGGGAAAGATATGCTTCTACTGAAATTTTATGTCGTAAAGCTTATAAATGTATGGGATGTCTGAATACACCAACTGAGCTTTATTATGATTTTTGACTAATATTTGAAATATTGACTTTAATTCATCTATCGAAATAATACTGTGGTGCAATGACCCAATTTTGGCAAATGCGATGGCATTTTTCAAATTACTAGTTATAGAGAGCAGTGTATCTAAATTGAACTTTATTTGTAATAGTGTATCCAAGATAGTAAAATAGTATGTATTGTTCATTTGCATTTCTACCAAAGTTTTTCTATAACAGCTTGCTTGTGAACCATAAGACTAAATCCTTTGTTGTTATTTTTGAGTACCTCGTGGGTCAAGGAAATTTGCTGATTAACTGTCTTAATTACTTGATTCTGGTTTTTCTGTTATTGTTCAATAGCCTGGTCATATTTTTAGCATCGTCATCATCTAAGTTCCCTGAAATCATTTTGATAATTGATCCTAAACCAGTTATTAAGCCTCGTTTTGGGCGATATTGCATTTTCCAGAATGGATATATGGACTTTATTTTATTTTTCAAATTTGACATCGAGTAAACTACAGGGTGCGGCAGAGAGGATGGACGGTTTTAAAAAATCATAAAATAGTTAATTTTTACTCGAAAACAAATTTATTGATGGAATCAGGTTCACAAGGAAATAGCATTTGAGACAGTCAAGTGTGGAAAATCACATCAGGCATGTGGTGGCCGAAATCGTTGATGCAGTGCTGGAGGCGTTCTTGGAAGTTCGCGTAGACTCTCTCCAACATCGCTCTCTCAACTTGGGCGACTTCCACGCGAATTTCGCCCTTCAATTCGTCCAGAGTTCGGGGCTTGTTCGCGTATACTCTAGCCTTGAGGTGTCCCCATAAGAAAAAATCGCATATGGATAAATCTGGGGACCGAGGAGGCCAATGAACATCGCCAAACCTGAAAATAAGGCGACCAGGGAAGAGAGGACGAATAACGTCCATGGATGCTCGGGCTGTGTGGGCGGTCCCCCCATCCATATGCAAAATTCGCCTTACCGAACGATCACTAAGGCGAAGTGCAGCAGCATGTTTCCGGGTAGATCGAGTCGGACTGCGAAGAAAGACCTGTCCAACGCGTTCAACATTTTCAGGAGTTCGAACTGTTCGCGGTGCTCCTCTTGGCCTTCTGTTGATCAGTTCACCACGCCTGCGAAGTGATTCAACCCAACGAAGGATGGTGTTTCGAGAGGGAACAGCTCTATGCTGATGAATGTTGAAGTGGCGACGAAACTCATGCTGTACGACGATGACTGACTCAATATTTCGGACGAAACAATCATAGGCGAAAACGCGGTGCTCCACCATCCAAGGCTCTATAACGACAACTGGTAAAATAATGCTAGGATCTCAAGAGTCGAGCGGCACCCTCCCCACCTCTCTCGCAGACGGAGGCGGAGAGTACTACCCATCCCAGAAACGTCCGCCCTCTCTGCCGCACCCGGTACATGCTGTTTTATATCTGCCAAATGTGTATCTGGAATCAATCCTAAATTATATTTATTCCTTTCTGTTTGGTCCTTGATTTCTGGAAATACTGTACTTAGCGACTTTACTTCCTTAATTATCGGCTCAAAATCTACATAGTGTAAAAATGTATGTGTTCCTATTTTTATTTTAGCATCACCTAATCTGAAGGGCTGTTTCCAAAATTTTGATCATAAGGATCACTCTCAACGTTATGTAATTCTTGAGAAGCAAAGTTGCTTGGACCAGACGTCCTAAAATAATTATTTTGGAAATTCTTAATTCTATTGATGCTACTAACACCACTCATAGGAGTAGGCCTGTAGGAAGGACCTTGATTAGGTGGATTACGCCAAACATTAACATTAGGTCTATTGCCAAAAACTTGAACGTTTGTTGGAAATCTTTGTGGAAGAGGATTTTGTCTAGGTTGAATCGGAACTGGTCCTCTTGGGAATTGAGGCTGATAATTGAAATTTTGCTGAGGCCTAAATTGATTCATAGGCTGCATTTGAGGCTCAAACAAGTTTTGAAAATGTGGTTTGGATGGAAGGGCAGGCTGAAATTTGAATGTGCACCAGCCTTTTGTAAATATCGAATGTCATTATCTTCTAAAATATAAGCTTGACCTTCTGCCAAATTTTTAGGTTTCATCGACCAAATCATAGAACTTTGTGGCTCCTTTAAACCTACTAAAAATGTATGCAATACATGACTATCATACGGTGCCTTTTTACTAGTTTTAATAGCATCCACTGTTTCATGAATATTTATACAGGGTGTCCGCAAAGTTGGGGTCTTCCTTTTCAGAAGCAACTACCCTTGAAATAACAAAGGTAATGTGTAGTGAAACGAGGGCGACCAAGTAAAAAAAAAATAAAGGAAAAAGTACTCACTCTCCAGTTGACGAGAAGGGCTAAGTACGTCTCTGCCCGAAATCATACCGCTCCAACAGAAAATGAAATCCCACGAACAGAGGTAACAAATATGACGGCGTTGCCGCGTTTTCAGTTTCTAGGTAAACGTACTTATAGGTATTGTTCGCAATTATCGCCGTTTGATTCAACGCACGACGTAGCCAAGCATCGGTGCAGGCTTTGAGAATGGAGTCCCTCCCCCGAAAGCACCAGCTTGTTCAATTCTGAGACGAAGTTCGTCAACCGTATGCACTTCAGTTTTGTACACTAAGCGTTCCATTTCTCCCCAAAGAAAAAAACCACATGGTGTTAAGTCTGGAGATCGTGGAGGCCACGCTACGGGTCCATTACGTCCGACCCACCTATTCGGAAATAATTCATTCCAAAATTCACGCACTTCGCGTCTAAAATGGGGCGGTGCACCATCGTGCAGAAACCACATTGATTGTCTTACACTTAATGGCACATCTTCTAACAAGGAAGGCAAAATGTTGCGTAAAAAGTCTAGATATTGCATCCGGTCCAATCGATTTGGGAGAATAAATGGCCCAATGAGCATACCGTTCGCCATACCAGCCCAAACATTCACCGAAAATGTTTGTTGAAAATGTGCCCGACGGACAGCGTGCGGATTTTCTACTGACCAAACATGAGTGTTGCGAAAGTTATTCACCCCATTACGCGTGAACGTAGATTCGTCTGTCACCAACATGCACTTCAAAAAGTCCGGATTATTGTCATGTTGATGCAACAACCACTCACAAAACCACACTCTTGCTGGATAATCGTCAGGTTGAAGGGCTTGTACACGTTGGACGTGAAACGGATACAGCCCCTCTTCACGCAGCGTTTGCCACACTTTAGTTTTTGATACTTGCACTTCTCTAGCCACGTCGCTAGTGCTTGTTGGGGGATTCTCGTCTACGCGATTACCTCTACACGCGTGGCCGTATCCGTCGGTTGAAGGTTGCGTACTGCCCTGACACACTGACCCCGACCCAGTTCTGTCATCGGGTTGAGCCAGTGACCTTGTACCACTCGGTGATGTCGCGGATCGCGGCTACAGGACGGTATTCAGATATTTTTGATGTTGCAGAGCCCTTGTCTCGGTTCCCTTAAGACATTGGTGTATATGGTACTAAGAAAAATTGCTTATGTTTTCAAGATCTACACGTCGTGTAAAGGAAAACCCCAACTTTGTGGACACCCTGTATAGTTATGTAAATTATTGGTTCCAACTCTAGTATAAAACTGTAAAGAACTTTCATTAGAATTTTGTCTGAGGGCAGTCATATCTGAGATAAGACTACTCTCGTTTCTTTGATCACCAAAATGAGCAATTAGCAAATTTTTTATGCTGTTCCAGCTGTCGATAAAAATCGTTATTTTGGGTATTAAGCTGCAATATTGCATGACTGTGTTGTCGGCGACTTTCATGGTCACCAGGCGTTTTAGGTCTTGGGTTGACTGAATATTGTATTGTAAGCAAGCAAGTCACCATTAACGTAGGACACCGATATGACAGAGACGACATTTTCTCAGATGATACGGCAGGGGTATTACGTATCTTGAAAAGTGACATGATGTCGGTTTTTTGACATTATGGAGGTTTTTATCACATAATGTAGTTTTTTTATGAAACTTTGTAGGTTTTCCTACAATATGTCAACTTGAACTTGCTGTCGTTTCCTTCATGCGCACTTGTACTAAGCGCGGAATGAACTATTTGCACACTAACTAGTCCATTTAGTCAACAAGTTGACATTCTATCGTTTATTTAAATATATATATTTTTTACATTATATAGGTTTTCTATGTAATAACAATGCCAACCTACTTACTAGATTCTACAACACCTTCCACCTATTGAATTCTTTTGCTGGGCAGCTATTAACGGCATCAACAACCGTCATCGTCACCGGCGATTTATTTATTAGTATTTCGATATGGTGGCTGCTGTGGTTTTCATTTACCCTAATAATCGGCCAAAAGTGTCCACCGGGATGCCCACTTAATGCCATAAATGCATTAATGACTGGTTTATTTTACATTTAATTCCTATTACCTATATTATATGAATATTTTATTTCGTTAACTTTCATTGTGGTTTCAACATAAATCTCAATAGAGGCAGAACAATATCAATCGGCGAATACTTTGCTGTTTATTATACATAACAAATACCTTTTCAAGGAATACAAAAAGCCCGACTGCAGGAACTGCGGATAGCAGAAGTCACCGCTTTACTATTCTTTAATTCCTATAAACTGTCTTATTTAAAAAGTCTAGGCTTACTGCTCTTCAAAGATGAATCATACAAGGACGACCCAGCCAAGAGAATGAATGTCGAACCCCCCAAATGTCAAAATCCATTACGCCGTTTGAGCTGTAGCCTGTGAAAATAGAAAGTTGGGATTCGCGTTAAAAACTCCTCATTTCGATTTCATATAATTTTACTATACTCAGCGTTACTTGCATTTAAAGACAAATCTAGAGGCACCTCACCGCAGTAAGTAGACATTTCAAAGTTGGAACTTTTTGATCAAAATCCGCCAGTTGCGCTGTCAAAACATATCTAGAGACACCTCATATGTCAAAATCCATCAAGCCGCTTGGTCTGTAGTCCGTGAAATTGAGCTTTTTTCAACATACATCATACAAAGATAAACATATATCCACACGCTAAAAACAAAAGCTTCCTTCTAAGACAATCGAGTAACAATATGCAAATTTTAAATAGTGCAATATACAGTGTTTGCTTACGTTTGAATTCTGATATAAACAAAACTGTATCCAGTGGGCGACCAGACTAAGCCAAACTGGTGATTTGCTCATAAGACTTATATCATTTCTCAGACTATAATGGTTTGTTCAAGATAAGATAAATTCCACTTTTGAACTACGTGCTAAGAATGCTCCAAATTCCATAGTTTCCCAAGTTGCAGACGACTCTCCAAATCATTCCGACAATTTTAATAAGAGAGCGAACTCCATGAAAAGCAGTGCAAAATAAACATTTTAAAGCGGAACTAAAAATTTCAGAGCCAGACAGCCGGAGTTAAATCGCCGACGTTGATATAAAAATGGAATTAGGAAAGTTTCCAAATGAGGAGACATTTTATATGTAAAATTATGCAGTTGAATAGCTTGCTCGCTCCGGAGTCTTCGTACGCGATGCAAAATGTAGATGTTTCAGTTTGAATTCACAGACCAGTCCTGTTGATAGCATGGAGCCTATAGATATCAGGCATGTCAGAGATGTACGCTGCATATCGAGATAGAACATAGTACGATGGATGTCATTTAAGTTTTGCATATAGAAACATAGTAGGCCGCGCGGATCGAACGTCAGTACTGAATCTTAACCTCACTGTTTAGTAAACTTAAATTCAAGGTTTCACAACAATGGTGCAGTGTTCTCACTACAGTGAATTTTTAAGTGTCACCAAGTCATTAGAAAAATGAAACTCAACCGGGAACATTTTCGCGCCATAATTTATTACAACCTTCAGAGACAATTATCGCAACAAGAATGCCTTGCTGAGTTACTGTCTGTTTTCGGCAACGAAGCGCCACATCACTCAACAATTTCCTGTTGGTATGGAGAATTCAAACGTGGACGGGAGAGTCTTAGCGACGATCCCAGTGTGGGTGCACCTAAACCAGCAGTCACCTTGGAACACGTCGATGCTGTGCGCAAACTCATCATTGAAGATGAACATGTGACATATCGCGAGATTGAGGCGTCCTAGAAGATCTCAAAGACCTCAATTCAAAAAATTTTACATGAAGAATTAGGAGTAAGAAAATTAGTTTCTCGTGGGATACCCCACCTGTTGACTGAAGAGCAGAAAGCAGCCAGGGTCAATTGGTGTCCAAAAACGCTTGACCGTTTCAATTCCGGAAACTTGGGTGTTCCAAGGTGAAGAAAAACCAACAAAAGTCATCCGTTCTCGAAGTGTTTCCAAAAAGATGGTCGCGACATTTGAGTCAAAAGCGGGTCATATTGCAACAAATCCTCTTAATGAGCAAAGAACTGTTACTGCGGATTAGTATACCACCATTTCTTTGCCAAAAGTCATCACCGAGCTTCGAAAAATCAACCCCGAAAGAAGAATCATCCTCCACCAACACAATGCAAGCTCGCACACAAAAAGCCACAAAAACAAGGCAGTATTTAACGGAAGAAAACGTGGAATTATTGGACCATCCTCCATATAGTCCCGATCTAAGTCCTAACGATTTCTTTACTTTTCCGAAAATTAAAAACAGGCTGCGTGGTCAAAGGTTCCAGTCACCAGAAGAAGCAGTTGACGCATTCAAAAATGCCGTTTTGGATCAGCCAGCAAACGAGTGGAATAAGAGCTTCGAAAATTGGTTCGAGCGCGTGCAGATGTGTATTAATCTTTTTGGAGAATACTTCGAAACACAATAAAGTCAGTTAAAACTACCTACCGTGTAGTTTTATTTCCATATGCAAAACTTAAAAGACATCCCTCGTACACCGAGTTGGTACTGTCATCGTCCTTCTTGTAAAAAAGAACAACTTTTTATAGTTACATAATATACATCAAAACTTCAAGACAAATTAGTTACTAAATTCCTAAAAAAATCGATGTCAAATCAGGCCCTGCCTCCAAGATTAGACGAAAACTTACGAGATACGGAACTGCGTAGCCTTGAAGCCGCACGTCTAGTTTACGGTGTCTTCAAGATGCCAGTGCTAATCGCTTTTTTGTATCCCTTATCGGCCATTGTAGGAATGTGGAATTAGGCATAGTCGAAGACCGTGACAGCCCCAAAAGCTGTATATCGAAGAAGTCTTGGTAAACTGAACTGTATATATGACTTCATTGTCTTTGAGTTACCTTTTAATGACGACATTTCGGCCACCGCTGTACCCTTTTTCGAGCACAATGACAATTACATATTTTGTCTATGTCTTTGAGGTGACAGTACTTATAAATAATATGGCGGAAACTTTTTGTCAAAAATCAGTTATTTGTTCGACCCCTACAACACCTCGTATCTTTGGAATTAATTATATTTCAAACCACGGTATTTACTTTTCTACAGAGAAAGTCAGAAAAGTTGAGGCTAGATGCCGAGGTACTGCGACTGCAATTGTCAAACTAAATTCCTTGTTGACCTGACTTTCGAGCAGATGGTTCTATCATCTCGACATCGTAGAATCAAAGAAAGCAATTGTATCTGTTGGTTCTCAATATACAAGATTTCACAGTACTAGATCATGATAACAATAAGGAGCAGGAGCCTGGCGGGACTATTTAGCGGGACTATCTAGCGGGTTTGGAGTACAATGCCATCATTGAGTACAGGTTCAGCGTCAAGGGGCTGCAAGCAATGGCCTTGCGCATTGATGGGAGTAAATATTATATATGCCAGTACTGCGATGAGACCGGATAAATATTGCACGGAAAAATATATTGTTTAAACTCAGATCTTGTTGGTAATTTTTTTAATTATTATTTGGAGATGATTTTTGTTTGGCAAGTCTAATTATAAAACTACTCGAGTGAGACACTTCAAAGATAAAATATTAGTTGAGTAGATTTATTTCGGTAGCAATTATCTAAAAATATTACTTAAACGTGCCGTAAATATCGTCAATATGATTTAAGTACGTTTCGCTATTATTTTTCATTAACCAAACTGATTTTAAATGTCTGATTTAGGTTTTGTTTCTGAGTGTTACAACTGCCCCCCATTGGTGTACAGAGGCGGTTGTAACAATCGCACACATTAATTAAAATTACCATTCCAGCCAAACTGTTACACCTAGCTACTGGTTTTGATACTATTTTAAATACAAATGACAATGCTTTCATCTCAGAGGCTTTACTTGCTGCTTGTAGCTGGAAGAGCAGTGCTGTGAGCCTTTAGAGGAAAATTGTTACAACCGTACCCAGCTTACCCTACCTTCGACTAATTACATCATCACTTCTTGGTGATGTGATGAGGTTTTCATAGATTCATTGAATGGTGTACTCCAGCCAGAAACATGCATTTTAAAATAGCATTACCATTTTCCAATATAGTACTACATTTTTTCAAAACACGAAAACCTAAACATAGTAAATCAGTGAAGATTTTACTGATTTTCATACATTATTTTGCGCAGTACGGCTTTCCCTTTATTTCTCTTAGGACATTTAGCGCGTTGATGTATATAATAAACTATCCGGCACTCCTATCTTCCTACGATTTGTAATTAGAACCTATTCCATCTAGAATAGTTTTTCAAGTTGCGCCACTTTCTTAATTCCCTCTTTTATGTAGATTCTTGACAAAGCCTCTCAAGTATTTAGGTACCCCCTCAGGCAAAGGCGGGAGCTCTAGCAGGATAACAAAATCCGACCGGTAAAGCGAGCTCGCGTTCCGTGTTACCCAACATATGTAGGTCTTCCACAAATTATTTACATCCCTTAAGCCGTTATGTAACGAAGACTCCCGCACGCGAGCAGCTTTTTCTTGGATTAGGGGCATTACGTAAAATGGACGCAAATTATTGTGATATCGCGTCAATATAGCATAACAATAGCTGTTTTGGTAAACGACAGCCGTTGATTATTCTCATAATACAGGGTGTAAACGTTATGGTAGTCATTATTGAAATGGGTAATAGGGGCGGTCAAAACAAGTCAAAAAGTTCATATGACCCATGGTCCAAAAGTCAATATATTTTTGTCTACATGGATTTATAGTTTACAATTTTAAGTGCTTTATATCGACCACAATCTTAATAATTTTTATAATCTAATCTAGAACGTTTTTGAATTTGGTAATTAACAAATAAATGGCATTAAGTTTTTCGAAGTTAAGCCAAAATTTGTAGTCAGGAAGTAAGTAGGTTTTATTAAATTAAATATTTAAAACACACATGACAACAGCGCGTCGGTCTTTCATCACTCTTATCGAACCGGCAATCGATCGCAAACGGTAACAGAGGTTAGTTATCGTTTTGCATAGTTAAATTACTTTATCGCTTTGTCGAGCAGAGCATCGGGCGTGTTGTTTTGTTTTTGTTCGCGTACGTCGTCGTGTTTATTTACAATGTTCTCCTGATTTCGCCAACGGGTACACCCAGGCAGAAGTACGTTTGTGCAAGTGTACCAAAGACTTCGAGGTACGGAAGTGTTCAGCCCCCTAATATTCGCACTCGTGAAAGACAGGTTACTGTAGAGCAGGAGGAACAAATTTTAAATATCGTGGAAATCAATGCAGATATCAGCACTCGGGAATTAGGCCGCCGCGTAGGACTATCGCATACCATAGTCCATAGAATCTTACGGGAAAATCTGCTTTATCCCTACCATGTACAACGAGTGCATGCCTTGTTACCAGAGGACTATCCTGGCAGACTAAAATTCTGTCAGTGGCTTTTGCACAAAAAGATAGAAAATCCGGATTTTTTTAAAAACTCTAGTGACGGACGAGTGTACTTTTACGCGAGATGGGATATTAGATTTTCATAATACTCACACGTGGGCCCAAGAAAATCCTCATACCATTCGTGAAGGTCATTTCCGACAACGTTTTAAAATAAATATTTGGGCGGGTATTCTTGATGACCAAATATTTGACCCATTAGGGTTACCCCTAAAGTTGTCAGGAGAAGGATATCTTAGCTTTCTAGCCAATAACCTACCAGAACTTTTGGAACATGCCATTACAACGGAGACAGAATTTGTGGTTTCTTCATGACGGGGCGCCACCACCCATTTTTAGAGCAGTCATTCATTATTTGAATGAACATTATCCAAATTGCTGGATCAGTCGAAATGCTCCTGATCCTCGAAATCGGCCAGCAAGATCTCCTGACCTCAGCCCGATGGATATCTGGTATTGGGGAGAACTTAAGGGATGGTTTATGGGGCTGGTCCAATAACAACTGAGGTACAACGCGAAAATTTTTTTAATGCGGCTGAAATAATAAATTGACAACTTCGACTACCTAGAGTAAGAAGAAACTGGGTTCGTCGTAATGAAGCTTGTGTCGAAAGTGGAGGACGACGTTTTGAACACCTTCTTTAAATACAAAAAAAGTGCAGTGTGGGCTTTAAAAAGAAAGACAATGTATGTATCAAAATTGTGTTCCCTATTTATAAGTGGATTTTTTTAATACGTTCAATAAACTTTCACACACCAGGTGAAGTGCTGACACAGTTAGTGGTAAGTCGATGTTTTTAATTGTTTGCATTTTACGAGTACATTATCAAAGTGCTTCTCATACATAGCGCCTTCCCTTTATAATTGTCTATCATCAGATCTGAAAAGTTTGAGTAACAATAATTTTAAAGTTAAAATAAAGCAATTTGTTCTCCATAATACCTAATTCTATATTATGCTTTCGTCTTGTAACTGCTGTGATTCTACATTAAGTGTCTGGTTGTGGTATTTTTTTTTTCATTATTTCTGTTTCAGTGAGTGCGTGAGTGTATGTGATTTACATCTGTCTACACATTTTACACACTATTATGTTGTATTTGTCACTTTTCAGTACTATATGTCTTGATCATTATTCTTTATTTGTATCTGTGATTTTTTTATGTTTGTTAAACTTATGTAGCCCTGGTAGGTACCAAAAGCAGCTATTAGCTGATACACCCGCCAGGTAAAATAAAGGCATATTATTATTATTATTATTATTAAATAATGAAATAATACCTAAGAGCCAAAAATAACAACTCCATCTTTATTTACACTGCGTTCCGTCGTAACTTGCGTCTTTCATTGCGGCGTTGTCAGATTTTATTTTACTTTAAAGTCGCTTTTCTCTGAAAAAATGTCGTTTTGACCCCCATGTTATGTGAAACTGTTTGCTTCTTTTAACGCCCTCTATCACCCATTTAAATAATGACTATCATAACGTTTACACCCTGTATTTTGCCAAATTCTCTGTAAGCTTGTCTAACGGCTCGCCTTCAATTATAAAAAAATTCCCTTGGGATATAACTGGCCCTTCCTGGCGTCACTGTGTTTGACATATCAGACCAGTAACAATCTTGCTCGGTGGTGGTTTTTATGTGGTTATTGTATGTCAAACGTCAATCCATCGATATAACATAATCCTTATACTTCTTCTTTTGTTCCTCTTGTGCCGTTTGCAACACGATATTAACATACACGTGAAAAATTATCGGTGAATATGAAAAAAATACGATATCACCTGACACGCGTCGTAGAACTAATTAGTTTCTATGGAGTCCATTGCTTTTTAGCAGAACTAAAGAAGTCGTAGTGGGGTACGTTTTTATCACAGAAATGTAATACTTCATATTTGAATCAAATTTATAATCGCTGACGTCGGACAACAAAACAGTTGCGTGTAGCAATGCTGTTTGCAGATCTGTGTTCTCTGTAAGAATGGCAAATGTCGGTCTAACCAAGGGCACAACAGCAGATAACTCTCGGCACCACCCACGTCTTACGGTCTCTATTCCGATTGGTTCCCTGTTTACTGAACAGTAGCAGATTTATGAGCGATAGCCTATTGCCACTTTCTCTTTCTTAAAGGATAGCAGTCCACGTTGACCCACGTGGACCATGCACACTTGGGCACAGTTAAGGATTAGGATGCTTATTACAGATTCACAGTGATGCGCGCTTACGCGTATACTTTTATTGTCCATGTTTCGATATAGACAATGTGTAGATTTTGTTTCCAAAACGTGTTTATTTTAGAAATGTTCCTAATTCATTTAAAATTATAGCCTAGCTCGTACAGGGTGTGCCACCGAGAATTGTTTTTACAAGCAAACTGGTAAAGATATCAATCTGTTTTCGTAGCAGCATATCTTAAAATGATTTTAAGGCGGCTCCGACGCAGTGAGTTTCAAGCCATTTACAAGGGTTCAGCTGCTTCGAAACTGACACTCCATTTTTCAATATTTTTGAATGAAATTCATACAATATGTTCAGAAGATAATTGCCCAGGGTGCTATAGGAGCACTTTTCGAAATTTTGTTTTTGCGCAAGTTTTATGATGGGTTGAAGTGCGCACTTTTTCTGTTCAACTTCGCGATTTTTTTAAAAAGAACCTAGTGTAAAAAATGAAAAAGTGTCTCGATAGTACCCTGTGGGGTTTTGTTTTGAGCACACTGTGAAAATTTCATTCAAAAATAGGAAAAAATAAAGCGTCTGTTAAGAAGCGCGCCAACCTCTACAAATCGTATTTTGCCAATCCAAGCGTTGCGGCGCAATGTACGGACTACAAAATGACGTATTCAGATAATTTGGTGACCCTGTTTCATATAATATCGAGTAGATAAGTCATTCCGCAAATAGGTACTCATAATCGCGATCGCTGATACTCCTCAATTTTAAAGCCGTTTTACTTCCCACGCCATTTCTAAAATGAGATGTTATATTATATATATGTTATATTTATATGACATCTACATCACGAAAAACTACATCACTCATCATCAACTTGGAAATTACCGCTCGGATTTTTATGATTTCTCCACACGGGGTTACTAGTATGCCAGGCTTTGTAGCTTTAGTCCAGCCGCAACATTGCTATAGGCAAAAAAGAAAAAGTAACAATTGGTGAAACTCCGTGTTTGACGTTTCACGGGTCCTAATCACTGACATAAAAAAATTGTACTGCTTAAAAAGTGGGAGTTGGGGGAAGGAGATGCAACTGCCGACAGTAGGGAAGAATGAATTCGGATATCACTCTAGTCAAGTAGAGGGGAATTTAACTTTAAAATTAACGATATGTCAATGAAATATGTTTTTGAGAATGATAATTTGGTAGATTTTATACCTGCATTTTCGTTCGAATATCATGACCCATGAACTGTACCCATTTCACCGATACCTTCAATTTGTGTTCTGCAGTTAGTGATGTTTTTCTGGGTATAAGCAGGGCATAATTGCCTAGGGTGCTATCAGAGGTTTTTACAAAGTTATGTTAATTGCTTACTACGTATTTGTGCTCAACTTTTTGATATTTTAAAAAGATCCTAGTGGATAAAATCGAAAAAGTGGATAGTTAGCACCCTGTGGACTTTGTTTTTAGCATGCTGCAAGAGTTTCATTTGGAAATAATGAAAAGTGAAACGTAAGCTGTGAAGTGCAAATCGGTTTTTGGGCGAAATTCGTCTACTGTTTCGTCTTGCCAGTCCAAGCGACGCGACGGTGCGTTCCGACTAAGAAAAATGTATTTAAATAATTTGATATCTTTCCTAAAATAAATTCAAGAATTCAAATTCGTTTATTCATGTCAATAATGACAATGATGTTTACAGCGGTCATGTGATACATGGTAACAATTGAACGAGGGTCATAAAAATATCTTATGCGGTCAAAATAAGAGGAAATAGGTAGTTATTGCAAAGCAATAATCAGGTACGCTTATACCTGGATTAAGTACATTTTTTGTCTACTGTAATAGGCAGTTGGAGGCGATGCTGCCAGAAATGGATGTGGGCGATCAATAAACAAACCACAAGATTGAACTGCGGTGTCCAATGATTTTTGTATTGCATTTTTTTATTACCTTACTAGAAAACTCTGTTGGGTATATGATGGAGTTTGCTAGAACTTTACAGCTTCTTGCCTGCCTTCTTTTACAAGCTTCACCAAATCGAGACGCTGTCAACCTTATCCTCCGGCGCCACAAAGTACAGTCCTGTGATTTGGTGACTTGTTCGATCTGCAAAATCTCGTCGTCTCTTTTTTTAAGTTTCCATAAAAATTCTTGCTTAGCAACCTCCAAATCAATGTCGTTCATGTCAGGTTTTTGGCAGAATTCGCCATAAAACTATTCATTTTCTTTGGAATTGCTCTCCGAATTGTTAGTTATTTTTATATCAGCTTTTTTTGGTCTGAGTTTCGTTTCAACATTCCCGCGTTTGAGTCTTTGTTCCATCTTAGCGATAAGCGAGGTTGGACTAAGCTTAGAACGGAAATGTATTTGGACCACATAGACAGGCCGCTGGGTATTGTGGCTCACTACAGCTGTTGCACATCTTCCATGGTATGACCTCTTCTTGCAATAATTTATTCGCTTACCTCCCGATATATTTTGCGATTATAGAGTTGAACTGCTCCACACTATTGTTGACCTCATCATGAATTAAACTCACTGAATTCGTAATTAAAATGGTCGCATTTGACCTTTTATTGTCCATTATCAACCTTGGTAAAAAAGGCAATGAATGAATACTTGCAATTGTATACATTGCTTACAGGAATATCAAGACGTATACGCGTATACAATGGTGTATTTTACATGTTGTATACAATGCGCCCACCAGTGCAGATTCAACTGAATCTAATAAATATCGAAATGAGTGTTACATTTTTGCACGCATGCATCAATTTTATCATTCCGAATTTCAGCTTGCTAACGTGACCCGTTTATGAAATATATGCTTTCCCTAGCTCTTGGGGATAGGCGCAAAGTGTGATAACAACGAGCGTGACGACTGAATAGCGTTTATCTTCGTTTGTTAGTAGTTCATTTAATAATTTGATTTTTTCCAGTGATCTGAATCAGACATCCATAGGAGACCAACGTCGCGAGTAATTGACTACACCGAGAGGCAACTGTCGTAGGTTATTGTAGCGCCACATCAACAACCAAAAGAAGTCTAGATAATCACATAATCAAAAAGCATCCTGATTTTGTAGCACCCGTTTCTAATAAAATACATGATTGAACACATTGGGCGTATAGCACCACCATAAAAAGGAGTTTGGATTCACATACCTGCCTACACTCAGGAGCGAAACGACATACTAAGCTCTTCACATGTGTTCACTGTAATGCGGCATTCAAAATGAAGAGAAGTCTTAGTTATCATATAGTTAAGAAACATCCAACTATCAAGTGGAGCACCAGTAAAATTCATAAATGTACAGATTGCGCTTATATGACCACCAAAAAGACTCGCTTAGTTGAACGTATGTTAAAACACTCTGGTGAAGAATGTAGCACTGTAACATGTAATCCACGCAATGCAAAACTTACCAGGAAGAAACGTTTAGATGAGCACATAACTAAGAAACACTCCAACACTTCCAAGTCGGGTTCTAGTAAATCAAATGAATGTATCAATTGCAATACGAAATTTTCAAGGAAAACAACTTTAGATGATCATATAATTAGGAAACACCCTGATCTAATTTCATCCATAACAAATAAAATACACGAATGTACACATTGTGGATATAAAACCACAGTAAAAAGTACTTTAGCTAAACATATGTGGGCACATCCGGAGGCAGAAAGCAGCTCTAAATTTCGCTGTAGGTACAGTAAATGTATTCATTGTGATATGGAATTTGCGAAAAAGGCTGCTTTGAATCATCATATAATTAAGGAACATCCTGAACATATAGCGTCAGTTTCTAGTAGAATATTTGAATGCGCATTTTGCTAATATAAGACCATAGTGAAGGCATACCTTACCCGGCATCTGCTAAAACATCCAAATGACTATAAGCCTACTACTTGTATCCACTGCAACGAGAAATTTAGATATAATTTTGAAACATCGTGAATTTATACATGAATGTACATTTTGCGCATATAAAACTGCAGCAAGATATAATCTTGATAGGCATGTGCTGCAACATCAAGCGACATCGAACGATGACAAAGCCTTTACATGTAGTCACTGCGATGAGGGTTTCGAATTAAGCAAGGCGTAGATCACCATATAGTTAAGAATCATCCAGAAACATAATGTGGTGTTATTTTATTTAACATATGAAAACCTCAGGGTGGTTAGGCGCAGTCCGTTATCGAACAATAAAACGATCATTATTAGTCAAATTGATGTCAATCGATTCCATATATTCATATAGCTCTATCTATTTTCAAATTGAAATAGTAACCTAAGCACTAGCAATCATCAGAATCTTTAAGCAACCTGAAAAATGTTGGCCGACCACTGTAGTGACCAGATAGTTAAGTGAAATTATCTTTGATACGGCATTGTTTAGTACTGTTGATTACATCCTTAATTATCCGAAAGAAAATAAAAATCAAAATTTATATTGATCTGAAGTGCATTTTGGTCACAATTTTGGTATCACTACACCGTCTTTCAAACCCTGTATAGTATGGTCTACTATGGTTGTGTAGTTCCCGACAAATGTCTATAAAATCAGTGCAGCAGTCCCTAGATTGTAACGGTAAAATGATGTGAACAAAAAATTTTATGACCAAGATGATCGAGGTTACGAAAGGGTCCAATTTATTCAGTTGACTTAATGTACAAAAACAACTCTGAAACAACAAAATATTGCTTATCAATACCGTTCGATTTAGCAACAAAAGCTCGTCAACTACATATGGTAGTTGTACGAGATAATCCTACACGGCAAAAGATGGAAACGTCCAGGAAAACAATCTGAGTATACTCATGAAGCATCCGCAGCATCTTAAACACATCGGCAAGTTGATTATTGCTATAGGAATGCGCCATTTTTTAACATAAACAAACTGCTCCATAAACGTCTATGTAGACGACGCGCGGTGCCTGATGAAATAAATACTGGCGCTTGAGGTGGGATTTGATAACTCAGATTTTATCGAAGCCCTACAGCTGGCTCAAGTCAATGTATATGTTGTCAGGGTCATTCTTACTTTCAGCGATAAGGTTGTTTCAGGAAGGTAAACGGAGAAGCAGGTTCGAATCCCGCCGGTGCCCATTTTTCGATATACTCAAATTGTTGTTTACTAAACTAACTCGCTGTTACGGAAGCGTTCATTGCGCGAATCGTACACAACTTACTTTCTATACTGGATGTGTCTTTTTGATCTGTATGCTTTACCCTTTTATTGATTTCACAATGTTTGTAGGGACTATTTTCAAAATTATTTCTGTGATTCATACTGTGGTTCATGCTATGAAAGTTGTGATAGTTGTTGCAGTCGTGCTCATTTTTTAAATTCTTGGAAAATCAGTAGATTTCATTATTTTGACAACATTAGCTTTTGTTTGGATTCTAGTAACACTGCTTAAGTCAGGCAGTTCATCCTAATTGTGGGCATAGTGTTTTTGTCAGTCCATTTTGTTTGTGCGTTGCTTGAATTTGGGTATACCACGTCAAAATAACTGTTAATGTGTTTGACTGAGTCGAACAAGAAAACATAATTATAGCCCTTGGAAAATTTTATATCGCTTGAGTAATCAATAAAATAGTTAATGTCTGATAACACTTATGAGAATATTTGTGCCTGTAAGCATTCATTTTGAGTGACATATTTTTACTTTCATTTCACACATTAAGACTTTTATTGAGATTTGAGCCTGGATCATAATTTCATAATTGATTATAACCGTGGTTTCTTGTAACGCTTTCATGCATTGCTATTGTTACGGCTCTGGAAGGTATAATATAAAAAAAGAATATTTTTTCAGTGATCTATCACAGTTTAACCTCGACCAATCTAATAAAGTACTTAATATATTTTCCAAAGACTAGGAGGCAATCCGATTAAATAAATAATAATCCACTCTAATTTTTCATTTGTCGTGGAAATAAGAATGACCCATTAAGAAAAGTTGCTGATATCTACAAGAACTACACGCTAAAGCAAGCCTTGACTTTAAAAACGTCGTGTACATACAAAGTAAACCATTTTCATTACCAATTCGTACTCAAGTGTTGCAATTGCTCCAGAACCCCTTCTTACTGCAATTTCCATCGCCTTATATCATAATTCAACATAAATTCAACTCGGCCATGACAAGTAAATTGGTATTATTGTAACTTTTCGGTGCGTGCACTCTCATTCTTTTTCAAATTGATATACCGCCGCATTTCCGACCGCACCTCAATACTTATTCATTTTTTTTGTCTGTGGAAACTTTGATGTGATGCTGGTCTTTGTAATAAAAGAAGTAAATTACTACGTTTACTATGTCGGATTTGATCCGTCTCATCAACTCCAAAATGAGGTTCGTGTTTAATGTAATTTTTGGTTTTCGTATTGTAATTACTGTTGGGGTTCCTTTGAACTATATGTCATAATTTACGTCACTCGTTTCCGCTGTCTAAGCTTGGCAATTCATGGGTAGAACTACTGGGCAGAACTAAACGTGGTATTGCTACATTTACACGTATACAGCTTAAACAGCTGATACATTAGCAAAGTCAGCATCAGCGATATGTTCTAATGTGCCTGACCAATCACCGGATCTTATATTTTCATAAATTTGTAATGAACTTTGAGACATGCCATTGAAAGCTGGAAATATCTTTTTCGATGGAGAAAAGGTTACGGCCACCGTATTGCCTTGCAGTCTATCTGACTTGAAGGCTTCATTATTTCAGATCTGTTCTCTTAGAATGCAAGGGCCTAGAAGGTTTTGACTACTACTACTCGCGGGGCAGTATTGTAATCGCGAAGATTTTCGAAAATAAAATATGTTTGGATGTTATATGACATGTTAATCACAAAAAACATGTCACTCATTTCCGATGATCTGTCTATCGGTCTGTCTGCTATTTTTGTAACAGCCTGTAAGTTGCGAAATACGGCTCGGATTTCGATGAAGTTTTTACACAATATTACTGCTAAGGACGCAAAAGCTTTGTAGCTTTTGAAAAACGGTCAAGTGGCGGCGGAGGAAAAGGCCAAAAACAAAAAAAGGCCAACCTTCATTTTTGGATGTTTCAGATGATCTAAGTTTTGGGTTCGGGGTTGCAGGGGGTAGGGGAAGGTATAGATTACCTAAATTTTTTGATATTGGTATATTTATACGCCTCCAGCCCCAGTAATTGTACGCACATATTAGACGTATTTCACTCATCATAGATGTCCCCCTACATTTACCTTTAAAACTTAGAAATATGTCCTACAGTCGTGAGCCGATACGTGCGACGTCGTCCCCAATGGACAAGCCTCGTTGTCGGTGGTCGTACCTTACAGTCGGCTTCCACACTACTGTGGCCGGATTGGTTATCGCAACGATCATTTTCACCTGCAGCAATTCCTCTCAGAGGAAGGAGGAAGGTCATTTGATTTTTTGTTATACAGGGTGTCCGCAAAGTTGGGGTTTTCCTTTACACGACGTGTAGATCTTGAAAACATAAGCAATTTTTCTTAGTACCATATACACCAATGTCTTAAGGGAACCGAGACAAAGGGCTCTGCAAGATCAAAAATATCTGAATACCGTCCTGTAGCCGCGACCCGCGACATCACCGAGTGGTACAAGGTCACTGGCTCAACCCGACGACAGAACTGGGTCGGGGTCAGTGTGTCAGGTCAGTATGCAACCTTCAACCGACGATTACGGTCACGCGTGTAGAGGTAATCGCGTAGACGAGAATCCCTCAACAAGCACTAGAGACGTGGCTAGAGAAGTGCAAGTATCAAAAACTAAAGTGTGGCAAACGCTGCGTGAAGAGGGGCTGTATCCGTTTCACGTCCAACGTGTACCTTCAACCTGACGATTTTCCAGCAAGAGTGCGGTTTTGTGAGTGGTTGTTGCATCAACATGACAATAATCCGGACTTTTTGAAGTGCATATTGGTGACAGACGAATCTACGTTCACGCGTAATGGGGTGAATAACTTTCGCAACACTCATGTTTGGTCAGTAGAAAATCCACACGCTGTCCGTCGGGCACATTTTCAACAAACATTTTCGGTGAATGTTTGGGCTGGCATGGTGAACGGTATGCTCATTGGTCCATTTATTCTCCCAAATCGATTGGACAGGATGCAATACCTAGACTTTTTACGCAACAGTTTGCCTTCCTTGTTAGAAGATGTGCCATTAAGTGTAAGACAATCAATGTGGTTTCTGCACGATGGTGCACCGCCCCATTTTAGAGGCGAAGTGCGTGAGTTTTTTATTGAATTATTTCCGAATAGGTGGATCGGACGTAATGGACCCGTAGCGTGGCCTCCGCGATCTCCAGACTTAACACCATGTGATTGTTTTCTTTGGGGAGAAATGAAACGCTTAGTGTACAAAACTGAAGTACATACGGTTGACGAACTTCGTCTCAGAATTGAACAAGCTGGTGCTTTCATTCGGGGGAGGGACTCCATTCTCAAAGCCTGCACCGATGCTTGGCTACGTCGTGCACGCACCTGTGTTTTTGAATCAAATGGCGATAACTTCGAACAATACCTATAAAGTACGTTTACCTAAAAACTGAAAACGCGGCAACGCCGTCATATTTGTTACCTGTGTTCATGGTCTGCACCACCCCCTGCGTCTGCTCGGTAGCGCATCAGCTGATTTCATTTTCTGTTGGAGCGGTATGATTTCGGGCAGAGACGTACTTAGCCCTTCTCGTCAACTGGAGAGTGAGTACTTTTTCCTTTATTTTTTTTTACTTGGTCGCCCTCGTTTCACTACACATTACCTTTGTTATTTCAAGGGTAGTTGTTTCTGAAAAGGAAAACCCCAACTTTTCGGACACCCTGTACATGTGCGTGAGAAGTACAAAGTCAACTTAATTACGCCATTTTTTGTCTATAGAAGCATTTCGCGTTTACCGTCAAGCTAATAGATGATCTAGTGACCAGCAGAAATAAGGAAATCTCTGAAATTCGACAGCTAGCCCATCACTCTCAAGTGGCAAGGCCAATAAGTCGTCCTAACAATAAGGAAGCCGAAATAACACACCGTGAACTGTTTTTCAAAGAAAAACTAACACTTTCATAGTTGACTTTGAAAATGACAGTTCATCACATGTACTAATTAAAGATTGCTTCAGGTATTGAAGAGCGTGCTTACAGGACATTGATATATTTATCCTATTTATCAATCATAATAAGCATTATTTTAATACATGACACCTCGGCCGTAGATTAATATTACGAAGCAAAATATGTGCATCGGTTTAGATATGATGCATATGGAATGTCTCCAGCAACCTAGAACATCGCCAAGGCTTTTACTTAATCTAAAATGTTTCTATTAGTTTCTCAAAGTTGCACCGTGTTAAACGTTTTCATTGCTACCCTTAACTGGTTACTTTTATATCGTTTAGGATACGATTGATTTAGGATTTAGTTATCCCTAAATTTGAGGCATCTACATCAGAGCGCATTGGCTCTGGGATCATAAACCCTCAATCCTTCTTGACAGGATGACAAGTCACACTTGCTTTGCTATGAATTTGCTCTCGGGATTTAAATCGATAAAGACAAATCCAAATCTTAATCCAATCCTACGTATTTGAATGATTGGTTAATCCTGCTGAGAGGATGAGCCTTTGCTTATATCGAGAATTTTGAATCTTCCTAACAATGAGATCCTTGATATTATACCATAGTGATTATGAAAAAGTTCCTTACCTCCGACTAACTAGTGATGAGTAAAGACAAATTAATGAAAGGTTATTCTAAATGTCTAAAAACACTAACAGTTTTATAACAAAAGTGGCATCGTTAGTGTGCATTTTAAGTCCCACCTTCAGTACCTATTTAAGAAAAAAACTGAAGATTTTGGGATTCACTATATCTCATCGTTTTCGAGATTTTAGAGATATGAAATATCTAGCCGGAATGTTCAAGGCATTGCATGTAGATAATTGATACATTTATATGAACCCTGATAAGAAATATGGTATTGTCTCGTTTTGCTTCAATTTTCACCAGAAACAAACTCACAGATATACTCCAAAAGTAACGTCAAAATTTGAAAAAGGTCCACTTAAAAAATATTTGCATCGGTTTTCCACATATTGATTTTCATAAAATAAAATAATCATAGTTATGTTTAAAAAACCGATCGTATGAGTTTACAAATTTTTAGTGGTTGATTAGTATTCTACCTAAAGACTTGATAAATGCACAGTTTCTATCATAATCGCTGTACGATTCCGTTGCTAGTAAGCGTGTCATGTGCGGTTGTTCGACTGGTGTTTGGGAAGAAATTTTACCTCCGACAGGTAATACGTTAAAACCGATTCCGGACAAAAGATCACGGAGGAACAGTTTTCAGATCCACTTCTAAGGTATTTATTACGCAAACATCGTGGTACCAGCAGAAAAAACTGAAAACTAGCACGGCACGACGTCGTTGACGTTGCATGGGGGTTATTACACTTCCCTTTAAACAACAATTGACATCGTTAAATGATAAATTCGATGTCACGATGAATATTTAACTATTCTCGTTTCAGGTTAGATATAGTGATGTAAATATCCGCTATTGTACAACGTTCGGAGTTTCCTTTTCAGGGACAGATATGCTTGAAATAACAAAGCCAACGTGCGGAGAAACGACAGCGAAAACATAAAAAAATGAAGAGTGTATACCGTCCAACTAACGACAAAACATTAATTACTGCCCAGTTATATACTATTGTTCATGCTGTTTAACAATTATAAGGTCGTTATAGGTATACAGGATATTCCGTACTTAACTGAATGCCTTTGAAGCTGAATATTGAAATTTTTGACAATGTTCAAAAAAGCCAATAAAAGGTGTAAATTAATTAGCCAAATTTGGTATAGCTGTAGTTTAAAAATTTTTATTCATTTAGCTTTTGCAGTAATTTTTTAATGATTTAATCCTAACCAAACAAAATGGATTTTGCGTTAGAGTAAATTGGGTTTGGAATGTCAAATTTAGTAGAATCGCACATTTAACGCTGTTTCCCTTTTAAGCAGAACTCATGTTGTTGTAGAACATCAGCTGGCAGAATAAAATCATTGAAAAATTATGGAAAAAAGTAAAGAGGGTATTGCCCTTTTTTTCTGTGAAATAATAACAAATTCAGCGTATCACTTAAAGCACCTTGCACTTAATGAAATACAAGGAAATGAAAGGACCGAACCCGACCCTCGAATTTTGAGTTTCCAAAACATATTTAGTCTGATTTTAAGCATTATTTTGTTGAATATATATGGAACCAAGTTAATAACACTCGAAATTTTGAGTTACTGTCACGTAAACTGCTAATTAACATATTTGAACAAATAAAAAATTTTCCCAAAAAAAACTAGAAGAGGCGCAATCAATCTTTTTGCTCATTAACTAGCACCATTTATTGGCTTTTTGGACATGGTCTAACATTTCAATAGGCAGCTGTTAATTTTGCTAAAAAACCAAAAAGTGAGAAGTCGAGTCCGGCCCTGGATTTTTAATTGTTCAATAGTGACTGCGATATGTGATATCAAACATGCGGTCTGGAAAAGGTGAAAAAATCTGTCCGGATTTCTTTAGACGTATAGACCAAAGCAAATCGTAGACGACGTTGGGTCATGCGTTATTGGTAATCATCAGTACGGTGGAAGTACAGCCATTAGGAGACATGACGGGAAGCAAATATTTGTCTATTATAGTGTGCGAAAAATAAAGGTGATCCTGTCACCTAGAATAGTGAGTTATTTAGTTTTTCCCTTCAGCTGTCTTGAAATGACCAGACCTACACCGTATTGAGTATAGTAATCAACTCAGGGCCTCGTTGAAAACACCTTCTAAAGCCAGAATATTGTCTTTTTATACGATTCTTCGAGCCCGCATATAATGTAACAGCAATCATGAAATAAATACAAAGTAATCCAAAGAACGTGCCGTGAAAGGTTCGTAAACTCTCCAAGAAATCCGTAGAAAGGGTTTACAGCCCGTCGAGAAAAAACTTATCAATTTTTTGTTGGGTCACGCCAACCGATCGTTGTAACGAAGTAGACGATAAATAACCAAGTGCATTAGGAAAGAAATTTTCAGAGTGCATCCACCGGACAAATAATTCATTTCCTTTTCAGTTGAGGATCGGTAATCGATCCAATATAAAAAGGTAATTACCAATTATTCGAGCCCTTTTCACCAACTATGCGAATGGTAAGAAGGTATATTGACTACAAACAGTAGAATCACTTCGCGGCAGGGGCGGCTGGCCCTTAAGTTCTGCAGGGCTGCAGAACTGCCAAAACTTTTGTCTTAACAGTAAATAGCAGTAGTAATTTGATCATTATTTATATTCCATGTTGTCACACAAACAGAAACAATACCGGCAACGCTGCCCCTGCAAGACACGGCGTCGAGTCTGTTTTGTATTGAGAAAGCATTATAATCGACCAATGGTGTACTTGTCATTTTCGTCGCGACCGCAGCCTAACATTATTCATGGGCCACTTGATAAGGGTCTGTGCACTACTTCGACACAAGCCGCACGCGCGTCTCTCTCTACAAAATCAAGCATAAGCATGTGCTGCACGTTATACAGATCTGTACAGATCTAATGCGAAGTACTATATCTGATTGGTCGGTCGGTGCTCGGTATAAAATTTTGCGGAGCATTTGAATTGTCGCTACGTGGCCACGACGTAACCGAGAGCTCCCAAAACCCGGCAATATTCCGTGGACTGATTAATTTTTCTGCTTAGCTTGATGCAACTGTAAGCGGACACATAAAAAATACTTCAATATTTAAAGGAACTTCGAAAGAAATTCAAAACCATCTACTGGATTGTATTCTTGAAGTTTGTCATGAAGAAATAATAAAACAGATTAACAGAGCCTGGTATTTGTCGATAATAGCAGATGAAACAACGGACATTTCGGGGAAAACCCAACTGGTAACAATTTTCAGAGCCGTATTTAACGGCGAACCAGTAGATCGTTTTTGGAATTATATGAATCCCGAAAAATGTGATGCTGATACTCTCACAAGACATACTTTGAGCGTCCTAGATCCATTAATAGGAAATTTCGCTAACAAACTGATTTCAGAAAGCTATGATGGAGCCGCGGTAATGAGCGGACATAATGCTGGAGTACAGGAAAAAATTAAACAAAGATATCCAGTAGCTCACTATGTGCATTGCTATGTGTATCAGTTAAACCTGATTATGTCCCAAACTGCTTCCGCAAATGCTCAAGTTCGGGTGTTCTTTGGGGATTTGAAAGATATTCCGAGATTTTTTAATAATTCTCCTCAACGCGTAGAGGTCCTGAACAGAATTGCGGGGAAAAAATTCCCCAAGGAGCAACAACTCGTTGGAATTTTAATATTCGAACAATAAATGTGGTGTTTGAGAACAGAGAATCAGTCATTGAATGCATGGAAGAAATAGAAGAAAATTTCACTAACGAAACCGTTTGCAAGGCAGCTTGCGGTATTCGCCGTATTTTCTGTTTTCATGTTTTGGTTGACATTTTTTCATCATGTCATGCCTCACGTCGACATCTTGGTCAACCAGTTGCAGAAGAGCCAGCGCAAGTTAAAACGGCGATCGATAATTTTGAAAAATGTATTGTCGATGTAAGAAATAAAATTGATGACATAATAAATGAAGTCAAAAGTATTTGCACTGAACCCCAAGGCAACAAAACGAGACGACGTAATAATAGCAGTCACGATCAGCGAGTTGCCGCATTAGAAGTATGCGACAATATAGTGAATTCTGAAAATGGCAGATTTCAATTCAAAGATCATTTGATAGCCGCATCCCTTTTTTCCCCCGAACACTTTGGAGAATACTGTGGTAAGTTTTCTGATGACAAGTTGGAAACTACATGCTTGACTTATCCCGAATTAGAAAATAGTCGTTTAAAGACAGAGTTGTCTGTTATTCATGCACGGAATGACTGCCGAGATTTACATAGAACTCAATCACTTTTGAAATTTTTGGTTTGGAGGAAACACTAAAAGAAACAAAAAAGCTATTAGAAATTGTTGTTACAACTCCAAAGCCAACATCAGAGGCTGAGCGAAATTTCTCAACATTGAAAAGAATAGAGACTTTTCTTCGTAACACTATGGCCCAGGATCGCCTTACAGCGTTGTCGATGCTGGCCATTGACAAGGAATTTATTTCGACCATGGAAAATTTCAACGGTAAGGTGATCGACCAATTTGCTGCCAAGAAGGAGCGCAGGATCGAACTGACATATACAAAATAGGTAAGTTCGGATTTGCAGAACACCTGTTTTATTTTGCCACGAGCCGCCACTGCTTCGCGGTCCAACGAAAAGCTACATCTTAGCTTGATTCTAAGTTACTTAACCTGGAAACTACTAGGTGATTTGAAAACTTTCTCGACCAACATACAGAACACGTTGATAACAGAAAACTCATGTTTCTAAAGCGCGTTGAAGTACTTCCTATTGTTTTAGAAATAGAAACTTTTCAAAAGTGCACACTTACACTGGTTTATACTTGCATAGGGGTGGATTGAACGGAAATAAAATTTATGTCGCTACGACAAACAGTATGTATTTAATCAAATTAAATGTGGTCATACAGACGTCAACGAGGAACCACGCAATGAACCCCAGAAGACTGCTAGCAGCAATAATTTAATGCTAGATAATAAACGAATGACTACGTATAAAGTTGGTGATGCTGTGGGCATATCAAATGAATTATATTTCTTATTTATTTTTTTTATTAATTTGGCATAAAGAAGCTATTGACAGGCTGGGTGATGCGTTAGTTTGGTTTGTATCAAAATCAAATTAATCTAAAGCATTCCCAACATCTGGATCAGTTTGCAAGGGATAAAACTGATTTTATGTATCAATTTCTAATTATGGATCAGAGCTGGAGTTATCACTAAACCCTAAATTGTGACATCAAATCGCAGGGCAGACCGAACCCGGTGGTTCTGCTCCGAAGTTAAGCAGACTTGTTGAAAATGGCTGAAATGACCATGAGTGACATTATTGATAGGAAAATCATGGAGAAAAGTATATTATGCTCAAGGCGGATTAGATAGTTTTGGAAGTCACAAATACAGCATACAACACAATGACTCTTTATGAATCAAGTGTCATATTTAACAACTAATATTTTTCCAAGCAGAGTCCAGAAACAATTCACCGGATGCGATTATCTATGTTACTTTGATACCTAATTCTAACTGAATTTTATGTCGAAATTATAGGGTTCAAACATTCCAAATAAATAGCCTACGACGTCGATAACTATTCACTCTTTACGACTTAAATATTAACGTTAACGCTTACGTATGTGCTCCTTATTATCTTCATCAGAGTTAACTTCAAGTGTTGAAATTCAGTTAGAATCAGTCTCAGGGTTTGACGGTCATTTTGCTGTAACTATTTTTAGCTACAATTCTGTAGCGAATAGTTAAAAGGCGACAAGTGAATTTTTGCGACTTGATAAAGTCAAATTGAGGCTGTTTGACCTAGGAGACTAGATGAGTCTGATGTTCAATTTTGATTGTGATTCTACTATCTATCTTACTCCCTATCGAACAATAAATCCTTTAAGTAGATCTGCATAGACAATCTGATTAATAAATTATTGTAGGACAATTAGCAAAATATTAGATATATGCAGAAGTACCCTAAAAAGGGGATAAAAGGTGGGTGTACAATAAGTGTTCACGTGTGCGAGCCTGAAGATCTTGTGCGCCATCCCTAAATGGTCATCCCGTTTTGAATAGTAATTCTGCATGGAAATATGATAAAGATAAATGAGAAATAATTATAAGATGATATTTACTGAAGTTGTTCAATACAAAAGATATCAGATATATACGGAACTAGGGGGCAAAAAATACGTGAAAATGTGCGAAAATGGCGAAAATCGGTAGATTTCCAACATATTGAACTATCAGCGTTATCTAAAAAAGTCATCATCAATAGAAAGCTTTTTGTAACTTTTCTGTAGCTTGAGTGTGGCAATGTCTGTTTCGCATGCACATTGTGTTGTTAATTTTCTTGAATAAAATTTCTGAAGGCTTGGAGGCACATTCTTAAAGTAACTTTTACCTCATATCTACCCTAATTCTGTATATATCCGATATTTTTTGTATTCAACGAGTGATTACGAATTATCTCAGAACCGTCTCTCATTCATCTTCGAATTCTCAGATTTCTATGTAGAACTGATCAGTATTCAATGGGAATGATTAAGTACTGTAGGGAAGGCGCAATAGGTTTCCTTAAATCTTTTGGGTTCCCAATAAGTATTTTTAAATACCTCTAATCATAAAAAATAGTTTTCACCGGTGCTCATATCTTTGAAAAACATCAAAATGGATTTTTCTCATACTTTCTGCCCCCTATTTAGTGTAGTTCTGTGTA
Source organism: Acanthoscelides obtectus (assembly GCA_963669975.1). Classification (NCBI taxonomy): domain Eukaryota; kingdom Metazoa; phylum Arthropoda; class Insecta; order Coleoptera; family Chrysomelidae; genus Acanthoscelides; species Acanthoscelides obtectus. The sequence continues at coordinate 28,591,582 of CAVLJG010000010.1, read as the reverse complement.
TATCCAGTATTTTATATATTAAATGACTTGCGCTAATATCAATTGTCCTTAGATTATGTATTAATCTTAAATCTATTATATTTTCTATGCAGAGTTGGTTGAAGACTTTACCTTTCTATAGGGGTGAATAGTATACTTTAAGGGACGGTGCACTAGATTTCCTCTCTAATCTCTAATGATGAGCAATAGTTTTCACTAGGCTGCGATCTTTCCAAGAGAGGGGGCAAAAAATGTCTATCTTCAACATTGTTCTTTGGGCATACACAAACAGTTAATGCAGTAAAATGTTTTTCATCTTTTTGAAAAACCAATCTTTTGATAAATTACTTTTAGCAAAACTTTAAGTATTCCTCGCATTATCACAAATTCGAGCAGTCCTCTACATATGCTCATTCGTTTCGGATTTCTTTCTTTGTATCAAAACGATATGTGAGTTATACGAGAACATCGTCTAAATCACTGAGCTGGGAAACCGAAACAATGTAACATGGCTCTGAGAACCAGGGTACATAGGAAATGAAAAGGCGGATGAGCTAGTCTGACAGCCGTGACGAAAGCATGCACTTAACTATCCATAAGAAATTGGACGAAGAAGAAGTCCCCAGAATGGTGAAACAGCCAATTAGGGCAAAGGCAGGCAAAAGAGTTCACAAAAAACTAAGGACCTCATTCACAGAGGACCCACTCGGATTTAATAGGAAGATCATAAGGACCGTGTCTCCTGGCAGGACACTGTCGGCTAGGTCGACATTCTGAGATTCCTAGCTCTGGCAGAAGAGGCCACATGCCGTTTCTGCAGAGAGAATGAGGATACATCAATGCACCTCCCGTGTCACTGTGAAGTCCTGGCAAGCCTACACTTTCATGTAGTACGAATCACAAATTCCACAGCGGAAAGCTACATGCAAAGCCCTGTATCAAGGATATGGAGTCTGATTTCAGGATCTAGGCTGGACAAACTGCTTTAGAAAGTGTGTATATGGGGGCCACAGTGGATCCATTTGGGCTGCAGTGACTTTAAGACTAGCAAGTCAACTACTTTTTTTTGTAATCGGTAATCTGTACTCTGTACACGAGAATTTATTCCGCAAGTCATGTCACTCTTTTTACAGATAAGTTTTTCTAAACAAACTCACCGGTGTTTTTCACCATTAAGCACTTATCCTTTTTATGGCAAAATTTCTTGATTATATCCTAAAATGATGTGTTGGAATTATGGATGTATATATAAGTGATTTAACTTTTCGAAGTCTGTAGCCTTTGACGGTACGTTCGGTTCATTATATGGCCGAAGTTCATTTGAACAGGCAATGCGGGTATCCGTTTTGTTAGTTCATTCGTTAATTTTGGATGAGACATGTTCGGTTTAAATGCAGGTTAATTTTTTTGCAGGAACTTCAACACGAGACCAGCGTTTCAATCAGAGGAATTGAATAGAATTAAATCATATAATTTACGGTGTGAATTAAATTTAATGTTATACCTGATACCTATAATGTATTTTTTTTATCCATTGACCACTCAGTTTCTACACCTAGCGTAAAGATTCTAACTTCGAAGGGTTAATGTGATGGAAGGAAGTTACACTGAAACCCAACAAAATCTTTCTAGCCGTGTCGTTTTGACTGTACAAGTGGTAGAGTCGCACCATTTATTGCATTGGGAGAACGCTGTACAAGGAACCTTCAATTGTTTTAGAAGTGGTGCAGTGAATATTGTAACCAAACTGTTTTTGTTATATTTCACTTCGTTGTAAGTATATGACTATTTTCACTATTTTTTTGACAACTATGATTATCACTTGAGCAGTCATTTATTAAATCCTTATTCGATACCTATAAATGATATTTTCATTTTTTTTCTTCATTGGATTGATGCCATGGAAACCCGATCGAGAACACGTCAGGCCCAGGAGCCCAGGAGATACATAGAATTCAGTCTATCCATTTCTGCTACGGCGGCTAAGTCTGCCTATTAGTGTTCGATTACAGATTATATATATTTTTCTACTAATAAACTTCCTGATGTCATAGATTAGACTCTAGACAAAGACAGCTGCGATGCTGTTTTTGTTCTCGAAACCAGGACAGAGAATCAAAATATATTTGCTCAAAATGTTGATGCTTTCATGTCACACTGTAATTAATCTAATGCTCCAAAAATATTTCATATAAATGACCCTATTTTCATACACTAATAATTTTCTGGAATTATTTATCAAATCTTTTCTATTATAACATAGCATCTATGGGTTTTCTATAGAAAAAATGTAAGCTAGACAATATTTATGTTGTTTCTGATATCCTTCCAAGTTTCAATTTATAGATTTTCTATGTGTTATTTAGAACTTCTACTTCGATACCCGACTAATTTAATTGAATAACGCTCAATAAATCTTTACGAATATTTTTTTAATTCACACGAAAATTGCAAAAATATCTTTCCAATTGTATTTTTTTTAATGGGATTATATGATATAAATTTTGGCGGTCCAAATGAAGAAGGAAAACGTTTTTCTACACGATTAAAATTTATTTGAAATACTTGGATACAAGTATGTAGGAGATTTGTTATGTTTGAATTGTATAGGGTCTTAAAGAAAGTAACTGTATTTGTGTAACGTTTAAAACATGCAAACAATTGGAGTATTGTAATATTAATTTATTTCCTAAAACTAGATCTGAAGGACACATATAAACGTGATTTTTCCAATTTCGAAAGTCCGACGATTATTGAACATAAAATATTATGTCACCGGCCACATGCCTTTTTTTATATCTCTGTTAGTCTGAAGCACAGAGCTTTCAAATATCCATAACAATAAAAATAAGTTCACCCTCATAACGACAATTTTTCTTTTCCAAAAGAAAAAACAAATACTCTATCTTTAGTATCTAAGAACAAAACACTCGTGAATTTAAGCCCATGAACTTCAGAATATTTGGCTCCAAGATAGTATGGCGCTGTTTACAGCACAATGCCATTACTACGCAAAAATTTCATGAACTGGCCACCTAGATCGTGCGTCTCACATCTGGGACGTTTCCATTTGGACCTATGCCTACATGTATGAGAGAGTAGATTTGAGGAATTAGAAAGCAGCATAACTCACGTTATTCGCCAAATTCCGCTAGAAATTCATGGATGCGTCATCGAAAATTGGACTCTCAAAATGGATCTGGTTCACCGCAGTGCCATTGACGCAAAACATTAAAACTGTTTTTCAAAAAATAAAGGTCATGGATGGTTCTTTTGTTTAATAAAAAAGCTAACCCAACAGAGTTGACTGATATTAGCTTTTCATGCATTTGAAAAAGTACCCCATTATTATTACGCTTGTGTATACGTTACATCCCTACAGTTGTACATTGCTATCAAAACAGTGCAGTGGTAATACTTTTATAACATAAATCACATTAAAAATTACACAGAAATTCTTATTAGCATAGATACTGATATTTCTTTGGCAAATGAATATTTTAAACAACCTTACAGTGAGGTGGTATTATAACCCCAATATGGTACCAGTATATCTACTTTGCGAATTTCACTGTTAATCTCCAGTAACATCACCGTCATTTCAAAGCAGTAAGGATTTTAGTACCTTAAAAGGATGTTTTCATCAAAAAGAACGGTTTGATCGTCCATGTCAACGCTTTATAACGAAAAAAGAGTCAAGTAGGTTGACCCTGCAGTCCCTACACAACGCTGTTATCGGTTCACCAAGGTCCATGTCCAGCACAAACTAGATCCTCTATGAAAAAAGTCCATCAAACCGGTCCATACAATAATCAGTCTATAGACATAATTTCCCTACCCTACCGGTAGTGCATGTGGGAACGTCACCTCTCCCCGATTCTTGACCCATACAGACGTGGCAGCGCGCTCCAGAGCATAGGAAACGCTATTCTGTGACTATGAAGAAATACCTGTGATACCATTCCAGAACAACAGAACGTTCTGCAGCTGCACTCTGTAAGTACGTCTACGTCTACCCAGAATATCCTTAAGGGCTAATCTACTTATACATAGAAATCTAGGATGTGTGAAATATGTCTATACGTAATAGGTGCATAGCATCACCAAGGTTGGAATCGTATAAATGTACTCACATGAAAAAATTGAACTACACCTTCGACACTTCCCTACAACCCTTACTCCAAATTTCTTTAACCTCTTAAATTTTTATCAAAAACGAGATCCTCTGAAATGTTAAAAAACGAAGTTTGAGCGATCTTAATTTGTTTCATTTTGGGCCATTTTCTCTGCTTCCACTGGACCGATTTTCAAAAACTACAAAGCGTTTGCGTCCTTGGCATAGCCGTATCATTGCGTAGGAATTTCATCAAAATCTAACGCTCTAAAAATGAATATTTCAGCCGCAGTAAAGAATCAACGTTGGCGGATTTTGGTTCTTGACATCCTTTACGATCGGTTACGGTGCCTAGAGTACGGAGACCTGTACGATTTCGTCAACTTAGTGAGTTTGATAGGGGCCGTATAGTGGGACTTCGGGAAGCTGGACTTTCTTTTCGGGCAATTGCTGTTAGAGTGCAAAGAAGTGTAGACACTGTGGTTAGGTGTTGTCAGGCATGGCTTCGAGAAGACCGTACGCAAAGGGCAAGGGGCACTGGACGCCGCCGTAGAACAACAGACCGTGAAGATCGCCGCCTAAAATTATTGGCCTTAAGGGACCGTTTCTCCACTACCAGGTCCATTGCAAATGAATGGTCTGCAGAACACGGAAGACCTATTGGCATGCGAAGTGTTTACCGACGAATGAGAAGTTTTGGCTTGTTTTCATACCGGCCACACTGGGTCCTCCCTTTAACTCGAGAACACCGACGTAATCGCCTTGAGTGATGCAGACAACAACCACTCTGGGATCAGGAATGGAACAGTATTGTCTTTAGTGACGAGTCTCGATTTTGTTTAGGCATGCTCGATGGTCGTGCCAGGGTTAGAAGGCGACGTGGTGAAAGGAGGAATCCACAGTTTTTTGTTGAAAGACATGTTCATCACACTGTTGGAGTTATGGTTTGGGGTGCTATAGCTTATGGTTCCAGGTCACCTTTAATTTTCATCAGAGGTAACATGAACGCGCAGCGTTATATCCACGGAGTTCTAGAACCCCATCTTTTACCCTATCTTGACACCCTGGCAGATCCAACTTTCCAACAAGATAATGCCCGACCACATGTTGCAAGAGTCACAATAGACTTCTTTCAACATAATGATGTCACATTGTTACCATGGCCACCAAGATCTCCCGACTTATCCCCAATTGAGCACGTGTGGGATATGATGGGTAGGAGATTGCTCAATTTGCAACGTCCTCCTCAGACTCTAGAAGCACTTCGAGAGGAGTTGGTGGCTGCCTGGAATGAGATACCACAGGAGGACATTGACCACCTGATCAGAAGCATGCCTAGGCGCGTTGGAGAATGCGTAGCACATCAGGGTGCATCCACACATTATTAAAGGTCAAAGGGCTTTAAAGCAGTGCAATCATTTTGAAATTTTTATCATTTACTTATTATGCTTCATTAAGTACTTATACAAAATTTTATTAAAATAAAACCATTTAAACTGGGTGTTCGGATTTATATGTCATTTAGTATATCTAATTTGCGAAACTACAATACCTCCCCTATATAGGCATGGGAAGTAAAACGCAAATGTGCAAAATCCGTCGTTTAGAAATGATTTTACTTTCTTGTAGTATTCCAGTTTCAGTGGAATAATTCTGGTTGAACTACATATTTCCTTATATTATCATTTTTCCCTACTCCTCAATTGTGATTAAAGTACGCTCTCCAAAGTATACCTCGGCAAACCGGGATTTTATGACCCATACAAAAGGATCAATTTCAATACCTTTGGACTAAAACGAACATTTTTAGCACACATTTATCAGCAATATTAGCAGTGAAATAATCATAAAACTGAAGATGTTACCTAATTCATCAAGAAGCAAATCACAGTAATAAATAAACAAACTCTGAAAAAGCGTCGTGTATTATCTTTCAAATTTATGGACATAATTTTCGTAGAAAATGACGAAGGATAACAAGGGTTATCACCACAAAGACATATTTTTTATATCCATGTTTCTCGTAATTAGAGAGGCACGATAAAGGTACGCCAGGCCCAACCCTAATAAATGATAAGGATCACCATGTACGAGGCCTACAGCTTTTTTCTTCTACTCTGTTCTCATCATTAACATAATCAGATTTTTTACTGACGAATGGACGGATACCTTGGAATTGATTTTACATCACGGAATCTTATTCCACCTTTAATATTTCGCGATGCTAACGAGTAGGACAATCCAGAGGATGATATAATAACGCAACTCTAGTATAGTATAGATTAATATAACAGCTGAAATTTATTCTGACGTTTTCATGTTGGTAGGACTTCATGATCTTCTGATAACATGGAACCACATATCTAATGACACTCTACTGGCGTTTGGGCCCCAACCGCGGTCTTTTTCAGAGTAAAAAAAAAGTAAAAATATTGATAATGACACAATTTATGTTTATCTGGTATGTAGGTAACAGATTATTTGTTTTTCTTTTCCTTCCCTCATTACTTTACAGCATGTTGCGCTAGCAGCTTTAGTGGTCTTTACCAAGCCGAGATGGCGCAAAGCTATCACTACAATGTTAAGACGGCAACCCGTCAGGGTTAATACGTAAAAAACATATATAATGTCAAAACGACAAAATGTCAAATTGCTGCCTATATGGTTCCTAGTGTCCAAATAGTTCATCCCCCGTTTGCTCGCTATGACAGCTGTGAGCGTCACCAGAAGCGTTACCTATGGAGGAATGACCCGACGACACGACACGCTCAATGACCATGCTGCCAGGTGCAAGTCAATTTCCCAACATGCTTTGTTGGTTGCAGAATTCCGATATACAGGTAGTCGGAAAATTCAAAATAGGTTAGTAAGCAAGACCGCATCTGGATCACTATGTGGTGATTGTGTGCTTTGGTCTGCATTTGTAAAAGTGAAAACTTGGGAAAAACCATTATTATACATTATGATGAGGAAGAGAGATATAAATATACAAAAGTATGTAGGTGCGTGAAAGACACTCGATTGTAAGATCCTATCTGGCAGCGTCGGAGTGTGACGGACAACGGGGTAAAGTAGAAGAGTGATAAAAGAGAGAGATGGCAGAACGGGTGCTGGCGCCTACCGCTTAGACGGATGCGCTCAACAAATGCGATTTGTTTCTCCCATTCGCAGAGTTGCCGACACCAATATGTTATATTTCTAAGAAATCCAAGTCCAGCCAAATTTCGGGAAAAATAGCTGCGGATTCCACATAAGAGTATTCCAAAAATGAAAAAAGTTCAAACTATTAAAATTGTATTAATGTTTCATGGTGCAAATCATATTTTTCATGTTTGTATATTGTTGTATAAATGATTTTGTAATCCCTATTCTTGTTGCCAGTAGAGATACAACAGTATTGAGAGAAATCATGGACCGCTAGATAGTTCTACAACTACCATATGACTATCAAATAGAAGTGATAAACAGGGTTTGTTTATAGCACAGTTGCCTGGTGTGGCGAATTTGCGCCATAGGGGCGATTTGACAACTTTGAAGGACAACTATAACGGTTACTATGGTGCCCGGTATTCGGAAATCTGGCAATACCTGATGATTCCTAACGTTTATTACGCCAGATTGTTTGCTGACTTGCGCAGTACAACATGACAATCAACGTGACTGAGCACCTGGTAACCCTGGTTTAAGGTGTTATATTTAAAGAGCTTGGGGCAGTTAGGTATCTAGGTCACATTTTTTAATGTATTTCGAGAAATCCGTAATGTTGAGTAAATACTAGATCACGTTTCTTGCTTAGTTTGCTGAAAATTCTACAATAGACGTACAATTTGAAAAACAGAGATTTGGTGACGACAAAATCGTAAAAATATAACGCATTTTCGTAAAATAATTTCTTTGTTGAAAAGACTGTGGCTTGATGACCCATTGAACGAGTATAGTGTCCCGCTCCGCTTTGAATATTCGAAACACTATACTCCAGCAGCATTCAGCTTCAATGTTATCTTTATGAAGTTCTAACGTCTAGGCCATGCTGATTAAAAGCTTGAATGAATCAACACTTAACTCTAAATTCCCCACAATTCGGGAAGCTCTACTCAAATTGGCAACACAGCGTATCTGCCTATTATTCTCATTCGTGATACAGGTCTGCGGTTAACGGTAGGAAATATGTACGAATAGCGATGAAAGTAGACGAGCCGATACGCTGTTGCCAAGAAATGATTTCCCTTGTATAACAATGGTTTTTCCTAAGGTGTATATGTAACCGGTACCAGACGGGTTATTTGTATTGTCCTTTCCGACGAGAGGTTATGTTCAAAGGTATATACTTTCCCAATTTTTTGCGTTATAAAAAACATTGAGAAGCATTACGGAAAATCATCGCCGTGCTTGCGTTGTGTGTAACTAAGTCATGTCACAAAAAAATTAGGAACGACGCATCACCCAAAAAAAGCTTTTGGCAGTGCCTCACACCAAGGCGCCGATTTGTATGTTCTACTTGACATCGCAAAATACATTTCTATGAAATTCAAATGACTGAAAGTAAAAAATAATGTAAAATGTAATGACCTTCTCACGTTTCATAAATATTCCTGTCCGTAGCCTACTTTCTCGCCTGTTAGTTATAATATACTTCACCAAGCAAGGTTTTTTATATCTCTCTCATTTTAAAAATTTGGCAAATTTGCCTAATCTCCAGGATGAAGCAATCAGGTGAGTGTATTTTGGACAAGAAACTAAGGAAATTATCATCATCACAGATTATTAGCGCAAAAATCCTCACTATGCACCTATCCCCTGCCGTTTCCTTCCAGCTATAGTATACAACTTACAGCTTAGACTTCCAATACTGCCATCTACCAACACATATAGCTAGCTACTGCTGCAAAACGAGTGCACATCAAGTGAACAACGGCTAGTTCTGACTTGATATCCTCTAGAAAAACCTACATAATGTCACAAAATAACGGACATAATATCACTTTTCAAGATCCGAAATACCCCTTCCGGTCTGGTATATCCAAAACAACGGATAACCTCTCGCTCGTTTGTCTCCTTGGAAGCGGGTCTGACCACCCTAGGCTGTCCTGGGCCGTGCTGGTTTTGCGCGGTGCCGTTGAACTCGTTTCCATTGAAATGTACGATAAAGTGATTCTTTTTAAGTGAAGAAGGATACTTTCACTGCATTTCAATTTCTTTACAATGAGCTGTTGCACCACCTAGAACGTTTTTAATGTAATACAACGAAAAAGTGAAAATTGAAAGAAGTATAGTATAGTAGTACATACAAATGATGTAGCTGTCGTTTGTGCGCCCACAGACGGCCAACCATGGACAGCTATTTTGTGCTATTTGGCTACTCCTCAGCATGGTCTAGGTTTGGTCTCAGGTAAGACAGCGGATGAAAGCTGAGCAACCCTCTGTCCAGGGTATACGATCTATCGAAATAAGACAGCACAAAGTACCATATATTACCAGAATCGCACACTTCGAGATTGAAAATAGTGAGCTATCTGTTGAAACTGTATCCAGTTTGCACTTTCAGCCGGGTCACGAAAAATATATTATCAGTTTGCTCAATGGCGAGTAGACCGTATCTAGACAAGACACCAGAATCTACAGCATCTTCCGGTCACAGTGGTAGCCCCGGCTCATTTTCATTTGTTTTTGAAGATGTAAGCAGTTCGCGCTCTACAATGTGAGATGTTACTATCATTGGAATTGTCCTTGTAATGCCTGACCGGTTCTTGCTCTAAACTGCGTGAACGTGCATGTGTAGTGGTGCATCTAGCATTATTTAGTCGAACGCGAAGGCCTAACCACAATTGGAAAAATCCCTCCATCTAGCAAATTCAGAAGCTTTTTATACCTTGCTGAAAGAAAAATCCAATCAGCCCAGAAATGAAGAATCTGTCGAGGTCTTGTGCTTTGACTACCAGCAGAACATGCCTTTACCAAATACTCCGTCTGAAGTCGTATTTTATAAAAGAAAGTTATAATTTTTGTATTCACTCCACGAAAACGGGAGAGCGCCGATTTTATATGTATGACGACGACGTAACAGCTAAAAAGGGAAGCAAGGAGGTTATCAGCTTTTTGTATCACCACCTTAACGCGTCTCTTCAGCACACTAGTTGCGAACTGTATTGTTTTTCAGATAATTGCTTTGCACAAAATAAAAACTTGGTGCTGGTACGGTTTTTGTATACGTTTATTAGTAGGTACTACTGAAAGAAATTTAAGTGTAATAGTTCATCAGTTTCTCGAGCCAGGGCACAGTTTCTAACCCTGTGACAGATCTTTTGACCCGATAGAAAAATAAAAACGTAAAAAAGGAGTACCTTATACGCGCAAGGGTTGAAAATACTTTATAAAAAATACTTCAAAAAAATTCACAGTCGTACAAGTGAGCCGGGATATGATCCTCAACTTTACCCACCACTTCGTCATTGGTTTTAAAAAAATGTTACATACAGTAAAAAAAGAGAAGTTTACCATATCAATGTACCATGTTTTCAAATATGAAAAGTGTCACGTTATGAAGTGTAGTGTATCTACCGGTGGAAAAAACCGTCCGCCACATATTCGTTACCATCAGGCAACCTGTACCAGACTTACCCTCTGCCTATTAAACCAAAAAAGCTAGAAAATGTTTTTTGCTGAAAAATGTATGCCCAAAAATGGCCAGTAGCACTATCATACAGTGTTTCAAGCTGTGGAAGTTAAAATGTTTTGAATTAATACAGGGCGACTTCGAAGTTGAGTAATTTATTTTAACGGTGAGTAGATCTGATCAAAAGAAATGTTTTTTTCCTTTAACATTTTTCTGGTAAAATTAAACTAACAAAGTTATAGCCCTTTAGAAGTTTGAGTACCGCCCTGTCTCAATAATAATATTATGTGCTTGTGTTTGGCAACAACGGACATAATCCGCCTTATCGGTTCATCGCATCGGAAACAAAAATGCGAAAGAATTTGAAACGCTTATCACGATGTTTTTACTACGATTTTATTCAGTTGTATTCAGTCAATGTGTCAGTCGGTAACGCGTGAGTGAATAATGGTGTTTGTTGGGTGGCTCAAACAAAATAAAAAATGGCACATGTTTACGAAAATGCTGAACATGTGGACATGAATTTACGGGGGGGGGGAGTCTTTACAAGATGCTGCCGCGGCATCACGGATTCTTGCGGATCGGTTTCCCAATCGAGTGCAACCAACCCCTCGTGCCTTTGTTAATGCAGTACAAACGCCTCGTGAATCAGGTGACTTAAGACCTCACAGGGGACCTCACGATCAAATACAGGTCCGCACTGAAATACTTGTCGGGAGGATACTTTATAAAACAAGGTAACATTTTTTTTAATTTTTACACACATATTTTGGTTTATCTTCCTTCTACAATCAGTATCTGAAAAACTTCAAAGTTCTTTTGTTATGTTATGTTCAGTAATACAGGAGTTTTTTGTATGAAATAATCCAGCTGCTTCATTTTGGGACGAAAAACGCCCAGCTCCATTTTTTTGTATCGCACTTGAAGGAAAAAATTACCAATACACGCTTCTCTTTTCATGCAGGACTGTTTATCAGTACCCTTGTGTATACCTTAAAACAACTTGCTCTCAATTGGTCTGCTTTCTTACTTTGAAAAAGAGTTTTTCGTAATTACTGTAAAATTATAAATAATGCACCAAACCCCGCAAGAAATATTTATTTCTTATTTTTCCATTAAGTCACTTCACTCAATTTTGGCAAAAATATGAGGCGTTTAGCGTAATTTGCTTGGAGCATCCAAAAATCTGGCATGTAACTTAGCTATTACAAGCATTTCATTATTTAAAAGGTAGATGAGGTAGTATTAGTCAGATTAAAAAACGAATCATCAATAAAGTCAGAGAATCTCATTTACTAAGGACAAACCCCTGCCAAAGACATATCATTATTGACTCCGTTACCAGATTTCTTATCCATCGTTCATTCTTTGAGATAGACGCCATTATCAAATTAGATGCTTTTTTAAGAATCGTAATTAATGTTCCACTTAATTTACCGTGGAATTAACAAAACGGTAAACATTGGACAAACCAACTGAGGGCTCCGTCTGGCTCATTATAGATATTACTCAGAGGCGGAACAAATCACTGAAAAAATCCCAGTTACAATCACGATTCTATTATTCTTAATCATCGGAGATGTTTGGCTAGTCATCCTTCAAATGAGATAAAGCATCCTGATAACTGCAGCAGCCCGAAAACGTTGTATCTCCTCAGAAAAAACGCCCCGAAGTAATTATAAATTCGACGGCTCGAACCTGGCGGTGCCAATGCGAATAGGCTGGCCTTATCGAGGATCATGGCCGTACCCAGAATTTTTTTAAGGACTGATGTTATCTGTGACACACTCACATAAAAAATGTTACTACGTTTACTTTTACGCTTGGTGTTCATGAATTATGTTTTTAATACCAGCATGTTAGTCATAAAAGCAAAGCGTTAATGTCGAAGCTACTTTTTCGAAAGCATAAAAAATAGAAACAATTAACTGCATGGGGTCATAATTATTGTCAAAGAAATGAAGTATTTATGGCATCGTTTTTTTATTATAAGGTCGTCAGTGCGGGTAATGTGACTCCCAGGTATTTATGTAAGTTTGAAAAGTGACGCTAAGTGAGACTTTTTTGACACTACGTAAGAATTTTGAGACATTACGTATAGTAATATAATATTTTTCCTACTAAATGTCAACTTGAAACTCGCTGTTGTTCACTCCGTGTCCTCTCGTAGTAGCATAAGATGTATGAGCGGTATGCACTAGATGTGCACTAGCGGCTACCACATCTCACCTTGTGAACAATTTGGCATCAGGGGAGACCGGGGATGGTTGACTATAGGGGTAGGTAGACTATCCGCCAAAAACTCGTCAACGATATGAGTATTACGTCATCCCGGCCGAACCGCGCATTACTTTCCGAACCCCGCTCAGTCGTCCGGAGCGCCATGTCGCGGAGGCACGCCGTTTTCGAGCAATGACACGTGATTTGTTTTCGTATCATGTAAGATTTTCATATTGCATATTTTTCCATTTGACACTTACCCATTTTATGTTAACCATTTACCTATTAGTCAGAGTGTTTCGTGGGTGCATATTGATAATATTTCATGTATTATTGCTTAAGTTGATGGCGGTGTTTAGGTAACCCACGCCATTGAAACTTAAAATGGAGTCTGGGGTTGGTAGACTAACTTCTTTCGGGGCTGATTGAATAGTTAGTCAACCAACCCCAATATAATTTGAAGTTTAAAATATCACGTAAATTAACCTTTTATTCGTGTTTTAATATTCATTTTGTTACAGTACAATGAGGACCTATAAAAGGACTGAACGAGCTGATACACCAAAAGATGTCCTAGAAAGAGCTTGTCATCTAATAATTTTTGACACAAAAAGTATTAATGCAACTTCAAAGCAATATGACATTCCCTATAAGACATTGCATCGTTATATGGCGAAACTAAAGGAGAAATTGGAAAGTAATCCGAACTTGCCGAGAGCAGAATTAACTTTGGGATATATTAAAAGGTTTTCACTGATGTAGAAGAAGAAGCTTTAGCAAGTTATTTAAAGAAAGCCGCTGATATTTATTATGGATTGACACCATATCCCAACTAGCAAAGTAGCCATAAAAGCTCTCTATTGTTGTTGCCTGAACACCAAAATGCTGGCTTAATGTTGAGTGGGATGCAAATTTGCTTTCTGCAACATATATGCTCTAAAATGAGGTGTTTAAAATATTCTTATGGCATAGTTGCACAACACCTTATAGGACAAATTTTTGACTGATGCATAAACGTTTATACAACTATTTTATACGGCATATTTGCAGGTTAGTCAAAGTGGTTGTGTTGTGGCATCCATGGTAACGTTTATGAAACAAACCTGAGCCTTGCTGTTTTGATGTGCAAATTTACTACTTTAGCCAACAAATTGCTCCCAACGGAAGCACTTATACAACTGTTGTTTAGTAACTGCTAAATATGTTTGTATACAACTTCACCATAACCTAACTTTCTGCTGTCATATAACCAATGTTTTAAGACAAACAACGCATGCATATTGGCTCAAAATGTTTTATCAACTGCTCAAACAGAATATATAGATCTGGTACAAATTCTGGGTGAATCATTCGACTCTTTCCGTATTTCATTTCAGACATTTCTCCAATTGTTGCAGGCAACACCAAAATATTCTAATAACCTAAAGACAACATGGATGATGCCATAATTATACACAACCACCCGCCATATGGGGCAAACATTTATTCCTCTATTTGATATTAAATAATTATGTTTCAGTTCGAAATTACAGATATAAAGTGATAAACATTAGTGTAATTGTGTCAAAATATAGGATTTGTGGAAGATTTAACACAGAAGTTCAGTTTTCCATCTTAAAAAATCTAGACACACTTTTGATCATTATCAAAATATGAATCAAATACGAAGCCCGTAGAATTTGCGTAACTATTTTGCACGATAATCACAATAAAATTTGCTGCGCAAGTAATTCAATAGCCCTATATCACAGTGTAGAAGTTTATCATATACCTGTGTATGAAATTCACAATGGCCGATATGTAAGTAAACAAGATGACTGTATTGTGTTAGTTATATATTCTTCACTTCGTCTATACAATACATAAGAAACAGTTCGGTTGCAATAAAGTATAATCACGTAACAGAATAGTTGTATAGTTGACAAAAACTGAATCTTGCACAGACGCAAATGTTCTATAGCGGCTGCAAGAGGCTTACACTTTTGTTGTATAACTGTTACCTCCCTTACCCTTATACAACCTCTCAAATAAGTGTCCTATTAGGTGTGCCCATTCCGCTTGTATAGCTGTTCTAAGAGGGTTTTTCCAATGTTCTTACAGTATACAATGCTGTGTAAGGAATACTCAATAATCATTCTTGCAACTCTAATAGGAGTGATAATTGTTAGTTGGGATGATACCCGAAAATTAGCATGTCAGTTCGCCATAAAAAGTAACAAAGCTATCCTGATTCTTGGAGAACAAAATTGTTAGCTGGCGAAGATTGGTTAGGCTCGTTTCTCAAACGCCGTCCTTCTCTATCCATAAGAACACCTCAAGCAACAAGCCTTTCATGAGCTACATCATTCAACAAACATAACGACAGCATGTTCTTCGATAATTTAACTTCTTTTACCAACGTTTGAATTTAAGTCCTGGTGATATCTGGAATGCTGATGAAACAGGTATGACAACCGTGCAAGTACCTAATAGAGTAATAGCACGACGTGGTGTTAAAAATCTAGGGAAGATGACATCTGCTGAGAGGGGTACACTGGTGACAGTTGTAGTAGCTGTTTCAGCTGCAGGAAATATAGTTCTACTATTGTTCATATTCCCAGGCGTCCATTATAAGTCCCATTTTGTTAGAGGTGGCCCTATAGGGTGTGAAGGTGATGCTAATCCGTCTGGCTGGATGAAAGAAGAGAACTTTATGAAGTACGCCAAACATTGAAACATGTTAAACCTAGTAAAGAAAAACCTGTACTTTTGTTGTTGGATAACCATGAATCTCACTTATCAACTGAAGCGTTGGATTACTGTAACACTAACGGGGTGACAGTTTTATCATTCCCTCCACATTGTAGCCACAAGCTACAACCTCTTGACAGATCTGTGTGTGGACCATTGAAAAAGTATTTCAACCGAGCACGTGACAACTGGCTGGCTAGTAACCCGGGAGAGACTATCACAATTTATGAAATACCGAAGCTTGTTAAAACGTCACTACCGTTGGCTGCTACAATTGAAATTATTCAATCAGGATTCGGAGTATCAGGGATTTCACCATTGAATGAAAGCATTTTTCCTGACTCCGAGTTTAGTAGTTCTATGTGACAGATAGGCCGATGCTCACTTCCCCTGATGGTGATAATCCTTCAGCATGTGATGTGAGCACAGTGTCTGTTCCATCGACTTCCGATGCATCTAACAGGTTGTTTATTGTCGGGTTCCAATTCCTGATCACCATACAATAACTGAAACTCACTCTCTGGCACCGCAATGTTTGTCTGTAAATACAGACTAGATTACTACCACAACACCCTCTCCTACATGATCTTTGAGGACTGAATGTGAGTCACCTTCTCTTTTTGACGAAACATTCAATTCTGAATTTGAACCGGAACTGAGAGAAAACCTCAAAACACCGGGAAACGTTCATTCTACAGAAGCAAATGTGCCCCCATCTTTACATAATCTAAACCTTTCCTCAACTTCATCAGCAACATTTGAAGAGCTAAGACCCTTTCCAAAAGCGGCGCCACTTTTAGAAAAAGAAGAAATATTCGGTAACGTAAATCTTTTAGATATGAAAAACAAAAGAGAGACATGCAAGAGGAAAAAACAGATACAAAGGACAGAATAGAAAAAGGAAAAGGGAAGGACAAAGGAAAAGGAAAGGGTAAAGGAAATTGACTAAGAATTGGTGTTCTGTAAAATGCGTTAAATTATGATCATTATATTGAATAATGGACTAGTTTTTTATTTTTTTTATGAGTTAAATAGTTCTTCTGTCCATTGAAGCAGTTTTATTGTCAGTATGTATAAAAGCACAAAAAATATGTATGATGTTGTAAAAAACTAGTCAACCATCCCCGGTCTCCCCTAATAATTCATAATCCAGTAAAGCTCATCGACAACATATATTTTTTCTATTTGAGAAGGAACCTCTAAATTAATCACATAAAGTTATTAAGGAGAGCTTTGACTCGTTGAGTGCCCTAGAAATGAGAAAGATATCTCCTGATATATTGTTCTATATTCTTGACACACTAGGATTAACAAGTCGTATCACCCTGTTATTGATCTACTAGTCAACTGGGATGAGTTGAGATGCAAAAGCATGGACTAGTAGGCTCATAAAGGTCACAGGTTGCTTGCCAGTGAAAAAAAAAGAGTTTGGGAATTTATTTAAGGCAGTGGCACTGATATGTCGAATTGTCCTACTCTAATGTGCCTACCAAGTCGACTTCAAGCCTAAGCTAAGAGGCAAAAATAATGTAATACCTAGATAATACTGTGACAAACCACAGTTGTTTGTAGGCTCTTTTTCCATTTTTTCGCAATACAATTGAAGGCAATAATTAATAATAACACTGATCAACAGCCAAAAAATATCCTAAATAAAATCAACAAAATATTACTATTTTTAATGTGCTAAAACCGGAATGAAACTTATTTTTTCAATATTAGTTCAAGTTTTAGAGATACGGTAATTATATGTGTTCCTGCTGTGACAGTGTTAATATACTGTAATTCACAAGAATGCACGTGCTACATTTTTATATTCGGCAAGGAAAGATGATGTAATCGGAATGATTGTGTTACGTTATACATACGTGTACATTATATTGTTTTATATTAGCCATTTTTTCCTCAGTTGGCTGACAGCGTTCATGCAAGATGTCTCGAAAGTGTGTAAACAATCCAGATCAGTTTTGTTACGTGTGTGGTGATGTGACTTTTGCGTCTCAGAGACGGTCTATTACTCCACTAATAACAAAGGCATATCAGCTTTATTTCGGTTGTAAACTAGGTGATCAAGACAAACAGTGGGCACCCCACATCTGCTGTAATACATGTGCTTCAAGTCTGAGGAGCTGGTTAAATGGCAAAAAACGGTCTATGCGCTTTGCTGTCCCAATGGTTTGGAGAGAGCCTACAAATCATATTAATGATTGTTACTTTTGCATGGTACCTTGTGTTGGACAAGCCACAGGTATGTCCAAGAAAAAAAAAATCGGTTATTAACTATCCAAACATACCATCTGCGATGAGACCTGTGCCTCACAGTGACGAAAATCCTATTCCAAAACCCCCAGAATCCTACACTTGCGAATCAAAAAACGAATCAGATCGTGGCGATCAAGTGATTCGTCAGGAAGAAGATATGCCATCAACGTCAAGAGATCCTGATTTTATACCAAGCACGTCATGCCACCAACCGCACAAAATAACACAGTCAGAATTAAATGATCTTGTAAGAGATTTAGAACTTCTAAAATGTAAGGCAGAGTTACTTGGATCAAGACTGCAGCAGTAGAACTTGTTAGAAGACGATGTTTCGGTATGTGTTTTTCGTAAACGCCACAAAGACTTAGAACCATTTTTCAATATGGAGAATAACTTGGTTTTCTGCAGTAACATTAACGGCTTACTGGCGGCTTTAAATATAAACTATAACCCAGAAGAATGGAGATTGTTTATAGACAGTTCAACATTGAGTTTAAAGGCAGTGTTATTGCATATTGGAAATATTTTACCATCTCTTCCTGTAGGGTATGCAGTTCACATGAAAGAATCATATGACGATATGAAGTACCTATTGACATGCATAAAATACGATGAGCACCAATGGCATATTTGTGGCGATTTGAAAGTTGTTGCACTTTTACTTGGGCTGCAGCTAGGCTACACAAAGTTTTGCTGTTTTTTGTGTGAATGGGACAGTCGGGCAAAGGCACTTCATTACACCAGACAAAACTGGCCTGTTCGTCAATTCCTAGAGCCAGGTCAAAAAAATGTACAGCATATGCCATTAGTAGATTCGAAAAAAAAATCTATTACCACCACTGCATATCAAGTTGGGCCTAATGAAAAACTTCGTCAAGGCATTAGATAGAGATGGGTCAATACCTGCGTCAGAAATTTCCAAGACTAAGTGAGGCAAAGGTTAAAGAAGGTATTTTTGTTGGGCCACAGATTCGAAATATTTTGAAAGATACACAGTTTGAAAACACTTTAACAGGTATTGAAAAAACTGCTTGGAATGATTTCCGTCTGGTGGTCACTAATTTCTTCAGAAATAGAAAAGCTGACCACTATAAAACCCTTGTCAAAAATATGCTGTCATCGTATCAAAAGATGGGCTGTAATATGTCTCTTAAGATACATTTCCTACACTCACACCTGGACTTTTTTCCTGACAATTGCGGAGCCGTAAGTGATGAGCACGGCGAACGTTTTCATCAGGATATTTCAACAATGGAAAAAAGGTACCAGGGAAAGTGGAATCCTTCCATGCTTGCAGACTACTGTTGGACTCTTGGTAGAGATGCTCCAGAAACGATCCATAAAAGAACAGCAAAAAGACAGCGCATATAGTGATTCTTATAAGTATATGAATCTTGTTACTTTTTTTAATATATCCTTGAAAATAAAAAGTTTTTTTTCTAAACCGCAACTAATTTTTTTATTTCGTTGTCATTTTTGGATTCAGCGCCCCAAAATTAACAAAGAAGTGCACTTTTCCCACAAGATACAACTAAAAAACTAAAATTTGTTGTCCAGTGTAATTAAGTTGCAAGTTACAAGCCTCACTCTAAGGATGATGAACATAACGCAATGAGATGCCTTTTTAATCTACATTCGTGGTTCCATGGTAACTTTCCCATTTCCTTTTTTTATAAACAACAAACTTGGACATATGATAGATAAATCACTAATGATGTTTGGAAAGGTAACAACGCTTTGTAGAAAATTGTCAGCAGTTACCTTATGACTAAGGTATTTTTTGAGATATAAACAAAAAACACGGAATGAGAGGCTTATTCACCGTTTTGTTATTTTTCTTAAAAAATAAAAATGGAATAACAGTCATTTGTCAGTCAATATACAGAGAGCTTTTACATCTCTTATCTCCAAGCTTGTTTATACATCAGAGAACAAATTGGTTATTTCCACGAAATCTGTGTTATCCCTAAGTCGTTATCCTTCATATGTCCAAATCTCTTGCCTATGTCTTAAAAAATAAATGCTGGAAATTCTGCAAACAAAAAAAACGTCATAAATCTTCAATGACTAAGGTTAAATAAAAGCATCCCGCGATCAGCTGTGACAAACAAGACAATGAATGAACACGAGTACAGATAGTAATAAACACAACAAAGGGATACGACAACAAAAGCCCCTCTTATCGCACGCCCCTGAAATAGGAGCTTTTTACGAACCGCGATGGCAGATAAGTCCAAAAAAGGTTTCCTGTACTCGTAGAATAATGACCTCATAAGTATGAATACCTGCATTCATTTGGCACGATTTACATTTCATGCCTTCTGAGAGCTTATATATCCCACGTGACGTTAGACAAACATGTAACTACATATTATCTGGTTCTTCCTTTCACTAGCGTAGCTTTTTCGCCAGATAACGGGTTCTGGAGATGTGTGAATGTTGTTTGACCAATAGATTAGCTGATAAGATTAAAGACATCTGACGTCTGTGACGGTGAATAGTAGTTTTTATTACGGCGGGAAGAATCCAGTCCATCACGTTATAGCTTAGTTACTTAATCTAGTTTCCAAAGCAGTCATTATAATTATCGTGTTTGGAGTGTCGGATTACAACATTTTCTAATATGGAAAACGTAGAACTTATATGTTAGCGTTGTCAACATAAAGCTAAGATTAATTGCAATCTAGAGAAAGCATTAAGAAACTTACCACATGCATAATGTGCTCCATAATATTTGACACTTCATCTATGTCATGTAAATTTTGGCATGAGTGATACTATTAACAATAAAACAGTAGCTACATGTAGAAAAATTTGAGTACGCAAAGTAAAGCATTGTTTAGAAATATTGCTTCCAAAACATTTTCCCTGAGAGGTACGTGTTAACGAAAATTCATCTGTCAGATACCAAACAGTATATGGATAGAATATCTTGTTGCTTTTATTACTGAGCCAAAGAAACCATATACATAATTAAGGACCTTTTAGGCTTTGAAGAAACCGATAATTTCCTATTGATCGGTTTGCACTTTTTCGTCATCTGTTGAAACATTTCAATTGTTGATAACCTTCGCACGTATATTTTTGAGATAACGTTATGCTATCTAAAGTTTTTCGTCATTACTCATCTTTGTAGCCTTTTAATTTTCTAATTTTTGCAGAAGCCCTACATGTAATTTTTAAAAACAATTATAGTGTTTTCAAGTTTTCGAGAAACTTTACAATCTCCTGTTTATCATCTGAACTCCAACCCCATATTCAGAGATGTACTCCACTATTTTTAGCTGTCAGACTTCTTTGATCTTTTGGAGAAACCTAAAGCTTTTTTGTTGTTCCTGTTCCTGAGAACCTTCCTCAAATTCAAATGCCTGAGCATTTGAAGGTGAATTCACTGATAGGACTTACAGACTTACTCTACTGAAAATTGCATCTATAATATTATCCAGGCGGTACTTCTGCTAATGACAAAACTTTCACGAGGTTAAACGCAGTTAACGTCCGAAAGATAGATAGCTTGAAAGAGCAACTAAAACAAAAAACTGGATATCATTATAATGCACATCTGCTTTCCCACTCTGGTGATATAGTTTTTAATAACCTAAGCATGCTCATCAATCTTCACTGGCAGAATGCTCTTTCTTGCTCTTTATAACAATGATAAATTGAGTCCGTGTCTCGTCTTTTCCGATTTTTTCTTTGCTATCTGGGGCCGCCGTCCACGAGCCACGGTGCCGCTGCTTTGTGACGATAAGGTCGTTTGCGTTTTATATGTCATTATTCCCAAGCACTTAACAAGTGCTGTTGCTGACACTGTCTAATTGCTTGCTTGTGGTATTAGTCATGCAAATTAAAGGCTAATGTTTTGTTTGACTGTGTACTACGGTGCACTTTATAGCAACTACACATGTATATAATGACCAAATTACTTCAAAGATCTTTTGTAACTCTAGTTTTATTTCAGTATGTCTTGAAAATAGATATAGATATTTAGTAATATACACTTGTGATTACATGTAGAAAATCTATCCTAATATAGATATCTCTCAACTCAAATTCGATTACAATATGTCTTGGGAATAGATAAAAAACATACATAGTAAGGGAGCATATCTTGATGAGTACCTCCACCATATATAAGTACTTTCTACAATGTCGTGCGCCTTGGGTAGCCAGTAACCAGTTCATAAAGGATTAAAAGCACAAGTTAGACCCCCTGAGGGAAAGCTTAGTTGCGAACATGTACAATATTGAAATTTAACGGATCAGGTCAATTAAACAATAATAATAATCAATAACATAACTAACACCAACATGGTATACGTAAATAAACTGAATTGATCCACAGAAGAATAAATGGGCCCATACAATTGAAAACATCTCTGTATAATAATAATAATAATAATATTTATTCACTCAATGTCCAAAGATAACAAACAATACGAGTATATAAATATAAAATCAAAACAGGCCCAATAGAAGGCATCGCCTGTACATGGACCAATAATTTGAGTTGATACTGTAGAATGCAAATGACAAAAAAGGACAAAAATTAGCTACAGTAGATTATGTATTTAGTTGATGTTCGGATTTATGAGTTTATGAATTTCAGTCCTAGTCCATAGAATGTAGCCACTTTTTTAAATTTCTTTTGAAACAATTTCCGAAACGTAAACCTTTTAAGTCTTTAGGTATAATTTCATAAACATTATGCGCTAAATAGAGATATGATCGCTGCATTATAGATTTATGCGGTTGAGGAACTACTGTGCCACGAATTTTGTACCTGGTATAATGATTATGTTTAATTTTTTGGTCGGTGTTTACAAATTTATGGTAGTGAGTGATACTGTGTAAGAAATAAAGCTGTCTTATATCATACATTCGAACATCTGCGTATAATTTTTCAGTGGGATAAAGTTTCGGTTTTTTAAATATCATTTTTAGAATACTTTTTTGAAAAACATCTAAATTATAGATATGTGAGGAACATGCAGCTCCCCATGCTAATATACCATATGTGAGATGAGGCTCAATCAGTGCATGGTATAATGTTCGAAGATATTTTTCTGTCAATATATTCCCAAGGTATTTAATTTTGTAGGATACAAATCTAACTTTCTTTAAAATATAATTGACATGGATGTCCCATCGTAAGTGAGGATCCAAGACCACTCCAAGGTATTTTATGTTGGGCACTCTATTAATTTGCATTTTTTGATCATTAATGTTGAAGGAGAAATTTGTGTAATTTGGCAGATGTCTAGCATAAGATCCAAATGGTAAAAAATGTGTTTTAGAGTAGTTAATGCTTAATTTTCTACTGTTAAACCACCGAATAATTTTGATAAAATCATTTTCAATTACATTTTTCAGATCAGACCAGTCAGTGCCTTCATATAATAGTGCAGTATCATCTGCAAAACTAGTTATTTTGCCAACACAATTAATTTGGAAAATATCATTTAAATATATATTGAATAACAGCGGACCTAAGACAGTTCCTTGTGGGACACCACACTTAATATACATTTCTTTACTAAATGATCCTGATATCTGCACAGATTGTGGGCGATTTGACAAATAATTTTCGATCAGTGAGTACGCGTTTCCTCTGAAACCAACTCTCTCCAATGCATCTAATAATAATTTGTGATTAACTGTGTCGAAAGCTTTCTTTAAATCAACAGAAATGCAGATTGAAGGGATTCTGTTATCAATATTTTGATGTATTTGATTTACAATTTTAGTAATTGCGTCCGATGTAGCCTTCCCTTTTTCAAAAACCTTTGCACACTGGATATTATTGATATTGGTCTATAGTTGTTAACATCTGTTTTTGTTCCTGATTTATGTATCGGTATTATATTACCTTTTTTAAAATTGAGGGATATATGCCAGATTCAAAGCATTTGTTGATTATGTAAGTGAGTGGTTCTGTTACGTCCTCGGCTATAATTTTCAAATGCTCGCTTTTAATACCCAGGACTTTTCCGATTTTTTAAGGACATAACGGTGGTGTATACTTCACACTGCTCGACTTTATCCAAAATAAATGAATTCAAAGTTCTTTTTGGAGGCTGAGTATTTTGTACATTTGCTTGTAATGGGTGATTTTTTTGCTAGTATCTTTTTGGCAACACTGTTTTTGACAGATGACGCGTGAATCGTGTCTTGTGTCATTGTCAATCTTGTTCAGTTTGGTCTATAGTTGAACCATGAATCGACTTACGAACGAACAACGCTTGCAAATTATTGAATTTTACTATCAAAATTCATGCTCGGTTAAGAGAGTGCATCGAGCACTGCTTCCAATTTATGGGCAATTTGGTCGGCCTACTGAGGGAGCTATTCGGAAGCTTGTGACTAAATTTCGAACCCAGTTTACATTTTTG
The DNA here is from genome assembly GCA_963669975.1 of Acanthoscelides obtectus. NCBI lineage: Eukaryota > Metazoa > Arthropoda > Insecta > Coleoptera > Chrysomelidae > Acanthoscelides > Acanthoscelides obtectus. Next base: position 28,567,272 of record CAVLJG010000010.1, on the reverse strand, counting down.
GACATTAAACCACCAACACGCAGACGTAGAGTGAGGGCTGAAGAAAATATTGCGGCTGTATCCGCCAGTGTTAGTGATGACCGTAAAATGTCGATTCGCCGCCGTTCGCAGCAATTGGGCCTCTGTTACTCCACTATGTGGAAAATTTTGCGACAGGATTTGGGTGTAAAACCTTATAAGATACAGCTGGTGCAAGAATTGAAGCCACACGACCTCCCACAACGTTTCCAATTTGGTGAATGGGCGCTAGCAAAGTTGGAGAAAGATCCACATTTTTATCGAAAAATTGTGTTCAGCGACGAAGCTTATTTCTGCTTGGATGGGTACGTTAACAACCAAAATTGCCGCATCTGGAGTGAAGACGAGCCAGAAGCATTGCAAGAGCTACCAATGCATCCCGAAAAAATCACTGTTTGGTGTGGATTATGGGCCGGTGGCATCATCGGGCCGTACTTCTTCAAAGACGACAATGGCCGGAACGTAACTGTGAATGGCGAGAGCTACCGTGTGATGATAACCAACTTTTTTTGCCAAAAATGGAAGAGCTGGACTTGGCTGACATGTGGTTTCAACAAGACGGTGCCACATGCCACACCGCACACGAAACAATGGCCCTATTGAGAGGCGAGTTCGGTGAACAGTTTATCTCACGTTTGGGCCCCGTCAATTGGCCGCATAGATCGTGTGATTTAACGCCGTTGGACTATCTCTTGTACGGCCATGTTAAGGCTAATGTCTACAGGGATAAACCAGCAACCATTGACGCACTGGAAGCCAATATTGAAGCATTTATTCGTGAGATACCGTCCGATATGTTGGAGAGAGTGTGCCAAAATTGGACCTTGCGCATGGGCCATCTAAAGCGGAGCCGCGCCCAACATTTACATGAAATAATCTTTAAACATTAAATTATATAGACCGTTTTATCACCTCAAATTTTTTGTGTTTTTTTTGAAAATCAAATCCTATACCTCTTAAAAAATCACCCGTTATATTACTTGCTAAATTTTCGCCTATGTCAGTAAAGAATTGTACAAATTCATCGCATATCTGTTGAGTATTTTTTAATACTGTTCCCGATGTTGTATTTAACTCAGTGACACAATCTTTAAATTTTGTTTTCCCAGTAATCTCATCAATAGTTGTCCAAAGCCGCTCAGGATCATTTAAGTTATTATTCAATTTATTTAGGTAATGTTGCCTTGCAAGCTCTATAAATTTATTTTTATATTGGTTGTAGCAGTCGGTAGTCTCTGTAGTTGGCGTTAGTTTCATTACATTATATAGTCTTTCTTTTTCTATTGCCGATGTTATTAATCCTTTGGTAATCCACGCATTTCTGCTTTTTTCTTTGTGACTAACTATTACTTTATTGGTACTAATATCTATCAGTTTTTTTATTTTCTCTATGAACAGTCCCGTTGCTTTGTCTATATTATTTAAAGGAATACCGGTGTATGAAATATGGCTAATAGGTGCGCAGAATTACCGATGCTGGAAGTGTATTAATATACCAACATCAAAGAATTGCGATATACCCCACTCCCCATCCCAGAAAAGTTTTTTTTTCTAAAATGATCAGAACCTAAAGCGACGTTTAAGCGGTTTTTATTTTTTTTTGTTTTTGGCCTTTTTATAAGGCGCCACTGGACATATTTTCATCCAGAAAACATATCTCGTTTACCAATTTTTCCGCGACTAAGGGACTTCCTCGCGCTGTGACGTGGGAAGTAAAAAATCGATCGTTAGAAAGACTCAAGCGCCTCAGACTTAGATAAGGTGATGGGCAAATTACATGCTGACGAGTGTATTTTAATGGTCTGACAAGTTGAGTGTAAAGTAAGAGAGTGAGAGGGTCATGAACTCGCATTAGAAAAGCATCAGTTCGGCATCCTCGAGCGCGACCGATATCTTTATTTAAAAAAAATCAAGGGTAATGGAAAATATATAATCTACCAATTTCAACAAGAAAAAAAGGAAAAATTCTACTGAGACGACTGTAAAGTATTTACTGCACAAAATAAATACGAAAAAATGTTACATTTACGTCAGAAACATTAAAAAATGCCATACGGTTTTTGACTGTCGTCATAGCAAATCAGTCCACAGGAAATCATGGAGAAGGTACCATAATGATTTAACTATCAGCTGAATGATCATTGAATGAAGGTAATCACGCACATTGTTATAAGGTATTCACATATCAATTAAAAGACATAATTTTCAAAGCTAGAGGACAGACGTTTTCTGGGGCGAGTTCCGAATCACACGTTTCTGTTATGTATACATCAACTCAGGCTCAGAGGATGAAGATTCGAAAAAAATATTTTACAATTTTGTTTTTTATCTTCTGTTACTATTTTCTGGGTATACTATTTAACGTATTTGATGATTCAAGAAATATTTTTTCGAATAGCCAGATTAACAACATTCTTCCAAATAGTCGTTGTATGAGTTAGCTCTACTGGGTCCTCTAGCTGAACCGATAATCCGTGACGCGTTCGAGTATTTCAAAATGGCGACTCCTTTTGATTTTTCGAAATTCCGCCATGAAATTGCGTCACGTCCGAATCGTCAGTCTTTCAAATGGGAGCTTCTTCTCGGTACACTTAACATACCTACTGAATGTCTGTCGTGTTCGAATAGATTTTTTTTCAATCCCTCCCATCAAACCGACTGATTCTCCTACCTCCTGGGGCACTTACAAGATAAATGTTATATAACTATCTTTTTATATTATCATATGATCTTTTTCTCTTTGTTCTTACAGGTACCTATCTAGTCTTCAAAATCCAGTAGGTCCCTACAACGTTTAAGTAAAATATCGTTCAATCTGTTGGGCTGCCATTCTAGCAATAATATATGTAAAACTTGTGAGAACATGGAGGAGATATATCCAGTAATAGGTCCTTATACAGTTAATTAAATTCAGTCAGTGATGTGTCTCTAGTGAACGCGGGCCCTGCGTAGTATTTCCCTTAGATCGCTTTATTCTCGTACCTGCTTCGTTAAACTGGGCCCAAAGTGGTTTGAGTGGATGGCTAGTCTAGCACGATCTTTGTTGCAACACATGCGATTTTTTCTCAGTAGATATATTATTCACGGTTGATTATTTCATTTGTAACATGTCATGGTACGTTTGGTACGGCAAGAATTGTAAACAAAGACTCCAAAGCATGTCAGATGAAGCAATAGAGTCCTTTATATGAAGTATAATTATACAGTGTCGTATGCTTTCTGGCTTTAGACAATTTTATGTAAAACCAATCACCATGAGGTAATTCCCTTGGAAGTCGCTCATGCTGAGAGAACGATGTTGGAGAGAGTCTCCGTCAAGAACGCCTCCAGCAAGGTATCATCAAAAACGGTGACCAGATGACTGATGTGATTTTCTACACTTAATTGTGACAAACGCTGTCTCATTGTGAACCCCAATCCGCCAATAAATTTGTTTTTGAGTAAACATTATCGATTTTATAATTTTTTAAAAACCGTCTGACCTTTGTGGCGGAGACCCTGTATAATTGCTCTAAGTTTACACTTTATTTTAAAATGCGAAACAAATGTTCCAAATGCTTGTCAAAGACCTGCATATAGCTAGATTACCAGGGCTTATTTTCCCATAGACTATCTTCGAGACAAATAGTTTTTCGGAAATCATCAAAGAATCAAACAAACAGTCGAATGTTTTGACTGTTTGCTCACGTTTCCGCCACCTTGGTAAGTACAAATTAAAAATGACGTTGACAATATATTTTATATTCACCTATAATCTTTATTTATCTGTCACCTGTCACTCCGAAGAAGGCCTCCGAGGTGGTTGAAACATCTGTAAACAATGCGGTTTAATTTAGTTTTAGAATTTTATCGTCAAGAAAGCTACATGATGAGTTTCAGCTGTTACATAAACCATTCCTCGAATTGCCTAAAGGCTGTCATAGACGCTCATGCTCTCAGACGTTTTAAATTCAAGTAAAGATTGATTTATAAATTCTTCCGCATCACTGCCGTAACGGAGAACTTGAATCGTGCGCTTGACGTTAAACTGTTTATAAACAGGAATTCCGCAACGGTCTCCCACAACGCTGACGCTTGACTTGACAATGTTTTAACTTTCCGTGCTCCCTTTTCAACCAATAAAATGTATCCTGTAAATCAAATGTTTGTTGTGACATGTCAGCTGGCACTTCCTCGTGCTTTTCGCTCTGTGCCACATGACATATTTTTTGTTTCTGTTTTGTAGTCGGCGTGGCTCGCTTATACACACACACACCCCCAACCCCGTGCGGTCCCTCCACCACCCCTGTTCCAAGCAACCTCAAACGCTTGAGGAGTGGGACGAAGAGCAATCTGCTCCTCCATCCTCTCCCGCCCGAAGGCCTGGCGTGGCGCTGCGTGGTTCAGGCGGCTGCGCATTCCCCGAGTGTGTGCTGCCGAACGAGCTAACCCCACTTCCCAATTTTGCCCTTTTTCCCGGAAGCACGTAGTGGACGTTTCTTCCAACTGTCGGTTCTGGACTTTTATGGACGGCCTCTTTCTTGGGGGTCCTGCGCTGGGGGCTTTGACCTAAACCCCGCATTAAGGTTGGTGAGCCTTCGCTCTTTCCTCGTCGACTGGAGGCAGTCAGTCATTTGCTGTTTGTCATTCGTCTCCTGAGGTTAGCCCCGAGTCCGTGCTTGACTCTGGCCACCTCAATCGACAGGCTTCTTTTTGTCCACTTGTTGTACACGGGCTGTTCTTTCCCCTCTTGGGTGTACAACTATTGTCGGTCTTCTTCCCTTTTCTTTGGCCTCATCAGGTGCCAGGGCCAAATTTCTTCTTATTGCAGCTAGCTTTTCGGTCTTTTATGACGCCTTATTGTTCTTGGGTCGTAATCCAAGGCGTCTTTAATCAGTACATTTTGATGTCTTTCGTTCTTTTCAAAGAACTTTCGGGCCCTCTCTCTCATCTGGATTACGACCGGTACCTGTCGTAGTTCGTCATATAGCACTCTGTTAGGTACATACCACGGTGCGTCCACCGCCTCACGGAGTGCTATGTTTTGTTGAGCTTGGAGCCTGTTCTTTATCGTTTCAGAAACGTAGCCCCAAGCTACTGCTGCGTAAGTCATGATTTGGAGCAGCACCATCTGAAACATGATGGTCTTATTCTTTAAGGACACTTTGCTTCTTCTGCCTGTTAAAGGTCTTAGTCCGGAGCGTGCCATCTTCACTTTCTGCGCCTGGCCCTCGACATGGTTCTTCCAAGTGAGTTTTTGCTCTATCTTGACTCCAAGGTATGTGCTGGAGTCCTTCCAGTCGACCTCAACTTTTGCGTCTCTACTCCAGCCTCTCTCCATTCTGGTGGTCGTCACCTTTATTTTGGTTTGAGGTAATCTTCAATTTCTTCGGAGCAGTACCGCTTCAGTCTTCTCAGGGTTGAGGCGGATCTTCCACTTGATGCACCATTCCTCTAGGTTGGTAGTCGCTCGTTGCAGATATTCCGTAACCATGCGGGGTCTCGTGCTTTCTGCTGCATATGCTGTATCGTCCGCATACACATACAGTTGCATTTGTTGAGTCTTCGGGATGTCTGAACTGTCGATTGCATACAGCAGGGGTGATAGAACCGCTCCCTGCGGTACTCCTGACTCCACAGTCCTCGTCGTCGAAGTTGCTTTACCAATCCTAATTCGGAATGGCGTGGCTCGCTTTCAGATTGTTTGCTATATTATACTAAGGGCCGATTGCACCACTTGACAAACCGTTATTCTGCACCAATAGGGTACGAGTACTAAACAGTCCCTCAAATATACCCAATCAGCCTCAAGATTTGTCCGTCAATTTTTTGGCAGCAAATAGCATCAAAGTAGTCAAAACCAAACACTGTAAAACATGAAGTGACAGCTTTCAATTGAAATGTTTTCAGTTTATTTAATATTATGAAATTATATAAAACTGAGCCAAAATTTAAAAAAATGCTTGATGGCTGAGTAAAATCCATTTTTTTCAGTTTAGCTGAAGGTTTCTCCATGTTTATTGCAACTTTTGTAATCCATATGTGATTATATTAACTCAACACCACCTACTGGGTGTTCATAGTTTATCCTACCTTTGCAAACTTGCAAATTCTTACATGAAAAAGCCTTTTCCCTCAAATTTTTGTTAGGTGTTGCGTCAACATTCTAAAGCAAAAATGTGTCAACTGTTACACTACTAAGGCATACAAGATGTACGTATGGTATATGGCGTTACTAGACGAAAAAGTTGTATTTACACCAGATATTCCCATTATTGTCATTCGCACGCCAGACAACTTAAAACAAGACAACCTTGCAGATACTTCCAACAAAAATCTAGGAGTTCTGCCTTGTTTCAAATATGTTTAACTTTCGAACATCGGTATATATCTTTAATTAAGCTTCCTATGGCAGCTGCTTCATCAAAAAGTCGTGTATACCGTTACTTTAACAACCGTATTACCATCCACTATTATACCGGGAACATGATTTTCGGTTTCATTGTTGCTATATTTTGCACGGAATGATAAACTAAAACCATGCTTTATTGTTGGTAGTTATTGCCATAATCACTTGCATGAACTGCCATTTATTTCACATAATAGGCGAGTGGAATTATCAGCAAAAAAAGGAACAATTAATTTGGCTTCTGTGCGACCATAATTATTACTGCATGAAGTTAATAAGAGGAAACCTGCTGATGTAATCACTAATGGTATTAACGCTTTTGCACATAGCATTTATGAGTTGTTATACATTCCATTACTTGATACCAGAGTTATAATTAAAATAAATGTACGCAAGGTGTAGTGGAACGGTATCTATAAAATAATACTTATCTTTCTAGAGCTAGATACTGTATTATCTACTCAGGTTTTACCGCATAGAAAAGAAGTATAACCATGGTACGCGTCCATATATTTTTCGCACTGGTTCAGACGTAAAGAAAGGACTGAGCAATTTATGATTTTCTGAAAGTAGTACAAACTAATTTGATGTACCTATTAAAGTCCACTTTAAGCTTTAAATCAATAAATCACCAAAACTACCGAACTGGAGCTCATGTATTTTACATCACTATAAAGGGAATTGAAAGACCTTTAAAATAAGGTATCACTCGACCCCCCTTTCCATTTAAGATTTTAGGGGTGGTGTCACCCCCGCCCAGGGGGCTGCACGTGTTAACGTGAGTTTTTTTCAAACTTGTGTCCCTCTCGAAAACAAAATCGACGGGTCTGAACGTTTTTCCAAAAAAAAACTGAGCTGCCAATAAATGCGTCTGTTTCGTTTTCGTTGCGCCACCCTGTAGGTGTATATGTTATTTGACATATTATTAGTTTAACTTAGCAAGTAAGAAAACATGCTGCTTTTAGTTTAATTGTATAATTATTTTTGTTAAATGTAATTATTAAATGTAGTCATATAATTATTGGACATTGAAAAGGTTTAGTTTTGCTATATAATATATAAAATTATTATTATTATTATTATTATATGTGATTTTCAATATGAATAAATTATATCAAAATAAAATAAAATTTTGCATTCTACGTTGTTCATTTAAAATCATAATACAATCCGATTATGAAGACGAAAGAAGGCAGTTAATTTGTTTTTTCAGAAAACAAAAACAGTAAATCAGGTGTTACTCCTTCTTGACTTACAACAATTAAATACCTAGTGTTTAATTTAGGCCTTATCAACAATTATGATCCAAAATCAAATTTAAATGACTCTCTATAAAGTCATGTAACTTTGCAATATTCATTCACTTTTGTTCTGCCGTAATAATTCTATTTATTTAGGTCAAAATTCCGTTTGCGAAACGGGACTGTATAAGGGTTTGCAAAGTACAAGTAGTCCAAGAACTGAACACTTGAAACGTGAAATCGAAGTTGTTATTCAATATGAAAAGCAAGTGGTTATAGCGGTGTTTATAGACTTAAGAAAGGCATTTGATGTGGTAGATATCAAGATATTATTGAATAAGTTACAAAATATGGGATTTAGGTGTACAATGTAGGTTTTGATTAAAACTTATTTACTGAATAGGAAACATTATGTGAAAATTGATGAAACAAATAGTAGGTGGTTATCTAGTGAATTTGGTGTCCCCAGAGCTCTTGGAGCTACTACTATACTCTCTATATGTTCTAAATCTAAAGAGAGCTTGTCTGTATGCAAGATATTTCACTTCTGCTGACGACACAGTTCTTCTCGATAAAGGAAATCATGAGCAGGCTCTTCCTGATGAAGTTAATTTAGATCTTGCTCTTTACTGTAAATGGCTGGATTCCAATAAACGGAAGAGCAACATCGATAGAACAAAATATCCATTTTTTTAACAGAAGAGTAAAATAAATGAAACCTTTTGCATAAGAATAAATAACGTCAAAGTAGAAAAAGTATCAAGCATCAAATACCCGGGCTTAATTACAGATGAGAATTTAAATTGGTCTGGTCACATTAAAAAAAATTGTATAAGACAACGTCGATGATAGCTCATTTGTACCGAAGCAGATACTACTTAACTACAAAGAGCAGAATAAGTATTTGAATGCATTTTTCTTGGCACACTTTAGATATCTGTTACCTATTTCAGGAATATGTGGTAAAACTGAATTTCATACCGCAGAAGTGCAGCAAAATAGAATATTAATAACTATGACTTGCCAACATGGATAATATTTACACAGAACTGAATATAATACAATAATTCTGATCACACATGATGTACATGACCATGAAACATCACATAATAATCCCGGATTCCTACTAGAACTAATATAGGATTGAATAACCCTAAGACTGATGCAGTAAAAACAATAATCTACCAAATAGTGTAAAGAATGTACATTTATTCAGAAATTATGTAAAATTCACTTGAATCGTTGAACTTGTTAAAATTCGCACTAAATATTGTTCTTGAAGTAAGTGAGAAGAACTTCATTTACTATGAAATTTGTAGAAATCGACTGCTAAGTATAGTTTCTTTTAAAGAAAGACGTTTCTGCCCAAACAATAATCGCATACGCGGGTGGTCCCAGAAGTACCCGACCCAACGAAGAAAACACAAAAATTTTGTAAAAAGATGTATTTATTTTTCAACACAATCTCCTTTGAGCTCTATACACTTTTCCCAGCGATGCTCAATAAGTTCGATACCCTATTTATAATAAGAACTATGTTGCTCCTCAAAATAGCCATTAGCTGCCGACATCACTTCTTCATCGTTGGAAAATCTTCGATCACTGAGCCATTTTTTCAAGTTTGGAAACAGAAAATAATCCGAGGGGGCTAAATCTGGTGAATAGGGTGCATGAGGTAGCAATTCAAACTTTAATTCGTTAATTTTTTTCCATTGCAATAACGGATTTGTGAGCTGGTGCATTGTCTTGATGAAACAACACTTTCTTCTTAACCAAATGCGGCCATTTTTGCCTGATTTCATCGCTCAAAAGTTGCAATAAGTTCGCATAATACTCGCCGTTGATAGTTTTACCCTTTTCAAGATAGTCAATGAAAATTATCACACGCGCATCCCAAAAAACCTACGCCATAACCTTGCCTGCAGATGAAATGGTCTTCGCCTTGTTTGGAGCCGGTTGTCCCTATTGGGTCCATTGTTTTGACTGTTCTTTTGTCTCGGGTGTGGAGTGATGGACCCATGTTTCATCCATGGTTATGAAACGACTCAAAAAGTCTGCTTTGTTGCTGTGAAACTTCGCTACACACTCAATTGAAACATCTTAACGACACTGTTTTTGCTCGATTGTGAGCAGTCGCAGTACCCATCTTACACACAGCTTTCTCATGTCCAAATTTTCAGATAATATGCGATGAACCGCACTTTTTGAAATGCCTATGTCTGCTAGCTCGCGCACTTTCAGTCGACGATCATTCAGAACCGCTTTGTGCATTTTCTTCACCATTTCTGGAGTCGTCACCTCATTTGGTCGACCACTGCGATGCTCGTCTTAACAGGTCATACGGCCTCGTTTAAACTCTGCTACCCAATATTTTACTGTTGTAAACGAAGGAGCAGACTCACCCAGAGCAGAATCCAGTTCAGCTTTTACATTGGTTGGGTTGAGGCCTTTGAAATAAAAGTATAATAAAAGTACCACATAACGATCATAAATTCACTGAAAACGTTCAGTATTGATGGCTGCCAAACAAATACTAAACAACGTAGCGTCTTCAAACTTGACACATATGCTTTATAGGTTGCATACTTCCTAATACAATGATATTTTTCAAACAACCCTCGTAAGCTATTGTTGAGCTAGCCGTGGCAGTCAGTTGAATGATACTGTTCTTATTTTCCAATATCAAGGTTCAAGCTCTGTCCAGTAAAACTAGACATTTTATTATAACCGATTCAAATTCCAAACTTCAAATGACCCACACTATATCTCCTACGTGGCCTGATAACAAATGTGTTGCTTTATGCGAATGCGAATCTGACGTTCTTATGAGGCTGAGAAAAAATTAAGTATAATACAGATTTTGCGGATGTATAACAAACAGTATTTCTCGTGCTTTCATATGCGAACCATGGTACAAAGCCAAATATTTCGACGGCGTTTCACCGTTACTTCTTCCATCTTCCGGTCGTGGCCGGTTCGTACCTGCAGGAAGTCCCGCCTATGCAATAATATATATTCATAGCGAGGATTACCTAAAATGAAATAAACATTTGAAATGCATGCGCCGCGTCGCCCCGTACAGCAGTGTCCCTCATAAATATTAATTCCGAACAGTGAGCCACATAAATTTTGGATCAACATTGTTTTTAATTTAGTTTTACATTTGCATTTCACAAACATAAATGTTTATTAAAATTTTATTGTTGGCATTTCGGACTAATTTTAATGGACTATGCTATAACAGCATTTATGGCGTATCGAAATGTTGGTGGCAGAATCTAAACCAGTGGAGCACCTTAGGGGGGCCAGAACTACAAGTACCGTCTACAACGAAAGAATTGAAGATGGCCTCTGGTATGACCTTCCTCAGTTGCGTTTAAAGACTGACTTGCACGTATCTGTTTAAACATGATCAAGCATTCAGCGCCATTCCCTGAACCATTCTGATAATATTTTTCTGACCGAAAATGTGTAAGGAGCGAGCTTCTTTATTGGGGCAAATTTTAATCTTAGCTGAAATGAAGGTATAGCTGCACTGGTTCTGGTTCAATTTATTATATACTAAGTGACATATAAATCCGAACAACCAGTTTGAATGGTTTTATTTTAATAAAATTTTGTATAAGTAGGTACTTAATGAAGCATAATAAGTAAATGATAAAAATTTCAAACTGATTGCACTGCTTTAAAGCCCTTTGACCTTTAATAATGTGTGGATGCACCCTGATGTGCTACGCATTCTCCAACGCGCCTAGGCATGCTTCTGATCAGGTGGTCAATGTCCTCCTGTGGTATCTCATTCCAGGCAACCACCAACTCCTCTCGAAGTGCTTCTAGAGTCTGAGGAGAACGTTGCAAATTGAGCAATCTCCTACCCATCATATCCCACACGTGCTCAATTGGGGATAAGTCGGGAGATCTTGGTGGCCATGGTAACAATGTGACATCATTATATTGAAAGAAGTCTATTGTGACTCTTGCAACATGTGGTCGGCATTATCTTGTTGGAAAGTTGGATCTGCCAGGGTGTCAAGATAGGGTAAAAGATGGGGTTCTAGAACTTCGTGGATATAACGCTGCGCGTTGATGTTACCTCTGATGAAGATTAAAGGTGACCTGGAACCATAAGCTATAGCACCCCAAACCATAACTCCAACAGTGTGATGAACATGTCTTTCAACAAAAAACTGTGGATTCCTCCTTACACCACGTCGCCTTCTAACCCTGGCACGACCATCGTGCATGCCTAAACAAAATCGAGACTCGTCACTAAAGACAATACTGTTCCATTCCTGATCCCAGAGTGACCGTTGTCTGCACCACTCAAGGCGATTACGTCGGTGTTCTCGAGTTAAATGGAGGACCCAGTGTGGCCGGTATGAAAACAAGCCAAAACTTCTCATTCGTCGGTAAACACTTCGCATGCCAATAGGTCTTCCGTGTTCTGCAAACCATTCATTTGCAATGGACCTGGTAGTGGAGAAACGGTCCCTTAAGGCCAATAATCTTAGGCGGCGATCTTCACGGTCTGTTGTTCTACGGCGGCGTCCAGTGCCCCTTGCTCTTTGCGTACGGCCTTCTCGACGCGATGCCTGACAACACCTAACCACTTCTTTGCACTCTAACTGCAATTGCCCGAAAAGAAAGTCCAGCTTCCCGAAGTCCCACTATACGGCCCCTATCAAACTCACTAAGTTGACGAAATCGTACAGGTCTCCGTACTCTAGGCATCGTAACCGATCGTAAAGGATGTCAAGAACCAAAATCCGCCAACGTTGATTCTTTACTGCGGCTGAAATATTCATTTTTAGAGCGTTAGTGAATTAAAAAAAAGCAGTATAAAAACCGGAATGTCCAACTGATAAGGCTGAATTTTTTTTCACTTTGTGCTATCAGATTTTTCAAACTTCGGCATTTTGTTCATTGAATCGCCTATAGCTAAACCATCAATCATCAAAACGCTATAGTATGATATCGCTACCTTCTTCTCATACGTAAGCTTCTATCAATATGTAATAAAACGTGCAAGCATTCCATTTATGAAAGAATGTGAAAATTTCTCAACTTTGAATGGTTTATTACACATTGAGATAGATCCTTCTAAAAGAAAGGGATTTGCTATTGACCAGAGCTTTTTGATGATTAGCTGTTGAGATTCGGTATACAAAAAACGCTTAATCTTGACAGTCTGCCAGTCCGCCATACTTGATGATAGTGTTTTTAGAGGATTTTAAGAAGATTCCAAATTACTCATGTTAAAAATTGTTCCAAGATGGCTCTCACGCCATGTGCGACTATGACTTTTATGTTCAGATGCTATTCACGCATCAAATTCATCACACCAAATGACTCTCCATAAAATGTCACAGATTTTTCTTAGTCATTTTATTCTCAATGTTAATATTATGTTATATATAAATTATGCGATTATCCCATGTACGAGCCCCTTCCCACTGCATTTTGCCCACTTCAAGATTTGTACCAAAATATGCCTTTATAAACTAAACATGACGAAACTATTTACTTCTAAAACAATTTATTTTCTCAAAAACATTTTAGATACACTCTAGTCGTAAAAAATACATATTTGAAATCGCTTAGACCTATACCTAATAGAACATCTGAACAAATAAACAATGTGCGACAAAATGCGCGAAGTTAACAAAGCAACAATTGAAAGATTACCATTGGATAACATCACCTTTATGTTTTATTACGGTTGAAATTCTTTGGGGAATAGTGTTAACCAAGTTTTGACAAAAATTTGGTGTAAAATAATCCCATATTTCTTGAAGCTTTTGTCTCAGTTCGGTGATTGTACGAGCAGGATGTTGTCGTAGAACCTTTTTCATCTCGTGCCACAAAGTTTCAATAGGTGAAAGATCTGGACTGCTAGAAACCCATTTAAAAAGTGGTACATTATTTTCTTCCATCCATTTTATAGCTTTTTTGAGGTATGACACGCTGCACCATCTTGCTGAAACACAAAATCTTGGCCGGATTTCAAACATTCTTCCATCACTGGTAAAAGCAATTCTTCTAAAATTGCCAAATATTTGTTTGTGTCCACATTTCCATAAATAAAATGAAGTTTTCCTACTCCTTTTGGTGACATACTGCCCCAGACCATAATGGATGCTGGAAATTTCACTTTTCTCTTCAGACAGTCAACATGGAATGCTTCATTTTTTCATCACTCCATTGTATTGCACACCATCGTTGAGGCCGATTTTTCTTTTGCAGTGGAGTTAATAGTGGCTTTTCTTTGGCCTATAAACAGGTTTTGTAACTTTAGGGTTTTTACTTCACTTTTTTTTCTAAGATAACTTACCTTGCAAGTGCTAAATCCCAGTTTGTTGGCCTCTATATGAGTTGTGGACCTCGAGATTCTCCTTTCAACAGCGTCACTCCACAGAGCACTTAATTGTAAATAATTGGCATGCCTGTTTTTCACGATTATTCTTCTTAAAGCTCTTCGGTCGGCATTTGTGATATTACTTTTTTTCATATATCGTGGCTTAATATTAACTGAACCAGTTACGTTGTATCTTCTAACAATATTTCTCACACTGTACCGCGATAAGTCTAACAAAGTAGCAATTTCTGAGTTTGACTTCCCAGAATTAAAAAATTTAATTATCAATAACCTAATTTTCTCACTAATAACCTTTCACCTACCCATTTTGAAAATCTTAACTAACCAAAACTATCTTAAACGTATTCTGACAGCTGTGATTAATAAAAACAATTGTCATGGCTTTTATTTTTCACAGCCACCTATGCGTTATAGACTTATTTTGCATTGAAATGAAAATAGGTTGATATGCTGTAATTGCAACATGTGTTATTTTCATGCTGCAAATTTTATTAGGGAATGATAAAGTTGGTGTTTTCTACTACATATTATCAAAATATTCATTGTTAATATTTTAAACCTATAACGCCCTGCTACATTTTTATATTATTTGTGTTTGATAAGAAAAAAACTAAGATTTCAATAGTTGGGCCAACTGAAGTCACTAAGATGTTTCACTGCCAAACATATGGCCTGGTGTTTTTACCATTAACCTGAATGATATTCAGTTTCGGGTATACTTGTTTCAGTTCTAAGATTACGATGCACGCCTCTGCAGTTTGCATCGATATTTGTGTCAAACGCAGTGTTGTGGGGAAGGAAAGCAAAATTGAAAAACGCAATACTATATGAGTGCAAAATGATTTTGCTGTAATAATAAATACTTGAACAGGGTGTAAATGAAAATTTCATATGCGAATGCACCAATATGAATATAACAAAAGTTCTGGATACGCAGAATTCCGCTTTGTTTTAATCATCAACGCAAATATACATATCTGCATTTCGTAAATAGTCCTAGTCTGCTTTTTCAATACTTTTCAGAAGAATTTGGCAAGTTATGTTGGTATCATTTATGCCGAAAGGTGAAAAATAGCCTTTGTCTAATTAGTCTCAATCTCCAATTTTTAGCCGTACATTTTGTCCAAGGTAAGGATAAAACAATGTTTGTTGAACAAGGGAAAAGTTACCGGAAAATACCTCTCTCATGAAGTTTACAGAATTGGACAAACTTTTTATTATCCTTATCATCTAAAAAAACAAAGATCTTATCTCTGTGGGCAAAAAATGTCCTTATCTTCGGATTTTGGGATATAATAGTAAAAAATAAAAATTTCATAAATTTAACTAAGACCGTCAGTGTCTGTTTTTTGTCTCACTAAATTACTATGCAAAAGTGATTTTCAATTTTCTGCATAGTAATGCAGTAAAAAACTAGTCAGTGAATTCATCAGTCTAAGACCCTAAGCAGTTCCCATCTTGCCTTATTGTTCGTGACCGCTCCTCGTATACAATACCTCTTTCGACGAATAGTTCGTCATTCCTGCTCAGAGTCAGTTATTTTAATACTTCAGACTCTGATATCTCACATTTTATTCATTTTGATTTGTTTTTATTTATGTATTATGTAACGTATGGAATGCATAACATCCCCACTGACGTGTTGGTTGCAATACTCATTTGGTAAGGTTGCTCTTTCCCATTTTCTAGTCATTTTTAAATAAATTCGTTGTTTTTTAACCTTCTTTCACTTTGTTTCTTGTTTTGGGTCACCAACTCCAATAAAAGTAATGTGAGTGTTTCTATTTGTACCTGCATCCATCGTCGTTTTTTTTTTGTTTGTATGGTACTGATTTGAATATCTTAGTACATAACAATATAACATATTACTTTATTTGTTATTTTTGTATTTTGAAGAGATTTATTTTTCGCATTTTATAGCCCTGAAGAAAACATCAAGAAATATAACTTCAGTCATATTTCACTTCACAAAGGTGTCTGCCTCAATTTTAAGAGCCTCACGTGGTTGGAATTCATATTTTGCAACGTTTTCTCATTCAAAATATATTGTAAGTTCAACGGTTCCCGAAATCATAATATTACTTTACACTTTCCTTGGATATACTCATTGTCATATATGAATAAATCTGTATTTCAAAAAAGTACCATCAAAATGGGGACCAATGATTGACCACTAAATGAAACCAGGTATGCTTGAACTACATTTCGCACACTAAGGGCCGATTTCACCAACATTAATATTATGGACCATTCCATCCAATTCCTCATCTTCCTTTACGTCATAATAGTAATCATTTATTAATTTATGGGTGAATGAATTTCTTCAAAGCAATAAAAACATTATGTCCTCTCCATCCTAAAACACAGATAATATGTGTTAGACGTGTCAATCCCTACCTCTCCCTGATGCATAATGCAATTACTATGGACATAGACAAAAAATTATGAAAAATGTTTCACAGATAATTGCTTTAAGTCAAAAAATCAAAAAACTAGTAATGTTTATTGTTTGTCTATTTTTCTTTTTTGACTGGCGGGGATATCTATCTAACACTCGCAGGGTTGCCAAGTCTAACGACGATCACGTCCCGTAGTGGAGGGTGCGAAATAAATCTTTTACATTTGCTCGTTTTGTACAATTTATTTGAAAATGATGAATGATATGTCTGATTTGGCAGGGTAATGTCGCAGTTAAATGGCAGTCACTCTTTCTGACACAGTCCGGATCGAAAGACGACGATACTCGTGAAATGTATTGATACTTCTAAATATAGGATCGTATCGAACATCCCTACTGTCAAGATGTATAACCCAAGGTACCGAGGGAGCTATATTGCGGCGTCATGGAAATAATTTTAAATTTTCATTTGCATTTTTTCAAGTGTTGTGCAATGATTTTGGGAAAAATGTCGCGAATAGTCTTATAGAGCATAGTAGAGTATATTTCAACAGTTGGCGGAACTTACTCCACTGGGACCAGGAGGGTGAAACGGGGTATTAATGCACAATCTGGCAACCCTATCGCACCCTCACAAAATGGCCGCTGACAACCACACAAGTCACCGTGTTGTCATTGAGTAGCATGGAATTAAACCTTCAGAGTGTAATATGTTTTGTGACTGGTACCAAGAGTTGACAGATCCCACACATGTGTCACTCCTTGAAATGCAATTATCAGTTGTATTCAAATAATGTCTAATATAAATATAACCTAGAATTTGTAGTCGTGAAAAAAGGAAAATATGGCAAATTTGTAGTGTTTTTGCAGGTTTTAGGTTTGATGGTAGCTTTAAGGCGCTTATTTGGGAATTTATTAGTCGCTGTGAATATAGTGTGGATGTTTGTTCAGTTCCTGAACAACGAAAAATATTCAACTTTATGGATGTATGGATATCAAAAAACCTGAATGGTTTTGTGGGAATATCAATATAAGGTGCCATAATGGTTCTGACGAACGGCAAGTAAATGAATGAATGTTTGGAAACGAGCAATATCTTTTGGTAGAGCCTGTCATCAAGTAGGTGCTCAATGGCTATCTGCAAGAGGTTTATAGGAAAAAACACCCACTATCACCTATCAATTGAAGAAAATAATATAAACCTGAATAAAAAATCAACAATAGTAATTAAAACATGAATTTAATTCAAAAATTAAACAGTTTTTAAAATTTTGACTGAATTATATGTAAATTCTTAATATTCAATAAGCTGGTGATGTTTCAATGACAAGTTGTCATCTCATACTTTGACAGTACTTTGTTTTCAACATTTCATAGCTATTGGTTGCTAAAAATTTTTGATTGGAACTTGAAGCTCATTCGCTGTATCTGACGGTCTGTTACCCTATAGGGGGAGAATAAGGGACTTTTGTTGGTGAAGTTGGCCCTAAGGTGGCCTTCTTAAAAGTACAACTCACGTTAAGTGATTCGAGCATATTTGGTTTCATTCGACGGCCATCGAACCCTATCAGCATCAAGAACCACGTGATAGGCTTCAGTTGTTACAATAACTATTCAAATATCTTAACATTGGTAAATAAATCCCCAGACAATTTGGATATGAGGGAATTGGAAAACAAGAACTTGCACCAATTCAACAAATTTCCAGTATCGATCTAAAGATATTTTCCCCGTTAAACCAACCATCCATCGCAATCGCTGTCCACCAGGCGAGACAGTTCCAGCAATCAATTAACCATTGAAAAAAGTCAATAATTACGTTCCGCGTCGAACATATTCCGGTGCACAGCATGCCTCGGCGTTAGCCAACGATGTCTCAAAACTAGACGATAGAGAAGCCTAGCTCTGTCAAGGAGGGGGCACACACCTTACGAAAATCAGTTCCCGGTGAAGTTTGCGCAAACTTTGAGAATAATCTGTCCAGAGCATCCTGATCGAAAGTTCTCCTGGGCTCTTAAGAGTCCTATAAAGCGTTTCCGTGATGCACAGGGAGTCCCAAGCATGCGAGAACGGAACGTAGTAAATAAAAACTTATCAAAAAACTATTGATTGATAATACTATACGTGCTATCCAAGGAAACATTTCCAAAATACTTGCAACTCTACAGGATGTCCAAATTTTGTCCCACATCTAACACATTTGTTCTAAAAGATCATGGCTCATTGTGGATATTTCAACGTGGAATGTTCCACTTCTTTATTTCCGATATCACGACACTGAAGGTTATGGTCGTGATCAAATCTGCAAAATTCCAACTACCTACGTTTTCCTTTTATCAGTATATTAATCTATATGCCTGAACTAATGCAAACTCTCAAGACAGCTGAGTTGTCAAACTTTGGTGTTTTCTTAGATAAAATACCCAATAGCCCAATAACTAATCAAGACCCTTAAGTAGATTGTATAAATACAGTGGACCCCCGATAATCCGGCCCCTGTCTAATTCGGCGCCCACTGTCTTCCGACATGTCTTTGAATATGTATTACATACATACGTATTTGACAATCTTCGCTAACGTAAGTCACGCAGGTTTGAACAGGTTACAACTTGTACACGCCACCGCTATCGTGCTCGACACGTAAGCATTGTTTTACTTAGTTTGAATTTGACTACTGGTGATAGCGGTACGGCCTAGCGAGCGTTAACTGTTTACTATTTATTCATTGTGTATTAAGTATAGTACCTAGTAATGTCATCACAAACTCAGAAGCGAAAACACAAAATATTGACAATTAATGAAAAATGTGATATTTTAGACCGCTTAAATCGTAATGAAACTTTCAGTAGTTTAGCAAGTGAATACGGCGTAGGCCGATCTACAATCTATGACATTAAGGGAAACCACGAGAAGATCAAGAGGTTCGTGTCAACTACTGGCTGCGGGCCAGGCAAGAGACAGACACTCAAGAAAGCTGAACATCCAGAAGTGGAAGAAGCTTTGTACATGTGGTTTCTTCAGAAAAGAAATAGGCATGCACCAATTTCAGGACCAATGTTGGCCATGAAAGCTAAGTTTTTTCATAAGGAAATAACAAAAAAATATGATTTTGTGGCCAGCAGAGGATGTCTAGAACGTTTTAAAAGTCGTCATGGCATACGTTTAATGACTATTGCAGGAGAGAAACTTTCTAACGATGCCACCTGCATAGACCCCTTTAAATTAAGATTTTTGCAAAAGGTGAACGATTTAAATCTTGACCCATCACAGGTGCACAATGAAGACGAATCAGGGCTTTTTTGGCGTCTGATGCCTAACAAAACTTTCGTTTCTTGTAACGAAAAATCCGTACCTGGACGAAAAGTAAGTAAAAATCGAGTAACCATACTACCATGTGCTAACGCTGCGGGCACACACATTCGCTTAACATGATGGTCATTCCAAAACATTGATTTACCTGTACACTATCACGGACAAAAAAGTGCATGGATGACAAAAGTCCTTTTCAAAGAGTGGTTTGATGAATGCTTCGTACCTGAAGTTAGAAAATGGTTAAAAGATCATAATTTTCCTCAAAAAGTGTTGTTGCTTCTTGATAACGCTCCCGGTCATCCGTCTGAAGAAGAACTAACAACTGAGGATAAATGCATCACTGCGATGTTTCTTCCGCCAAATTGCACTGCACTGATTCAACTAGTGGACCAGAACATCATTCAGTTTGTCAAGCAAGACTATAAGAAAAACTTACTTCTGAGAGCCGTATCAAAAGACCAACCAATAGAAACAACTTTAAAAGAATTTAATATGAAAGACTTGGTTTTTGCTTTGTCAGTCGTGGAATGCGTTACCGTCATCAACTATCAAATCGTCTTGGAAAAAGTTATGGCCAGCCACTCCTAGCAACGTTCCACAAATCAGTGTTACTTCGGAAGTTATAGAACAAGCTGCTACTGAAACACAGATAAGTCCGGAAGATTTGGAAATCTGGTGCCGTGGAATGGATAAAGAGGAAAATGTTTTTCATGAAATGTGTAACGAAGAGATTATAAAGGAGGTTTCTAATTATACAACAAACAATCAGGAAAATAACGACGACGTGATTGCAACTGCTCCACAAGTTACAGCACAATACGCAATTAACGCCTTTGAGCTAGGTTTACAATGGGCTGAAGAGAATGGTACATCCTACAACGAACTGTTACTTTTGAGAAGACTGAGGGACAAAGCTCTGATCTCGCGTTATAACAACCTTAAACAAAAATGAATTGATGAATATTTCCAAGCTTCATAATTTGATAAATTCATTAATGATTTTGATTAATAATGCTTGATTATTTTGGTACATATGTATGTGCATTTATGCTTAATGTTATAATAAAACGTAAGCTCTCTATTGTAATTTAACTTACTAAATTCGACATACATAAACTATGTATGATTTGTACTTCAAAGTACATACATATACCTAACATATATAATCTTACCACTGGATATGTAATTTGTCGGATTTCAAGGTGCTGTTTTGTAAAAAATTCCGGACTATAGGGGGTCTTAGGCAGCTCTATAATCCGGCAAATTCGATAGTCCGACACTGCCCTGCATAATGTGTGTCGGATTACCGGAGGTCCACTGTATTCTTATTTCAATAGGGCCTATCCGAGTGTGTCACAAAGAGTATAAACTTCCATTTCAAACAAATATAGTTTACGTGGGACAAAATTGGGGCACCCTTTATAATTGTGTTTCAGAAATGCGCCCTGGGATACCATGTATGAATAGTTTTCGTTGGTAAGTTTTTATTTACGAGCAGTACTCCGTTCTCGCATGCTTGGAACTCCTTCTATATAATGGAAACGTTTCATAGGTTTGTTAAGTGTCCATGAGAACTTTTTCAGGATGCTCCGAAGATCTAATTCCCAATGATTGAGCAAGATTTACCGAGGTCTGAATTGCATAAAGTTTGTGCCCTATCCTTTTCGGGTGATTTAATTGTCCAGCATCGATAGAAGAATCGCTCCTTGAGTAATTCGGTGGAGAAAATGCGAAAGTTTCACCATCGCATAATATTTGACGATATGAGAGACCTTGGAACATATTATTTTGCCGGAAGTGGATGCATTCACAAATTTATTTGACAAACATCAAAACAAGGTCACAAGCTTTCAGAAAAGGTAACAGAACACTTTCTACGTTGTTTGTTTTACCACGTTGTTTTTATAAGTATACTTCCAGGTATCCGATGAATGGAATACAGAGACGTATTAGAAGAAATTGGACTAGTTGACTTTGCTCTAGTAGTAGTATAGTGACGTGAAACTTCATGCAAAAACGTTTGATATCTTCAACCCTCAGCCATGCATGTCTTTGAGATAAAAGGGGATACAAAATGGTCGTCGTCAGAATGTAAAATTGATAACAGGCATCTTCTAGCAACTGTTTATAAATGATATATATTATTATACTCAGTTTACCAATTAGGCTCGAATCTCAGCACCCCAATTAACCTATACTGCCGGACTTAGGTAAAAGGCAGTAAAGTCTGAAAGTCGAAGTCTGGGAAAATGGAGTTCAAAATTGTGGATTTGTTCTAACTAAATAAATTGTATTATTACGTCACAACAAAATTGAATCAACATTGCAAAGTAACATGAGTCATTTAAATGTGATTCGAATCAATAATTGTTGTCGAGACCTAAAATAAGTGACATTCTATCTTTAATTGTCGAAAGTTAAAAAGCAGTAATAGGTGATTCACTACTTTTATACTCTTCAAAAACAAATGTCCTACTGCCTCGTGTCATAGTCGTCATAATAAATCTATCTTATACTTTCAAAGGAAAAAGGGAATATCGCACTACTTTATTTTATTTAAATATGATTTATTCATATTGAAATTCGCATAAATAGCACAAAATTTACACAATTGTATCTTGAAGAGAGTATAAGTAACCGAATCAATTTTGCACCTACTGTAGCTCAGCAAGTTCTGTAGTAACGAGATTTTGCAATACAAGTTTAACAAAGAATTGTGAAAACTTGGTTATTAAGAAAATTGAAATATACTAAGTGACATATAAATTCGAACACCCAGTTTAAATGGTTTTATTTTAATAAAATTTTGTATAAGTACTTAATGAAGCATAATAAGTAAATGATAAAAATTTCAAAATGATTGCACTGCTTTAAAGCCCTTTGACCTTTAATAATGTGTGGATGCACCCTAATGTGCTACGCATCCTCCAACGCGCCTAGGCATCCTTCTGATCAGGTGGTCAATGTCCTCCTGTGGTATATCATTCCAGGCAACCACCAACTCCTCTCGAAGTGCTTCTAGAGTCTGAGGAGGACGTTGCAAATTGAGCAATCTCCTACCCATCATATCCCACACGTGCTCAATTGGGGATAAGTCGGGAGATCTTGGTGGCCATGGTAACAATGTGACATCATTATGTTGAAAGAAGTCTATTGTGACTCTTGCAACATGTGGTCGGGGATTATCTTGTTGGAAAGTTGGATCTGTCAGGGTGTCAAGATGGGGTTCTAGAACTTCGTGGATATAACGCTGCGCGTTCATGTTACCTCTGATGAAGATTAAAGGTGACCTGGAACCATAAGCTATAGCACCCTAAACCATAACTCCAACAGTGTGATGAACATGTCTTTCAACAAAAAACTGTGGATTCCTCCTTTCACCACGTCGCCTTCTAACCCTGGCACGACCATCGTGCATGCCTAAACAAAATCGAGACTCGTCACTAAAGACAATACTGTTCCATTCCTGATCGCAGAGTGACCGTTGTCTGCACCACTCAAGGCGATTACGTCGGTGTTCTCGAGTTAAAGGGAGGACCCAGTGTGGCCGGTATGAAAACAAGCCAAAACTTCTCATTCGTCGGTAAACACTTCGCATGCCAATAGGTCTTCCCTGTTCTGCAAACCATTCAATTGCAATGGACCTGGTAGTGGAGAAACGGTCCCTTAAGGCCAATAATCTTAGGCGGCGATCTTCACAGTCTGTTGTTCTACGGCGGCGTCCAGTGCTCCTTGCTCTTTGCGTACGGCCTTCTCGAAGCCATGCCTGACAACACCTAACCACAGTGTCTACACTTCTTTGTACTCTAACTGTAATTGCCCGAAAAGAAAGTCCAGCTTCCCGAAGTCCCACTATACGGCCCCTATCAAACTCACTAAGTTGACGAATTCGTACAGGTCTCCGTACTCCAGGCATCGTAACCGATCGTAAAGCATGTCAAGAACCAAAATCCTCCAACGTTGATTCTTTACTGCGGCTGAAATATTCATTCTTAGAGCGTTAGTGAATTAAAAAAAAAGCAGTATAAAAACCGGAATGTCCAACTGATAAGGCTGAAAATTTTTTCACTTGTTATTTACAGTAAGATAAATACATTCACCAACTTTTATTAAAATAAAACCATTTAAACTGGGTGTTCGGATTTATATGTCACTTAGTATAATTTATACTATTGCAAAAAACCGCTTTCCATATATTATACAACTAATGGCCTATTTGATTCAAACATTCTATAAACTGTAATTTAAGACAGGCTACGCCTAGTATTAGCCCATGTACTAGCTTGCTTGTGGAGAAAATTGGAGCTTAAGGTTAGATGACTGTTCAGTACACCGCTGTTCCTGAATCTTTTGTTACCGACGTTGACCTTCTCTTTGCTCCTATAAGGTCTATGGCGTAATCGAAAAATGATGCGGCCGACGGCGCTCCGCCAGAAAGAACTGCCTTTAACAATAGTGACACGCCTTTCAGTTGGAAATTTTTCAGTCGAATAGAGCCTCATTGTGCTGCCCGATGATTTTGCCGTGACGACGTCATTTTTTATAAACGAATCGCGCTACGAGATATTTTTTAACAACGTCGTCGGTATCCCCCCGCTAATGGGTGAATATATTAAAACTGTAACGTTTACAAAAAAAGAATAATAAATTGGCCAAGGGTATAAATATGTAAGTAGAATAATTGCCAGAAAATCGTACGTGTATAAACTATAAATATTGTTTTTCACACTATATCCTTCCCTTACATCAAAGTAATTAGTTTTTAATAATAGTATTTGCTGATTTGTCGCTCTAGAGCGACAAAGATGTGTACTTCGATTATATACTGGCACATTTTCGGGCGGGTCTTGAAAAAGTATGTACTGAGCACAGCACGTTTTTTGTAATTTTTTTAAGACCGTCTATATCGAAAAGACTGGAAACATCCTTACAAAGGTTGTATAAGGTGAAAATATAAAGCATGTGCATATCAAAGAATTCTATTTTTTTTTTGTTTTTTACACTTCCTTCAATATTCTCCTGGCCTACCACTTCGAAATTCTATAATAAAAGACACATGAAAGATAAGACTAAAATGTTGCATACAGGGTGTTCCTTAATGATATACGAATATTCAAGGGTGTGAATCTGCATGAAAAATTAATGTTATTTTACTTTATAAACTATGGTCCCAAAATGTTTCCTTACAAAAACTCGGGGTGTTGCAGTTTTAGGAAAAAAAATTAAATTAATTAATTAACCGCTTCATATATTTCACTGATATTTAGTACGTAGTGGAAGTTAATAAAGTTGCACATTTTTCAATGCAAAAATAATTTTTAGCTTTAACAGTGGCGTGCGTACGGGTATTGACTTCGATATTTTTTAAGAACAAAATGGTGCGCCAATGGTTTTTTGCTAAATAAAAATTATTTTTGAATCCCCCGTTTGATTTATAAATAAATCATCTCTCTTGAGTTGTTTTCCTGCGATGCGCCATTTTTGACTAAAAAAATAAGAACCGTTCTATGGTCTAACTTGCAAGATTGTTATTAATTTAATTGGAACAATTAAACACATTAAGGGTAATGAACAACAACAACTGACAACATAAACATAACATTAAAACCAACGAAATGATTACAAAAATTGTTGAAAATAGCCCCCTTCACTTAGGATGCTTGCTTCCGCCCTCCTTCACATGGAACTGCGCACTCGTTGAAATATCCTTGGAGTGTTTTTTCTTCTATCACAAGCTGCAATTATTCTTTCTCTTAATTCCTCTACAGTGTTTACAGGACTTTAGTACACTAGTGTCTTAAGATAGCCCCACAAAAAGGAATCTAAACTATTGAGGTCCGGGGACCTTGGTGGCCATTCTTGGGGCGCGGCCAATCCAACGATTTGGATGAAGAGTTTGTAAATAATTACGAACAGCTACACTGAAATGCGCTAGTGCATCATCATGCATGTATCACATATTGTTTCTTATTACTAACGGAACATCATCAAGCAGCAAAGGCAACTGTTGTTGAAGAAAATTGAGGTAAGTCTGTCCATCAAGTCATCCCGGCAAGAAGAATGGGCCAATAAAGTGGTTGCCAATAATTCCTGCCCATGCGTTAACCGAAAATTAGTGTTGGAAATGGGTTTCGGTTACGGCATACGAATTTTTTTCTGCCCACAAAGGATGATTGTGCAAATTCTGAATGGCATTTCGAGAAAAGTTAGCTTCGTCCGTGAACAGAATCATTGACTGAAATTGCGGATTTTGTGTAATTTTTTGGAGATACCACTGCCAAAAAAATCAATGCGGAGTAATGCCTGTACTGTTAAAATATGGTAAGGATATAAAAAAAATCTACTAAAATTCTCCAAACAATTTGATGGCAAATATTTAAGTGTCTAGCGATCTTCCTCGTACTAGTTTTAGGATGTTCTTCGATTTCGTGCAGCACTGCTTCCTCAATTTCAGGTGTTCTCACACCTGCAGATGTTCGTTTTCGGACAGAACCAGTTTCAACAAGACGACGATGAATATTTGAAAAGGTTCGACTATCTGGCAAAGCACGATCGGGATATCTCTGGTGATAAATCCGTCTGCCTTGCTCACCATTACCGTCGGCAAGGCCACATACGTAATGCATTCCCGCCATTTCTGCATTTGAATAATTCACCATTATTAACAAGATTGTAAACACTAAATAATGAAAAAGATATTACAGCGAACAGATTTGAATAACAGAGACTTGTCAGATGTCAAAAGCCAATGACATGCTCCAGAGCCACTAGATATTTATTGCTAAATTGCATTCTTCAATTATTACATTAATTTTCTCGGACAATAGAACGGTTTTTATTTTTTTACTCAAAATGGCGCATCGAAGGGAAATAATTCAAGAGAGGTCATTTGTTTTGAACGGGGAATACAAACGTAATTTTTATTTGGAAAAAAACCGTTGGCGTACCAGTTTTTCTTAAAAAATATCGAAGTCAATACTCGTACGCACGCCGCTGTTACAGCTAAAAATTATTTTTGCATTGAAAAATATGCAACTTTATTAACTTTCAATACGTACTTCATATGAGTGAAATATCTGAAGCGGTTCTGAAAATATTCATTAATTTTCATTTCTTTCCTAAAACATCAACACCCAGAGTTTTTGTAATGAAACATTTTTGGACCATAGTTTATAAAGCAAACTAACATTAATTTTTCATGTATATCATTAAGGAACACTCTGTATATACTCTGTATAACCCCCGCTTCGCGCGGCCTATGAGGCTTCTCTAATCCAGTATATAATAATAATAATAAGTTTATTCCCGTATTGTATGAGCATAATTAAAACTGACATACATACACGTAAATAACTGCAAATACCCACAGAAGAATTAATTCTTGTGCGTGGGAATGAATTACATATAATATACAGGGTGACTTTGAAGTTGAATCATTAATTTTCTGATAATGATTGTAGAAGGAAGATAAACCAAAATATGTGTGTAAAAATAAAAAAAAATTAAAAAAAAATGTTACGTTGTTTTATAAAGTATCCTCCCGACAAGTAATTCAGTGCGGACCTGTATTTGATCGTGCGGCATGCCCTCCCCTGTGAGGTCTTAAGTCACCTGATTCACGAGCCCTTTGTACTAAATTAACAAAGGCACGAGGGGTTGGTTGCACTCGATTGGGAAACCGATCGGCATAAATCCGTGATGCCGCGTAAATAAGAATCATGTCCACAAGTTCAGCATTTTCGTAAACATGTGCCATTTTTGATTTCGTTTGAGCCACGCAACAGACACCACTATTCACTCACGCGTTACCGACTGACACTGACTGTATACAACTGAATAAAATAATTGTAAAAACATCGTTCCAAATTCTTTCGCTTTTTTGTTTCCGATGCGATGAACCGATAAGGCGAATTATATCCGTTGTCGCCAAACACGAGCACATAATATTATTATAGAGACAGGGCGGTACTCAAACTTCCAAAGGGCTATAACTTTGTTACTTTCATTTTACCAGAAAAATGGTAACGGAAAAAAATATTTCTTTTGATCAGATCTACTCACTGTTAAAATAAATGACTCAACTTCGAAGTCACCCTGTATAAATATACATATACACGGTACAAACATACATACACATATATAAACACATACACATATAATGTGACCTTTGACCTGTACTTTTTGAGGTGTAATATTTGAGCCAAACGTTTCTTTGACGTCCAAGATATCTTCACTGAGCATGGTGATAGATCAAGTGAAATTCCAATAGCAGAGAGGTGATGATGTAGCATGTAATAGATCATTTTGCTAGTAACAGCTAAAAGTCGCTGCCCATTTAAACAGTGTTTCTAACACTTAATCATCAAAGCACCGAGTTAAATAGGCCCATGAGTCGCTTCTTATATATGTTCCATGTTTGAGAAACGTCCTGCATACTCAGCGACTAATAGTGTCTAGAGTTTCGCAATACTTATTTGCATCTTTTTTGTAAAAACTGTTTCTTCTCCATGGATCTTCAGGCCAACCAATCTATATTCAGATATCGAGTTCCCCATTAGATACATAAATCTTACATCAAATCTGTCCAATTGTAAAATATTACTTCCAGAAGTCTCATACATATCGTCCTATTTTTCGCAATAGAAACTTTCAGCCCCCTGCCGTTTACGTAGCACGGAACCACAGAGCGCCGGACAGAGGCATGGATAGAAAACTTTCTTTTGGGTGTTTTCTGAGAAGTCAATTTACATATTTAAATCCAAGATAAGCGTTCATAGTTTAAATTATATAAATTTTAACAATAAAGTCTTTGTATCCATCAATATCTCATTCACCTGGGTAGGAGTTGCGATGATCACAATTTCTATTTGTAGAACTCAATCGCGGTTTCTGTAAAGGTTATATGGAGTCGGCCATTTTGCTCCTGGCATAACTGCTTTAAGCGTAAATGAGAAATTTGATACTTTTCCGTATTTTACAGTTTTTTCCAGAAACGAAATAACAGAAATTTTCGAAAAGTAATCATATTGAAATTTGAGGCCATGAAAGCGTGTTCTCAAAATATACAGGGTGTCCGCAAAGTTGGGGTTTTCCTTTACACGACGTGTAGATCTTGAAAACATAAGCAATTTTTCTTAGTACCATATACACCAATGTCTTAAGGGAACCGAGATAAAGGGCTCTGCAACATCTAAAATATCTGAATATCGTCCTGTAGCCGCGACCCGGGACATCACAGATTGGTACAAGGTCTCAACCCGACGGCAGAACTGGGTCGGGGTCAGTGTGTCAGGTCAGTATGCAACCTTTAACCGATGGTTACGGTCACGCATGTAGAGGTAATCGCGTAGACGAGAATCTCTAGAGACGTGGCTAGAGAAGTGCAAGTATCAAACACTAAAGTGTGGCAAACGCTGCGTGAAGAGGGGCTATCCGTTTCACGTCCAACGTGTACAAGCCTTCAACCTGACGATTTTCCAGCAAGAGTGCGGTTTTGTGAGTGGTTGTTGCATCAACATGACAATAATCCGGACTTTTTGAAGTGCATATTGGTGACAGACGAATCTACGTTCAAATGGGGTGAATAACTTTCGCAACACTCATGTTTGGTCAGTAGAAAATCCGCACGCTATTACGCAACATTTTGCCTTCCTTGTTAGAAGATGTGCCATTAAGTGTAAGACAATCAATGTGGTTTCTGCGTCTGCTCGGTAGCGCTTCAGCTGATTTCATTTTCTGTTGGAGCGGTATGATTTCGGGCAGAGACGTACTTAGCCCCTCTCGTCAACTGGAGAGTGAGTACTTTTTCCTTTATTTTTTTTTACTTGGTCGCCCTCATTTCACTACACATTACCTTTGTTATTTCAAGGCTAGTTGTTTCTGAAAAGGAAAACCCCAACTTTGCGGACACCCTGTATTTATAATTTCCAACTATTTTACTTTATAAAGGTCATTATTGAAAAAACTGACCGTATGAACTGCAAAACAGTAACCATAATACATGGAATTTTTAAAATATTTCTTAGGAAACTTAGTGTCCATAGTTTCTGTTGTTCGAGCACTCGGAATGGAAGCTACCATTATAGAAGAGATTTTGTCCCTGACCGCCATGTTTGAGAATAAATGGTTCGAAAAATGGAAGCACCACGCGCCAACTTTGCTTCAGTATTGTACGTAAGGCGTACGAAGAGCTAGATCTGCTTGCCCAGGTGTGCTTTTTAGACTTAGCTTGCATGTCCATACCAAAGCCGTATAGATAGTGAAGAATATATCATAAGCTGCTATAGTTGTAGTCACCGTTCTTGGCGGGTCAAAGTAAGACTACCAGTATCCCTTTATATATCTCCATCTCCCGCATACATACACATGAAACCTACCACTGTGTGTGAACGTTTGTTCGCTAAGCTCAAAGATATACGTTTTTCAGTTGTGTGTCTCCGTCTCGAATGCTTTGTCGTTACATAATGAGTGCCCTTCAATCATGTTTATCAGAGTGGCAACTTACTTGACAACGGCGCGCAATTTAAGTTGTCCTGTTATCAATCTTCAATATAAAACTTACAATGCCCGGATATACGATTAATGGAGAAGGCCGACAGCTCGTGCTAAATTTATTAGAGTATTTCCAGGAAGAGAATTAAAACGGCGGTCCCCTGTTAGCCTGTTACCCAATTCATACGTACTGGAGAGAGTAGCAGATGCGCTGTATATTAGTCTGAGCAGTGTTCAGCGAATCAAATCAGACAATAAGAAAGGTTCGCCCGTAGCTACACCTGAGAAAACTCAAAAAATCAAAAAATACAAGACCGATGATGTAAGTGATGCCCATCAAAGCAAATTAGGAATACATATCACGACCTCTGCGCTCAAGATCCGTCCATGGTACGGAGAGTCGATCTGTCTACTTATTTCATAAGGCGTTGATGCCGTAACCGCCAAGAACGGTGTCTACAACTATAGTAACCAATTTTTCGAAGAACATCCGTCCATGGTTGCGTTCACGAAAACATAGCTCTAATGCAACTCCTAAAACTTATCCTGTGGTATTCATATTCATTGTCTGGCCGAATAAAACCCACATACCTATATATGTTTAGATTTCAGCTTATCGTACGGTGTTGCGACCACCACAGAGGTCTTTTTCAAGTATCCACAATTGACATCTGTGACAATATATTGTGCTTTTTGCCACAGATGCCGTGCAATAAACTGAAATCAATGTCAAAGTCAGAGCGCGATACTTCTACTTCATTTTGATGACGATGAAGGCTTGAATTTTCTATTTTCATATTGAATATCTTGACAGGAAGTCAAAAGTTCTTTCCCTTTTAAGTTTCATAGTCATTTGAGTGTTTAACCCCAAATTGCCTACTTCCTTTTATTACTTTTTAAATTCCTGAACGAGTTCATAAGATGTTTCATCAAATAGTAGAGAAATGTCTTTCTGCATGATATTCGGGTATTATTATATCGTTTTTCATTTCGTTATCTTCTACATGGACGGACAAAATGGAAATATTTGTCTTAAATCATTCATTCAATCTCATGCTCTAACCTTCAGAAATACAATTTCAGTTTAATAATCCTCCCTTCCTGAGTTCGGGACAATCCGAGCGAGGATTATTCTTTTGGGGTAGAATACACAGGATTTCGCAAGAATATCTCTATTGCCTGACCGAACGAAACATCATTCTGTTTATTGCGTGAGGTTTCAGCCACCATGGTGGCCTTTTTCAGGTGCAATGACAAGTATTATACTCTTTAAATAGGCACCGTCCAGTCGTTCTCGAGTAGAATATTGCTTTCAGATCATTTTGTCTGTGTGCGAGCATGATTTAAGCTGTTTATGTACTGCACAAAGTGCTTCATTTTCACACATTACATAATATACTTGACGAATACAGGGTGACTTCGAAGTTGAGTCATTTATTTTAACAGTGAGTAGATCTGATCAAAAGAAATGTTTTTTCCTTTAACATTTTTCTGGTAAAATTAAAGTAACAAAGTTTTAGCCCTTTAGAAGTTTTAGTACCGCCCTGTCTCAATAATAATATTATGTGCTCGTGTTTGGCAACAACGGATATAATCCGCCTTATCGGTTCATCGCATCGGAAACAAAAAAGCGAAAGAATTTGAAACGCTTATCACGATGTTTTTACTACAATTTTATTCAGTTGTATTCAGTCAACGTGTCAGTCGGTAACGCGTGAGTAAATAGTGGTGTTTGTTGCGTGGCGAACATGCTGAACTTCTGGACATGATTCTTATTTACGGGGGGGAGTCTTTACAAAGTGCTGCCGCGGCATCACGAATTTATGCGGATCGGTTTCCCAATCGAGTGCAACCAACCTACGGGTAACAAAAAATAAATGGTATTTTTTGGGGATTTTTTGTACGTCATGAATTCAGGGGATTTTTACGTTTCGACTGGGGAAAGTCAGCTAAACGACCTAGCAACCCGGTTGGATTCTGTTTCGGGGAATTACACTTACATGACACACAGTGTTTTCAGTATTGATTGATTAAACATTACAGTTTAAAGCAAAACATTATTGTGATAGTGATGCCTCCTGTAAGAAGTGATTTCTGGAGCTATTTTGTAGGATCGAGCTGAGATGGGAGATAATTATGAGTTATGCAATTGTGAGGTTTTTGCCTAATCTTATTAGTGAACGTATTTGACAATTTAGTCATGCAGTTGAAAAAAGTAAACATTATTTTGACTTCGATTTTAGGTAGTGTATGTTCCGTAACAAAAGGTAACGATACTTGTGGTATCGATAATTTCATTCAAATATACAGGGTGTCCCGAAAAAAGTGTGCAATATTCTACCAGCTTAAAATAGGAAGAAAATTTTTTATAAACATAGGTCGACAAACGTCCCCTAAGGGCGCTACGGTCTTTTAAAGGGGCTTCCCTGAAAATGGTTTTTCCTTAATATTTCCGAAAAATGTTGAGATAAAGACATAAAATTTGGTACTCTACTCTAGTTTTTTATGCTGGATTTAAAAATATTAACAATTTTAGACAGTTTTGTTTGGAAGCGTATGTAACAGGGACGGACTCAGGTTATATTAGCCCCAAAATTTTTGTGTGATTCTATTTTTGAAATTCAATCTCATAATTTGAAAACTTAGGGTTTTCTACATAAAAGAGTTACTCTTATTGAATATCGATAAATTGTGCCATTTTTGAATAAAATCAAACTAAAAAATTTGTCACATGATAGGAAATGTACTGCGAATTTAAATGAATTGTTGATTATACATAGTTAGCCATGACTGCAAACAAAAGTTGTTTTGACTTGTTATGACTTATTTTGACGTTAGGCTGACATTGTAAGCAGTGTAAAATTACTAGATTAGAATCAAAATTTTTATTAAATCGATTTAAAATGCCAAGATTTACAGACAGAGAACTGACTGACATGTATTTTGCGTACGGGTTTTGCTACGGCAGTTCAGTGGCAAAGAAGATTTCCCAATCGCATAGTACCTGGACGTCGAATGTTTACCGATATTCACCGGAATTTGTCAAACCATGGAAGTTTTCAGCGCATGCAGGGATCATTTTAAACGGGTGCAGCATTTAACGGAACCGAGTTTCGCCAGTGGATGTTAGCAAATGAAAACACTATTTCTAGAATATTATGGTCGGATGAGTCAATATTTACTAGGGATTGTGCTTTTAATTTCCATAACATGCATCACTGGTCAGATGAAAATCCAAATGTTGTTCGCCGTACAAACTTCCAACATAGACTTTCATTGAACTTATGGGCAGGAGTACTTGGGGATCAAGTAATAAGGCCTATTGTACTTCCCAATCGTCTTAATTCAGAGGTGTATCTGAACTTTCTTCGGACTGAGCTCATGGATATAATACTATTGGATGTCCGCCAGCAGTTTCAAGAAAATACGTTTTTTCAACATGATGGCGCCCCTGCACATATAGGACGCAATATGCGAAACTGGTTGAATGTCAACCTTCCAGACAGGTGGTTAGACCGAGGATGTCCTATAGCGTGGCCGCCACGTTCATCTGACCTGAATCCATTGGATTTCTATTTTTGGGGGTCACTAAAAAGACCTAGGTTACTCGTCTGAAGTAAATACTCAAGAAGATTTACTTCAAAGAATCCATCAGGCTGTAAATGAAATAAGAAGAAAAAGGCTTTCCACTTTTCGGGCTACGCAATCACTAGTTCGTCGAGCGAGACTCTTTATCCAACAAAATGCGAATTTATTTGAACACTTATTGTAAAGCTAGTTTTAAGTATATCCAACTGTATGTCTTTTTTAAACAAACTTTAATTTCGTTCGTAGAAAAAACTTATTTCTTTTGTTTTTGCCTAAATGTTAGCTATGTTGCAATAGAAATATGTATTTATGTAATATTTACCAATTATTAAATCAGTTTTTTCGTTGCCATGGATAATTATTCAAGAATTCATTTAAATTCGCAGTACATTTCCTATCATGTGACAAATTTTTTAGTTTGATTTTATTCAAAAATGACACACTCTATCGATATTCAATGAGGGTATCTTTTTTATGTAGAAAATCCTAAATTTTCAAATTCTACAATTGAATTTCAAAAATAGAATCACACAAAAATGTTGGGGCTCAAATAACCTGAGTCCGTCCCTGTTTCATACGCTTTCAAACAAAACTGTCTAAAATTGTTAATATTTTCAAATCCAGCATAAAAAACTAGGCTGGAATACCAAATTTTATGTCTTTATCTCAACACGTTTCGGAAATATTAAGGAAAAACCATCTT
This sequence comes from Acanthoscelides obtectus, assembly GCA_963669975.1. Classification (NCBI taxonomy): domain Eukaryota; kingdom Metazoa; phylum Arthropoda; class Insecta; order Coleoptera; family Chrysomelidae; genus Acanthoscelides; species Acanthoscelides obtectus. Next base: position 28,532,757 of record CAVLJG010000010.1, on the reverse strand, counting down.
CAGGGGAGCCCCTTTAAAAGACTGTAGCGCTCTTAGGGGACGATTGTCGACCTATGTTTATATGAACTTTTCTTAATATTTTAAGCTCTAGAAACCGCTGGTAGAATATTGCACACTTTTGTCAACTGGGCTGCGGTGTGAGGTATTTAAACCGGCTACTTACCCGCTGTATCCGATTTTCTATTTCTCCCCTTTGCTACGCCTCTGGCCCAGCGGAACTGCAAAGAGTAAAGAAATAATATAAATCCTACGTTTTAGACAATGCCGATACTTTGATTGCTTTTCAAGACCCTCGATTATATTGAAATGCTTTCATTCGGAGCAAATTTATAATCCCAAGGCTTTTGTGGGGCAGCCCTACTTTAGAATTTGCAATTCACCCTAGCTGGCTTATGATCTGCGCTTATAATTGGAAGAAGCTGTTCATTGAGAAAGGAGAAAGATGCACTATTGAAGATAAATTCATTCTTTCATAGTGCTTATAAGGGTGGAGGTGGAGTAATTAGTTTTCTGTTTTGTTAATAGACAATTTGTACCATCCTGTCCATTTTGGTCTACAATTAGATGAAATTAATACATATAAGTGCATAATTCTTCTTCTTTGTCTAGTATCATCTGCTCAATGGATATTAACTATACTAAGTGACATATAAATCCAAACACCCAGTTTAAATTTTTTTTTATTTTAATAAAAGTCGGTGAATGTATTTATCTTACTGTAAATGACAAGTGAAAAAATTTTCAGCCTTATCAGTTGGACATTCCGGTTTTTATACTGCTTTTTTTAATTCACTAACGCTCTCAAAATGAATATTTCAGCCGCATTAAAGAATCAACTTCGGCGGATTTTGGTTCTTGACATCCTTTACGATAGGGGCCGTATAGTGGGACTTCGGGAAGCTGGACTTTCTTTTCGGGCAATTGCAGTTAGAGTGCAAAGAAATGTAGACACTGTGGTTAGGTGTTGTCAGGCGTGGCTTTAAGAAGGCCGTACGCAAAGAGCAAGTGGCACTGGACGCCGCCGTAGAACGACAGACCGTGAAGATCGCCGCCTAAGATTATTGGCCTTAAGGGACTGTTTCTCCATTACCAGGTCCATTGCAAATGAATGGTTTGAAGAACACGGAAGACCTATTGGCATGCGAAGTGTTTACCGACGAATGAGAAGTTTTGGCTTGTTTTCATGCCGGCCACACTGGGTCCTCCCTTTAAGTCGAGAACAGCGACGTAATCGCCTTGAGTGGTGCGGACAACGGTCACTCTGGGATCAGGAATGGAACAGTATTGTCTTTAGTGACGCGTCTCGATTTGGTGAAAGGAGGAATCCACAGTTTTTTGTTGAAAGACATGTTAATCACAGTGTTGGAGTTATGGTTTGGGGTGCTATAGCTTATGGTTCCAGGTCACCTTTAATCTTCATCAGAGGTAACATGAACGCGCAGCGTTATATCCACGAAGTTCTAGAACCCCATCTTTTACCCTAACTTGACACCCTGGCAGATCCAACTTTCCAACAAGATAATGCCCGACCACATGTTGCAAGAGTCACAATAGACTTCTTTCAACAGAATGATGTCACATTGTTACCATGGCCACCAAGATCTCCCGACTTATCCCCAATTGAGCACGTGTGGGATATGATGGGTAGGAGATTGCTCAATTTGCAACGTCCTCCTCAGACTCTAGAAGCACTTCGAGAGGAGTTGGTGGTTGCCTGGAATGAGATACCACAGTAGGACATTGACCACCTGATCAGAAGCATGCCTAGGCGCGTTGGAGAATGCGTAGCACATCAGGGTGCATCCACACATTATTAAAGGTCAAAGGGCTTTAAAGCAGTGCAATCATTTTGAGCCTTTTATCATTTACTTATTATGCTTCATTAAGTACTTATACAAAATTTTATTAAAATAAAACCATTTAAACTGGGTGTTCGGATTTATATGTCACTTAGTATATCTTCTTGGGCTGTCCCATATCACTTTATTAATATCTGAACTAAATAATTTTGCAAAAGTAACAGCTTTCCGCTAACATAGATTTTCAAGCGAAGAGGTGCGTTTCGTCCTGTATCCCGTTTGCTTGCAATCTTGCCTTGCATCAGTAACTGCAAGACTTTATGATTTTCACTTCTAAGTATATCGCCAGCGTAAGACATCTTTCTTCTTTTAATTGTTTCAAGCACCTCCTTGTCCCACTCGTTGCATTACTGTATCACTTGTTACGTGAATAAGTAGGATATTCGTAACATACGTTGGTAGCAACAGAGTTCAAAGAATTATTGTAGCCACTTTGTGGTATCGTCTGTTAGCACCAATGCTTCTGTGCCATAATAAAATACAGAAAACAAGTAACACGCATAACTAGTTTTACTAACGTTTCAGCTACGCCAACCATTACCATTTTCAAAGTACTCACTATGTAAGGGTGTTCCATCTATTGCTTCTTCAACTACCATTTTTTGACACAAGTTAACTGTGTCAACTGCTATGTGTTTAGCACATATGAACTGTCAAAGGTCTGCCATTTGTTATTACGGAATATTTAAAATAACTCAAGAACGCATTTTGGTCGTCCAAAAATATTACGAAAACGGACTATCTTTAAAACGTACTTCGTGATGAATTCGGTCGCCATAATCGTCCCACAGAGCGTGGAATTCGGTGGATTATCTATCGTTTTGAGGAAACTGGCTCAGTTGAAGGTCGGAGAACATATCAACATGCCCGTCCGCTACGTACACGTGAACCAGTGGCCGCTGTGAGTCAAAGTGTTCATGAACAGCCATCAACTTCGATAAGACACCTTTCGCAAGAACTGGACGTCAGGCCAACAACATTATGGAGGATTTTGCATGTTGATCTCCACCTACACGCATACAAGATCCAACTAACTCAACAGTTAAGGCCAGCGGGCCATCAGCAACGGGGTATTTTTGTTAATTGGATTGGAATTGGATTTTCGGCTAAAATCATCTTGGCCACCAGTGGCCACGTAAATAAGCAAAACTGTAGGATTTGGGGTTCGGAAAATCCACACGAGATCCATGAACAACCTCTCCATGATCAAAAAGTAACTGTTTGGTACGGATTATGGGCTGGTTGCATCATTGGACCGTTCTTCTTCGGGGATGAAGAAGAAAAAGCCGTTAATAACGGATTTTTTTTGCAGAAATTGGAAGGTATTGATGTCAACGACCTTTGGCTCCAGCAACGCGGTGCAACTTCGCACACAGCTCGCCAAACAATACAGCTATTGGCCGAGAAATTTCCAGATCGCATTATTTCGAGAAATTCCGACGTGAATTGGCCGCCAAGATCGTGCTAGTTAACGCCACTGGACTATTTCACTGGAGATTTTTGAAAAGTAAAGTATACGCGACTGCCCCACGGACGATTCAAGACCTTAAGTGCAACATTCGCACCGAAATTGCGGCCATGGACCCGCTAATACTGCAAAAAGTCATCGAAAATATTGATGTCCACGGATTCGCGGTGGACATAAATATGTGCGATGTTATACAGGGTTATCCAAATTAAGTGTCCACCATTAGTAACTTTGTTATTAGTGAAAATACAAAGTTGTTTGAATTAGCAAACTAGTAGCATTTTTAACGCTGGTAAAAATGAGAAATAAAAAAAAACAATTGAGAGTCGTTATTTTGATTTTTTTCAGTAAAATAACATTTTTTTAAATGGAAACCCCTGTATATTATATTTTTTTTCTGTTAAAGCATCAAATTTTAAACAAAAAAGCTTACAATAACTTTTCTCCTAGGTTACAAATTGTTGAAGTTATGGCCTCCAATCTGAAACAGTTAAATTGTATCGACAAACTTTATTTTCAACATCAACTTATAATCTTACAAAATACAATAACAATTTTTTTTAAAGAAGATGCTCGAAAACACCACCTTGTTCTTCAATACATTTTTGGGCACGTTTTTCAACTGCTCGAACTGTCTTAACTATGGTCCTACCATCTATCTGGGTTATCTTTTCCCTAACTGCAGTCTTTAACGCGTCAAGGTTATCGTACCTTCGCTTGTAAATTTGGTTCTTTAAGTAACCCCACAAGAAGTAATCAAGTGGGTTTAGATCTGGTGATCTGGGAGGCCACTGTATTGGGCCATTTGTTCCTATCCACTGATCATTAAAGGTAGTACTTAGAAAATGATAAGTACATCTGGAGTTGTGGGCAGGTGCGCCATCTTGCTGAAAATGCAGATGATGTCTACTTATAAGATCCAATTCGTCTAAGAAATTAGTCAGAATTTGTGACATAAATTCCACATATCTTTCACCAGTTAGGGTTCCCTCATAAAAGAACGGGCCAACAATTTTTGAACCAATTATACCGCACCAAACGTTGAAACTGAAACGGACTTGTGGGTCTCTTGGATGTACTAACAAAAGATTTTCTCTTGACCAATAATGGTGGTTTTTTCTATTAAACATTCCAGAATTTGAAAAATTTGATTCATCTGTCCATACATTTTGGCGACAGAAGCTAAGATACCAATGGCAAAAAACAAGTCTTCTCTCTGGATCCCCTGCCAAAAGCGTTTGAACTGGTCGGTACTTATATGGAATAAATTTGTATTTTTTTAAAATCCTTTGAACAGTACCATAACTGAAATTAGAGTCCTTGAGAATATCTGCTATTGAATTCTCACGATAAGCTTCAAAATATCCAATAACTGCAATTTCCGTGGCCTCGCTTATTATGAATTCTTTTTTTGCCCTTGTTTTAGCAAAAACATTTTCGTTGCCCCTAAATTTTCGATAAAGTCTCAGAAAATATCGTTCATACGGTTGAATGCGAGCGGGATATAATTCACTGTAGTATTCTTTTGCTCTCAAGGAGGATTTTCTGCACACTAAATAGCATTCTAACATATCACACTTTTCTTCATGGGAGAACATTTTTCTTTAAATTAATGACACAATAAAGCTTATAAACAAGTATTTACACTAATGTTTGACATTATTTGATTTTATCATTGTTTTCCAAAGCCTTCTAGTTGCGAGTATGTCCAGTTTAACAATTTGTCGCTTATCTTAATGCTGTCAAATCGCGAACGCCATGTTGTTTTCATAGCCGTCTTAATATTATAATACTGCAAATAATTAAAAATATTTATCGTTATTTTGACTTTATTTTTGACTTTAGCGGAAAAGTCATTATGAACTTTTTTGTTTAAAATTTGATGCTTTAACAGAAAAAAATATAGTATACAGGGGTTTCCATTTAAAAAAATGTTATTTTACTGAAAAAAATCAAAATAACGACTCTCAATTGTTTTTTTTATTTCTCATTTTTACCAGCGTTAAAAATGCTACTAGTTTGCTAATTCAAACAACTCTGTATTTTCACTAATAACAAAGTTACTAATGGTGGACACTTAATTTGGATAACCCTGTATTGCATACTTAAATGGCAAAGACCGATCAACAATTTTCAATAAAGAGTTCGGTTTCTTACTCATAAAAAGTGTGTTTTTTCTTTAGATTAAAAAAAGAAGGAACTGATGAAACACCCTATATATGGAACTCTTTCATAAAATTACAGGATTCAGCAACATGTTAACTAGATGCAGAGGGACGGATATCACTTTTTCTGCTGTTCCCAAAGAATAGCTTACTTTTGGGCTCAAACTTGAATGCTATTTCCTGTAAGCTTTGATGAAATTATTTTTGTAGGAGCCCTCATTGATATGACAAATGTTTCAGAAAATCGCCCACTTCCGCGCCCCACGGTGAACCCAAATTGTAAATAAGCTACATTTTCAAACCGTTATCTAGTTTACACGGGCCAGTTGCAAAAAATAAATGCATAATTTTTTTGCTTTTACTCTGTGTAAATACTTTTGGTTTGTCAAAATTAAATTTATTATCATATCTTCCTGCGTCCTGCGTCCTGAAGGTGTTATATTTTGTGTTGAATATATCGCGCTTATAACTTTATATATTCATTAAGCTTTATTTAGTCTGCACAGTGCAATTTGCAATTAGGTTGATAAATGGTATCCATTGTATTATTTGATGGCTTGAAGTTGTTTTCTAAATCTAAAATTTCATTGGCTTTTGTCAAGTTTTAGCTTGAAAAATTTAAAAAAATACATTAAATAGAATTTGGAACCTTTGCTTATCCTTTTTTGTGCATGTAATCAAAGATAAGCAATAAGCAAGTTGGGGAAAAGTGATTGTATTTAACACTATAAACTTAAATTGTCCCAAATTCATCGAACATATTGATAATTTTCGACACACTGAATGTATTTATTAAGTTGGTTGCTGATCAATTACTACACCTAAGTATTGTCAATTATCTTCCCTACAAATTGTATTTCGAACATACTGTTATACATTTCGTTTTCTACGCATTTAATTTAATTCGTTTTCAATTATATACAATAAACTTGCCCATTTCACTATTAATCTGATCTACAGTTTCTTTATTCATCAAGCCAATAACCGAAGTTAATCTGGAAACAAATTTACCAAAGTACTGCTAAGTACATTGGACATATCAGTTAAATAAAGAATTAACAGTAATGGACCAAGTACGCTGCGCTGAGTTACATTACTTTATATTTTGCTTTTATTTTTTACTAAATAATCAGCTGGGCTGTACCTGTGATTCCATACAATTTACTTCTCCTCCCCAACAATTTTGTCAATAGTTTGAATGCCCTTTTGTAAGTGAACAGACACACACTAGACCATGTGGTACATAAGTTAGAATAGTCTAATCATATTAGCAAATTTCCCCGAAATAATTGTAAAGTCTGGTTTTATTGATGCAAGTTGTTCAAGGGGGTATTTAAAGCATGGACGCTCAAAATGGGCACACCAATTTTAGTGGGAAAACTTTTTATTTGACGACAAAGAACGAGAAAAAGCGTATTTTGGGATTCAACCGGAAGTGTTAACAGGAACGAAAAAGCTTTTCATACGAGATATTTAGGTATTTATGAAACCTACAAAATGACCACACGTAAAAAGATCCGACTAATAGCAAAAATGTTATGGCCTAAAAACGAGGCAAAATGTAAACATCTGTTTTCCGGCCATCACTACTATTTTATTGAGCAATATATAGGATTCGTTCAACGAGCATTTAATAGCAAAAAATATATGTTTACCATGTCGATATGAATCACAAACCATTCCGAAAGATAAATGTTATTTTTATACGAAAAACAAAGGTTGCGTTTTTTTCTTCTAGACAAACTCAAACATTTCGTATTTGTGAGTAATTGAACAAATGCGCTATGATATTCGAGAACCATAGTTACTATACACATTTTAAAGTAAAGCGGATCATCTTTTATTGCAAATTACTAACAAATAAGTAATGTTTGAATTTGTTTAGAAGAAAAAACGTAACCCATCCTTTTTTGCATAAAAAAAACATTTATCTTCCGGAATGGTTTGCAATTCATATTGGCAACGTAAACTAGTGTATTTTGCTATAAAATGATTTTTGAACTAGCCCTGTACATTGCTCAATAAACTAGTAGTGATAGCTGGAAGTTGGGTGTTTTGGGATAAACAATTTGACATTCTCAAAAACTACTTGACCGATCTACTCCAATTTTGTTGTGGTTATTGAGAAGTACGATTCCTACGAATTTAAAGAATTTTAAATATCTGCGAGAAACCATCGTCGTAGGTGTATTACCAACAAGTGCGAAAACCTGCAGTTTGCCTCGGTTTTCGGCCATAACTTTTTTGCTATTAGTCGGATCTTTTTACGTGTGGTGTCATTCTATAGATCTCATAAATACCTAAAAATCTTTTATTAAGAGTTTTTTCGTACCTGTCAACACTTTCGATTGAAGCCCAAGAAACACATTTTCTCATTCTTTGTTGTCGAATAAAAAGTTTTCCCACAAAAATTGGTGTACCCATTTTATACGCTCATGTTTTGAATACCCCCTTAAACAAATTGCAGCAATAAAACCAGACTTTATAATTATTTCGCAAGCCAGGGGAATTTTCGTCTAATATGATTAGGCCAGAAGCTTGTAATACTATTACTTTATTATGGCCATTTCTATACCTAGTGCTGCAATACCCGAAATTCCAAGAAAGCTATGACCGAGGTGCAAAGCAATTTATTGAACAACGTTTCCAATAAACTATAAGGTATCCTGTTACCAGTGTGGCCCGCATTCAATAAAAACTTGGCATAATAATTTCCAGTCGGCGGCAATTAATTTTTTTCGCATTTTCAATTTGCGTATTGCATTGACGAGACCACCGAGTTGCGTGCCGAACTGACGTTCCATACCGCAACTGCAGAACAGTGATTTTCATTTAGTCCAGGATGAGCGGTACGTTTCCACTAATATTACACATGCTCTATAGGGAAAACATATACCAGTTATTCTTTGCTTTTGACCAAAGTTACATATAGTAACTGTTCAAAATATAACCGAACTCTTTAATTGCGTAACATCGAAGTATCTTAACGTCCTTCGTTGATAATTATAATAATAAAACACATAATACAATGATTAAGTTTTTACAGTCGGTGTGTCATATATTTAAAAAACGACACAAAAAAGAGAAATGCGCTTTAAGAAGAGAGAAAAGAAATCATGAATATGATTAATAGATAATAGCAAAAAAATATATAGCTACATCACGTAGTGTACTCACAAAAATACGGATAAATATATAACAAACAAAAATTTCTAGAGAAAGCGGTGAAAAAAAGTTGCAGATGTGAGCGTATAGCACTTCTCAAGTCGTGAAATTCGCAACAGAAGGTATCACAAAAATCCCAATCCTATTCGCATTATTGCACACAAAGCTTATTGGTGCTTTAGACAAAAGATTTCTCTGTGCCCTCTTGTAAAAAAGGAAAGTTTATATTTGGATATCAATCTAGGTGTCAGGAAATCATTTGCGATAGCAAAACAGGACAGTCGATGTTACCGTGTAGTAATTTGTATAAAAACATGATCGACGCGTCTCCAGAGAAAGGAAACCAATTCTATTCAATAATAATGAGTAGCAATATCGTCTTGGTCGACAGACAAAATCACTCCTATAGCACAGATATTTCAGAAATTTATTTGGCACTTTTTGTAGAGTTCATAGATAGGGCTCCAACTGATTGCACCATATTCTAGTCTACAAAAAATAAGCACTGAAAATAACTTAATAAGCGTTGGCATTTTGCTGATCGGGTCATTATATCTGCAAATGACAATTTTTCTATTTTTCAAGATATGCTGACTGAAGCCTATCTGCAGTCTTTTCCCGAAAGACTTTCAAAACTCGTAGCTCTAAGCCGGGGTGTGCATACTGATTTAATGGGAGCTTAAAAAATGTGAGGGACACAGTTCATCTTCTGGGACAAGTATGTAAGCAGTACGAAATTCCAAGTAACAAAAAAAACAGCATACTCAAATCATACATTGAAAACCGACACCAGAAAGTGCAACTTAGGGATGTCGTGTCATCAGAGAGAGAGATAGAGAGAGAGAGAGAGAGAGTTGAAAGTAGGGGTGCTACAGTCCTTGGCCCCTTGTTTTTTTTATATACCTACATCAATGACTTACCGGCATGTGACAACAATGTCATTTATACGCTCTTTGCTGATGATACCACAATTTCCATTCCATTCGATTGGTTGATTTGGAGCAGGGTCTGTTGGATGCACAGATGAGGGCTGAGCAACGGTTCCAGGCTAACAGACTTGTGCTGAATGTTGACAAAACCCAAAAAACGATTTTTGATTAGCAGTCTATCAAACTTTTAGTAATAAACCTAGATGCTCGCTGCTCGCTTTCAGTGGTTCCTTCATGCAGAAGCTGTTTGTAAGAGGCTGCGGGGAATAGTGTGACTCTTTCATTCTGTAATGAGCTATGGGATTATGGCATGGAGTGGAGCAGCTCATGCAAACAGAGTTTTTCGGGAGGACTGTAGGGAAGCCTTCGTTAAATTGAACATATTGACTCTACCTGCTGTTTTTGTTCTGGAAAGTGTATTGTTTGTCAAGTAAAATTAATAACGATTCACTCTTCAAAGCGAGATACATAAATATGAAACCAGAAATAGAAATAAAATATCTTCTGCCGACTGAGGAAATGTGAAAGCAGGCCAGAATTTATTGCTGTCAAATTATACAATAAACTACCACGGCAGACCAAAAGTCTTGAATTAAATAACTTCAAAAGTAGTGCTAGAAGTTGCTCCATATAGGATATCAGAAATTTTAGACACTGGTTTTGAATGTACTTGATGTATGTGTTATGTAATGTAACCTTTAGTGTGCTTTAGGGTTTTAAATCGTTTCTGTCAATGTATCAAGAACGACATGTGCTCATACAACGACTGTATCTTGCATGAATAAATAGTTTGATTTGGAAAAAAAATGTCTACAACTTCTGATAAGAAACCAATTTGTGCGATACGCCATTCTTATATTCTTCTGATGTGGTAGTTAAAGGTAAGCTGACAATCGAAATACACGGCCAAATCTTTGAAAACTTCACAATACAGAATAACTTATTTTGAATGGGTAGGTTGAAAATTTGGCTTTCCGGGTGAAGGCTAAAATGCGGCATTTAGAAACGTTCAAATACAAATTGTTATTGATGCACCATCTTTGCAAAGAAAATGATTATTGTTGGAGGTTTACACAATCTTGCCAGCTAGAAACAGATGTGTAAAGCTTCAGGTCATCAGTAAACATAAGCTTGTTGTTTGATCATGAACTGCACAGATCGTTGATGTATAAGGCAAAAAATAGAGGATCCAAGTTAGTACACCACTACTAGACATATATGTGTAAGGGCTAAAACCGTTATAGAACACATATCTACTTCTCAAGTCTGGATAGGAATTGAGAAGATCCACTTAAGTTTTGTTGAATCCAACGTTTTCAATTTTTTGTACATGTAGCTAAATTCTGTCAAACGCTTTTATAAGCTCAGTATATATGACATACACTTGCCCCCTATTGTCTACTGTTTCGCATAAATATTTACTAAATGTGGCCAAATTAGTAATAATATATCTCTGCTTCATAAAGCCATGCTAATGCACTGATACATGGTTTTAGTTGCCAAGGATATTCGGAAATACAATATTATCTCAAAAATCTTTGCAAAGCTACCTTACTTCTTTCCCGCGTTATTGTTTTGTGAGTGAATCGTGTTAAGCCTTAGGCGGTGACTGTTACAATGTATAATTTTCAGGGGCTATGATGAAGTTTTGCTTGTGTCAACCTACCCGGTAACGTCGGTAGCTCGGTGGTTAGCATGTCGAGCAACTCGGGACTCGTCGGTTCCAATTTCCGCCTCGGATGTTTAATTCCGAGCCATGGATGTTGTGTCGTGAGTTGTCTATATTACGCACGTGGGTGCAATATTAACGATAGTTGCCAACAGATGGCTTGTGGAGTACTACACTTGCTAGGTTTCGCCTCCAAACTACTGCTACGACCACTACTCAACCCCCTCACTCATCAGGTTCAGCTCCTAGTGATTTTTTCTTATTTCCTGAATGGAAGTCACTGCTTAAGGAATCCAATTTCGGTACCATTGATAATATTAAGACAAATTCGTCAAATAAATCGAAGAACTTTCTGAAAGAATATGACCAGGACGGTTTTACAAAATGAACATGCCGCGGGGGAAAGGGTGTGAATAGAAGAGGGGAGTAATTTGAAGGGCACAAAGATCAATAATGATAATAATAGTAATAATACATTTATTGTCCAACAGATACATCCATTTAAAGGACAATGTAATTGAATACAATTTGACGTTACAGTAGTTTTAACTACAATCATAGCTCGCCCAGTTTCTGAAAAAGAATGAATAGCTACACCTACTCACCTACGTGTCTTAAATGCTATAAATTGCATAATAGTAGTCGCTGAATACTGCTAATATATCTCTGACTATATCATGATGAATGTGACAATTATCAGCTATAATCATAACATTAGAATTTGGTGTTTTTAAGTAAAAAGCGAGAAATCTTCGGGAAATGCGGGACGGTACATGAAAATCAATTTTAGCTAACAAAGCTGAAGAATCAACATCACCGTGTACAATTTTGTAAAGGAATTTTAAACTATTACAAACTCTTCTCAGCTCAACAGGATGCATTTCAAATCTGAGCAACATCGCTGATTGGAGAGTTCCACGATTGGGATAAACACCATCTAATTTGAAAGTCAAGTATTTAAGAAATCTCCTCTATACACTTTCAATTTCATTAGTATAGATTTGGTATTATGGACCCCATACACTAGATGCATATTCCAGCTTAGAACGCACCAAGGTGCAATATAAAGCCTTCAGTGCCGTTTCACTACCAAACGATTTACAGTTTCTTATAAAAAACCGAGGCCTTTTATAGTGGATGATACTATTGTACTAATATGACCTGTAAATTCTAATTTAACATCAAACAACACACCTAGATCTCTTACTTCTGAACAACACATCAAACTGACACCGTCCATTGTGTAATCAAAAACTATTGGATTCGTTTTCCTGGTAAAAGAACAGGTTTTGCATTTGCTAACATTCAAAAATAATTTATTAGCCATTCAAATATATAATTCAGGTCGGCTTGCAAGATTAGACAGTCGTCAATGCTGTTAATCTGAGCATATATTTTTAAATCATTGGCAAACAACAGAGAAGGACCGGTTAAGCAGTTAGGGAGGTCATTTATAAAATAAAGAAAGAAAAGAGGGCCTAAATTTGATCCCTGCGGTACACCACGGGATGAGGCCGAGTAACGTGAAGATTTGAAACCATTGTAAGAAATGTACTGATTTCTATCACGCAAGTTATAAGAAATGAAATCTAATAAATGATTGCTAAAACCAAAATGCTGAAGTTTACCTATGATTCTTTGGTGACTAATCTTATCGAAGGCCCCTGAGAGATCCATATAGACCACATCCATCTGACCCCTATTATCTAAGACCTCTGAAATTTCCTAGGTGATTTCAGTTAAGTTAGAAATAGTAGAGCGATTGCGCATAAATCCATGGTGCGTCTCAGATGTCAGATGCGAGGTCAAAGGATAGATGTAGTTACATAATAGATATCTCAAATGCTCTATCAAAATTATCCAATATAGATTAATGTAAAAGTAACAAATAAAAAGAAATGAGATTCGGCTATTGTTTGAACAGACCTCTTATATATCCTGCTTTGTAAATAATATTTTGTGTATCAAACTGTTTTCAGTCCACACTTTCCGAGTATCAAGAAGTTATAAAAAACCGAAACATATCGCAATCTTCTACATTTATCCATATTAAGTATTTAAATGCGGCGCGAATTCATTCCTGGATTATTTTTATGGAATCCAAAAGAAAATTCGACCGTCATACGGTTGACGCTTCTATAAAAGTATCTAAAGTAATTTAACGCCAAACCGAGTTTAGCTGGAAACCACGTACGCGACAATCCACTAAAGTTACAATGGCCTGAGAGGAACACTTCTGAAGGCTTTTTCAACTAACTTCGTATTTCAAACCATGTGACGGAGTCAAGTAAGTTGTTTGAAGCATGGCTGTTGTAAAGTAGTTGTGATGAAACGTCATACATTTTGAACTCTCTTAGCTCATTCCACACTGAAATTAAATTCTACTGTACGTTTATGTACGAAACGTATGTGTGATTCAACGTATTCACACATTTAGCGCGCGGACTGCACTAATTGTAGCTCATTAAAAATGCAGTCAGGATTGAAATTGCCCTAAGTACGGTTTATACTAATTCGCTGTTGAAATTTATGAATCATGGGAATTAGGCATGAACAACGTGCGAAACGAAAACGCGTCCTAACCTCACACGATAAAAATTATGGTCGTCTTAATTATACGTCCAAACGCTGAGGTGAAGTATCATGAAACATGATAACAGTCTTTTTTTTACTGAAATTGATTTATTATAACACTATGTACTCTTTAGCGTCAACAACATTTTTAATGGTCCATTTGTACCGAATACTCAAAAGGCAAAGTCAACACTCCGAGTACGCCCTGTATAATTTTATACTTGCAGACCCCGGGCACATTGACTGAGAAAGAAGCCGTCAATAGCACTACGGAGGTAGACGTCATATGGATGTACAGGGAGCGCTTAAAGGTTTCTTTGAAGAACGCCTAATAAATCCTCGCTCTGTCATTATAGAGGGTACCTTTCAAGCAGAGTTGAAATCATGATTATGTTCCGTCCTTGTCGAAGTAAATATTTAGAATACATATCGTAGTACCCTCGTAGTAGTACCCAACCGCCACGATTTGAAAGCGCTCGCGCAGAGAAGGAAACCAGCACCGAGCCCCTTCCCTCTTCCTTTCTCCCCTCTGGCCGCCTATGAACCTTCATTCCTGTGGACGAGGACTTCACATAATTAAGATCGAACATCACTTACAGGTAAGTTCGTTTGAACATGTAATTTTTGTTCTGTACATTTCCGGCACCGGCCCCTTTAAGTATACAGAGAGTTCCGTACTTAAAAGGAGATAGCAAAAGGGTAGGTAGTATGGACCAACGAATTTGAATAGAGTAGTAGCCGAGCCTATATGTTTACATTCTATTGTTTGTCGCCTAAGTTGTGTAGTTTTAGTGAATACTTTGGCCTCATTACACATATAAGGAGCCAAGTGAGAAGTTGCATCCTTCAGCAGACCTAACAATCTACTAGTTGTTTGTTAACACAAAGTTTCAACCTTTCACCAAGCTCAAATGATGTCAATTAAAAAGCAAACATCATCCCAAAATGCTCGCCATAAGTGTACGGTTGCAATTTTCGGGTCTGCAGTGTATTAACGCGAAATCGCTAAAATATTCTGCACACCAAGTTACATTTTCACCGGTTAATGTTAATTTGAAAAACATGTACCCAACAGAACGTGTCTCGAATGCTTTTCCGTTGTTCAAAATATGGAATGGCGTATTCTGCTTGGTGCGCTGAAATTGTACCAATGGCGTACTTATTTTAACTTAAAACTATCAAGACACTTCAGAAAATAGTATGTTCGTACTCTACAATACGCCAACAACTATTGACGTGTGTGAAAAACGTTTTCGAACTAGTTAATAGGTTTGATTGCGAGGACGTTGCAGCTTTTAGAACACATAGGTTGCTTTCATTCATATCCATAGGATGATTCTTTCGGCTGCTCCAAGAAAATTATGTACCATCTTTGGAAAATCACTTCGTTTAAGGTGTAGGGCAAACAAGGTTTTCGAAAATAACATTTCAGTGAGCGGTTGAGCAGGTGCAGCTACTTGATATACAAAATCTAAACAATCTGAGTACTTCCAGCTAGAATGCAGGATCCTAACATACTTGGATTGAAACACCTTGTCAAATATATCAGGGCCATTTCTTACTCAGCTACTCGATATCTCAGGTCTTACACACTCGTCAGTAAGGTAGTGTATATGTCATAACCTTAGATGGATCCATATGCAATAGTCTCTGAAGGTACGTGATGCTTCAGAGTCAAATATACTGGAGTTGAATGTAGAAGTATGAGGTTGGGGTCTTGTATTTTGCCTGGGGCAGCTTTTATATATTGCAAGTCTTTATTTTTCGCAATAAAATAAGCTTATGTCTGAAATGTATTCTGTGGTTATTGATTCTGATATGATATTAGCCAACAACATAGAGTTGAATCAAAGATGCTATTTTCGGGAACCTGGCTTCGCAATCGTTCTAGTATCGAGCCCCTTCCCACTTCAGTTGGCCCACTTCAATATTTGTACCAAAATATGCCTTTATAAACTGAACATGACGAAACTATTTACTTCTTAAACAATCTATTTTCTCAAAAACATTTTAGATGCACTCTAGTCGTAAAAAAATACACATTTGAAATCACTTAGACCTATAACTAATAGAACATCTGAACAAATAAACAATGTGCGAATAAATGCGCAAAGTTAACAAAGCAACAATTGAAAGATTACCATTGGGTAACATCACCTTTATTTTTTATTATGGCTGAAATTCTTTGGGGCTTAGTGTTAACGAAGTTTTGACAAAAATTTGGTGTAAAACAATCCCATATTTCTTGAAGCTTTTGTCTCAGCTCGGTGATTGTACGAGCAGGCTGTTGTGGTAGAATCTTTTTCATCTCGTGCCACAAAGTTTCAATTACAGATCTGGACTGCTAGAAACCCATTTCAAAAGTGGTACATTATTTTCTTCCATCCATTTATAGCCTTTTTTGAGGTATGGCACGCTGCACCATCTTGCTGAAACACAAAATCTTGGCCGGCTGTCAAACATTCTTACATCACTGGTAAAAGCGATTCTTCTAAAATTGCCAAATATTTGTTTGTATCCACATTTTCATCAATAAAATGAAGTTTTCCTACTTCTTTTGATGACATACTGCCCCAGACCATAATGGATGCTGGAAATTTCACTTCTCTCTTCAGACAGTCAACATGGAATGCTTCATTTTTTTACGAATAACTCTACTGCGACTGTCACCAACACAAACTTCGAATCGGGCCTCATCACTCCATTGTATTGCACACCATTGTTGAGGTGTCCATTGTCTATGTTCTTTATCCCATCTAAGCCGATTTTTTTTGCAGTGGAGTTAAAAGTAGCTTTTCTTTGGCCTATAAACAAGTTGTGCAACATTAGGATTTTTACTTCACTTTTTTTTTATAAGAAAACTTACCTTGCAAGTGCTAAATCCCAGTTTTTTGGCCTCTCTATGAGTTGTGGACCTCGAAATTCTCCTTCCAACAGCGTCGCTCCACAGAGCACTTAATTGTAAATAATTGGCACGCCTGTTTTTCACGATTATTCTTCTTAATGCTCTTCGGTCGGCATTTGTGATAGTACTTTTTTTCACATATCGTGGCTTAATATTAACCGAACCAGTTACGTTGTATCTTCTAACACTATTTCTCACACTGTACCGCGATAAGTCTAACAAAGTTGAAATTTCTGAGTTTGATTTCCCGGAATTAAAAATTTTTATTATCAGTAACCGAATTTTCTCACTAATAACATTTCCTCTACCCATTTTGAAAACCTTAACTACCCAAAACTAGTTTAAACGTATTCTGACAGCTGTGGTTAATAAAAACAATTGTCATGGCTTTTATTTTTCACAGCCACCTATGCATTATAGACTAATTTTGCATTGAAATGAAAATAGGTTGATATGCTGTAATTGCTACATGGGTTATTTCTATGCTGCAAATTGATTAGGGAGTGATAAAGTTGGTGTTTTCTACTATACTTGTATATTATCAAAATATTCATTGTGAATATTTTAAACCTATAACACCCTGCTACATTTTTATTATTTGTGTTTGATAAGAAAAAAACTAAGATTTCATTAGTTGGGCTAACTGAAGTGGGAAGGGGTTCGTAGTCCAGAGTACATTTTAAAATTTTATCTTATGTTTTGGAGTGGCCCTCTATACTAGTACTAAAATGCCAATATTCATTTTATATTACACCACCCCCCATATAAGGGGAAGGAAGTAATTAAGGATCTCAGGTACGCCAAAGAGCGTTTCCTTTTATACTGTTGACGCTCCACCCCTACTGATTTAGTTTTAGAGAGCTGCGTTCCTCGTATCTGCTGTTCTAGTTATCCTGTGTCAAAAAATGGCGCCAAGTAGTTTGACTCTGCAACTTTCCCACTCGACGCCGTCGTCAGTTCATAAAAGATTAAGTCAGCCACTCTGAAAAAAAAGTTATCCACGAACACGTATATAATACAAATTAAATGATCAAGTCACTCAAACAGAACCGTACAATTAGTCCATAGCCCCTGCACTTCATACACATAGGCAGCACAAGAAAAATCGTTCGCAAAATTTTTGCCTTCTTCTTTTGAGTCCACGGGCTTGAAGATATTTTTTCCAGTAGGCCACCATATGGATAGGATAGCCCGTTCATTTAATGTCAGCATCCCTTTTTAAAATCTCGATACGATCATTTGGCACGAACATATCTGACTTCCAATCAAAAAGGATCCTTTGTCATCGAAGACAATATCTCAGTAACCAGTGATCGTACAGAGAATATAAGGGTTTTGCCGAAAACTTAAATAAATCTGCTATAAGATTTGATTGCAGTCTTTGAAGAATGTTATTTTTGGTTTCCTTAGTATCGATTTCAAGAAAGTTAAAAAAGCTCCTTTTTTCCGGGCTTTTGGAATTCTGAATGAGAAGGGTATAGTTTTTAGCTTGTTTTATAACTTAATGCAACTCTAATAACTATACACGATGGCAGGTCGATCCATTGTACGGTTTCTCCACACCAAGTGTCAAAATTTGAAAGAAATCATAATTTTTTTTTGTTTTGGCATCACTTTTGGAATGGCAATTGAAATAAACTTTTCAGTCTTTTATTCATGAATCATGCATCACTTTCGTATTTTGATCAATCGGTAACGAGAAACCGGACAATGGATAGATTTGCCGTCGTGCAGGGTTACTAGGGGTACATTGAGGTATGAAAAACTTGAAAACATTAACCTTCTTATTAGCAGTGCCAAAAATGCGGTCGATTTCCTAAAACAAGGCCAAAAGTAACTTTTTTTCATTTTCCTGAAGTCGATACTAAGGAAACAAAAAAAAATCCTTGATGGTTGTAATTATCTTATAGGGAGTTTATTCCAGTATTTGGAAATACCCTGACATTCTCTGGGCGATCATTGGTTACTGAGATATCAGTAATTGATGACAAAATTATCATTTTTCAGTCAAAGTCCGCGCCAAATGTTCGTATCAAGATTTTAAAAACAGGATCTTGAAACAAAATAAATGATTGATTTGATCTATGACGAATGAACAAAAAAAATCTTGTCTTTTTTAAATTCTATATATGTCCATTTTTCACCGAAATACAGCCTACGATCTCCGAAAAATTTAGCACCTTTCCTTGCTCCCTTAATCTTTTTGAGTAGTGTATTTTTATTTTTGCCTGTGTCTCCTCCGCCGTTGTATCGATTTTCAAAATCTTCAAGACTTTTTGGTCCTCTGTTACAATTTCATCAAGATCTGACCAGTTATACCGGGTCCAACTATTAGTGGAGAGGCAGAACTACACACCAGCGGAAATAAGTGACATGGTTTTTCGAAACATAGATGTCATATAACATCCCAAAAACATAGTATTTCATTCTAGAAATTTTTCGCGATTATAGATTATAGTACTTTCTCGCCAATTGGCGTGGAAAGTAAAAACGGAACTTAGCAATATTTTGAGAGTTATCGAAGGGAAAAGTTCAACAAACACAACTTGAAGGTCATTTCAAATTGTTAAAGAGTTTGGGAAGCCTAACATAAGTCATTTCGAAGACTAATTCTCAACATATTGCGTCATTCCAGCAATGACTTTCGTCCCGCTTTTGAGTTTGTCTAATTTTTTTCTGTAGTAGAATTATCCCCACCTTTGTATTTGTAGGTCATAAATCAGCTACGCCCATGGTCAGCCATTTGGTAATGTTTGGTTTGTGACCGTTCCGAAAATATTTACGGTTATATCGATATTTATTTACCAAACCTACGATCCTTTGAAATGCAAAATGCCACCATATAGCCATCGAAATAAAAATGTCACTGATCGGATGTTTGTATTTTACGCAATGATAAACATTAACAATAATAAAATATTGTTTACGCATTATAGCGTAGAAAGTTTATTTTTACGGAATGGCTACAATTTAGAGATGTAACTGTTTCTGACTAAACAGACATTTTACTATGTGACAAGTCATTTTAATTTTTTACTAGCAGCAACAGAATATATAGTCAACGCCAAACAAAGTGGCGTGCACGTCATCAAGGTGGGTGTGTTGAAAAATCTACATTGTTGCCAAACTTTTTGTAAAATAATAAAATTTATTATTTACATATCTAGGTTTATAAGCAACATTAACCTCAAATGAGAACAAAAATAATAGTATAATAAAATTATAGATATGTACTTGCATAATCATTAAGTATGACAATTATTGATCAGATGACACTATGAAACTACCATATTTAATTGATAGCTTAAAGGTACTGAATAAAAATCCAAATGGGGTCCTCCAAATTTTATGCATGGTATTTATTTTACAGAATTCATACAGAAAAATGCATTCTAAAATTAGGTAAGCTACTGGTGTAAGCTTTTTCTGTACAATAAAGTTAGTCGGAGTTTCTTTCTTCAGCGCTGTCTGAATCTGAATCTTCATCACTCTCAAAGTTGATTATTAAAGGTTCGATGTCTGGTCGATCAAAAATTCGTTCTCTTTCATACCATTTACAAATTTCTTGCTCAGTATGTCGAACACTATTTTTCCACATGTCTGGGGTAACCGTTTGTAGAGCCTCGTTCCACATATCCAAACAGTCTTTTTCACTGTTACCATCTCTACCAATATGTCTGTTATAGTAACCTTTTGCTATGCCCCAAATTAACTCAATAGGGTTAAATATACAATGGTAAGGAGGCAGACGAAGAACTTTGTGCTCATGTTGTTCCGCCAATTCATCAATCACGTATATTTTAGGTGGTTTGTTTCTAAAAAAGCAGTTATTTTAAGAATAGGAATAAACAAAAGAAATATAAACTGTCGACCAAAATATATATAATTAAGAAGCATTATGTACCGAGCAACAATACTCAATAGCTCTGTTTTAAACATTGTGTTTAAAAATGGTATGTTTTGATTAGTCAACCAGTCTTGGATATTTTTTTTTGTCCATGCATTGTTGGGCACTTTGTTCAATATCATGCTGTGATAAGGGGCGTTATCCAGTATAAACTTAGATGGACTCTCCAATTTTTCTAATAACTGATGTTGAAACCATTTCAAAAAATTGTCCTGGTTCATCTCTCCATGGTAATCGCTCAATTTTGTTTTCGAAGAAAATATCGCTTCACTACCCTCAATAAACCCATTTTCATTTCCAGCATGTAATATAATGTATCTAAAATATATTAGTTTTAAATTTTATAGTGCAAATTGTGTAAAAGTACATACCTTTTACCATCTGTTTTAATAGCTTTCACGCTTTTTTGGTTTCCATTTTGCCAAGAGCGACCTATGGTCCCATTTTGAAATAACCAAGTTTCATCGAGGAAGACAAACTGGTATAAGGCCTCAACCTCGGCTTGATTGTATTGCCTTAGAAATTCCACCCTTTTCAAAGCTATACTTGGTAGTTCCATGAGCCCTCGACGCGGATTGTCCTTAAGCCACTTAAATCCAAGATCTCTAAGCAACCGCGTTAAAGACGTGGCACTACCATCAAATAATGCCCTATCTCTTAATCGAGACCATAAAGTTTGTATCGTAACTTGTTCTTCTGAAACCATGTGTAATATGACATTATAATTTAGTTAACAAATTAATGCAAATTTCTGATAAGTTATTATAATAAGATCTTACTTTTGTGATACATATTATAGATCACTTCTCGAATGGCACTTGTATCCAATGTCGCTGTGTTGGTTACACGTTTAATATAACTCCGCTTTTTCTTGGGCGATTCTAAATTTGCATCACTTTTCACACCCTCGGAAATACGACTAACTGTCCTTAAACTAATTTTTGAAGCAGCAGCAACACGCTACAAAAAATGAAATAAAATTTCACTATTATTAATATACATTACATATAATTATTAGTAACCTACCTCTTGAACAGCATTTAAAGGCAACAAAGGCCCGTTGTTGTCCCTTTCTTGCTTAAAGTAGTGCATTAACGAGGCCACGAGTTCCTTACACCGACTATTTAACTGTTTGGGCATCTATATATACCAAAATTGCCTTTATCTACTCGTAAAATGAATAATTTTGTTTTGAAACAAACAGTTGTTGATTTACAGTATGCGGGGCCAAAGGATTAATAAAGATTTGAAATGCCACAAATTGATTCAGTGTCAAAATTAATACAAATGTCAGTTCCCAGTTTAAATAAGTTTCAAGGTGACAATGTGTCAACGCTGCGAAATCGGTTTAGTGCGTTTACATGTCGATAAGTGATTGGAGCGTTTGCAAAACATTTTATTTCGCATAATGCGTCTAAATTTATCAGAAAGCAACTTATGTGATATTTTAATAACAATGTTTATATGACTATTAACCATAATAAGAGAGTAATGACCATTTTACAATTTATATATCACATTAATATGAAACTGCAATAGAGCAATTGTTTGTGATAGAAACCTAGGCATTAGGTCGGGGAATTTTTATCGTGATGACGTGCACGCCACTTTGTTTGGCGTTGACTATACACAAGCATCTTCATACATGACTGTAAGTAGCTATTATAAACAATTTTCAGAGCTCCGGGAGTGAAAATACAATAAACATACATACCTGTATGTATGTATTGTGCGCTGTTACTATGTGGAACTCTTCGCCTGCTGGCAAGGAAGTATTGTAATCACGATAAATTTGAAAAATGAGATATGATTTCTGGATGCTATATGTCATGTACATCATATCCACACGTTATTCACATTAATATCATCTAAAGGCCAAAAAGTTCACAGGCACTTTTGCATTCAAGGAACAAAGCCAACGTCTGTGCCAGCAACGTCGAGGAGACGATTTGACGACTGCTAGACCAGACATCTATCCTGTACACTTTATGATTCAATAAAAAAAAACGATCTAAGGAAACTTCTGGGTTTTCTATTCAATTAAAATCTTGAATTAATTTTGGGTGATCGTTCAAATTACTGTGTGGTTGTCTCTCTGATTCCTTACGCTTCCTCTGGTCTATATTTCAACATCGATAGTCCTGATCTTCAACCAGTAAAGCGCGCGTCATATAATTGTAAGATCAAATGCAAATAAAGACGACTTATACGATGTTGAGATCATTTTACGTCACATCACTTTCAATAGATTCTACGCACAACTCTACATGCAAAAATGCTGTGCCAATATTTAGTCGATTTTCGCAGAATAATGTACGTACTGCTTTTATTGCAAATGATATTTATCTTTGACAGCATATTTTCATGTTGATGACAGATGGATGGATGAAATGTAAATAAACATCTATGGAACGATTGAAGCAAATATTATACATTCCCAGCTTATTGTATACGAGGCAATGACGCACTGTTTATAAGGATAATAAATAACCAGGCGATGAACTTAACCGGAAAGGTCTATGTACAATAAAATAATCCAAGAAAATTCGTCGCTGTTTAACGTTCTCAAGTGAATATTTCACAAACAGCAGAAGAGGCGTATATTGCAATTTCATATGAACATAGATCCTAAAAATATTTATTCTGCATAAACTTACGGCATATTATACTTACCGGCGCAAAAAATCGAGTCAAGTAGATAAATGAGGTACTTGCCCAGCGTCATTGTCAGTCATATTATGTCACGGCTGAATTCAAAAGTCCTTAGCCCCTA
This sequence comes from Acanthoscelides obtectus, assembly GCA_963669975.1. Classification (NCBI taxonomy): domain Eukaryota; kingdom Metazoa; phylum Arthropoda; class Insecta; order Coleoptera; family Chrysomelidae; genus Acanthoscelides; species Acanthoscelides obtectus. Next base: position 28,509,343 of record CAVLJG010000010.1, on the reverse strand, counting down.
AAAATCTTTCCGACTACGCCTTTTGAGGCTGATCATTAATTACTTTGGAAAACATTGATTTTTTGCTAATGACCACATCCACTGAATCGTTGAATACCTACAAAGCTTTTTCGTTAATTCCTTAGTAATAACCCTGTGTGAGAATTTCATCAAAATGCGAATGATATAAACAGTGATAACTTCCGAGTTCATCCTGATGACATTCGTAGAGCGACGAATCTCGTCCATGAAGTAAGAAATGCACTCCATGAATTCCGCAATGAGCAGTGGAGCGATTTTCTGGCGGGGATGCTTGAATCAAGTATTCCTCGCTGGAAAGTGGCAAAATCGCTCAGAAATGGAGGGCAAGAACAACTACCACATATTCATGGTCCTGGAGGCATAGTTTTCAGGACTGAGGGTAAAGTTGCTGACGTCATGGAAAGGTAGTCCTCTCCCAATTATGATCTGGACAATGACCTTGAGGAGGAATGACAAATTGTAAGACCTGTCAGGAGATACTTCAGAGCTAATGGCGATACCAACATCGGTGCTAGCATCGGTGACTCCTTTTCAGAAGATTCTTCTACGAAAGACTCTTCAGATGAATCTCAGCATAGTACATCAACGGAATCTTCTGAGATTCCGTTTTGCACACCAGCAGAGCTCCAATGCCACATTAAGGACCTAAAGGTGCGTAAAGCACCTGGAGAGGATCAAATCACCAACAAAGCACTGAAGTTGCTTTCGCTCAAGGCTTTGGCTTATCTGGTGGCGATAATCAATGCAATGATCAGAACTCATTACTTTCCTAAGGCGTGGAAGGTCGCTGAAGTCATCATGATCCCAAAGAAGGCAGGTTCGATATTCCCCCAGGATTATCGTCCCATTAGTCTGCTGTCAGCTCATTCTAAGCTTGCTGAAAAGGTGATTTGTCGTTACCTTGAGAATTTCTCGTCAGATCACCATGTGATTCCTGACGTGCCATTCGGCTTTCGGTCTGCGCATAGTACGGAGCTACAGGCAGTTAGACAGGTGGAGCATGTAACCAGGGGGTTCACCCTGAACAAAAGTACTGGTATCTTGCTTTTAGATGTATCAAAGGCATTTGACAAGGTGTGGCACATGGGCCTCTTGTATAAGCTCATTCAAAAGGGTTTTCCAGTTCGGCTACTAAAACTATTTAAATCTAGAAGGAAAGAAGTTTCGGATCAAAATTAACAATGTGTTCCTCAGGGTTCGGTCTTAGGACCAATTCTTTATTCACTTTATATACATGACGTCCCTTGCCCCAGCAACTGTGAAGTCTATCTCTATGCTGACGACACTGCATTGCTGGCCCAGTCTTGTTCTGGTAACCTGGTTCTCGACAGGCTACAGAGTGCGGTGGAGGAAGTATTGGAGTGTACGGATCGGTGGTTGATCAAGATTAATACTTCGAAAACGCAGGCAATCTATTGTACTAAAAAACGTCGCGGTGCCCCCTCAGAGTTATCAGTGAATGGAACTCGTATACCATGGGAGCAATCTGTCAGGTATCTTGGAGTCATCATTGACAAGGGATGACCTGGCAGAAACTTACTGACGTTTTGAAAACAAAATTCCAAATTACCTTTCGGCAGCTTTATCCTTTGTCGTGCAGAAATTCAAAATTAAGTTTGATCAACACGATTCGGTTGTATAAAATGGCCATAACATCCGCAATCACCTATGCATGCGCGGCTTGGTATTTTCTTGCCAGGACGCACATGCAGAGGCTGCAAGTCCTGCAAACCAGAACCCTACGCACAATTACTCAATTACTAACGCCCCTTGGTACGTTTCAAATGAAACTATTCACAGAGATCTTGATATCCCATATATCTAACGGATTACGTAAAACAACAGGCGCAGCGGCGTTATAATTAAGCGGAATCGCACAGCAACCCTCTGTTGCGTGATTCAGTAGACTACACAGTTGAGCAAGTTCGCCGCGCCACGCACTGTGATCAAAATTAAATTGTAAATTCAGACCAGCCAAAATTATTTCAGAATACAAAACCGATCAAAATTATTTTTTAGAGTTAGTTTTAATTCGAGTAGTCAAAGCAATAATGCTTAAGCTATTTCAAATGATTTACTTATTTTCTTTGCTCCATTTTTTCCTTCCTGTCTTTCCTCCTTCACGTTTTCCCCTTAAACATGTTTGGTATCTGGGTAGCCAGACCAGACAGACTAACAGACCGACGAGACTTTTAACTAAGAGCAAAGGTCCACCGGACCGATCTGACGAATAATGACGAATAGTAACTTCCAAGTTTTAGATAGGTCAGGTGTTATTTTATCGTTTTGATTACTATTCTACCACCAATATACCAATTTTCCAACATTCGCACAAAATTAAAAAATTCTGAACACTACTTTTCCAGCCATAGGGGATCAAGAATTGGCGGACTAATGAAGACGACAGACAGGTGGACACATAGAAATACGTGATATAGTCTTCCGTGATATCATATAGCATCCAAAAAATAACATACATCAAATTAGAAAAAAAATGATATCTCAATTCCTCTCTCGTCTATTGGCCTGGCAAGGTTACTCTGTCTTTGAGAAATATCAATATTCATAAGATATATGTATATGAACAGTTCCAGGCTTAGTGAGACATTAACACAGTACGACACTACTAGTTTGGTTCAGCCTTCGACTCCAATTGATTGTGATTATCTTCATAACTTGCTACACAAAAATATTTCTCATTATGACGTATCACGGAATTTACTCTTTGTGTTATGTAGCATATAGTATATGGCTAAAGTTGGCGTTGTTACTGTAACGAAAAAAGGTCCAAAAGAATATTTCATAGTGCGCTAACAATGATTCAGGGGAAGTCGCACATGTGTATTCATAATAACCTATTGTTCCGAGTAAAATTAGAAAATACGTAAGGTACAATGCGTTGTCGTAGTTTCTCAATTCTCATTGTGCCATTCATTGAATAAAAAATTATTACAAAGGATACTAAGAACAACAAAGCAAACTCGTCGAATGTTCCATATCAGTCCCAGAAATTTCTTTTTATGGATGGATTCGTTGTCAGTTGGAAGTGGTCCAACTTTTTTAAACCCATTTTGCCAAGGTTATTTTTAGATTTTGTTATTTTTGAGTACTGTTGTTTGTCCTTAGTGCAACAAAACGTAAGAATTCAAAATCATGTCCTCAATTTATTATGAAATCGAAATCGTTTCTTTGTCGTATCACCAGATTTTTTCTTTAGATCTTCTCGAAGTCCTAGGTTATACCTTAACAAACCTCTAAAACCTGAAAGGCGCTACTGGCGGAACAATAGGCAGTTTGGACCCAGATGATCAACAGGATTTCAAAATGTCGAACACGAGAACAAATATGTATCAACTCAAAAGGTGAACATTTTGTTAGATGCCAGACTTCTAACATCCCGCACCCCGCAGTAAAGTCCTTACGTATAAGTATAAACAAAAACTCTGATTGGTTTTGACCAGGGCTTTGTCTCTTCTGAAATCTCTATACGCTCCGGCTACCAGAGGTCGTGTTTATACATGTATATGAAATCCGTTGTCTCAGTCTTCTTCATTCAATTTTCTCGTTTCATTAATCCACATTAAATAATTAACTTATCGCACTTCGTGTGGTTCAAATGCAAAATGCACGTTATCGGACAGTGCTTGATCGGAACTGGCATCCCTATAAAAAACTACCACTTCAAGCACATAAACACAATCCTTTGTGTATTGCTCGTATTTCCACAGATTGTCGCCGTTCTAGGAACCTCGTTATACACAAAAACTAGGCACAGGATAATGTCGCAGCGCAACGGCAGTCGGTCTTTCTGGACCCTGGCCAAGCAGATGAAAGTGAACTTTTCATGGAGTAGCCTTCCACCGCTTACCTGACAGGATGGAACGATTGTAACTGGCTTAAAGGCTGAGGCGGAAGCGCTTGCTAACATCCGGCACTTTCCAAGAATACTGGAAATTCGCTCAAGTCCAACCCATCTCAAAAAAAGGATCTAAGATAGACCCTTACAACTATACGCTGATAGCTCTGCTTTCAGTTATAAGTAAGGTAATAAATGGATAAATCGGGAGCTTTTGGAGTACCTCGAACCTCACAGCTTGATTAATGATAGGCTGTATAGTTTCGGGCATCATCGATCCACAGGGAACCTCCTAGAGTACGTCACGCAACTGTGGAGTAAGCTCAGCCCGTCTTATGAGGCTCATGTCATTGCCCCTGATATCACGAAAGCGTTCTATCAGCTGCCCTCTTATGAAAACTTTCATACTATGTCCTCCCAGAGAAGCTTTGCAGATGAGTGGCAGACTCCCTGGCCGTAGGATAGTCGTAATTTACGGCTTCTCTTCATTACACAATGTCAACGCCAGTATACCCCAGGGTTCGGTCTTGGAAATGTTCCTCTTACATATTAACAACCACCTTTCCTGTAGGATCAATCCGATTCACAGCTATATTGATGACAGGATTTTTACATGCAGGAATTCAGAGTGAGCTGGGAACAAGAAGACTAGCAGCTACTTCATCTCTGACGAGAGACCTGCTTGGAGACGCAACAACCTGATACAGTTTGTTTTTTTTATACTTCAACTACCACGAAGGCCTAAGGCCTAAGCACCCATTGGGTACCGTGGGGCTATAGGGGGACACATGGGAAAGGCGGAACGCCACACGGACTCTGGCGAGGGAACACGTGTGCATGCAACATGCACACATTCTGGCTCCGCCTACGAGATCCGCCGGGTGGTACCTCCACGTTCGACATTCAGAGACCGTCTACCACCAAAGGACAATCACAACATCCATAGCCAAGAGAAAAATTTCTCCTGGGACGGGACTCGAACCCGCACAGCGCACGGCGACTGATCAGGAGACCGAATAGTCTACTACTGCGGCCACCGCTGCTGCCTAGCAGAACCTTGGTTAACAACAAGCGCCCAAGGACTTGATTTGGCACGAACACTTCTCGTTAATAGTGGCAGCTGCTATGTAAAAGCTAGGTCACATGACCTCCTCATTATGTACAAGGACCAAATAAGACCTAGACCCAGCTCACATGTTTGGGCTGCTTTCACCCTGAACACATTCTCCGGAATGCTGTCCGACTAATCGATGACTCTTTCCTAACGGACAGTCTCGGGACTCTTTCGTACCGAAGATCCGTCGGCGATCTAGCTCTTTCCTATCAGGTTGCCAACGGGAGGAGGCTTTTGATGAGGTTTTTCCAGATCTACTAACCTGCTTCAGTGCAAAGAATGTATTCTTGCCCTTCAATTATACCATTCTCTCCTGTCACATCAGTGGATGGTAATAAAGCTGCCAACCTGTTGTCACCAATTGTAATAGGAGAAAAGTCTTCTGTTAGATCAGAGTTTTAGTGGAATCTTTTGTGACAAGTCAACAATCCTGCTTGGAGAGATTATCGTTCATTTATCTCATGATGGAACATCGAGATTCCAGGATAAGAAGAAGTGGCAGGATTGTAGCAGGAAAGAACACTTGTGTGAAAGCAGCAAATGTTGAAAATGACCATTGTCGCTGTTAGAGGCCAATACGGAATCTTAAAAGAAGTTTCTTCATCCGAGCTCCCGCTTACCTGGCAGCTAAATGCGGTTATTGTAGGCCGAGGCCTGATGGCACTGTGTGGCCGCCGTGAATATGGCGATTCGTAGGTCCTTCTGGCAGCAAAAAGGTGAGAGGCTCTTTTGACTTAAGCAACCTCTATACTCAGTCTGTCCGTTTATTGAAATGAACACGGTTTATGGGAAGGTTACCACCTAAGAAGCTCGAACAGTGACGTATACCCTATTTCACGAGTATCCATCACGCTTTAAATCTAGTAAAACTTGCTTGTAGAGTTTTCTTTTTTGTATGGAAATGAGCTTTTCTAAATAGAAGAGCTGCTAGTAAGTACAAAATTAATCTGTGGCGTAGAAAAACCGAAACAAAATACGGATTCATCAGAATTATGTGTCCTGTGCCGATATGGAGAATCTTGAGGTATTACTAGATAATCACCTGTCATTCTACCGTGATAAATACTGGTGAAATAGGGTATAACTATCCGCAGTCTGTGATCTTTTGTTAGACACTGACGATCGCGGTCATGTTGACTTTCCGCGAAAATACTTGAACTGCGCTGGAGCGTTGACGTCACCCAGAAAGCACACACTGTGGCAAACACCACTGAAATTAATGTTAATGGGCCATATACGTTCCGCACATATTTACACTGTGCAGTTTAAAAATATTTAGGCGAGGACTTTGCCCAACGTGATGAGAATTGCTAGGCAAATGTTTGACTTGCGTTCTAATAGGCCAACCTCGTTGATAACCGATGGCAGTTTGCGTATCCGATGGAAATCATTACCGCGAATCTCATTGTCATGTTAGCAATTGAGGACATGCGATATATCCATCATACGAGACAAGGGTATCTTGGTAAGCATAATTGTCTTGTAAACATGGTGTATCTGATTCTATATGGATATAAAATAATTTCAAGTACCTACATAAATTATGCATTGAAGTAACCACTTTAATTTGTAATTTGCCAGTGTATTCAGATTCAGTTTTGTATCTCCATTACAAACCTCTAACTGCAGCTCAATTTTATTAAGAATTATATTCTTCATGTGCCACACAAGACGTAGCGATCCGAAGAGGTATTACGAAACTACGAAGTGACATTATGTCGGTTTTCTTAACATAATGTCGGTTTCTTTTGACTTTATGTAGGTTTTCCTACAAGACATCAACTTGGGACTAGTTATCGTGAACTTCATGCTAACTTGTAGCAAGCGAGGAATGATCTATTTGTACACTACGCTTTTAGTCAACAAGCAGACGTTTTTTACGTAATCACCCTGTTGATCGTCATCAGAGCCCTGGTACATAGCTCAAGTATTTTGGCGTTTAGGCGACACACACTGCAGGTGGACATGAAGTGAATGATAGGTAGTACAGATCGCTATCCCTGTTACTTTGCGGTTACGTAATAAAGATGCGGAATGAAAGACAAATCCCACTGGTCAACTACTTCAGCGGAAACTTTAAAGAGTTAAATGAGCTTTCTTTCAATTCATGAGTCTCAAATATGTTTGTATCCAACAGACAAGCGGAAAAACGAGAACGAACTACAATATTCATGTTCCTTGGACAACTGAAGTGAACAAGCTATTTTAGCTGTAGAAAAGAAATTTTGTATAGGTGGAAAAATACATAGGTATAGTATTCAAGAAGTCGTCAAGCTGATATAAAGAGTGAAGAAATCGATGCATGAATACAATATCTAAACTTACAAGGGAGCAATTGTAAGTTTTAAGATGATGGTGATGATCTTTTTGAATGAGTGGGGAGTCCTCGGATACCTCTTTTGAAGCTCCTCACGAGTACTTTATAACCGTAAGACATATTCAATATCTTTGAAAATGACGGGGTGACAGGCTATCAAAATTGAGGGTATTTGTGGATTTGGTACACATAACTAAATAACCACTCATCAAAACGCTATATGCAGTGTGTCGCAGATTCGCTTCTCTTTACCGAGATCTCAGCTCCTGTTATACCTACAGCAAAGGTTAAACGGGGAAAGTTTTACAGGAAACTTAGTGCTTCCGATAGCGGGCTTCAGATTTTTGATTGGTCAATTGGTTTTGAAAATATCAGCGGCAAACCTAAAAGGGCGAATATATTGTATGCGATCCCAATCGCTGGCCCAGGCCCTATGAAGGGTGTGCTAGCCCCATTCTTTGCCAGGTCTCGTTTCCCTCTAGACCTGAGTGTCCTGGTATCCACCGAGAGCTTCTTTGCAATTCCACACTAATTTCGATTTCGAGTAGGTGGAGTCAAGTGCTTTAAGAGCGGCTTGACTTTCTGAGAAAGTAATTATAGTTCTGAGCCTCAGTTGACACTCTGCGATCATTCTGGCACCTAGTTCTATAGCATATAGCTCTGCCTAGACGATCGATGCCCTGGTTCCTAGACTAACAGATTTTATAATCTTTAGCTTCGGCAAGAAGGCTTCAGCTCCATTTTTGGCAGTAAATCTAAAACGGTTAGCTTGACAGCTGTCAAAATGTGACATTATTCGGACATTTTTTCAAGAAAAATATAATAGCATGTATGGCATGTCTCTATTGTTTTCCAGCAACTCGCGTCAACTTTCATTTTTCTTATGGCCGCTAGTAGAGTGTAAAATTCCCAGTCTAGTGATGCCTCACAAGTATACTAAGTGACATATAAATCCGAACACCCAGTTTAAATGGTTTTATTTTAATAAAATTTTGTATAATTACTTAATGAAGCATAATAAGTAAATGATAAAAATTTCAAAATGATTGCACTGCTTTAAAGCACTTTGACCTTTAATAATGTGTGGATGCACCCTGATGTGCTACGCATTCTCCAACGCGCCTAGGCATGCTTCTGATCAGGTGGTCAATGTCCTCCTGTGGTATTTCATTCCAGGCAACCACCAACTCCTCTCGAAGTGCTTCTAGAGTCTGAGGAGGACGTTGCAAATTGAGCAATCTCCTACCCATCATATCCCACACGTGCTCAATTGGGGATAAGTCGGGAGATCTTGGTGGCCATGGTAACAATGTGACATCATTATGTTGAAAGAAGTCTATTGTGACTCTTGCAACATGTGGCCGGGCATTATCTTGTTGGAAAGTTGGATCTGCCAGGGTGTCAAGATAGGGTAAAAGATGGGGTTCTAGAACTTCGTGGATATAATGCTGCGCGTTCGTGTTACCTCTGATGAAGATTAAAGGTGACTTGGAACCATAAGCTATAGCACCCCAAACCATAACTCCAACAGTGTGATGAACATGTCTTTCAACAAAAAACCGTGGATTCCTCCTTTCACCACGTCGCCTTCTAACCCTGGCACGACCATCGTGCATGCCTAAACAAAATCGAGACTCGTCACTAAAGACAATACTGTTCCATTCCTGATCCCAGAGTGACCGTTGTCTGCACCACTCAAGGCGATTACGTCGGTGTTCTCGAGTTAAAGGGAGGACCCAGTGTGGCCGGTATGAAAACAAGCCAAAACTTCTCATTCGTCGGTAAACACTTCGCATGCCAATAGGTCTTCCGTGTTCTGCAAACCATTCATTTGCAATGGACCTGGTAGTGGAGAAACGGTCCCTTAAGGCCAATAATCTTAGGCGGCGATCTTCACGGTCTGTTGTTCTACGGCGGCGTCCAGTGCCCCTTGCTCTTTGCGTCCGGCCTTCTCGAAGCCATGCCTGACAACACCTAACCACAGTGTCTACACTTCTTTGCAGTCTAACTGCATTTGCCCGAAAAGAAAGTCCAGCTTCCCGAAGTCCCACTATACGGCCTCTATCAAACTCACTAAGTTGACGAAATCGTACAGGTCTCCGTACTCTACGCATCGTAACCGATCGTAAAGGATGTCAAGAACCAAAATCGGCCAACGTTGATTCTTTACTGCGGCTGAAATATTCATTTTTAGAGCGTTAGTGAATTAAAAAAAAGGAGTATAAAAACCGGAAAATTTGTTCACTTGTTATTTACAGTAAGATAATTACATTCACCAACATTTATTAAAATAAAACCATTTAAACTGGGTGTTCGGATTTATATATCACGTAGTATATATAAAAGATTGGAGTATAACCGAAATATCATCACACGTAATATTATTAATTAGTTTTTTCTAAGGAGTCCATGATTTATTTGTCAGAAAATAGCATTAATGAGTAAGGCATAAAAACACATAAACGCCTTGAGCTTTCAATAGAATATTAACGTTAATATCGACTTCTCAACAAGTCAAAAATGTTTTGAGACAAATTCCCAATTATGAGTGTGTTAAAAAAACAGGTCAGAAAAATCCTCGTAATATTTTACACAACAAACAACCATGTTGCAAAATTGTAATGTAATGTAAAATCAAATTATGTGAGTGAGTATTTAATTTGCAGATTTGCAAAATAACGTCCATTTGCATCCAGACATTTTTGACAATTGATTCTTCGTATAACCTTAGCTAGTGTATTTCTGTTAACGGTTCTAACTAAGCTCAAAATTCTTTCTCTTACGATTTCTATGGTCGCGGGAGGATCAAATTCATAGACCTCACTCTTTGTGTGACCCCAGAGGTAGAAATCCAACCGTGAAAGGTCAGGGGATCTAGAAGGCCAAGATATTGAACCAGGTTCTTCTAAGCTCATTTTCGGTTAGGCTAGCTCGTAAAGCCGGCACAACCTGGTTTCACAAAAGTTTTAGGTACCTCTGTCCGTTTATGTAGTAGTCAAACAAAAATGGCCCTATAAGTCGATTTCCTGAAATGATTAATAGATAATTTCAATTAGGGGCCCAATTAAAAAAGGTATGCTGGATTAAATTACCAACGACCCCACACCAAGCGTAAATGTGAAGCCGGCTATCGAATACACTAAGGCCCGTATCGTCAGTCGTCCCTACAATTGTAGGGCGCGTCTATGGCCTCCTTGATTGTCATAGTTTTCTATTTCTCCGTGTCAGAGCTCTGTTTTGAGGTTACGTCAGAAACATCTATTTGCATCAAATTGTGCTTGCTTTTGAGTTATATCATGTTTTATCAGCCTGAAATTTCCTACAATTTAAAAGGAAAACATATCTTAACAATAGGAGAGCGCTGACGCTGACACGGGACGAGTGTAATCTAGAAATTTTTGAAGGGGAGATAAGAGTATGACAATCAAGGAGGCCATAAACGCACCCTACAATTGTAGGGACGACTGACGATACGGGCCTAAGTGTTAGAAACACTGTTTAAATGGGCAGCGACTTTTAGCTGTTACTAGCAAAATGATCTATTACATAAACGCGCCCTACAATTGTAGGGACGACTGACGATATGGGCCTAAGTTTCCTCTAAAACTTTTCCCATTCCACCTTTGCTGTAGGTATAACAGGAGCGAATCTGGGACACGTTGTATAATTCAATTATTTGCTTTTATAAAGACCTATACGTAATCGCAATGAGATTTAACAAGATCTTGAAAATCCGTTTCAAAAAAAAAGAAGATTGATCTAACATACTATCGTGTCTTGATGAATAGTTGCCGACTGATGAGCTATTCATCGTACACACTCAGCTTTGACAGCTCACTAGTTTGTCTTTCTGAAAGATAGTGAATTTACAATCTAGAGTTGTAAACTACTGAAAAAGAGTTTCAGGGTGAGGTGTCACATGATCCCCCATTCCATTTCACGGTTTTTGGTAATTAAATCGTCATAGCTGTACCATGTACGGAGATTAACTTTCGTAGTGGCGACTGCATACACCGCAAACCGCATGGGTATCATGTAAAAAAACCTATAAAACGTCAAAAAAGACCTATAAGATGTCATCTTGCAAACTAGGTAGTTTTTAGGGCGCAAACAGTCATTCCACGTTTGCTCACTAGGATCGTTGTGAACGTCCATCTAAAGAGGCATCACTCAACTAAACTAAACGCATTATTGGTTGCATAAGTTTTGTGAAGTCAAATGGTCCTTGTCTGTAGTTTTTATCTCTGAGAAGAAAGTTGGTTGAATAGCAAGATAGCATCTGGATGGTTATGTGTATTGGTCTGCATCTGTATAAAATCAGTGTCACAGTGACAGAGAGCGTAGTCAGGGTATAATCATATATTTGGCGAGAACATTTTCGAGATTGCGAGACGAAGCTATAAAAGTATATCCATGAGTTTACAAAACAAACGTACGCACAGAGGTAGATCGCATCTGAACGTGTGAGGGAGATGGACGTATGGATGTAATTTCTGTAGTTTTATTGTGACATTTTAGCTTGCTAGCTAAATTCATTCAAAAAGAACTTTTTCAGAAGCAATAAATACGGGGTGTTGCAAATTCGACTCACTCACTATTAAGATCTCGGATACGGTAAGAGATAGGAAGGTGGGCAAATGAGGGAAAAATTGCGAATTAAAGTAAGTAATGAAATGGCAATTATACAGATATATATATATATATATATAATCAAATGACAGCCCGGACTCTGAAGCGACGTAGAACGTCTGACGCGTTCAAATAACAAACGTCGCTGTTGTTGCCGTGATGTCGCTTCCCCTCAATGGGAGTGTACGTTGTTGTATCCTCTATAAGGTAACATAGAGTTTCGATATGGCGCTTTGTCTTTTGTCTTCATTAATCAACCTTATCTGTTCTTATGAACGCCAGATTTGGAACTGCTAAACTTCTGCTTAGTTACCTAAATTCGCAACATTATGGAACTGGTGTATGCAAGTCAATTTTTTGGACAGTTGGTTTGTAAACAAGTTTAAAAATTTAGAAATGTGAGAGACTTCATCAACAGCACTGGCACCGCAAACCTTATTGTGTCATTTTTTTACATATATATTTAGTTTTTGATGTGAATAAAAACGTTTTATTTTCTAGTCATTTTACACACTGTATTCTTAGCGAAGACCCAGGATGAACAGAATGAATCGGAAAATCGAACAAAACCTAAATCGAAAAGTTGTTGCACACCCAGACATAGACCAACCCCTGTTGCGAGATATACTTATACGTTAATAAAAACTGATGTAATAGATTGAGCATATAGCGACGTTGATCGTTTTTATTACATGTATGTTGATTTGCTGTATCTAAGCTGTGCAGTCTAGAAACCTGCAGAAAATCAATAACAATGTTTCCGTATCTCTAATCACATTCATGGTAAGAGTAAACTCCAACATTAATATCTGTTCCTAATCCTCCATCGTAAGTAAAATGCAGGCTTCCAGCAAAAGTACATAACTACGCTTTAAATTTAAGTCGTAAGCTGCTTATACTCATAAGCCTCCTTTAACTTATTTCTACGGACTTCACTCTCCTTATAATTCCTTCTACGTAGGTTTAATACGTCAGCCAATTCGATGACCTTAATTTGATATACGTTGAGTGATGAGCTATAATTTAAACGCTATTACGAGATAATCGGTTCAATTGTTCCCTAAAGGCGTCAGTTTATGAAACGTAACGTGCAATGTCAACGAAAATATTAATGATTTATATGCGGAGTACTAATAACTTGCTTTATAATCCGTTATCAGCTATTGTATAATAGATATCCACGTCTAACAAGGAGAATATGTAAGATCCTGGTACGTAGTTCTCTTGATTATTCTGGCCTTTGGCCAAGATGTGTTTAATAGCTGTGGACTCACGCATGCACAGCTTTAACATTAGATAATTCGAATTTTGAATTAGCTAAGGTTCAATGAATGTCGCTTTGATGTACTCATTGAAATTTTTAACATTACCATGTATCTGATACCTGATATGCTATCATTCAGCGTCAACGTTGGCCAACCCAATACGCACTGGTTTAGCATTCACAGGTTGGTGTTGGCCTACGTTGGCCCAATATGTAAATGCGACACTAGAACGAGAAAAGAGGTCAAGTAGACTGATTATCTAATGTTCACGAAATTATGTTATCAGTTAGGTTATGTTTGATCGATTCTCAATTCTAACGGCAGATACACGCACTCAAAAAATTATGATCAAAGCGATGACGTGAGATATAGAGCCGACCTACTTGACACATATATGCTTGACTACGAGCCCCTTCCCACTTCAGTTGGCCCACTTCAAGATTTGTACCAAAATATGCCTTTATAAACTCAACATGACGAAACTATTTACTTTTAAAACAATTTATTTTCTCAAAAACATTTTAGATACACTCTAGTCATAAAAAATACATATTTGAAATCACTTAGACCTATAAATAATAGAACATCTGAACAAATAAACAATGTGCGAATAATTGCTCGAAGTTAACAAAGTAACAATTGAAAGATTACCATTGGGTAACATCACCTTTATCTTTTATTGCGGCTGAAATTCTTTGGGGCATAGTGTTAACCAAGTTTTGGCAAAAATTTGGTATAAAACAATCCCATATTTCTTGAAGATTTTGTCTCAGTTCGGTGATTGTACGAGCAGGATGTTGTCGTAGAACCTTTTTCATCTCGTGCCACAAAGCTTCAATAGGTGACAGATCTGGACTGCTAGAAACCCAGTTCAAAAGTGGTACATTATTTTCTTCCATCCATTTTATAGCATTTTTTGAGGTATGGCACGTTGCACCATCTTGCTGGAACACAAAATCTTGGCCGGATATCACACATTCTTCCATCACTGTTAAAAGCGAATCTTCTAAAATTGCCAAATATTTGTTTGTATCCACATTTCTATCAATAAAACGAAGTTTTTCTACTCCTTTTGATGACATACTGCCCCAGACCGTAATGGATGCTGGAAATTTCACTTTGCTCTTTAGACAGTCAACACTCCATTGTATTGCACACCATTGTTCAGGTATCCATTGTCTATTTAGCCCATCTAAGCTGATTTTTCTTTTGCAGTGGAGTTAATAGTGGCTTTTCTTTGGCCTATAAACAAGCTGTGCAACTTTAGGGTTTTTAATTCACTTTTTTTATAAGAAAACTTACCTTGCAAGTGCTAAATCCCAGTTTGTGTGCCTCTCTATGAGTTGTGGACCTCGAAATTCTTCTTCCAACATATCGTGGCTTATTATTAACTGAACCAGTTACGTTATATCTTCTAACAATATCTCTCACACTGTACCGCGATAAGTCTAACAAAGTTGCAATTTCTGAGTTTGATTTCCCAAAATAAAAAAAATTAATTATCAATATCCGAATTTTCTCACTAATAACCTTTCCTCTACCCATTTTTAAAACCTTAACTACCCAAAACTATTTTAAACGTATACTGACAGCTGTGATTAATAAAAACAATTATCATGGCTTTTATTTTTCACAGCCACCTATGCGTTATAGACTTATTTTGCATTGAAATGAAAATAGGTTGATATGCTGTAATTGCAACATGTGTTATTTTTATGTTGCGAATTTGATTAGGGAGTGATAAAGTTGGTGTTTTCTACTACCTATATATTATCAAAATATTGATTGTTAATATTTTAAACCTAGGTATAACACCCTGCTACATTTTTATTATTTGTGTTTGATAAGAAAAAAACTGAGATTTCAATGGTTGGGCCAACTGAAGTGGGAAGGGGCTCGTAGACGAAATTTACATAATTTTTTTCGCTTTTTGAGGAGAAGTTACCTACGCTCATGTATAATGAGAAAAGGACAGGTCAAGTTTAAAGGACTAAAATGAAATCAAAGCTTGGTGTTTTTGTTTCCATAGCAAATGTATGGGTTAACATATGTGTGAATATTATGTCTAACAGATGCGTAATCTTACTGGAATCAGGCACTCAATAATATAACGTCTCTAGCTGATATCATAAGAGCGACATTCACAACCTCCTTTTCTGGACAAGGTAGATCGAATTCATCGATACCATTCTGTAAAATTTTCCTATGATATATTAAAGTAAAAGCAATGCCTAAATTCTTGCCAGTTTCCGTCAGTTGATCGTAAGGACGAGTCGGAACTCGAGACGTGAAGCACGTACATACATAGTATTCAATCGATAGGTGTGATTTGAAGTAACCAGCGTGTTATATGTATGTATATCTAACATGTCAGAAGCTTCTCAATAGTGAAACGTCCTTTACTGGCACAAAAAATTCAACATCCAAAACTGCCGCCCTCTACAGCGTTAAACTCTCACAAAAAGGTTTCTGGAAATGATAGGTAGTCCCTAAAGCATACAAAATAAGCAATTTCTAGTTCTCCCGTTTTTGCCTTTTTTTCTTGGCATAGCAGTTTAGAAAGGAAGGGGCTCCGGGACAGTGTATAGACCGATAGGCAGACATGATCTAGACGTCATGTAACATTCAAAAAGCAGTTCACGATTTCCATACTTCCTCGCCGATACCGATAAGTTCTTGATGCTTGCAGAACGGCCAAGGTGGACTAAGAAGCAGCAGCCTAACCAACCTACTCAGAGAGCATCCACATTTGGTCTCAGGCACTATCAGTTTGATGTGATCGAAGAAAAACAAATACAGGGCCTGGCCAACTAGGCCGCTTCAAAGGGTTATATAAAAGACATGTGAATTCATAGATAAATTATGTTTCCAATTTTGGAGTCAGCGGTTCATACCACTTCAGTTTATTTAGTTTTCAACAATGATGTCTCCAAAATGGCGGCCTTAAGGAGCTCCTCGTGTAGCTCTGAGTAGCTTGTTTACACAAACATATAGCAGGGAATAGCTCTGAAGAGGATGTGAGGAGAGTGCATAAGCTTTACCTGTAGATATTTCAAGAGGAAGAAGTGACAGGTGTGTAATTCTGGTGATTGCACACTCCATTCAATCGCCTCGCAACCTGACGAGACTTCCTGGAAACATTTCTTGAGCTTCAATGTTTGCAGATAATTGTAGCTCTGGTTAGGAAATTTCAAATCGTGCTACTCACATAATTTGCAAGGAGCAGCCCAATAAGAAAGGTCGATGTTTCTAGAGGTAAGCATTAATATTATTATGTTGATATGTTAGAGAAGCTTTTTCCCAGCAACTGCCGCTATTAACGAGTTGCGTTCGTGCCAGATCACGTCATCGGGGATCTCGACTCCGACCAGCCAAAATGAGCGGCTATTTGGCGGAACTTGGCCATCCATTCAAACCGGATGAGCCCTAGGGTGCTTCTTGTCAGTCAATAACGTATGGTATTGTGTTTTGGAAGCACTAAACTGTACCATATTGTCCCATGCAGTGATAACCTCCAGGTCTCTCGTGTGAGCGAAAGTCGCTGCTAGTCTTCCTTGCTCCAGCTCACCGGCCGAGATCGGCTTGTCACTCTGAATTCCTGCATGTAGATTGCTGTCACCAGCAAAACTGTGGATCAAACTGGTCATACAGGAAAGGAGGTCGTTGATATGTAGGAGGAACAGCGTCCGAGATAAGACCAGTCCTTGAGGAATACCCGTTTTGACATTGCGGGATGCATTGAAGGGGATCCGTCAATTACGACGGATATCTTGCAGCCAACCATCTCCAAAGCTTCTCTGGGAGGCCATAGGTTGGAAGTTTACATAAGCGGGCATGTCATGGCTGATCAAATGCTTTCATAATATCATCAGTAACATGTGCATTACGATAAGACTGGATAAGTTTATTCCACATTTACGTGACGTAAGCTAGGAGGTTCTTCGTGAGGGTAGGTTTTAGGTACTTGTTTTTTGAAGAGATGAACAATCTCAAATTTTTAGATTTTTGGGAAAGTGTCGGATTCGTAAGATATCTGGAAGAAACATGAAAGAACTGCAGCAAGGCTCCGATGTACATCTCTTTTGTAAAACAGAAGAACGACAGTCAGTAATGTAAGTGTAAAATAATATAAACTATTGACTCCGAAATTAAGAACATTTTTTCTGTAGACTCAGATATCTCCTTTATAACTGGAAGGGAACTCCAAGTGTTGGAGTTCGCGCCAAACCGCAAGTATTGCGATTCAACGTAGGTTTTCTAATCTATGATGAAGTTTGAAAATACAATTGACTTGACTTGCTTCATATCTATTTATTGCGACTAAAGCTATATTGGCAAACAATCAATCTTGATTGGCACTTCAAGTAGTTTTAGATATCCGTGACGGATGGAAACAATTCAAATAACGTCAACAACAATTGAACTCAACCATGATGGCATTCGATATCAGTTGTCACGATATAATTTCATCCATAACTCTAGACTTAAAAAAATCGAAGACACTAAAACAGAAAGGTTAAGTGGTTTTATAGCGAATTGTTATTGCGTTTTTCGATTGTAATTTCCAATTGTGAAATGTTCCCATTCAGTGTTTTCAGAATTGGTTTCGATATTTATTCGTTTTTTATTGCGCATTAATACCGATTGTCCTGAATAGTTAATATTGATTTCTCGTAATAAAAATGAATCGGCGATATAGCCTTGCTTCATCAAAATGTCACTAAATGTACAGGGTGTTTCAGTTTATTGTTGCATAACTTTAAGATTCGATAGAACTTTTAAAATTAATGCATAAAGTCTATATAAACATGGGTCGAAAAATGCGTGGCTTCCGAAATACAGGGTGTTTAAATTTACTTTCTAAAATAGTTTTTTTTAAATATTTCGAACAATATTTGATGTATCACAGTGAAAATTGGTATACAAGGGTTTTTTGGTTCGACAAAACCAACCATGGGCACAGTTTTACTGTAACCGCTAGAGGGCGCTCTCTACTGTACCTGTAGTGTATTAAAATGACCGAAAAATTTTTCTTAGTGCAATTTTTTGCTTTTTGAATAAAAAAATGATTCTTTGCACTTTTCAACATAAAAAAGCTCTCCTGTGAGTTTTCGTTATAGTTAGCCGTTTTTGAGATATTTCGATTTTTAAGGTTCGATGCATTTTTATTTATGGGAAAATAATATTTTTTTTTACATTTTCGATTTGGGCATTACAAGTAATTAAGATGATGGTTTAGATTGTGTTTTTAAACACAGCAATAATTCCTAACTCCAAATAAACACAAAAAACAGAATATTAGTTTGTTTAATTTTCCAATATTATTTTTAACAAATTAAATTAATTATTTACAACTAAAATGCTATTGGATGGTTAGGACAAACATACAAAATCTAAAGTAGTTGCTCGGAATGTAAACCCAATTGTTCAATACACAATTCACATCTACGAATGATCGAACGTGGTATAGCATTATTCAAATAAGGCCTTATTTCATCACATGCATTCCTGATTCTGTCTATTAGCATATCTCTTGTGGTTACGGGAGTCTGGTACACTCTTTCTTTTAGAAATCCCCACACAAAGAAATCTAATGGATTCAGGTCAGCGGATCGTGGAGGCCAGGCGACTGGTCCTCCACAGCCCATCCATCTTTCTGGATAATTTTCGTCCAGCCAGTTTCTAACTATTCTCGAATAATGAGCTGGACCACCATCAAGCTGGAACCAGGCCAATCTTCTTAAATCTAACATAACATCATCCCACATATTTGCATGTTCAGCCTTTAAAAATTCCAAGAAGGTCGCAGCATTTAACCTTGCAGGCAAAAGGTAGGGTCCAAATAGTCGATTACGGTAGATACCAATCCACACGTTCACACTAAATTCATGCTGAAAATTTCTTTCCCGAACTGCATGCGGATTTTCATGCGACCAAATATGTTGATTATGAAAATTTACCACTCCACGTCTAGTGAAGCATTGCTCATCGGCCATAAAACGTTACTTAAAACTCCCTATTATTATCAGTTCTATCAAGAATCCACTGACAAAATGTGATTCTTCGTTGTCCGTCCCCTGGCTGTAGTCCTTGCACAAGTTGCAAATGGTAAGGACGTCTATGGTCATTTCTAAGAACACGGTGAACATGGCTTGCTGAAATTCCCAAGGCACCAGAAACTCTCCTAACACTTGTGGTCGGATCTCTATCAAACTCACGCAGAATCATACGGGTAAATCTGCGCTGACGAACATTTATGTTTTGACCCCTTTGTAGATTTCCAAGACCATTTTCAATTATTTGGCGATGCACTCTTACAAATACTGAGCGAGTTGGATGTCGTCTGTTTGGAAATCTTCGTGCGTATTCTCTGGCTGCTTCTGCTGCATTTCCATTTACAAAGCCATAAATAATTAAAAATGCATCGAACCTTAAAAATCGAAATATCTCAAAAACGGCTAACTATAACGAAAATTCACAAGAGAGTTTTATGTTGAAAAGCGCGAAGAATCAGTTTTGTTTATCCAAAAAGCAAAAAATTGCACTAAGAAAAATTTTTCGGTCATTTTAATACACTACAGGTACAATAGAGAGCGCCCTCTAGCGGCTACAGTAAAGCTATGCACATGGTTCATTTTGTCGTACCAAAAAACCCTTGAATACCAATTTTCACTGTTATACATCAAATATTGTTCGAAATATTTAAAAAAAACTATTTTAGAAGGTAAATTTAAACACCCTGTATTTCGGAAGCCACGCCATTTTTCGACCCATGTTTATATAGACTTTATGCATTAATTTTAAAAGTTCTATCGAATCTTAAAGTTATGCAACAATAAACTGAAACACCTGTATAAACGATAAAAGCAAAACGCCTAGAATATAAAATTCGTTGGACTTACTGTACTGTACACAGCTTCATTACTGGAAGGCTTAAGCTTCACTATCACGTAAAAATGTGTTTAGATTTTCTCTACAACAGATACATTGATTTGCTTTACAAGAAGGATATTTCGGAATGTTTAGGGACTTTAACTAGGCATCCATAGGAAGATACATTATACGTATAAGATAATTCTCCCAGGACTATTGCATCGAGCATTATACTTATCATTAGGAATCGACGTTGTTTATAGCTATAGGAACATAATAGCACCCCTGAACGGCGAGTATAAATATAATCCTTATCTGATCCAATGTACAACCGAAGAATGAGCGCTGGTAATCGAGCTTCCCTGTAATATACATTATGATCCTATAAGCATGTAATTTAAAGAATCTTATCGAAAAATATTATGTAAGGCTTATCTGCGTTGCGTACAATGTACCTAAATTTTCCGAAAGCAGTCTTAAAATGTTGCCCCGCCTCAGAGTGACTTTCATGTGAAAGTTCGGAAGACAAGCACTCCTATAATCTTATCGTTATTCAAAAGTCGTTACCACGTTACAGTTTAAAATCACATATGTTCAAAAATAAGGCTATCGGCCATCTCTATGACATCTTGACAGTGGACGTCAGCCGTTAACTGCACGCCCAACGCTCAGCGCGACAGTATGTGAAACTTATCCGAAAAGACGATATCAGTAGCCATGGAACACATCGAAGTAACTCACTCTTTCACAAGTATGAATGAGGATTCTACATTAATTAAATCCACATGGCCTCAAAAATGACATGGATATATATTTGAACTTCAATTTAGATACATAGCAGCCTTCAAGATACTGAGTTTTCAAGTCTGAAAGATACCAATTTTTACAGTTTTTCTTAGACATTATAACTCCAAAACAATCGACCTCAAGGCAAAAGTTACTAAGAACATTTTTTGCTCAAACGAGGCGTAAAAAAGACGCTTACCTGGGGGTCTGGTCGATCACTAAAAATAGCCATGAGGACTGCTCTAAAAACTACAGCGAACCTGAAATTACATTAAGAAGGAAGGGAAGTACATCCCTTTTTAGCGATAATTTATTGTTTTACTAGTCTTCATTATTCTTTTCGGGTTATTTCAAGAGACCTTCCCATTAGGGAGAGTCATAGAATATATTTCAGATTCATATTCTAAGGACAGCTCTTCCAATACAATGCCGTTTAGGGTAAAGTGTGCCCCTTATCTGCTCACAAAGTCAATAAAACCATTTCTGCATACAGGAAAAATAAATGTTTCTGTCTGTATTTCCTTCTGTCCGGATATACTGATAGAGATTGCCTGAATAATATCCGGGCATCAGTTAAAACCCTCTTTTTTTAACCAATTATAAAAAATAGCTGATCAAAATTGGGCACTTTTAGGCTTAGTACTCAATTGCGGCAGAAAGAAAGCATCTTTACTTGAGCGGACGGGGCAGACATTACTAAACCTAGTAAGGGCAATTATGGACAGCAACCAAAACAGGATTCGAAATTTTGCAGTAAGCATCGGGATCTTGGTGTCAACTTGTCTTTCGTTTCGTTACAGTCGTCTACAGGTTAGTTTAAGTTTCTTGTGAGTGCATCAATAACGATTCTCCACTGCAACTCTTTGGTCTATTGTGGCTCACAGTCTATACGCTAACGAGTTAAATTTCTTAACCCTGTAACATTCTCAAAGAAAGTTTAACGCTACTAACGCCACTAACATAATATAACTTAAGGTCTACCTCGGCTAAGGCTCAAAGAAACTGGCAGATACGGTCAGAGGTATTGAATTATCCAATTTTTAATTGTATACGAGGGATGTCTTTTAAGTTTTGCATATGGAAATAAATCAACACGGTAGGTAGTTCTAAATGACTTTATTGTTTTTCGAAGTATTCTCCACGAAGTTTAATACACACTGCTGATTCCACTCGTTTGCTAGCAGATCCAAAACGGCATTTTTGAATGCGTCAACTGCTTCTTCTGGTGACTGGAACCTTTGACCACGCAGTCTGTATTTAATTTTCGGGAAAGCAAAGAAATCGTTAGGACTTAGATTGGGACTATATGGAGGATGGTCCAATAATTCCACGTTAACTTCCGTTAAATACTGCCTTGTTTTGTGGGCTGTGTGCGAGCTTGCATTGTCTTGGTGAAGGATGATTCTTCTTTCGGGGTTGATTTTTCGAGGCTCGGTGATGACTTTTGGCAAACAAATGGTGGTATACCAATTCGCAGTAACAGTTCTTTGCTCATTAAGAGGAATTGTTGCAATATGACCCGCTTTTGACACAAATGTTGCGACCACCTTTTTCGAAACACTTCGAGAACGGATGAATTTTGTTGACTTTTCTTCACCTTGGAACACCCAAACAGCCGACTGTCGTTTATTTTCTCGTTCATAACAGTAAATCCACGATTCATCACCACTAACAATGCCGTACACATTTTTTGAGTTTCCGGAATAGAAACGGTCAAGCGTTTTTTGACACCAATTAACCCTGGCTGCTTTCTGCTCTTCAGTCAACAGGTGGAGTATCCAACGAGAAACTAATTTTCTTACTCCTAATTCTTCATGTAAAATTTTTTGAATTGAGGTCTTTGAGATCTTCAAGGACGCCTGAATCTCGCGATATGTCACATGTCTATCTTCAATGTTGAGTTTGCGCACAGCATCGACGTTTTCCTGGGTGACTGCCGTTTTTGGTGCACCCACCCTGGGATCGCTAAGATCGCTAAGACTCACAGGTCCACGTTTAAATTCTCCATACCAACGGGAAATTGTCTACCGATGTGACGCTTCGTTGCCGAAAACAGACAGTAACTCAGCAAGGCATTCTTGTTGCGATAATTGTCTCTGAGAGTTGTAATAAATTATAGAGCGAAAATGTTCTCGGTTGAGTTCCATTTTTCTAATGACTTGGTGACACTTAAAAATTCATGGTAGTGAGAATACTGCACGTATTGTTGTGAGACTTGGAATCTCAGTTTACTAAAGAGTGAGGTTAAGATTCAGTACTGACGTTCGATCCGCGCGGCCTACTATGTTTCTATATGCGAAACTTAAAGACATCCCTCGTAATTCCTAATTTACAGGTAAATAATGTTATTAATGTCATAATCGGTACCGTGGTTTGTAGTTTCAAAAGAAAATCTAGTGAAACTGTGGGACATTTGTTGACTACATTTGTTCCAAACTAAGCAATGACCTCACGATATCCAGTTATTATTTTGGAACAGATGCGCACTGGTGGGTGAAATTCTCTTATTCGATTTCTTTCACAATTATGATTCATTAATGTGGACCAAGTGATTGCAAGTTTGTTTAAACATTTTTAAGCACATTACAAAAGCTTTGTGCCGGATTAAGTGCTTTAAGTTCTTCCGATTATTTTGGACAAAAAGGGTGGTCAGTAACTTTTCTCTAACGTTGACCATGTTCAAGTTATAGCGACCAGTGTTAGAAAAACCTTTAAAAACGGCGATCTTTAAAGCTATAATAAAAATCATTATTTTTTAGGCTGCGAAGTGTCTAAATAAGAGTTTAAATCTTCTCCTGCAAGACCCCGAATAGTCTTCTAGGCTTATTTATGTTTAAGCAATTTAAAACCTTGTTTGGTAGCGCTTTTGATTTTACCAGACCCGTAGGTCCATCTGTAAAATCGTCTAAAAGTTGTATCCGTAACTCAACAAACTATTCTCCTTGTTCGCACTAAAGCTGTTGTATGTTCGATGTATTCACAAACGACTCACTAATAAATAACATTTTTTCTCATGGTCCCTCGACATTCAAGTTTGTAATCGCATTCTAGTAGAATTGCTGGAAATTACTATGCTATGGCGTGTAACAGGCGTCGATATTTCATTCGCTCCGAACAAATAAAAATGTCACGACAAAGAATGTCCTGAAAACATGTGTTCCGTGCCAAGAATAATAAATTAAGATCCAGGGGGCTCGCAGCTCTAATTAATTAGGCGTTTGAAGGTTTCGGCTGAATATTGCGTTCTCGTTTACACACATGTGGATCAGGTTGAGGTTTTGTGTTAGATATAACTTACCACGCCTACTTGCGGAGAAGAATTGCAAATGTGGAAAATTCCGATAATCAGATTACGATCTTTGGATGTTATATGACATGTAACATACATCACAGAAAACTATGCCACTCATTTCCGCCTATAACTTGAGAAGTACAACTCGAACTCCGATGAAGTTTTTTCACAATGTTACTAATACGCCAAAAACTCTAAAGCATTATAGTTTTTAAAAATCGGTCAGTGGCGGCAGAGGAAAAGGCCAAAAATGAAAATGAATGAAAATCACTCTCTTTGTTCTTTGACAGATCCTGGTCATTTATTACAAACATTTTGGACACACACACACCCTCCTGCCCTGTGCGGTCCCTCCACCACCCCTGTTCCAGGCAACCTCAAACCCTTGAGGAGTGGGGGGAAGAGCAATCTGCTCCTCCCTCCTATCCCGCCCGGTTCTCGACTTTTATGGACGGCCTCTTTCTTGGGGGTCCTGCGCTGGGGGCTTTGACCTGAGCCCCGCATTAAGGTTGGTGAGCCTTCGCTCTTTCCTCGTCGACTGGAGTCAGTCATATTTGCTGTTTTTCTTCGTCTCCTGAGGTTAGCCCCGAGTAAATGCTTGACTCTGGCCACCTCAACCGACAGGCTTCTTTTTATCCACCGGTTGTACACGGGCTGTTCTTTCCCCTCTTGAGTGTACAACTATTGTGGGTCTTCTCACCTTTTCTTTGGCCTCATCAGCTGCTAGGGCCAAATTTCTTCTTGTTGCAGCTGGCTTTTCGGTCTTTTATGACGCCTTATTGTTCTTGGGTCGTAATCCAAGGCGTCTTTAATCAGCACATTTCGGTGTCTTTCGTTCTTTTCAAAGAACTTTCGGGCCTTCTCTCTCTCACCTGGATTACGACCGGTACCTGTCGTAGTTTGTCATATAGCACTCTGTTAGGTACATACCACGGTGCGTCCACCGCCTCACGGAGTGCAATGTTTTGTTGAGCTTCTCAATTCTTTAATGATAGGTACATTTATATGCTTTCCACCTTGGTAACCCTACGCACCTATCAGACATATTTTACACTTCATAGAGTTCTCCGTACTTTCGCGCTCAGAACTTTTTAAGGTATATTAAGGGAGTAAAAAATAATTTCTTATCGATAATTTTTCCGTCTAACTCATGTAAAATCAAGACCTATTCTCTGTGGTCTATAATTTTACAAATATGACATGCCCACCGTTGTGTTCACAAATGTTGAATTTATTACTTTAGAATGATTGTATGTAAGTGTTACTGGAAGCATCAAGAACCAGACCGAGCATTGACAAAAACATTAATTGTGCTCAAAAGTACAAAAGTGAATGAGAGAAGAAGAATCGAAAGTTGAGTAATGCGCAACTTTTACTAAAATTGCTTAACAAAATTATACAAATATAATTTTATTGTTCATTTAATTAAGCAACAAAATAAGTGAAGTGAATTTTGTTACTTTCGAAGCTAGGGTATTTTAACTTGAGTTTAGGGAAATTTAGGGGAGGGGATTTTAAAATAAGATTGAGGGATAATATTCGACCAGTTCGCATGACTGCGCCACAGCATAGTGTTTCCTATACTCTGACCACGCTGCCTGTTTCACGGCTTTTTTCTGGTCAGGCTCAAATGTTATGGAGTCACTTTAATGGTCCCAACGTCTTTCTAGGTACAAGACTGATTTCTTATACTGATGCCGCCCCGTAAGCATAAACCTAAATACTGAGTCACCGCGACTACTACAAGTAGCTTAAATACACATTTTGTTAATCCAATTTTTTAACTGCTTAAGATTAGTAGAACTGGGAACAGCCTCCCAAGGTACATTGTTCCGCAAATAAAGGAGCAGTCGTACTGGCCAGTTCTGGATGAACGAACTTCGTATATTAACAATGAATATTTTGATAATATATAGTAGAAAAAACCAACTTTATCACTCCCTAATCAAATTTGCAGCATAAAAATAACACATGTTGCAATTACAGCATATCAACCTTTTTTCATTTCAATGCAAAATAAGTCTATAACGCACAGGTGGGTGTGAAAAATAAAAGCCATGACAATTGTTTTTATTAATCACAACTGTCAAAATACGTTTAAAATAGTTTTGGGTAGTTAAGGTTTTCAAAATGGGTAGAGGAAAGGTTGTTAGTGAGAAAATTCGGTGTGAAGTGAAGTAAAAACCCTAAAGTTGCACAACTTGTTTATAGGCCAAAGAAAAGCCACTATTAACTCCACTGCAAAAGAAAAATCGGCTTAAATGGGCTAAAGAACATAAACAATGGACACCTCAAAAATGATGTGCAATACAATGGAGTGATGAGGCCCGATTCGAAGTTTGTGATGGTGACAGTCGCCGTAGAGTTATTCGCAAAAAAATGAAGCATTTCATGTTGACTATCTGAAGAGAAAAGTGAAATTACCAGCATCCATTATGGTCTGGGGCAGTATATCATCAAAAGGAGTAGGAAAACTTCAAATATTTGGCAATTTTAGAAGATTCGCTTTTAACAGTGATGGAAGAATGTGTGATATCCGGCCAAGATTTTGTGCTTCAGCAAAGTGGTGCAGTATGCCATACCTCAAAAAAGGCTATAAAATGGATTGAAGAAAATAATGTACTTACTGCTTTTGAAATGTGTTTCTAGCAGTCCAGATCTGTCACCTATTGAAACTTTGTGGCACGAGATGAAAAAGGTTCTACGACAACATCCTGCTCGTACAATCACCGAACTGAGACAAAAGCTTAAATATGGGATTGTTTTGTACCAAATTTTTGCCAAAACTTGGTTAACACTATGCCCCAAAGAATTTCAGCCGTAATAAAAAATAAAGGTGATGTTACCCAATGGTAGTCTTTCAATTGTTGCTTTGTTAACTTCGCGCATTTATTCGCACATTGTTTATTTGTTCAGATGTTCTGTTAGTTATAGGTCTAAGTGATTTCAAATATGTATTTTTTACGACTAGAGTGTTTTTGAGAAAATAAATTGTTTTAGAAGTAAATAGTTTCGTCATGTTTAGTTTATAAAGGCATATTTTGGTACAAATCTTGAAGTGGGCCAACTGAAGTGGAAGGGGCTCGTAGGTACTCAGATATCAAATTGGTGAATATATTTTTTCTTATCTATTGAATAATTCAACGAGGTGTGTTGACCGTTTCGAAAAAATAGCTGCAGCCAAGCTAAAGGAGCTTTCCTGCTTTCATGCTGTTTTTTATAGCCCAAAAGCACCACTACCAGCTCTTTATAGGTTTTATTTTGTTGGAGGTGTTTTGCATATAATATCTACTTTTTATTGTTAACAGCTGACGTTAGTGCTTGATAGAAATTTATGTAGAGGAAATGGAATGACGTTGAAAAATGCCCACTTATTTTTATGTAGGCATATATGACGCGTTCGGAGTATATATGCACTACTTCTAAGCGACTAATACAGGAGCCATAATCATAAAAGTTATTATGTAGGTACTACAACGTTATAATGACTGGAAGTAATAAATTTCGCTTGAATTTAGTGTTTATTTTCATACAGGGCTGCTGGTAGGCCGCAGAGTTCCTTCCAGGATGTGCCAAGGGTCCATTTCATTCTTTACCTGTATAGATAAAAATCAATGCTTTTTCAGATTTTTCAATTTTTACTGCTCACGCCTAGTGGCGGGGAAGTATTGTAATCACGAAAATGAGATATGTAGTTTTTGAAACTCGATCCAATGGCGCAAGAGGCGAAAAATAAAAAAGGATAAAAATCGATAAAATTTCGTTTTTTGGCGTTTCAAAGGACGCTAATCATGTTTGAAAAAAAATATCCGAGGCACAAAAACATTGGGGTGGAGGTTGTAGGAGTGTGTGGAGTTTTGATAGTATATTCATATGCTCCCAACCCATAGATTTCTCGGTAAGTTAGTCCTTAAAAATATTCTCAGCTCACGGATCGCCGGTCTTGTTCAGTGTTTTGTTGTTATGGAATAGTATTACACGTATTTCTGCCGCGCCATAGCATAGTGTTTCCTATGCTGCGGCGACATTTCCAGCTGTACTAACTGTAAGGATCTGTTTGACTGACTTTTTTCTCAGAGGGTACGTGCTGAATATAGCTTTATGAAGTGATAACGGCGTTGCGTTGGAAGTTTAAAGTCGACCTACTTGACGCCATTTTTATAATTCTTGAACAATATCCGAAATTGAACATTTTAGTCAAATTAATAAAAAATATGTGGGGTATGGGTGGGAGTGTGATTGATTCTGGTAGCTGTGTCTAGCTCGAAAAATCGCTAGTAAATTGGGTGCACAAATTACTTGAAAAACTGTTCAACAACAGAATGAGAGCGTTTAATCCTTTACGGATAGTCGATGAACCCATTGTGAGTCGAATATTAAATCTTCACTTCAAACCCCTTAGTTGAGAATGGGGACTGTATTTAGCTCCTGCCTTTATTATCTTTAAGGTAAATTTGATTTTTGTTATTCCGACTTTTTACGATAAACTTGGTCCAGTAGCTGCAGCTCGTTAGTAGCTTCAAACACCTATAGTTAAGGAGCTACATACCGTACCACAGTCAGTAATATGATTTCAAAGAATTCAATTGCTCATAGTAAATGCGGCAAAATGGCCAAGTGCCGCTTTACCTCAAGGATGACGAGCACCCAGGTGCTAAAAGCTTAATGCAGTCTTTATTTCTAACTGAAAGGCTCGAATGTGGCAAGACTTTGAAAAATTAGTACGTTCGTTTGAAATATCAGTAGAATTAGTGGTAAAATGAAAATTTCCATTTGACCTACACTGGTTTCAACTAGTACGTTTAAAGAATTAAACGCCCGCATACAGATCTCATATTATACAATTTGTCCGCGCAATGGACTGGCAATTTCACAACGTTGTTCTCACGGAAACTGAAAACGAACACTTTCCTAAAATAACTGTTACCTGATTTTGTACGTCCTTTTTATGATTACATTCACTTAATTTAAGTACAAACTTCAAAGGGTAAGCGCATCCATATGTTCCAATTTTTTTATTAGTTAAACCAAATTGTCCAATTTCAGGTTATTGTTGAAAAATTATGTAAATTGAAAAATGTCGAAAACTATTGATATTCGCCTATACATATGTATGGTGATATTGCTGTTGCTTGTTGCTCATTGTGCCCCATCACTGGAAGTCATAGGCCCAAATTGGTTTCAACGAAGAATTATGAAATAGTAGCTTGTTGTCCAATGACAGTTTAGATTTGCTACCAATCCAATATATCTCTACGAGTTTGATACCCACTGGTTTCCTTTTTGGGAAAATGTGTGAATAGATTCCGAGATACTTCGTATGATTGAGGAATTTTTAAATTATTAATAGTTACTGGTGGACACGATTTTCTACATAAAGTGTATGTCACACGTGTGGACTTCAGTAACCGTTTCGCCAGTCGTTAATATGGAGCAAGTTTCTCTTTCGAGATTTTGCGACACTATGCCTGAATTTTCATGGGATGCCAAGATAGCCTTAACATCTGCAAATATTGCTATGCATACATCATTCGCAGTTGGTGGATCTCCAGTATTCAAACGGCAGAAAGTCGGTCCTAAAACACTTCCTTGTGGGACTCCTAAACAGATAGCCTTAATGGATGGATGCTCTCGTAATCGTTTTCGCCTAAACAATGTGATTTACTAGGAAATTTAAGCAGTATTTCGCTCGTTTTGGATTCAAATATAGATTTTTTTAATAAGGATTAGTGATTAGCAAAATAAATTCTCTTAAAATTATACCACATAGCAGGCCTGTTCTGCTGTTTGAGTAATTTATTATTTTAATAATATCAACAAACATTGACCAAGTGAAACGTACTAATTGGTGGTTAATCAAGTATACAAAAGCCGTGGCCAACCTAGATAAAAACATGCCAATATAACATTTAGATTCTTGTTAATTCAGCCTTACGATGTTTTAATACGTTATCACGTAACAAGCTTTGAGTTCATAGAAAATTGTACCTGTGCTGCAATATTGCAATCTAAGTTTTAATTATAATCATTATTTGATAATATACAGTATGTTTACATGGCATCACCTAAGCAAGGTGCAGTCGATTCGCTGTAGTAATTGACACGAAACTGTCTAGTTTTTGCATATAATGAAGATATTTAGTAACCTGATAGCTTACGGGCTTCAAGGCTGTCACATAATAGAAGGAGCAGGCTAAAAATAAACTATACCGGGTGACTCAAATGCGACTATCTCGGAAATCATAAGGATACGAAGTCGGTTGAGTTGTGCATTTAAGTAGCTAAGAAAATGACATTGAAAGTTTCGCAATTCCGAGTATGGCTGGAGATAGACGAAAGAAACCAAAGTTTTTCAAACTCTTTATTCCTTATTTTTTCTGGATCTAATTTGAGATAGACTTTTAAAATAAAAAACAGATCAACATGACTACTTTTTCTCCTCTACAAGAAGGCATAATTGGACTTTCAATATGGCGTTTCGTCTCTTGTACTCAAACATCAACTTTATTTTTTTTAAAGACACTATATTGGATTTGTATAGATTGTCATACATTGACTTTGTCAAACGTAAGTGGCAGCGTTGATGTACTTTTTATTTTGGAATTTCATCTCAAATGAAGTCAGAAACAAATAAAAGGAATTGGGAAAATTCTTTCGTCTCCGGTGATAGTCGGGATTGCAGAGATTTCTGAGTGTCATTCTTAGTTACTTAAATGCGCAACTTTGCCTCTATTTAACCAACTTCGCATCTCTTGCCGTCTCACCGATCCCAAGGGTGAGAGTATAATTTAAAACAACTGGTATCTATTTATTATCTACACTAGTGCTAGTAAATTGGGATTGGGTAAGGACAAAACATGAGTATTGGCTAAATAGCATTATAGAATCACTTTTCTAATACACTACACACAATTTTCCACCACTAACTCCACTAAGTTCAGCGTATTTTTAAAGCAGCACGGATTTTGTTTTTATATTGATTTTACATAAAATATACAGACCAATTTGTTGTCCAAAAGAATTGGTAGACAACAGTATCTCGAGAAAGATAAAGGAATACCTCATTCAAAAATGTAAGATGTTCCAAAAATGTCAGTTGCGTTGAAAATGATTGTCTCTCTTCTTAGTTAAGGTTCAAAATTTACCACATTGTATTACCTTTAGAAAACTTTGAGTCAACCTTATATCCACTCCACTTTGGCAGTATAACTTCAGTGTACTGTACCTCGAAAACAGAAGCCTTGCTGAGCCATGTTTATATGAACTTTTACACTTAAACACACCTAAGGAGTAATTCCTGTGTAATATTAGACACTTACTATGTTTCTATTGACTTAACCCAAATTATATATTTACTTAATACTGGTCTCTATAAATATTCTCATTAAGAAGTTACTACAATTGTTGTTGCATCATTGATGAAGTCGCTAACTTGATCACTGAATGTAAAATATACTAGCAAAGAGTGAGTTAATGATGCATTTTCAATTACTTTTCCGCTTTTATCTCACCACCAACTGCAGTTAACCTAGAAATGGACGGTTAACTTTTCACCTCATCGTTTGTAATTTAGAAATGCATTACACTACAGTACGTAATTGCTTGACATAAAGCACTTGTTATGAAATAACCAGAAAAGGTTTTGATCACAGGTACTTAGGCCCTTTGGCGCTAGTTTCTTAGATCAACCTTTTGCGCAAAAGCCAAGAAATCGTTGTGTCCTGTCAATTTCAGGTTTCACTGAAAAGGCTGATAAATAAGAATTAACACCATATTATTCAAATATCATTCACAGCTAACCCGACGGTACCTCATCCGATAAACCCAATTTTCGAGTACTTTTTCGATTGTTTAGGCTTTAGTCTCTTAAATGGCAACTTCGATTTCATGTTTGAGGGATCAATTGTCTCTGGATGGTTAGACTAATATTTATCCTAAACGGCTCCCACAAAAAGTAGTCTAATGTGTTCGAGGCTGCCAGCGGAGTCTTGTTGAAACCAAATGTCGCCCATGTCATTTTCATGAACTTTTGAACACAACTATTGAATAAAATAGCTTCTTCTTCACGTGTGGATTTTCTAACCCGCAAATGCAGTAGTCTTGTTTGTTGACATATCATTCGAGGTGACAATGAGCCATCTGCAAATATAAACTTTCGTTATAAATACTCACCTTGGCGAACCGAAAACGTATCGGATGTTCATGAGGCTTAAGTTTCTGAATTATTTGAATTTTGTACGCCTTCATACTGAGATCCTTACGCAAAGTTCTCGCAAGAGAAGCACGAGAAATCTTCAGTTCCTGTTAGAATGTCGAGTTGATGTTGATCCAGGGCAACAGCTGCGACGTTTTTGGCTGAATAACGCATTGAAAGTACGTATGTTGTTTTGTCCAATAATGATCCAGTTTCACGAACTGGTCCAAGAACTGAATTCATGGTTTGTCTCGTATACAAATTTTCCTCGTACGCTGTTTACAGTTTTGGTTAAAGATTAACCAATGTGCAAGTTTTCAATATCTCATAATTTTATTCTGCCTTATAACGTACAATTTAGGAAATATCAAACATGTAACTGATGTTCCGATACATCAAAATGACATCATAGCATTTGATGGCAGCATATCAGCTAGGTCAAATTGCAAAAACTATATGGGTCACCCATTATTAGATCCAGCACAGTCAGCTAGTACACTAAAACCTCACAACGTTATAAAATGAGGATCCCCTCCATGATGTAGACTCCGAACAAAAAACTGAGGGAAGAAACATCTTTCCCAGGACATCAGGCCCATCAGGGGTGTCCGTATATACAAGTATTCCTCCAAAGAGTGCTGACTTTGCATTTACCTTTCCGTTACAACCCTAATTCTTGTTACAGCTACAACTCCTCCAAGAATAGATTTGGGACCTAAGAATCTACCACTCTTCCATTGCACGAATGCGTGTCATCCCAGTACAACATGTCTTCGCGTGACCAGACATCCACAGGAGTGAGACCATCTTTTCTGATTCTAAGTGAAAGTTATTTCGTCGTCGCCTTGCATCCATCATGGTAACTTCGAAACTTGGTTCTAACGCACCGGCGTAATGCTAAAAAACCTATTTGCAGCTTCTTTTGAGGACTGATTTATGTGGTCCCAATAACCAATCAGTGCAAACAAAAGCAAAAATGACGTATGTTCCCGTGACATCCACCTAGGGTAAGGTAATAAATATTAACGATAATAGTCAGGTTAATTCGATGCATCAAAGACATATGCCTTGTTTATACAGTGGCTAGAGATGTACAAGGATGAGAGTTTCGAGAAGAATTGCCTTTTTATTTTTCGGTTTATAACATAAAACTAATGAAAAAAGGCTTCAGGTACCTGTAAATTTAAGCACTTGTTCATTAAAATGAGGTACTTAGATTATCTATATCATATATTGCATTGTTTCCGCTAATACCAACCACTCAATTCGTACGATATATTTCTAAGAAAAAATAATGTTAAAGTACTTGGTAACAGTATACGTAAGTGCCTGGCAGTTTGATGAATCGTTTTGAAAGTTTGTGCTAAAAAGCTTGCGAAAAACAAACAAGCCGCTAATCAATCACTCACACATTTATCGGTATATATTTAGATTCTTAGACCATGTGAGTCGCTATCTCGGCGCGGATCCGTGTTTATTTACAAAACACACTTTGCTTTTATAGACGTCTGTAATATGTTCTTTATTATCTCATCAACAGCATTCATCTGAATTATACTTTTTTTTAAATCTATGTTTTTAATTAATATCTAAACCTCGGGGAAATTTTCTATTCTATCAAACCTCGATTACCAGATGCTTAATTAGTTAAGAGTTGCATGCTACCGAATTATCCGTAAGTGACACTCCAATTACATTACAGATATATTTTAATTCATCAGACATTTCCATCGTTTGAGGCTGTGCCCACTTTATAAAGAATTACCAAGCTTTCCTCTAACGAAGAACTAGTATGAAAGATACTGACTTATAACCTGCTAGATCTCCGGGACTAAGCCGCATGTGTTATTTCCTATGGGGAGATACAAAACTCATTAGAAAACCTGATGATTGATGTAACTCAGTAAGAAACTGCTGATATATTTGCAAGTGTTTGGCGATCTATGACGATTGCAATCTTATAGGCAGCAGCGGTGGCCGCAGTAGTAGACTCTTCGATCTCCTGATCAGTCGCCGTGCGCTGTGCGGGTTCGAATCCCGTCCCAAGAGAAATTTTTCTCTTGACTATGGATCGGTAGGTGGTAGACGGTCTCTGACTGTCGAACGCGGAGGTACCACCCGGCGGATCTCGTAGGCGGGGCTAGAATGTGTGCATGTTGCATGCACACGTGTTTCCTCGCCAGAGTCCGTGTGGCGTTCCCCCTTTCACCTGTATCCCCCTATAGCTACACGGTACCCCATGAGTGTTTAGGACTTAGGCCTTCGTGGTAGTTACAGTATAACAAATCGTGCATCCTATCTCGACATAGCCACTTGTAGTAATTTTTTAATTTGCCGTTTAGGTGACGTGTGGTTGACATTTGACATTTCTGTTTTCAAGGTCATTCTGATTCTAGATTGGGCTTCCCGAATATGTGTTGTGCGGACGATTATTCTTGCTCATGGTAAGTTATTGTCATTGAAAGTTCAACCCGCTTATTGGAAAAAGTTTTTGTTGCTCGCATCTTAAATACACATTCTGATATTTTTGTAGATTAAAAAGCTTTTCACGTGATTTTTGCTGATAAAAATGTTATTTTTGATCTTACATCTTCAAAACCATTTTACTGAGTGTAGATGGCTCCAACTAATGATTTACATGAACTATAAATAAGCGAATCTTCATTTCACGAGTATCCAACTCGCACGTTAACCGTCTTTTTGGAGCAGTATTTTAAATCCTTTTCATCTGATTATTTCACGGTGTTTGTAGGGCTTACTACAGAGACTACTTAGTCAATTTATTTGTAAAAAAATACATTTTTTGTAAACTCTGTTGCGCATCGTTCTTTAATCGTAATTTGTTAACAAATATTAGCACAACTCTGAAATTGTATTTCAACATTCCACTTTTATTCTTATTACATTTTCTCTTCGAAAAATCTTATCTCGCAACCTCATCTTGCAGCAAATTGATTTTTCAAGAAAAGCAAAGATTTTTTGAAGTGATGAGGTGATAAGGAAAAAGCAATTACCTGCTCAATTCTTCCATAAAAATGGAATATACACATGCAATTTTGGAGCTGTATTATTATTTGTTGAAAAGCTATGATTGAAGGAAAGAAAGAAGAAAAAATCCACAAAAAATGCATTTTTGCACTCTATTTCATCGACGGATAAATCATCAAAAAAAAATTAAAAACAATAATTGATTTTTTATAAATATTTTAAAATTTTTAGAGTCAGCTGCTAAGCCTATTTAAATAAATCGTTACAACTTTTAAACTAAATGTCCTATCATATTGAAATACATTTTGTAGTGAGTGCTGGTAAATGGACGTGCCTGAAAAGTGAAGAATTCCAGGAAAGGTAATGACATCCATTTAGAATAAAGAAAATTTTGATGAAAATCTGTTTTTTTTTTTCATCATTTTTATAATAATTTCAAATTTTCTATAAATATCGTCCCTTGTACCCTACCTTTTTTTATTTGTAAGTTATTCTACATGTTATCAGCTTTATAAAAGTAAAAATTGCACGTTTGTTACTCAAATGTAACAGTTTCTATGAGTGTTTATAAAAAAGCCCATGCGCATCGTCTTGCTAGGCACCATTGTTTATCATGTAGATACCTTTTTTTGGTGCTTCAATGTAGAGTCGCGCGGGCTGAAGTACGAGTGGGGAGGCGGGCCCAGTTGAAAAACAATTGAATGTTGGGCAGTTAGGCAGCTATTTGTGTTTCTCCTGCCAACTTTATCACTTTCGTTTGCTACATATCCCGCTTTCGCTTTTTGGTCGCGATGCCACGTATAAGTGATATAAGAATGATGCTTCAAATGGATGGATGTTCTGCCCATTACTCGCTGATTGTCAGGTCTTTTCTTAATGAAAATTATCCAGGCCGCTGGATCGGTAGACAAGGACCTGTTGGGTGGCCGGCGCTTTCCCCAGATCTCACACCTCTCGACTATTTTTTATGGGGGACAATGAAACAAAGGGTGTACAGCAGTTCCATAAACAGCGAAGCGGAACTTGAAGAAAGAGCTTTGCGTGTTGCAAACGAAATCAAAAATGATCCCGAGATGATTCGTAGGGCAACTCATCAAATTTCACTTCGCGCTACAATGTGCTTGCAGCAACGTGGTGGCCATTTTGAACATTTGATGCAAGCCAAAATGATTATCCTATAGACAAGTCTATTTGATTTTATTTGTTAAAGATAATGAATGATTCATGTAGGTTAATACTGTTGTTTTATTCCTACTCTGGCGTTGAACTGAGTTCACTGCTTTTTGAAACGCTGATTTAAAAACTTGTATCTAAGTAATAAACTTGCAATTTTTCACCATTAGGAAGCTAATAACATGTAGAATAACTTAACATTTAAAAACGGTACGGTAAATAGGACAATTTTTATTGAAATTTAGCAATTGTTTTAAAAATCATTGAAAAAATAGTGAGTTTCAGCATATTCCTCTTTATTTTAAATTTATAGCATTTAACTTCGTGGAAATTTTCACTTTACTGGTACGGCCTATTATTTGAAATCACTACAAAATGTATTCCAATATGATAGGACATTCAGTTTAAAAGTTGTAACGATTTATTTAAATAGGGTTAGCAGATATATATATATATATATATATATATATATATATATATATATATATATATGTATATAACAAAAATAGGAAATGGACAAAATCCGCAAAAAGTGGATTCGAGCAGAAAATAGGATAGGTAACCCGAGCGATACGTATTTCTGCTGGTTGGCTTCATCAGGCCCGAAATGAATGCACATATGCAACTACAAAAGTAGAGGCACATGCCCATACATCTGGATACGGGTGTAACCTGAGGAAACAAAGATGGAGAGGAAAAAAAGTCACACGAAGTCCACAACAAGAGCCAACCTACACATTGTAGTATAAAATGGTTAGATATTTGTCGCCTTGAAAACTCGAGGTCTTCTAACCATTTTATACTACAATGTGTAGGTTGGCTCTTGTTGTGGACTTCGTGTGACTTTTTTTCCTCTCCATCTTTGTTTCCTCAGGTTACACCCATATCCGCATATGTGCATTCATTTCGGGCCTGATGAAGCCAACCAGCAGAAATACGTATCGCTCGGGTTACCTATCCTATTTTCTGCTCGAATCCACTTTTTGCGGATTTTGTCCATTATTTTCCTATTTTTGTTATATACCTTTCTCCGCATGATAATTTTCTCTCTCTATATATATTCATAAAAAATCAATTATTGTTTTTAATTTTTTTTTTTTATGATTTATCCGTCGATGAAAGAGAGTGTAGTTTCCCTGATTTTGATATGTGCATACACCATGATACAATCAGACCGAAAGTATTAAGAATACTTCTGCAGGCAGGCTGTTGATAAAAAGTGACATGGCCATGTATAACGTTTGAACCTATGGACATCCTTGCTTGTTTTGAGATATGCAACGCTTCAAATATCAAACACATAACTTCTCCTATCCTACCTACCACTGATGCTTGGTTCTCTGAAGTTTCAAGAATAATTTTTGTAGACAACACCTTCAATAAAGTAATGCCCCTAATTTTGCAGTCACCAACTAGGTAGGTAACAAAATTGCATGAACTAATATCCATTGTACCTATTTATCCAGTTATCTACCAATTACCAATTTAGCTATGCATTTTACATGTATATATCGGCTAGTACGCAATAATGATAATTAAACATGTAAAACAGCTGTCGGTCATCGCCCAGCCACGTTGATGGCATGTAATTTGCGATACCACAGGGCCAGAGGGCATCCTCCCAATATGCTGGTTCACTCCTGCAGGCTGCTGGCGGTCGCCGCATATTTGCGAGGAGTTTATAATTATTCGCTAGCGGATTGTCTAAAATGCTTCCATGTAGTTTCAAACTTCGAGGACGAAGCCGTAGGTTCCATGTAATATTGCTGGTTGAACCGCAGAACGTCATACTTTGTATGCTAAAGGGCCCACAAACATAACTCATCTCAAAAGTTGCAAGACTGTTGTTTCGCTTAGGATTACTAAGATAACATAACAGAAAGCGTGTCTTTTAACGATTTTTGAATATTTTTCTTCAAAGGTAGAGGGCAGGAATTCAGAGTGACAAGCTGATCTCTGCCGCTGAGCTGGAAAAAAGAAGACTAGCGACGACATCCTCTCTGACAAGGGACCTGGGCCTATCACTGCTTGGGAACGCAACAATCTTGTACAGTTTAATGCTTCCAAACACAGTACTGTACTTTGCCAAAAGCGTCCTAGCGCTCATCCTATTTCGGTGGATGAGAGTCGAGATTACCTAGGACTTGATCTGGCACGAACACATCTCGTCAGTAGCGGCAGTTGCAGGCAAAAAGCTAGTTTGGGGCTAAGAAGTACTTTTCTCCGCATGACCTTCTCACTCTATACAAGGTCCAGATAAGGCCTAGCCTCAAGTATTGCTCACACGTGTGGTGTGCTGCCGCCCCGACTGCATTACTTATGCCCGATGCTGTCCAGAGGAGGGCTGTCCGACTGATCGATGACTCTTCTCCTAAAAGGCAGTCTCGGGACTTTTTTGCACTGGCGGGTCGTCGGTGATCTGGCTTTCTTCTATCGCTACACCAACGGGCTTTGCTCCTCAGAGCGCTCTTCCATCATGCCGCCGCACCATGTGCCTTCCAGACAGACCCGCCTTACTTTGGCCTTCCATCCTAACCGTGTCGAACTTGTACATCTAGAACTGGCCGATACGACCGCTGCTTTGTTCCCAGGGTGTCTAGATTATGGAACAATCTACAAGAGGAAACTTTTCCCAGTTCCACTAGCCTTATGCAGATCAGAAATCGGATTAACATAATTTCTTTTTGATCCTCATTGCAGCCGCGATGTTCCGGCATTCAGTCTTCTGTGAAAAGCCCTCTATGAAAGTCAGGTCGGCATATCAAACGAGTTCAGTATATTTCTGATAAAAGCTTATGTGCAACCAGACTAGGATTGCTAGGACATAATTAAGTAAAAATGACCCTGATTGCTACAGGCTATGAATCATTGGAGTAACACGTTGTTATTATTTATTCCTGAAAGATTTGACCGTCCTAGTGATGAGGTATTTGTTAGGACTAGGTCTCAAAAAATAATTCCAGAAACACTATTGACAGTAAATCCGTAAAGCTGCTGAAGGATTTTTGATACATGCAGTTTGTGCAGCTGCTATTTCTAGTGGTATTGCTAAAGGCGCTGAAGGAAGTCGCTTGAAGCGTGCTCCGCTAAAACCGGGCTAGACACATATATACTGTGTCATTTGTATCATTCTTAACTTGATTGAATATCGATATGTGTGACAGCTTTTGTGTATGACGTATATCAAACTCGTAGATGATGGCCTCAAACACTTTAATCCTGATTCTGAAGCTTTAGTAGCCATTTCGTATCGTTTTGAGTTATATAGGGTGTTTCAGTTTATTGTTGCATAACTTTAAGATTCGATAGAACTTTTAAAATTAATGCATAAAGTCTATATAAACATGGGTCGAAAAATGCGTGGCTTTCGAAATACAGGGTGTTTAGATTTACTTTCTAAAATAGTTTTTTTTTAATATTTCGAACAATATTTGATGTATAACAGTGAAAATTGGTATACAAGGGTTTTTTGGTACGACAAAACGAACCATGGGCATAGTTTTACTGTAGCCGCTAGACGGCGCTCTCTACTGTACCTGTAGTGTATTAAAATGACCGAAAACATTTTCTTAGTACAATTTTTTGATTATTTATGGGAAAATAATATTTTTTTTACATTTTTGATTTGGGCATTACAAGTAATTAAGATGATCGTTTAGATTGTGTTTTTAAACGCAGCAATAATTCCTAACTCCAAATAAACACAAAAAAACAGAATATTAATTTGTTTAATTTTCCAATATTATTTTTAACAGATTAAATTAATTATTTACAACTAAAATGCTATTGGATAGTTAGGACAAACATACAAAATCTAAAGTAGTTGCTCGAAATGTAAACCCAATTGTTCAATACACAATTCACATCTACGAATGATCGAACGTGGTATAGCATTATTCAAATAAGGCCTTATTTCATCATATGCGTTCCTGATTCTGTCGATTAGCATATCTATTGTGGTTACGGGAGTCTGGTACACTTTTTCTTTTGGAAATCCCCACACAAAGAAATCTAAAGATTTAGGTCAGGGGATCGTGGAGGCCAGGCGACTGGTCCTCCACGGCCGATCCATGTTTCTGGATAATTTTCGTCCAGCCAGTTTCTAACCATTCTCGAATAATGAGCTGGACAACCATCAAGCTGGAACCAGGCCAATCTTCTTAAATCTAACATAAAATCATCCCACATATTTGCATGTTCAGCCTTTAAAAATTCCAAGAAGGTCGCAGCATTTAACCTTGCAGGCAAAAGGTAGGATCCAAACGGTCGATTACGGTAGATACCAATCCACACGTTCACACTAAATTCATCCTGAAAATTTCTTTCCCGAACTGCATACGGATTTTCTTGCGACCAAATATGTTGATTATGAAAATTTACCACTCCACGTCTAGTGAAGCATGACTCATCGGTCCATAAAACGTTACTTAAAAACTCCCTATTATTATCAGTTCTATCAAGAATCCACTGACAAAATGTGATTCTTCGTTCTCCGTTCCCTGGCTGTAGTCCTTGCATGGTAAGGACGTCTGTGGTCATTTCTAAGAACAGGGTGAACATGGCTTGCTGAGATTCCCAAGGCGCCAGAAACTCTCCTAACACTTGTGGTCGGATCTCTATCAGACTCACGCAGAATCATACGGATAAATCTGCGCTGACGAACATTTATGTTTTGATCCCTTTGGAGATTTCCAAAACCATTTTCAATTATTTGGCGATGCACTCTTACAAATACTGAGCGAGTTGGATGTCGTCTGTTTGGAAATCTTCGTGCGTATTATCTGGCTGCTTCTGCTGCGTTTCCATTTACAAAGCCATACACAAAATGAATATCCGCATACTCTTGATTGGAGAATAAAAATGGCATTTTTATAAAACTTACAAAAAAAACAGGTAAAATAAACTAAATTTCGTGCATTCACAATTGCAAAAAAACGTTTCAGGTTTCAACAGACAACAGAACTAACTGTCAACTAATTGGCGTTTAACCTTATTCTGCTTTCAATTTCAAATATATTTGCAGGCACAGCCTACTTCTAAAAATTATCGAGATACTGACTTTTTAACGGTATTTTATCATAAATAATTAAAAATGCATCGAACCTTAAAAATCGAAATATCTCAAAAACGGCTAACTATAACGAAAATTCACAAGAGAGCTTTTTTATGCTGAAAAGTGCGAAGAATCAGTTTTTTTGTTCAAAAAGCAAAAAATTGCACTAAGGAATTTTTTTCGGTCATTTTAGTACACTACAGGTACAGTAGAGAGCGCCCACTAGCGGCTACAGTAAAACTATGCACATGGTTCGTTTTGTCGTACCAAAAAACCCTTGTATACCAATTTTCACCGTTATACATCAAATATTGTTCGAAATATTTGAAAAAATCTATTTTAGAAAGTAAATTTAAACACCCTGTATTTCGGAAGCCACGCATTTTTCGACCCATGTTTATATAGACTTTATGCATTAATTTAAGTTCTATCGAATCTTAAAGTTATGCAACAATAAACTGAAACACCCTGTATATATAGGGTGTAAGTTAGTAGTAGATCAACGGAAGTCAGGTAATAGAGAGCCTCAAAACCTATCGAATGAAGCCCTATATGTGTGGTCCGAAATTTAATAGTTCAGGGGCTATTTGCAACTTTGTGAAGTTTAGAAAAACGGGATAATGAACTTTCAATCGCAATTATAACTAAGCCATTAAGTTTAGGGCTGTGTTTTTTTTCTGAGGAGCTATTTTTCTTGCTAAAAAAGTATAGTTTACTTTCTCCGGAAAAGCACGCCTATGCTATTTTCAAGATTTGTTGTATTTTTGGAAAACTATATGAATTCCCTTATAAAAGCATGATTTTTTTGGCGGCAAAATAAAATTCCATTGAGTGCTTCTTTGAAAGAAAATGTAGGGTGTTATGTATGTCTACAAAGCATGTTATCTTCGATTGATACTTAAGAAGACTGACTACCTACCCGACAAATCAAAAGGGATGGCAGAAACGCATAGTTCAAAGGATTGTGAAGTTAGTTAGGAGCTTGGAATCAGGGTCTACCTAATACGTGGCGCTGGGAGTGCACAATGAGCCTTATGGATTAGCGATAGCTGTTGGGAAACAACTTCCATGCAATTAGAAAGTACTTCATCGATATAGACTTTAGCGTCGCTTCTCACGTATAGACGACTCGTCAAAGTTTTATTGCAACCGGTTTAGGCACGTATAAAGATCAAGTTAAAAATAATTATCTAATGCGTCAAATTGCCGAGGGTTGGAAGAATATAAGTATACTACCGCCAAAAAAGTTGAGAAATTAGTACCCCCAGCCCGCAATGTTCAACTCCTACAAACATATTTCTGAAAATAATGAGGAGGCTCTGAAACACCAAAAGACGAAGTTTGAGCGATTTTTTCTTTTCGTCCTTTCTCTAGCTCTGTCGTCATTGCCCGATTTTCAGAAAGCTTGTTTTCAGCAATGCTAACGAAGAGAGAGTTTAAATCATTCGCGTTGAGAGTAGACGAATGTGATTTTGATGATTGCACACCATTGGCTTTAATCACATTCCACATAGCTGCTTGTTTATTTGACGCTCTACGTATATATCTATCATGAGCATTTTTTCTTAATTCTGATTTCTGATCGGTACTTAGATTTGAATAGATTAATTTCTTTCTTTGATACTACCTGGGGATTACCTTTATTAATTTGTGTTATTAGTTTCAAATTCTCTCTCATCTGAGCCAATTCGTGATCAAACCAGTTAATTTTGTTGCGGGAATCCTCTGATACTAGCCTAGATTGAACATCAATATGAAAGCCTTTAATTCTTAACACATAGACAATTAAGCCGAGGTAACACAGATAAAGCCTTGTGATAATTTCAGTAAATATTAAAACAAACATATGGTTTTACAAAAATATTGTTAGACACGAGATTATTTGCTGGGATCAAAAAGGTTTACGATTCTATTTTCGACCCCTAATTCCTACTACAAACATGATTTCACTGTCATTATTTGACAGCAGTTTGGTGAATGAGTGTCAAGGGGCGCACTGGCACCCCCCGGCTACCAGTTGCATTTACCGGCACTTGTTAAGTCAGGCTTAGGATGTAAGTTAATTTGGCTTCCTGGTCAAAAAGCTTGTACCGTCTGATATTGACACCTACTACTCATTTCCCTGCATGTCAGTGAGCTTGTAACAAAAGCTATTCTGATTGCAAAAAATGAATATATTAAGGTGGGTTTTGCACGCATGTGCACTGAGGCCCCTATTTGTATTATGTATAGGAGGAAGGGTGATCAGACAATATCGCAGCACTTAGATCGCACTGATCCCCTTGTAAGTCCTCCCCAGGGGTCGCTGGATCGTCAGCCACCTTAGACTTGAAGAAGGTATTGATGCAACTCAGTAGAGTTTCCCTTACGCTGGCTATAGAAGGCCAGCGTTTCTCCATAATGGATTCTCGGATTGATCTAAGCACACAGCAAGTGCTTGAATGTCTGGTCCTCCTATTCGCAACATCTACATAAAGAAGTGTCACTGAATCTCATGTTACTTACTGTTGGAC
Source organism: Acanthoscelides obtectus (assembly GCA_963669975.1). Classification (NCBI taxonomy): domain Eukaryota; kingdom Metazoa; phylum Arthropoda; class Insecta; order Coleoptera; family Chrysomelidae; genus Acanthoscelides; species Acanthoscelides obtectus. Next base: position 28,465,269 of record CAVLJG010000010.1, on the reverse strand, counting down.
CAGCGAAAGATTGCAAGCCGAAAGAATGCGGACAAAAAATTGCGAAGTTGTCAGATGTTCTACATAAAATGCGGTCCATACATATTAACATATTTAAGATATAGAATTGTTCCGCTGAATTTGGCAATGTAGCTGGAAAACCCAGGCCGCAGGTAAACATCCGGTCGCTGATTGGTCCAAAACTCTTATCTTATCTGAAACTAGAATAACGTGCCGATGGCACGGTCATTTATAAACCTACTCCCATAGGCGTAGGCAGTTGGCAAATACTTTGAAAATATAATTTACTGTTTAGTGGTGATAATGCAATTCAAGCATGGGAAAGTTATTCACAGCCAGGCAAGGGAAATAATAGCAAACGTGATACGTGCTTGCGATGCAGAAGCGGCTAACAATACTTTCGTTTATCCACTGGTAGCTAGAAATGCAAGGGCGGCATATTATACGGGTGTTAGTGAACGAACTATAAGTAAAATTAGAAAAGAAGATAAAGACAGGCAAAATGCAACCTCCACACAGCCTTTAGCTTCTCCCGGAAAAAAGAGATCACGCCCTTCTGTGATCCAAAAAATTGATGGAGTCGATTTTTCCATTATTCGGAGAATGATAGAAAAATTTTACTGTGATTTTAAAGTGGTACCTACTTGTAGTAAACTTCTAATCAAACTGAAGGAAGAAATGGAATTTCCATTTGGTAAAGAATCGTTGAGGCTGCTTTTAAAAGCAAAAGGATTTTACTGGCGTAAATGCCACAACAAAAGGAAATTACTAATGGAAAGACCCAGTATTTTACATTGGCGATACAAGTATCTTAGGTCTATTAAAAAGTTCCGGGAAGAAGGAAGGCATATTATTTATTTGGACGAAACTTGGGTTGATAATGACCTCACTTTCAAGAAATGCTGGCAAAGCGAAGAAATTATGGGTGTCCTGAGCAATATAAGTTCTACAGGTAATAAAGTTTCTTTCACCTCGATTTTGCTTATTATACATTTTTCTCAATTTTGGAATATTCTTAATAAGTGCTCATTTAATTTGTCTAATTGAATACATAATCCCTTGCAAGTATTTTTTTCTCAAAAATATGTTTTTTATACATAGTGATTCAAAAAGGTGTTGGCAAACTTAAAATAACACTAAAATGAGGCTATTTATTCATTTCCAGGACGACTTATAATTGTTCATGCGGGTTCGCAAGATGGTTTTGTTCCTGGAGCCTGTCTCATTTTCAAGGCTGGCTGTGCCACTGGTGATTATCACGGTCAAATGAACCAAGAAAATTTCACGAAGTGGCTTACTGAAAAACTATTTCCTAACATTCCTCCTAATAGTATTATAATAATGGATAATGCACCTTACCATTCAGCTTTGGAAGACAAGCCTCCAACTAGATCTTCTCTAAAAAGAGACATCATCACGTGGTTGAGCAAAAAAGGTATAGAGCATGATCCTAATGCTAAAAAAATGGAGCTTTATGAAATAGCTTGTCTACATAGGCCACCATCTGATGAGAAAAATTATAAGATAGATAATTTAATAAGAAGTTTCGGACACACCCCACTTCGAACGCCACCCTATATGTGTCAGTTTAATCCCATAGAGATGATTTGGGCACAAGTAAAATTTTTCATTAGAAGCCATAATACAAGCGGCGAATTTACTATAAAAAAACTAGATGAAATTTCTAATAAGGCCATCGCTTCAGTAAGTGCCAGTGACTGGCAAAAGGTTATTGGACATGTTATAAAAATTGAAGATGAATATTGGGAAAAAGACAGTCTCATTCAAGAAATACAGGAAGAAATAATAATCAACATAGGAGGTGAAAGTGATAGCAATGACAGTTCCTCAGACAGTGATCATGACTCTAATCAGGATTGAAACTATACTAGATTGGCTACCTTTTAGAATTTTTAGATATTCATTTATTATACTATTGGTTTGTGGCTTTTAGTATCTCAGTAGAAAGTCTAATTCTATGTGTTGTTTATGGGTTATTTCATCAAGAAATTACTTTTTGTTTTCCTATATTTTTCTATTCAGTCAGATATTTTTGACTTGTTGTATTCTATTTTAGAAGAATGCATAATTTGTTTTGCTGTTCAATCATAATGCGTACATAGGAATATTACTTGTTGCCTAAAAAATATATTTATTTTGTTCTCAATATTCAGTGTTTGTGTATATTTATTTCTTATAATGTATGTTTGGTATCACGTCATTATGAATCGCAAAAAAATATTAATACTACCAGTTGTAATAAAATATAAATTCAATTAATAATTCAAGTCTCTCCGATCTCCGCCTATGACTCCATATAAAATCGTCTAATGGTAAGGTTTTTTCATCGCATTTCCCCCTTTCGTCCCTAGCAATCTTTGGCTGGTCGATCAATACTTGCTTGATTCTTTAACTCGGTGGTCGCCAACATTTTCAATGTCTTGAGCGACTTTGATAATTTTGGAATAAACACTGAACTATCTAGTCGTAAGCAATGTAAGCCAACTTAAGTGGAATTATACTCAGTTGTATGCGACATACGTGTGTTTATTTTACTAATACTAATACATACTAATAAACTTAAATAAACTAATAACTAATACATACTGCATAACTACATCCATTCCTACCAATCGTTGATGTTTGAAAAATAAACAAAGTTTTTTTTCAGCTACATTGGCATGTCGCATACGATTTAATTTAAAAAAAAAAGTTCAACCAAAAACATGGCCAGATAAAAAGTGCGTGTTCACTGAGAAGCCCGACACTCAGACTCACTGACAATTTCTTTAATGTTTGGAGTATAATTTGATACGGCCAATCGAATACAATTATCCAAATGTTCATCTGTAAGTCGATTGCGGTATTTGTTTTTAATAAACTTCATATTTGAAAAATAAGATTCACACAAATCGGTCGAACTGAATAACGCTTGCACTTTCAAGGCAACACACCATAAAACTGAATATTTATCTTTACTTACTGAATGCCATATACATTTTATATTTGAGACTAATGATTTTAAAGCTAAATCATTTTGAAACGCAATCACTTCCATTTCTGTCGCAGCGATCTCTTTGCTAAAATTCTGCGTAACAGTAGTTGCAAACTGCTGGATAATATCGATGAAGGATGAAACAACATATTGCGGCCCCTATAGGGGAAATCCTTGAAACGATTTTTGAAATTATCCTTCAAGTTATAGGCTATTTCTCCATGATATTTACTGTCATATGGTTCTAATGGACTTTGAGATATGTTTTCTGAAAGAAGAGGAAGATGCCTGGGATGGCCATCGATTAGGTTTTGTTCCCAAAACTCAAACTTTTTGATAAACGCTTCATCATTTCTGATAGTTCTTTGTTTCTCCCCTAAAGCTGCAAATTAGTTTCACTTGGTTTTTCTGTAATATCCACAAGAAAACCAAAATCTCTGAGCTAGATTGAATTTTCCAGTTTCGTGATCGGTTCATCACGTTGTTTGAGAAATTGAACTATGGCAGATATGATATCATTAAAACGTTTCAGCACTCGTCCCCTACTTAACCATCGGGCTTCAGAGTGAAAAATAGTTCCACGTCAATTTCATCGGCCAAGGTTTTGAATAAGCTTCTTAGGCTCTAACTTTTTTTACTACCAATTTCGTAACGTTGTTTAGTTTTCGAAAATGTTCACATAATGCTTGCTGATGGATAATGCAGTGGTAACAGAGAAATTGCGGAAAATGTCCATCTTTACGGCATAAGCCCACGAGACCCTTATCACGACCCACCCCAGCTGGAGCACCATCAGTTGTGAAGCCTACCATTTCCGATATTGGAATTTTCTCAGAAGAAATAATATTTTTAAAAGAAGAAAACAAGTCCTGCCCAGTAGTATGTCCTTTTAGTGGAATAAACTTAAGATCTTATTTAATCTTAAAATCACTAAAAACCATCCTGATGAACACTGCCAGCTGAGAGGTGTCAACGACATCTGTGGCTTAATCCAGCTGCAGTGAAAAATAAGCACAGTTATCAAAGTTATTTCTTGACTGTAAAACTATATCATTGCTCATTACTTCTACTCGTCTCATAACTGTATTAGCAAGTTGCATAGATTTTACAGCAGACACTTATATCGTCTTTATTTCTAAAGCTGGCAAATAATGAATTTGCAGCCTCGCAGCGTCTTCATCAGGTTTCTTCGTTTTTGTAATTATCTGGACACCCGGTATGATGCTTCAGATGCAGCCTTACTTTTGTCAATTGTTTTTAAAAATATCGTTTGTTGTCCAATTAACCGATTTTTCAATTGTTTCAGTTTTTCCGTTCTGGTTGCAGAACGTAATGGAGTGATTTTTCAAAATTCGAATGTACAGTTTCATAGTACATCTCGACATTCCCTTTTTAGCAACGGAAACAGATGTATTACATAACAAACATTTTTGCCTTTAACTTCTGTAAAGAAATATTGTTTTCCCATGCCGAATGGAAATGGCATGTCTTCATCGTCTTACTACTGCTCATAATGTTTTTAGTTGCTGGCCAACTCTAATGCAACCGCTGGACTGTGTGCCGTTCAGTTTTAAACTGAGCGCACAGTCGCCGCACCTTGCGTATTTATTTCGCTCAATGTAATCGAGATCGTTCTCGAACAGATCGCTCACCGCAGTGTTGCCGCTGCTTCTGTTTATTATGAGAATTTATAAAATTTATGGCAGCTTCTATGATTGTTACACCTTTTTAAAATATGTTGGGAGCCAACAGAATTGCCTTTGCGAGCTACCGGTAGCTCGCGATCGACGGGCAGGCGACCAGTGCTTTTGCTAATGAACAGCCCGACGTATGTTCTTGAGGACTTCGTGAGTGTGCTCAGGGCTCCGATGGATACAAAGCAAAGGGGCTCGGGGTCAAAAATTTTGGTACAAACAGCCCTTTTTGCCATCTATCTACAGAATACTACCTTTGGATTGTGAATGACCCTTCACCCAGGCACTAGTTATGTTGTTACTAGTGGAGAAATTCGCAAGTGCCAAACGGCAGTTTACTACTTACTATTCTCGTTGTAAGATTGCAACATTTGGGAGTCAATATTCCTCTATTTGGTATCCAGAGGCTATGGAAATAGCATAGGGTCGGTCAACAATCCATAGGCCATGGAGCTGTGGCTGCCAAAAGGCTTCTAGAATCTGGTAATCAAACCTATCACTCCTTTTCCTGCGTGTCAGTGAGCTTGCAACCAGAGGTATTCTTCTCGCACAAAATGAATATATTAAGGTAGGTTTTGCGCAGTCACGTCCTCGCACAGCACACATCTCCACTGAGCAGGGCCCCTATCGGTCCATTATCTCTAAACTGGTTGAATTCCTGCAGCGTGCGATGATAATCGAAGCTCTTTGAGCTGGTGCTGAGTGCCGACAGCCGCGTTTTTCTACTAGCGCCTCCTTGCTGCTACGCGGACGCCAGGTTCTCGGAATTTTGATTAATAGAAACGTAAAAACAAGTAGCCGCTGCGGGTCTTGTAGACACCCACTTTTAATAATAGTTTCCGATAGTTGTGAATCAATTAATCATTTTATAGGTTTTTTTTAGAGTCGGGTACGGTTATTTTGTTGACCACAGAATCGTGATATAAGGTTGTCCAGGTTTGGCTATATTTCATACCCAACTAACAATTTCCGTTTATATTAGGGTAGCCTTAGGTTATGCAGTAGTTCTTATACTGAATTGCATGTTGCAATAACATTGGCAACATGTCCTTACAACCGGTCTATACGCGGTATGAGGACACCTAATGTAACATATTTGTCACTATTTAATAGTTGATGACGGTAACGCATTCCACGACTGACAAAGAGCAAAAACCAAGTCTTTCATATTAAATTCTTTTAAAGTTTTTTCTATTGGTTGGTCTTTTGATACGGCTCTCAGATGTAGGTTTTTCTGATAGTCTTGCTTGACAAACTGAATGATACTCTGGTCCATTGACCATGAAACATCGCAGTGATGCATTTATCCTCAGTTCTTAGTTCTTCTTCAGACGAATGACCGGGAGCGTTATCAAGAAGCAACAACGCTTTTTGAGGAGAATTATGATCTTTTAACGATTTTCTAACTTCAGGTAGTATGAAGCATTCATCAAACCACTTTTTGAAAAGGTCTTTTGTCATCCATGCACTTTTTTGTCCGTAATAGTGTACAGGTAAATCAATGTTTTTGAATGCCCGTGGTTTATTAGATTTGCCAATGACCATCACCTTAAGCGCGTGTGTGCCCGCAGCGTTAGCACATGGTAGTATGGTTACACGCTCTTTACTTACTTATCGTCCAGGTACGGGTTTTTCGTTACAAGAAACGAAAGTTTTGTTAGGCATCACACGCCAAAAAAGCCCTGATTCTTCTGCATTGTAGGGGGGTGGGTTCTCAACTGTGGCGAATCCCAAATGGAGAATAAACTTGAAATATAAATATCTACAAAAGAAACATAAACGCTGGCATTGAATCATATGAATTGTCACCTGTTGGCCATTGGCGCCCGCAGCAGGAAGTTTCAGTCAGAGGGGGTCGATCATCATCGGCAAGAGGTACCGTGAATATGGAAATTTTAAAAAGATAAATGTTTTTTAATTTTAAAAATAATTTAAATGGCAGCGATGCTATGAGTAAAAATTAAAATAGCTTTCAGATAGCCCCAAAGTTTGATTTTGTATGCTCTACAACTTTCTGAACATTTTTAGATGTGGTCAACCATCTTTGTGAAGAGAGGTTGGAATTTTTAGAAGTTCTTCTTTTATCGTTTCTAATTGCTTCTCGTTAGGGCATATTCGAAAACTTTGTGGAGCTCAAACATTTTGTTTCTTCGGCAAAAGGCTTACCTTGACTCATGGAGATTTCGAAAATAGGAATAAGTGAATGCTTAGGAAATACAGACGCAATCTACTTGTACTATTTTCCCGATTTTTTTTATTAAGCTATACATAGCGGCAGAGGATTTTAGTGTTTCGAAATTTACAGAATATGAAGACAGTACCTAGCTTGATAGTCAAACTTGCCTCATAGTAATAGTAAAATATTTGCTACTATCATCTCACCGTACAATCTATGTACGAGTAGCGCTTGAGAATTTTAAATTTAGCATACGGGCATGAGTGAGATTGTGAAAAATAAGTAACGCGTTTTTTTAATACTTGGGGGCACTAGTAAGCTGGGGGCTCCGTATCAATGATACGGCTAATACGGCGGTAGCTACGCTCCTGGTCACTTAAGAGGTTGTATCGGGTTTTCCAATAGGGACTTGACAACTTTCACAGTGATCGCACCTGTAAATCAATTACCGAAGTGTCAGTGTCAAAGCACTCAGTAAAGGAAACATGCTATTCGTCATTTATTTGTCTGGGCGGTCCGTAGGACCTTTGCCCATTAGTCACTGTCTGATGTACGTTAGTCGAATCTGTCAGTCCTGGTTGCCCAGAAACCAGACAAAGTCAAGGAAAAAGAGAAATGGAAAGAGAAGAAAAAAAAAACAAAGGAGAAGAACAAAGAAAAACAGATATGCTTAGTTTAAGAGGAAACCCATAGGCTTTTTGACTTGGTACACGGATTAATTTTGAGGTGAACTAAACAAATTTTTTGATTCGGTTTTGTTAGAGTGTAATTTTGAGTTTACTAAAGATTCACGCTAGCTTTTGATTACAGTGCGAGCCGTGGCCTTGAATGTTTACGAACTTGCTCCACTGTGTAGTCCACTGAGTCACGCAACAGAGGGTTGCTGTGCGATTCCGCTTGACTATAATGTCGCTGCGCCTGAATCTTGACATAATCCCTAAAGTAAGGAATGTCAAGGTCTCTGTGTAGTGTCTCATTTGAGACATACCATGGAGCGTTGCATGTTGCATGTTGCTGTATGTTTCTGCCAGGTCATGCCTTTATCAAGGGTGACACCGAGATACTTGGCAGAATTTGTCCATGGTACACGATTTCCGTCTACAGAAACCTCTGCTGGGGGGCCGCGACGTTTTTTGGTACAATAAATAGCCTGCGTTTTCGAATGATTATTTTTTTTATCAGCCACCGTTCCGCCCACTCTAGAACTTCGTCCACCGCATTCTGCAACCCATCGTGAACCAGATCACCAGTACACGACTGGGCGACAAGTGCAGTGTCGTCAGCACAGAGGTAGACTTAACAGTTGCTGGGGGAGGGGACATCATGGATGAAAAGCGAATAAAGAATTGGTCCTAGGACCGAACCCTGAGGAACACCGGCCCGTACTGGCCGTGTTGTTGACAAGACATTGTTAATTTTGATCCGAAACTTCCTTCAAGAAAGGATTTCAGTAATTTTAAAAGCCAAAAAGGAAAACCCTTTTGGATTAGTTTATAGAGGCCCGCGTGCCACACCTTGTCAAAGGCTTTTGAGACATCCAAAAGCAAGGTGCCAGTACTCATGCTGAGGGTGAACCCTCTGGTTACATGCTCCACCAGCCTGACTGCCTGTAGCTCGGTGCTATGCTCGGACCGAAAACCGAATTGGACGTCAGGAATCACATGGTGATTTGACGAAAAATTCTCAAGGTGACGATAAATCACCTTTTCGGCGAGCTTAGAAGGAGCTCACAGCAGACTTATGGGACGGTAATCCTGAGGAAATATCGAACCCACCTTCTTTGGAATCATGATGACCTCAGCAGTCTTCCACCCAGCAGGGAAGTACTGGATTTTGAGCCTCACATTGATTATTGTCACCAAGTATGTCAGGGCTTTCGGCGAGAGCAGCTTCAACGCCTTGTTTGTGATTTGATCCTCCCCAGGTGCTTTACGCACCTTGAGGTCTTTAATATGACTTAGTAACTCCACAGGTGTGCAATGTGGAAACTCGGAGGGTTCCGCTAATGTGCTATGTGGAGCCTCAGACGAATCTTCTGAAGAAGAGTCATCTGAAGAGGATTCAGCGCATCCGCTAACGCCGTTGGCTCTAAAATATCTCCTGACGGATCGTACGATGTGCTGTTCCTCGTCGAGGTCATTATCGAGATCATAGTTGGGAGAGAACTGTTTTTCCATGGCATCAGCGAAAACCTCGACCTTATCCTCCGTTCTGAAGACTAGGCCTTCAGGACCGTGGATGTGTGGGAGTTGTTCTCGCTTTCCGTTTCTGAGTGACTTTGCGACCCTCCAGAGAGGAATACTTGAATCAAGCATTCCCGCCAGAAAGTCGCTCAGTTGCTCGTTGCGGAGTTCGTGTAGTGCGTTTCTCACTTCATGGACAAGATTTGTAGCCCTACGAATGTCATCAGGATGACAAGACCTTTTTGCCTGCTTAATAGCGGTTTTTTTGTCTGAGATTTTCTGACGAATGTCCGCAGGCAAAAAAGGTCTGCCGTGTCGTTGTACAGGAAATACAGCTGCAGACTGTAGAGCTGCTTGAATGAAACTTGTCCACTCCGCTTGAGCGGCACCGATTCCAGACTCATCATCTATAATCGGGATATTGGGAAACTCGCTAAGGAGCAACTTGTATAGGTCCCAATCAATGCGTTTCCTTGGAGGAGCTGCCTCCTCAGAAGTTTGCTCATTGCCCACATCCAAGACAACAGGTAGATGGTCACTAGAGATATCATACAAGATTCGAGAAGAGATACTGTATCTAGAGTTTTTTAGATATCGCGAAATCGATGACATCTGGTGCCTGAAGATGGTTGAATGGATGATGTGTCGGCTCTTTAGTGCTATGTATAAGGTACCCATATCGCATCACATAGTTGTACAATCGAACCCCACTAGTGGAATTCAACCTAGAATTCCATGCTCGATGTTTGCAGTTGAAGTCCCCTGTCACAATAAGCGGACCCGAGTAGTCCAAAATGACCTCCAGATCCGCCTCTTGTAGCCTGGCACCACACCTGACATACACCGATATGATCTTCAACGAGACACCTCCCGCCATATTGACCACCACAGAAGCTGCTTCGATGCTATGCATCTCCGCATTAGTGCTTCTATAATAGTCTATACCGCGCTTAATCAACACTGCTAAACCGCCGCCTCGACCATTCAATCTGTCACCTCGGATAATATCATAATTCGGGAGAGCTAAACGATCTCCCGGAATAAGCAACGTTTCCTGCAGCAAGGCCACATCTATACCTTCATCCAAAAGAGCTTGATGAAATTCCCGTTTTTTGGGAATATCCCTCATGCCCAAACAATTCCAAAAAAGAATTTTGATGAATGCAGGCTACTATTGTACCTATACATTTACAGGAAATATCACCTGCAACGCTTGGGTAGCGCTAATCAATGGGCTTATTATTGGTTGTAAGGACCTTAGCGCGGTTGCCAGGTCCACATTTTGCGTGCTCAAGGGAGGTTGGGCAGAGGGGGCAGGCAATGTTGCCTCCCGAGCTGCGTCCGCGTATGATATATTGCGCCTTTGCGCTATAACTTGCAAGTTCCTCCTTGGAGTGAATTTGCAAGTCCGGCTATTTGCGGGATGTCCCTCTCCACAGTTCGCGCACTTGCGTTCTTCCTCTTCTGTGAGGGGGCACAAATGCGTCATGTGGTCCTTTGCACATTTTAAGCATTTGGGCGGTGCAGTGCAATATGACTGCGCATGCCCATACTTTTGGCAGCGGTGACACTGCCCAATGAGTCTGGAGTTTTTCTGAACCTCAACTCGAATGGCCAGTCCCAGCAGTTCGTGTTCGTTGAACACTTGCTGAGACTTTTCAGTCTTGGGCAGTATCACGACCACCAATGCGCTTCAATCGAATGATGTGAAGAGGGCTATATCCCCTCTGCTCCAGTTCTCCCTTAATCTCAGTATCCGAAAAGTTGACGGGAACTCCTCGAACCACCGCATGGATGTTCCGTTCCGAAGGGAGAGGAAAAGTGTGATGGGGCACTTCTTCCTCTCGGAATAGGCGAACGATCTTACGGTAGTCGTCCTCGGATTTAGGAATAATCCTTATTCCCGCATCAACGGCAACCGCGCGATCTATTTTAATACCTAGGGAAATAAACTTGGAATTTAAAGTACGCCATCTCGTCCCGTCGCGTAAGACGATCGAGGTTATGCGCCCTTGTCGTGAGGGTTGTGTTGATGCCACGACGGTTGGACGAGATGACGAAGGAGAAGTAACATCGGCTGACGGAGTCACCTGACAGGTAGAAAACGTGGTCCCTGGCTTGGTAGTAGAAGCATTAATAGTGGTTCGATTTGATGAATTGGGGGAGGTGTGAAATGGAATTGATCCTGTATTCGGAAGAGGAGGAATGTCTTGGGTTGATCGATCAGCCTTGTCGCCTTTTCTCCTTCTTGATTTTGCTTTTACAAATCCTTCGGTCTGTACGTCTTCATCTGTGGATGTGAGATGATCATCAGTAACGTTTCTCAGTGGTCTTTTTAGGGTCTTTGTCTGTTCTTTAGGGGATTCTTTTGAATTTAGTAATATGGTTACCTGGGCGGTCAGGCTGTCAATTTTGGCTGTCTGGTCCTTGATGGTCTCCATTAGGTCTCGAATCTGCCTCGCCTGGTCGTCTATAATGAGCATCAGTTTTTCGTTCGTTTTCTGCTCCGATGACATCTGCGTCAGTGAGCTCATGTTTTCTGATTTTGCTTGGTTTCCGCCACCGCTCAGCTCTTTCCTCATAGTATGTGGAACTGCGTCGTCTGTTGATCCTCCTGGGTCAACTTCCATCTTTCAAAAACTTTTTTTCGCCAACAAATCTCTGAAAACTTATAGCTCGCAAATGTGACAATGTTGTCAAAAATAAAGGAAACATTTTCATCATGGTGAAGTACACGAACGAACAACGTTTACAAATAATAAAAATTTACGACCGAAATTCCGAGTCGGTGACTGCAACTTTAAGAGCGTTAACGCCAATTTTTGGTCGTAATTCTCGTCCCAATAGAGAAGCAATTCACAGTCTAGTCAACAAATATGAGTCTACATATTCGCTGCTAGATTTTCCCGTGCCAGTGAGACAAGGGGTTGGTCGAAGTGCCGAGAAAATTGCTCCCGTTCAAGCTTCCGTCGCGAACAGAACACGTCGATTCCACGGCGTTCTCACGAATTGGGCATCGCTCAGACCACACTATGGCGAGTTTTGCGAAGAGATCTTGCCTGCACCCATATAAGATTAAGTTAACTCAAGAACTATAATAAACCAACTTACGTTCTCGAATTGGGCTCTAGAAGTTCTGCAAAGCAATAACCAATTTTATCACAAAATCATCTTCAGTGATGATACGCATTTTTGGCTAAGCGGCTTCGTCAATAAATAGAATATGCATTATTAGTCAGGTGAAAACCTTCATGCGCTTCAAGAAACACCACTTCATCCACAAGAAATAAATTGAGGGTGTGGTTTTCATAACGGTGGTGCCATTGGGCGATTTTTTTCGTGAAAATGACCGTCACGTTAGAGTTAACGGAGATCGGTACATGTTGGAACGTTGTTTCTTTGGTCAGCTGGATGGGCTAGACATTCATGATATGCGGTTTCAACAAGATGGTGCCATAAGCCACACAGCGGGTGAAATATTCGACATATTGAAATGAAAATTCGGTGAACGTCTTATATCGAGACATGGTCCTGTCGAATGGCTGCCTAGATCGTGTGATTTAACTCGTCTAGACTTTTTTTGTTGGGCATACATGTTTTGAGTATACTTCAATACAATAATAACATTTTAGAGATATGTCGTTTGCGTTTTAGTTAACCCCTTGTTTCCTGAAAACTTTTACATCAAAAAATTGAGGTAAAATCTAAATAATCTCACTCTATTGGGTTCCTAAACGACAAAAAAGAGAAAAAGATTTATTTTTTATATATATTTTTTTATTAGACTATGGTTTCGACATGATACCACTAGGAAACTAGTGCAAGCCAATAAAAAGCTGATAACTAAATAACAGTCTAAGGGCCAATTTCACCAACAACAGTCCGTTATTCTCGACCTATAGGGTAACAGCGCGTTAAATACAGCGAATGAGCTTCAAGTTCCAATCATCAAATTTTAGCAACCAATAGCTATGAAATGTTGAAAACAAAATATTGTCAAAGTATGAGATGACATCTTGTCATTGAAACATCACCAGCTTATTTAATATTAAGAAATTACATATAATTCAGTGAAGATTTAAACGAAGGTTTGATTTTTGAATAAAATTCATGTTCTACTTACCATTGTTGATGTTTTATTCATGATAATATTATTTTCTGCAATTGATATGCGATTTACTGATTCAAGATCATCTACTGGGTGTTTTTCCTATGAACCTATTGCAGATAGCCATTAAGCACCTACTTGATTACTGGCTCTACCAAAAAGTTCATAGATATTGCTCGTTTCCAAACATTCATTCATTTACTTGCCGTTCATCAGAACCATTATGGCACCTTAGATTGATATTCCCACAAAACCATTCTGGTTTTTTAATATCCATACATCCATAAAGTTGATATTCTTCGTTGTTCAGGAACTTAACAAACATCCACACTATATTCACGGCGATTAAGAAATACCCAAATATATGTCGTAGAGATACCACCAAACCTTTTCACTGAGTAGATATTCTGGGTTATATTCATATTAGACGTTATTTGAATACAGCTGATATTGCATTTCAAGGAGTGACACATGTGTGGGCTCTGTCAACGCTTGGTACCAGTCACAAAACATACTCTGAAGGTTTAATTCCATGCTATTCAATCACAACACGGTCACTTGTGTGGTTGTCAGCGGCCATTTTGTGAGGGTGCGACAGGGTTGCCAGATTGTGCATTAATATCCCGTTTCACCCTCCTGGTCCCAGTGGAGTAAGTTCCGCCAACTGTTGAAATATACTCTACTATGCTTTATAAGACTATTCGTGACATTTTTCCCAAAATCATTGCACAACACTTGAAAAAATGCAAATGAAAATTTAAAATTATATACATGACGCCGCAAAATAGCTCCGTCGGTACCTTGGGTTATACATCTTGACAGTAGGGATGTTCGATAGGATCCTATATTTAGAAGTATCAATACATTTCACGAGTATCGTCATCTTTCGATCCGGACTGTGTCATAAAGAGTGACTGCCATTTGGCTGCGACATTACCCTGCCAAATCAGACATATCTTTAATCATTTTCAAAGAAATTGTACAAAATCTTCAAATTTGTGAATTTAGCGAGTTTCACTTCATACGTTCTTACCAGACATGCCCAAGTCATCAGTTGCTGCCGTGATATTCATCCCGACCACTGCATCCCCACGGCTAGGCGACCTGTATGTTAAATTTGTATTGATAGGGCAGCGGGTTATGCTATAAATCATATGTCACAGTGTTTGTGCACTGATTGCAACGGTTAGATGGTACCAAAAATATTTTCATAAATAGGAGATCTTTCCCATTCCGGATCGAACAATCTACCAAAGATGCTTATAATCATGATACCTAGTAAATTTTCACGAAAAAATGCAAAACCAGCAAATGTAAAAGATTCATTTCGCACCCTCCACCACGGGACGTGATCGTCGTTAGACTTGGCAACCCTCGAGTGACAGATAGATATCCCCGCCAGTCAACGACCGCCAGTCAAAAACACAAACAATAAACATTACTAGTTTTGATGATTTTTGGACTTAAAAGGACATTATTTGTGAAACATATTTCATAATTTTTTGTCTATGTCCATAGTAATTGCATTATGCATCAAGGAGATGTAGGGATTGACACGTCTTACACATGTTATCTGTGTTTTAGGATGGAGAGGACATAATGTTTTTATTGCTTTGAAGAAATTCATTAACCCATAAATTAATAAATGATTACTATTATGACGTAAAGGAAGATGAGGAATTGGATGGAATGTATTTTATATTCTATTTTCTTGCAAAATACAGACAAATCCACACTATTCAACAGGTATGTAATGATAACTTTCAGTATATTGAAGTTGGTAAATTCAAGAGTGCCATGCATTAACAAATGTCCAAATCTGCTGCCAAATTTAGCAGCTAGAAAATCGAGCTATTATTTGCCGCATTCCCGTTCGCTGAGGGGGATAACGGATTGTTAAATGTAAACCTATAACATTATCAAAACACATGAAAGTTGTCCTGTTTTTTCTGTACAAAAGCATCATGTTGGAATAAAAAAGTGGTCTTGTTTAAAATACAGTTGAATTTTCACGATTTTATTCAATATTTAAATAGAAATCACTGATATTCTGAGAGCTTTGACAGCTTCCGTCAAATTGCATTTCGTTAAGGTATTTTCCCATTGGTCCATAATATTAATGTTGGTGAAATCGGCCCTAAAACTTAGGATACTTTTTATGATACAACGAAAAACAGTTTTTCTGTGAGGATCCTTACTAGTGCTACCAAAGGCACATCGTCTGGATGTCCCGTGTTGTGGCATATGCAAACATTGGTCAAAGCGTTTTTCACAAGGCACAATTTTCTTGAAATGTTTTGCTGTAATCTTACTCCGTGAAGTTTTATCACCACTCGCGCCGATTAACCCTGAAGCTATACAGATAACTGGAACCGGGCAATTCGCTTTTTGTTTGAAGAGAATGAAAGAATTGACAACGCATATATCTATGAAATGCCACAAAATTCGATGCCACCATTTCTTAGATTTGCGGTCCAGATTTGGGCATATCTGTTTTGTCAACTTAGCCCATATGCTGGTTATATTCCTTGACATCGTTGCGCAGGCTACAACTTTTGAATTTCCGTCCTTTCGCTTGCGAGCAACAGTTGCTTCTTCTGAACGGTTTTGATGATTTCCGAGAAAATGCACTATTTTTCGGTCTCTCCACTTTACAAACACCAGTCCATCTTTGCTGACCCTCCAGTCAGATTGTCCTCGGATGGGCAATTCTCTATCAGATGCTAAGTCTTTTGGGATATCTTTTCGGTTAGTCCTGACAGTGCCGCATGCATAAGTACATTCTGCTTGCAGTGTTTTCTGAAATGGCACTGTCAAAGAAAACGTGATATCCTTTTGCTACCAAGTCTCGAGTCAAATCTAAGATAACTCTCTCGCCCAAATATTTTTCAGGTTGGTTATTAGTTTTTCCAACATATTATATTTGAAATTGGCAGACATATCCATTCTCATCGGATCGAACCCAGACTTTATAACCCCGTTTGATGTGCTTGCGGGGCATAAACTGCTTTAGAAAACTGCGACCCTTGAATCGAATCATAGATTCGTCGATGGATTGACGTTTTGAAGGGCCGTATGAAGAACGAAAGATTTCAGATAAAGTCTCCAATAAAGGGCGAACTTTATACAACTTGTCATAATTTGGCGAGTCACGACCAGGCATCACTGAATTATCTGCTAAATGCACATTTCCGAGATGCCAAGCAAACCGATCTCTAGACATTGCTGAACTTATGTAGTGATCTCGTAATTTCTCTCTAGATGAGCAGTAATCTACATAACTGGACAACCTTTTGAGTCACATCAATATATTGATTGCAACGAAAATTTCAATCTCTTCGCAGAAGTTGGGGTAAATGAAGAGTCTCTTCCACGTTTCTGAAGAGCAAAAACAATTTTATCAATTGGAGTTCTGGGAAACAAGTTTAAAAAAAATCTATTGGCTTCTCCAGATCGTCTGGAATTTTAGGTCCAGTTTCCTCAGTGAACTGCTTGCAAAATGCCGTTGATTTGGTCCAGGTTGTGCTTTTCGCTAGTTCTCTATCCCTCAAAATAGAAAGAGGAATATTGTCTTCCTTGTCTGAGAAGACTTCATCACCAAGAATATTCTCAGAATTGTCGACTCTTGCACGTTGGTCTGGTTGATCGTCTTCAAATATTATTGGCATATTCGGACTGTCAAGCAAATCATCTTCATCACTGCTCGGTTCATCTGACTCGCCATCCGAAGGAATGCTCTCTAATCATGCATATAAATCATTCGATTCTCCAGCTCTCTGAATGAATACACTTCTTTTCCTGAAATAAAAAAAAAAAATACGTAATTTCCTAGTGGTTTCACGGTGAACCGGCATTTTGTGTCTTCGATAAGTATTGTAAGTAATAGGGAGCATTAATCATCGATACAAATGTTTTTAACATTTTAAATGAAATAAGAAACTTACCTGCCATAGCGAAATGATCTAAAGACCACTAAAATTGCCCACACCACTAACCCAGTTCAAAACACGTTCTTTTACCGACTAATACATGAGCAACGCGAATGCAAATGTCGGAGCATTTCAAAGTGGGGGGAGCCTTATACGTCATATATTGTGGTTTCAAGCATATGCCGCTAAGAACGTAGCAAGATATTTGTATGTACGTGGTTTCACAGTGAAACCACTGAGAAACAAAGGGTTAAAAAGAAAGTTTTTAAAGAAAAACCCTTTGTGAGGAAGTGGAAAACAGTTATACAAATGTGTAAACGCTTGCAGTTGTCACTACATGATTCTGCATTATTTCAACAAAACTTTTATTTTTATGTTATGTACTGTATGAGCAGAGTAAAAGGCAGTTATACTGCCACACTGTTCTGGCTATTTGTGAAATGGGGGCATATTTGCAAACATCCAACTTATACAGGGTGACTTCGAAGTTGAGTCATTTATTTTAACAGTGAGTAGATCTGATCAAAAGAAATGTTTTTTTCCTTTACCATTTTTCTGGTAAAATTAAAGTAACAAAGTTATAGCCCTTTGGAAGTTTGAGTACCGCCCTGTCTCAATAATGATATTATGTTCTCGTGTTTGGCAACAACAGATATAATCCGCCTTATCCGTTCATCGCATCGGAAACAAAAAAGCGAAAGAATTTGGAACGATCTTTTTACAATTATTTTCTTCAGTTGTATACAGTCAGTATCAGTCGGTAGTCGGTAACGCGTAAGTGAATAATCGTGTCTGTTGCGAGGCTCAAATCAAAAATGGCACATGTTTACGAAAATGCTGAACTTGTGGACATGGTTCTTTACAAAATGCTGCCGCGGCATCACGGATCTATGCGGATCGGTTTCCCAATCGAGTGCAACCAACCCCTCGTGCCTTTGTTAATGTAGTGCAAAGAGCTCGTGAATCAGGTGACTTAAGACCTCACAGAGGAGATCATGCCGGTGCTCCAAGACCACACGATCAAATAGAACTAGAAGAACAAATTTTAGAATTAGTAAGTGATGATCCAACAGTAAGCACCCGACAAATTTCAACTCAATTGGAGATTAGTCAGTATAAAACTTGGAAAACTCTACGTGAAAATCAGTTCTATCCGTTTCACATACAAAAAGTGCAGGCCTTACAACCGGAAGATCATGAACAAAGGGTTGACTTTTGCAATTGGCTTTTAAATAAACATCAAAATGATGACAATTTTTTAAATCAAATTTTAGTGAGTGATGAAGCCCTCTTTACTAGAAACGGAATTATTAATTCACGTAATTCTCACGTTTGGGCTATTGAAAATCCCCATGAAATAAGGGAAACCAATTTTCAACAGCGATTTGAACCAATCAACCTGTGGGCGGGAATTGTTAATGGAATTTTAGTGGGGCCTTTTGAATTACCAAATCGCTTAACTGGTGAAAATTATTTTGATTTCTTGCAACACAATTTGCCTGGTTTACTGGAAGATGTGCCTTTAAATATTAGACAAAACATGTGGTTTTTACAAGATGGGGCACCACCCCATTATGCAAGAAATGTGCGTGAATTTTTAAATAGACAATTTAATAATCGTTGGATCGGCCGTGGCGGTTTTGTACCTTGGCCGCCAAGGTCTCCGGACTTAAATCCTTTAGACTTTTGTTTGTGGGGTTGGCTAAAAACTCTAGTGTATAAAACACCGGTTAATACACGCGAAGAATTACGTGCTCGAATTGAGGAAATGAGTACAGTGATCAGAAATCAACCAGTGATTTTATTGCGTGCTTGTAAAGAGACATGGCTAAGACGCGCCCAGCTGTGCGTCGAGCAAAACGGAAATCATTTCGAACAGTTTTTGTGACATGCTTTTGGGCGCACAGGTCCGCACTGAAATACTTGTCGGGAGGATACTTTATAAAACAAGGTAACATTTTTTTTTTAATTTTTTTTTATTTTTACACATATATTTTGGTTTATCTTCCTTCTACAATCATTATCTGAAAATTAATGACTCAACTTCAAAGTCACCCTATATATATTGACATTATCATCCATACGATCAAAACTAAGCCTGTATCTTCAAAACGAAGACTACGGCTCGTATGCGTTAAAACCTCCACTTATCCTACATCTGCACACAAATACACTAATGTTTATCATTTTCAATCTGTAAACTCGACATGAGTTATTTGATAAGCATCCATGTCTGTCTGGCCGCTAAATAAAACCACATTTGCTTGAAATACTTTTTATTAACGATGTTTCGGTCGCCAAGGTTCTACTATATAAACGTGTTGTATAATGGTACAAATTTCACTTTACAAATAATTAAAGTACCGTTTTCTTGTTCAGGCAACAACAAAAGGGAGCTTTTACGGCATAACAAGTCTTTTGGCAAAAACTTTTAGCACCATTATACTGTTGGGACAAATTCGTGAATTCTTTGTACTGTTTATGGTATTATATGACTGATGTCTGCAAAGTTTTAATGAAACCAGCAGCTTTATTCCCAAGACAATTCCTGCCACATTTATATGGGCTCCGACGAGAAACTTGATATCTTATACAAACATATTACTTCAATTTTTTGTCGTGTTTCTCTTATATAAAAAACAGTTATAGAAATGTTTAAGAGACTAAAAACTAGATGAGTGTTAAAACCTGAAAAACTCGATCGTACTATTTATTCTATTTATTTTTCGAAGTACATAAGATAGCCGTTGATTCAGAATTTTCTACACAGCGTCTGATTTCCTCAGGAGTGCCTCAAGGATCAGTTCTTGGACCACTTCTCTTTATTTTGTATTATATCATAGCTTCAATCATGAAAATTTAGAAATTTCGGAAGCACAAATAATAGAGGACCTAAATTATATTGAAAATTATGCAGCAGAACATAGTCTCCGGTTGAAGCTTTCTAAATCCAAAATTATTATCCTAAAAATCTAAGGTCCCTTATTAAAAATAATTTAAACATTCCTCTAAACCATGTAAATAAAAATTCTTTTCCTGTTTTACGCCATCTGTACTTAAATAAAGAAATACTTGATTTTAGATCAAAAACAATTATGTGAATCTTTAATAATATCAAGAATCACATATTGTGATTCAGTATACTATCCATTTATAGATTCAGTTTCAGCTAGACGTCTACAAAAAATTCAAAATTCATGTTGTAGATTGATTTTCAACTTAAAAAAATATGATCATATTAGTTCATGTTTCGAACAGCTGAACTGGTTGAACGTTGCAAAATTGTATAAGCTTCATTTATTATGCCATGTTCACAAACTCCTACGTACTTAATTTCTCGTGAACATATCCATTCAAGAAATATTCGATTCACTGACGCTTTAACTATGAATCTTCTCAAAACTTCTTTGTTTCATAAATGCTTTACCTATAATGCCATCAATCTATATAATGCATTATCATCGACTGCTAAACACCTTGATTTTAATAATTACAAAAAGAGAATTAAGGAAATTATCTTTGATGCTCAAATCTGAAACCCCCAGTACAGAGTTCAGCCATATTTCTGCATATTATACAGGGTGTCCGCAAAGTTGGGTTTAAATAACAAAGGTAATGTGTAGTGAAACGAGGGGCGACCAAGTAAAAAAAAAATAAATAAAGAAAAAAGTACTCACTCTCCAGTTGACGAGAAGGGCTAAGTACGTCTCTGCCCGAAATCATACCGCTCCAACAGAAAATGAAACCAGCTGATGCGCTGCCGAGCAGACGCCGGCGGTGGTGCAGACCAGTAGACCACGAACAGAGGTGACAAATATGACCATCGTGCAGAAACCACATTGATTGCCTTACACTTAATGGCACATCTTCTAACAAGGAAGGTAAAATGTTGCGTAAAAAGTCTAGGTATTGCATCCCGTCCAATCGATTTGGGAGAATAAATGGTCCAGTGAGCATACCGTTCACCATGCCAGCCCAAACATTCACCGAAAATGTTTGTTGAACATGTGCCCGACGGACAGCGTGCGGATTTTCTACTGACCAAACATGAGTGTTGCGAAAGTTATTCACCCCATTACGCGTGAACGTAGATTCGTCTGTCACCAATATGCACTTCAAAAAGTCCGGATTATTGTCATGTTGATGCAACAACCACTCACAAAACCGCACTCTTTCTGGAAAATCGTCAGGTTGAAGGGCTTGTACACGTTGGACGTGAAACGGATACAGCCCCTCTTCACGCAGCGTTTGCCACACTTTAGTTTTTGATACTTGCACTTCTCTAGCCACGTTTCTAGTGCTTGTTGTTTTTTTAAACGCAATCGATTATACGGATTCGTTTACCTCTACACGCGTGACCGTAACCGTCGGTTGAAGGTTGCATACTGACTTGACACACTGACCCCGACCCCCGATCCCCGACCCAGTTCTGTCGTCGGGTTGAGCTGGTGTCCTAGTACCAGTCGGGGATGTCGCGAGTCGCGGCTACAGGACGGTATTCAGATATTTTTGATGTTGCAGAGCCCTTTATTTCGGTTCCCTTAAGACATTGGTGTATATTGTACTAAGAAAAATTGCTTATGTTTTTAAGATCTACACGTCGTGTAAAGGAAAACCCCAACTTTGCGGACACCCTGTATAAATCGTTTATAATTTTTTTTTCTTTTTTGTTGAACACTCGTGTGTCGTTGTATTCAATATGTAATGTTTGTTTAAATTTTGAACGAATATTTTGTTAAAATTGTTTTCAATATTCTAGTTCTAGTTACTTTCAAGGGTTAAGTGGTAGATTAGCTTGTAGCTAAACTTTGCCTGAATAAAAGTCGTTTATTATTATTATTATAATTATTATTATTATAACTGAAAATATGATAAGGCCATAGTTTTTGTCAAGCTCGACAGGTTTGTAGGAAAACAAGGGCCAATGTCACTTCCAGTTGCAAGACAGTTTGAGAAAAAGTATATGCATGACTCGAAGTGGATTGGCAATTGCTTCAAAAATGAAGCAGCTAACGTATCTAGTAGAGAATAGGACCATTGTGATGCCTGTTGGATGAATATCATTTGATATTTCTAAAGACAAGTGAAGGATTGCTTTCCAAATTTGTAGTAACGTTTGAATGCTGGTCATGTTTCATATCGGTTCATTTCTGTGATTATATTTTTATGTAAATAGTACAAAAACGAGCTGATCGATTTCCAGACTATGCAATTTGCCCTCCAAATTTCAATGTTTATAAAATTGCCTTTCCTAGACTGCCACCATTTTCAACGAGCCATCAACAAAGGTATACTTTACGTGATAAATAGGTAAAAACACTTTGACACAAGTTGCAGAAAAAATGTTTTAAATAGCCTAGTCATTAACCTGAAAATATAGTTCAAGAGCGAATACAGGACGTATGTTAGTATTTTTTATAGCCTTGAACTATGACTGTTCACAACCATGTGACAATTCCGGATGCTCGTAAAACACTGTGAAAGAAACTTCAAAGCAATGGAACTGAAAGCATAAAATTGATGATGGCCATCACATCGTATTAGTTATACTTTCCCCTCATTAACAAAATTTCGGACTAGCGAATTTACGACACATAAAATAGAACCGCTACATTTTTTACAGCAGCGCTGGTGGACGTTAGCGCAGTTTCTGGGCTACAGAATTAATGACCCGGATAATATAATAGATGACTTCCACCTTCGTTTGGTAAGTTGAGAGGGGTACTTATACATGTCATCCACGTGCAGTTGTAGGATATTTGGTGTTCGTGAGAGCTGTGGAATTTATGCTAAGTTGAAAACAAAGGATCAGGGTAAGAGCAAACACAAGAATCAGTTGTTGAGTTTTTAAGAACTAGAGAAACGTGAGATTTGCAAATACACTTCAAAAACGTATAAATCAGCTTTTAAGATTATCGTTTGGCTGGTCTCAATTTTAATACATATAACAGATGGCAAAATGTGATATACGAGGTCTGTAAATAGAGTGATGAGCCTGATTTTTTAATTTTTTTAATTTAAAATACAATTTCATATTGTCACCCTCAAAACAACTTCCTTCTGAAGGCATACACAGCTGGAAATGGCTCTTCCACTCCTTATAGCAGTGCTCGAACTGCGATACTGGTGTAGGCTTCAGCTGGTCGGTTACACACATTTGATTGTTTTCGTCTGTCCCAAAATGAGTTCCTTTGATGCGATTTTTCAACTTCGGGAAAAGAAAAATTCGCAACGACGCAATTCAGGCCAATAAGAAGGCTGAGGAGTTACGGGAATGTTTTAGCTAGCCAAAAACTTGTTTATTGACATCGCTGAGTGACAAAGAGCAGTAACATGATGCAACACCCAGTTGTACTAGATCTGATGGACGATGGTGTAACTCTTCCCCGATCATTCTGACTGCCAACCGACGATCCGAACGCACAAAATTCCGGATTCTGTCGATATTATCATCGGCCTTTGAAGATAAAGGCCTTCTACTTTGTGGTTCATCTTCAATCGACTCTCTCCCTTCTGGAAATGCCTTAAACCACCGAAAAACCTAGGCTCTAGTTTCCGTTGCACTGTGCCCAACACTCAAGAAAAACCGGATAGCACACCGTTGTTGATGTCATTCATTTTAGAACACAACAGGAAAAACTGTCTTTCAAAAAAAATAAATCGTCAAAACCCAATGGCTCGAGCGAGATCAAACTTGTACTGAAGGCGGATCACATGTTACCTGTCTCTCCTCAAAGTCCAGCGCCACCAGTGTTTCCAGACCGAACGATACATTGCCAGTCTCATTATTTTATTTACAGACCTCGTATGTGTACTAAAAAATAGGTGAAAAATAATATACTGTCATGTAAATATTCCCCTAATATATCATGACTTTTTGTTTTCACAATACTAACAGCATAAATTCGTATAATAATATGATAATGCAGTTAGGTATGTATATTTATTTACGTAAAAGATAATAATGTAATACAGAAAAGTTACAACTTAGTTTTCACCGTAAAAGGTAAGGTACAATCACATGAATAATGTGAATTTGTCAAATTTGAAAATGTTTTGTTTAAAATCTCAGGAAATGCCAGATAACCGATGTATCACGACCTTTTTCGACAGAGCTCGTGGTGACACAAAAACTGCTTCTACGGCTAGATTATTATTTTTATAAGCTCCAACAAATTGGTGATATTGACTGTGTCGTTTCTTTTATGCGGTGTTATCTTCTCCAAAAAGTGAAAAGTGAGTGAAGATTTGTCTTACTACTTTTTGGTTATTCTTTTGTAATTCTAAGGCTTAACGCCATAAAGTTGTTTTGAATGTTAGAAATAGATTCGAATTCAAATTCCAGGTTTTGAATGAAGCGATTCTTCAGAAAATATTCCATCAGCTATAAAACTTGCGACTATGAACTACAACAGCTATATAGTCAACGCCAAACAAAGTGGCGTGCACGTCATCACGATAAAAATTCCCCGACCTAATGCCTAGGTTTCTATCACAAACAATTGCTCTATTGCAGTTTCATATTAATGTGATATATAAATTGTAAAATGGTCATTACTCTCTTATTATGGTTAATAGTCATATAAACATTGTTATTAAAATATCACATAAGTTGCTTTCTGATAAATTTAGACGCATTATGCGAAATAAAATGTTTTGCAAACGCTCCAATCACTTATTGACATGTAAACGCACTAAACCGATTTCGCAGCGTTGACACATTGTCACCTTGAAACTTATTTAAACTGGGAACTGACATTTGTATTAATTTTGACACTGAATCAATTTGTGGCATTTCAAATCTTTATAAATCCTTTGGCCCCGCATACTGTAAATCAACAACTGTTTGTTTCAAAACAAAATTATTCATTTTACGAGTAGATAAAGGCAATTTTGGTATATAAAGATGCCCAAACAGTTAAATAGTCGGTGTAAGGAACTCGTGGCCTCGTTAATGCACTACTTTGAGCAAGAAAGGGACAACAACGGGCCTTTGTTGCCTTTAAATGCTGTTCAAGAGGTAGGTTACTAATAATTATATGTAATGTATATTAATAATAGTGAAATTTTATTTCATTTTTTGTAGCGTGTTGCTGCTGCTTTAAAAATTAGTTTAAGGACAGTTAGTCGTATTTCCGAGGGTGTGAAAAGTGATGCAAATTTAGAATCGCCCAAGAAAAAGCGGAGTTATATTAAACGTGTAACCAACACAGCGACATTGGATACAAGTGCCATTCGAGAAGTGATCTATAATATGTATCACAAAAGTAAGATCTTATTATAATAACTTATCAGAAATTTGCATTAATTTGTTAACTAAATTATAATGTCATATTACACATGGTTTCAGAAGAACAAGTTACGATACAAACTTTATGGTCTCGATTAAGAGATAGGGCATTATTTGATGGTAGTGCCACGTCTTTAAGGCGGTTGCTTAGAGATCTTGGATTTAAGTGGCTTAAGGACAATCCGCGACGAGGGCTCATGGAACTACCAAGTATAGCTTTGAAAAGGGTGGAATTTCTAAGGCAATACAATCAAGCCAAGGTTGAGGCCTTATACCAGTTTGTCTTCCTCGATGAAACTTGGATATTTCAAAATGGGACCATAGGTCGCTCTTGGCAAAATGGAAACCAAAAAAGCGTGAAAGCTATTAAAACAGATGGTAAAAGGTATGTACTTTTACACAATTTGCACTATAAAATTTAAAACTAATATATTTTAGATACATTATATTACATGCTGGAAATGAAAATGGGTTTATTGAGGGTAGTGAAGCGATATTTTCTTCGAAAACAAAATTGAGCGATTACCATGGAGAGATGAACCAGGACAATTTTTTGAAATGGTTTCAACATCAGTTATTAGAAAAATTGGAGAGTCCATCTATGATTATACTGGATAACGCCCCTTATCACAGCATGATATTGAACAAAGTGCCCAACAATGCATGGACAAAAAAAAAATATCCAAGACTGGTTGACAAATCAAAACATACCATTTTTAAACACAATGTTTAAAACAGAGCTATTGAGTATTGTTGCTCGGTACATAATGCTTCTTAATTATATATATTTTGGTCGACAGTTTATATTTCTTTTGTTTATTCCTATTCTTAAAATAACTGCTTTTTTAGAAACAAACCACCTAAAATATACGTGATTGATGAATTGGCGGAACAACATGGGCACAAAGTTCTTCGTCTGCCTCCTTACCATTGTATATTTAACCCTATTGAGTTAATTTGGGGCATAGCAAAAGGTTACTATAACAGACATATTGGTAGAGATGGTAACAGTGAAAAAGACAGTTTGGATATGTGGAACGAGGCTCTACAAACGGTTACCCCAGACATGTGGAAAAATAGTGTTCGACATACTGAGCAAGAAATTTTTAAATGGTATGAAAGAGAACGAATTTTTGATCGACCAGACATCGAACCTTTAATAATCAACTTTGAGAGTGATGAAGATTCAGATTCAGACAGCGCTGAAGAAAGAAACTCCTACTAACTTTATTGTACAGAAAAAGCTTACACCAGTAGCTTACCTAATTTTAGAATGCATTTTTCTGTATGAATTCTGTAAGATAAATACCATGCATAAAATTTGGAGGACCCCATTTGGATTTTTATTCAGTACCTTTAAGCTATCAATTAAATATGGTAGTTTCATAGTGTCATCTGATCAATAATTGTCATACTTAATGATTATGCAAGTACAGATCTATAATTTTATTATACTATTATTTTTGTTCTCATTTGAGGTTAATATTGCTTATAAACCTAGATATGTAAATAATAAATTTTATTATTTTACAAAAAGTTTGGCAACAATGTAAATTTTTCAACACACCCACCTTGATGACGTACACGCCACTTTGTTTGGCGTTGACTATAAGTCCATATCAAGTGAAAAATAGACAATATAATTTGGGATACTATGAATGATGAGCGGCGTTCTAATAACGTGTTATGCATATTTGTTTTAGTACATAACGAATTGTGAATATATACGAAAATATTATGTCAAAAACATACAGTAGATGTTGTGTATTTTATATTTATATTTTACATAATTAAATAATTTAACGTTGCTTACAAAATTACGTATGATAAGTTGTGAGAAAATCGGTTTACATAAGCTTAGATCAATATAACCATAAGATTTCAATTGTTATGTATAAGGAAACATACAGTTAATTTAACAATGCTAAAGCTGAATTGTGCGACAAATGGCTAAATGTGTGCAGTTTCTATCTTGCTCCGGTTATATAATGTTCTTGATATGATACTGTATATATTGCAACGCTCTCCTTAATAGCTCTGGCAATGGAATAGGTGACTCCATCTTTCCATGGAGAAATAATTAGTTCTCACAGTTTTTGAGCGTTGGGTGGGTCTGATTCCTTTCTCGAGCTCAATTTTTGATCTACGTGATCTGGCTATTTATACAGGGTGACTTCGAAGTTGAGTCATTTATTTTAACAGTGAGTAGATCTGATCAAAAGAAATGTTTTTTTCCTTTACCATTTTTCTGGTAAAATTAAAGTAACAAAGTTATAGCCCTTTGGAAGTTTGAGTACTGCCCTGTCTCAATAATAATATCATGTGCTCGTGTTTGGCGACAACGGATATAATCCGCCTTATCGGTTCATCGCATCGGAAACAAAAAAGCGAAAGAATTTGGAACGATGTTTTTACAATCAGTTCAGTTATACATACAGTTAGTGTCAGTCGGTAACGCGTGTAAATAGTGTCTGTTGCGTGGCTCAAACGAAATAAAAAATGGCACATGTTTATGCGGATCGGTTTCCCAATCGAGTGCAACCTACCCCTCGTGCCTTTGTTAATGTAGTACAACGGGCTCGTGAATCAGGTGACTTAAGACCTCACAGGGGACCTCACGATCAACTACAGGTCCGCACTGAAATACTTGTCGGGAGGATACTTTATAAAACAAGGTACAATTTTTTTTTAATTTTTTTTTATTTTTACACACATATTTTGGTTTATCTTCCTTCTACAATCATTATCTGAAAATTAATGACTCAAAACATAAAATATTGCTAAGAAATAAGACCAACAATTATTTCATCTTATTTCACCTAACCAGTAGCGTCCAGTAGCTAAAAGTGCATTTCAATCATGTCAGGGTTTCATTAATAATGTTGACTATAAATCATTTCCATCGGTCTATTTTTTGTAGGATCTTATGTTACTATCGTGTTTTTGTCACTTCAGCTTGTCATGATGAAATTTCGAACATGGCGTTTGCGTACTTAGTAACAGTTTAGCTAACATTTATGTATGTCAAACATCAATATGTGAAATGGTTTTTATCTAAAACCACAATAAATCGCTTGCTACTGCAAAAATTCAGTTCCGTCATACCATTCAGCAAATACTATATTTCATGTCTGCTGCTTTTACATTTCTGAATACCCATAATTAAAGCATGTATATTGAATAAAATTCCAAAAGACTTTATTCACGTAATTAACGAACAGTCGTAATAACGCGTTTTCAAGGAATCATTACTCATTAATGTCATTTACATTTTTCAGTTACTTGTCGATAATTTATAAACAAATCTATGAGGCAATTGACGCCAGCATAAATTATTGCTTTGTTATTAGTAAATTTACATTTAATTGCTTATTATGTTTATACAAAGCTTATTGAGTTTATGTGACAATGAGTTTATTTTTCCGATAAATGTGCAGTCACCTTTTTATACAATACCCGGTTTGGGAATTCAAAAATATACAAGGTAATTCAAAACGCAGTAGCAATAGTTCTAAAACAGTAAGTAATTAAAAAAATGCGAAAAGTTGATATAAATATAAGTATAGGATGTTCAAGAAGTAATGTCTAAAAAATGCATGAAAATATCGTATAAAAAATCTTTCACAGGTATTTTCAGCATCATAATCAGTTCGCAATATATGCTAGGTATATTTAGTAGAGAAACCAAATATTTTTCATCTCATTTTCTTTTCTGGAATGAATAATAAGGCAGCTGATTTCACAAAAATTGTCTGTGTTTAGAAACTTTCATCGGATCACTTGCTTTAGACAAGAACTGATTTGTTTGATTCCATTTCATTTTTTTCCTTTTTACTTAAAATTATACGTTAGGAATTGTGGGTTCTCAATCAGTCGCATCGAAAGTCGCATCGGTGGCATATACATTTATGAAACTCGGCATTTCAACCAAATGACACATTAGGAGTTGTTTTTATTTTATCAGTCTGTGTTGTCTTTCGATATGCTTTTTTCTCTAAAAATGCTGTAACTGTTTTTTGAATCAACCTCCATAGCTTGAAAACAGAATAGATGCACTCATCTCTTTTAGCTTTAAAACACTGAATAAAGAAGACAACAGAATCATTTATCAATTTCTGCTTTCCTACTTCAATTTACTAAATGCGATTCAACAATGTGAGATGTAAAAGACACCTATTCTAAATTGCACCTTTCTATTCGGCACCTATTTCAGCCAAAAACATGTACGAAGAACAACAAAATATACAATGTTCATTTCTGGGAAATCAGGAATGGTATATCTTTATTACATGGGATTCTGGTATCTGTTCTTCGAAAGGCGGTTACACGACTACTTGTAAATTAAACAATGCCCACTGCCTAGCACGTACCCAGTAATCATTTTACATGAAAGTAATTATAATGCTACTGATTTACCGATAGCGTTTTTCTCATGCGCTTCGAGGTTGTAGAAGATACAACAATTGAGGGGCCTGGAACTAAAAGGGTTTAAGTACATGTTTAGTAGTTCTGAGATAAATGGCCTCAAAGTTTACTTGAATTTGAAAATTCCAGGAATAAATTTATCAAGGTATATTAAGTTTATTTAAATGCCAATAAAACATTACAAACAAAAAACTTTTTGTTAATTGTTACTTTTGCTTTTTTATTGTCATTTTTGAAAAAATGTACTTGAATCATTATACATGTTACAAAAATCATGGTGGTAACATGATTCAAGTGCAACTACCGTACTAAACCAAACATTATTTAAAAATAATCTACAACAAAATTTCTTATTCATAATCAGAATCTAATATTTGGATGTCTTCATCATTTTCCTCAGCTGAATCAGCTGGTCTTGGTTGGGGTTCATCTATATCAGGTACTTTTTGGCTTGATGTCAGGGTCTGTGTTTGTTGTTTTTTTCCTTTTTTTGTTGATGCTTTCCCATCGTGCTTCATGTTTTTATAAAATACATGGTGAATGGGCGGAATGTATTCCAATAAGCTAAGCAAGTTTTTGTACTTGGCGACTTTAATTTTTATTGAAGTGCCATTCAAAGGCTTTAGTATTGAAAAGTTAAAACACGGACGCCCAACTTTTGAGATTGCCATTAAGCAACTGCTAAACTTCACATCAATGTTTAGGGTACTCTTGTATCGAAATGTTAGTCTTTCACTTTTATAGTAAGCAAACCAGCAAATTTCTTTCCATTTTAAGGGGTAACCGTCACTTTTTTGTTTTTGATCGTTCATAATTTCATTGAACGGCGAAATAGAGTGAAAATCGTCTTTGTTCATATTGTATACAATAAATTTGGCCGATGTGCCTCTTATTTCAGTCTCGCAATCTGCGGGGACAAAAACTTGAGGGATTTGCCTTTTTTTCTTCTCGATTAAGCCAAAACTACGGTCACATTCCATGTAAGTGTGCCAGGGTTCAAGGAACTTGTGATGAATCTCAGATATATGTGTAGCTTGAACAATAAAACTAAATTGTTTAGCAATGTTTTTATTCTTATTCTGTCCTCCACACGAATCACTGTATGCAATAATCTTCGTAACTGTAGATGGAAGGCTTTGCACAAATTTTATTAAACATAATCCTATCTCCTGTGAGCCCCTGGATGCAATCGTTTCGTTCCAGTCAGTAAGTCAAAGACACAGAAATTATACGTCCATAATTGACGAAGATAAAATACTTTAGAGGTGGTTAACAATGGCGTCGGCAATGCCTGTTGCAAATCAAAACAAATTACAGCCGTATTTTTAGAATCATTTTTATTTTCAGCAATATCAGCTTTTTTGGCATCTGTTGCTTTCTGGGCCTTTCTTTGGTGAAGCTCGAGGTCTTGCTTGGCATTTTTAATCACGTCTTCATTTGTAGAATATTTTATTAAATTTTATAAATTGTCACAACGACTGCAGGTATCAATATAGGGCTTGTGGAATCTTAAGTTGAATTCCGTATTGAAAATATGCCTGTAATAGGACTCTTTTACTGGTAATTATTGTTTGTCAATACAAAACTCCTGATATAATTTGTACATCTTATTGATACTTAATTCTCCTGAGAGATACCTTGCGTTCCCAATCAGTACTCATTTTGTTTATTATTATAACACTACCAACACAGCAAAATGCGTATTTTTAACTAAGAATAAGTAAAACGTTGAAATCACGACACACGTAAAACATTAACAATAGTTGCCCAAGCCTTAGAAGTAAAATGGTTCAAGTGCACTTGAATCCTTTTACCACATACTGTATTAGTTGATATTTTGATATGTTCTCAAAGACTATGAGAGATGGCGCCAGGGAACGTTGCCTGCATTTAAATCATTTTACCGCCAAGTTTGGATATGCTACACTTAGACCATTTAATTAAAAAAGTGCACTTGAACCTTTTTACTTCCAAACCCCTCAATTGAAATATTTTATCGTTTCGTTCGTTAGACAGAGTTGGCCGCCGAATAAAACCACATATATGTGGAACTGGAGGTTCACTAGGGCTTCAAAGTACTTCGAAAAAGGCCAAAGAGGTGCCCCAAGCATCAGAAAGACCTCAATTTTACATCTGTGGGTTTGTTTGGCGGCTAGTGAAACGTGGACATTCATCAGTGGTACAACCATAATATAATTTGAGGTACTGTTGCATTGACCATTAACAATAAATAGGCTACGGGTGGATTTCACCAGGACTGTCAAACCAACAGTCCGTTATTCTTCACCTATAGGGTAACAGTCCGTTAAATACAGCAAATGAGCTTCAAGTTCCAATCAACAAATTTTAGCAACCAATAGCTATGCAGCAATGTTTGGAGATTATTTTCATAAATAGGTGTTTTTGATTCTGACTCATAATATCTAGACGATGAATAATAGGTGGATGCGGATGATTTTACAAATATCGATGTTCTAGGACTCAGTTCGAATACGTTTTATATCCTTTTATTTGCAAAATAACAAAAATCGGTACATTTCTACAGGTACGTATTATGTACAACACCCTGTACGTGATATACAGACTAGATTGCCATGCATGAACAGTCGTCAAAAACAGTCAAAACATCCTACCAAATAAAATAATAGAAAATCGACCTATTATTTCTCTCATTTTCATTGGTCCATTTAAATAACTGACCGTCTTTTCTGAAATGATAAAAATTTTAAATTTTATGAAAGTTGTCCTAATTCTAAAGCACAAAGACATAATATAATATAATGTACCCTTATCTATAAGGCAACCGTCTTTTCACGACTTTATTCAACATTTCAATAGAAATCACTGATATTCAGAGAGCTTTGACAGCTTCCGTCAAACTGCTTTTCGATAAGGTCTTTTCCTATTGGTCCAACTGACCGTCAAATATTAATATTATATAATTAAACAACGATAGCGTGCTTTCGCTACCAAAGCCATTTTTTGTAGCTGATATCATCGCTAGTTTCTGTAATAGACTTATAATAATCTGCCTAGCATTACACTACTATTGAGGCTAGTATTTAGGTTTCAATAACCTGGGAATTACATAGTTTTTTCTAAAAAAATAGAAGAAAAAATACATACAGCATCACCTATACAAACAAGCCAAGCATTTCCGTTATCATTTTCGAACTATAAATCATAAGCTTTTTATGATTATGCATTTGTACTGCCGTACTCAAGTTAAAGCCGTAAGTGTAATGCCGGGTTCGCACCAAACCAACAAAACAGAAACAAAACAGCAACTCAATGTTTTTCAACAAATAAGGAACACACATTTCGTCAACAATTCGTGTTTCGTTTCTGTTTCTGGTAACTTTTGGCGTTCCCGTCGCGTGTCGGTAAAGATCAAAAGGTTTCTGTCTTGTGTTAATTTCAGGCAACATTGTCGGTGCGATGTCATACTTCGTTGAGAAACAATTTTTTAAAACAGAAACCAGTATCAAAAGCGGATGCGCTGTGTAGGGTGTTTAAAAATAAATACGCAGTATTTCGGGTGAAAAATTAAAGTGGAGTGTAGAGAACACGAGTAAATTAATTGAACTATATAGGGAGTATCTTATATCCTAGTGTTGGCCAAACGTTCAATCACTTTAACGGCATTTCTGAAATTGGTATTTTTTATAAATTTCCGAACCGATCAGCTGTATTAATTTTGGCTGGACATTCTTAAAAAGTTCTCGAAACCAGAACGTATTTCTCTTCGCAATCCAATATCGTCTTTACGCAAATCGAATATTAATTTTTCAATACCACGATCATCTCTTTCACGTAAGGATGGATTCCCGGTCACAGCTCCGGAGAAACACATAACAGCAGACATTATGATAAAATATTTGCGCTTCCGCCTTTCAGCACAAAAACGCCACATATTTTCACTCTGAAAATTTTTGGTGTGAATTGCACGAAACAAAACATCTGAACACTTTTTTGTCTCTTGGCAATGTGGACATAAGCTTTCATTTTGTTTTGTTTCCAAAACGTTGCCCATTTTTTGCGATTCTGTTTTGTTTCTTGTTTTTTTTTTGTTTCTTTGATGTGGACCAGGCATAAAAATCAAAGTCTGAGAAAATTGGTTTCAAAAGTCTGGATTTTTTCAGACTAAATAGTATTAGTAGTAAGTTACATGACTTTAGACGGTGATTTAAATGTGATTTTGTGTCATAATCGTTGTCGAGGCCTGAGATAAATAACGTTCCGTTAATTGTAAATCAATGAGCAGTAACACGTAATTTACTGCTTTTATACTCTGCAAAAATAGATTTACTGCCTTTTTTGTAATTTTCATAAACTCTTCACATTAATCTTTCAAAGGAGAAACGCAGTAATCCAGAATTTTATTCTATTTTAATATAATTTATTCATACCGAAAGTGACATAATAACACACAAGTATTATTTCCCAACATTTAATAATTACATTCAACAAAAGTAATCATATAAATAAACTAAAAACAGCATGTTCTCTTATATGCCGAGTTGAACGAAGATTTTTTTAAAATTATTCTTTCGGAATAAAAGTATAATTATTCACGATAAATGCTCATTCACAAATACTAGCATTATTACATAAAAACTTAAGAAGTAAACATGATAATAGGGTAGAAAGGCAATAATTGTATCATACAGAGAATAAAAGCACTATAGTTTGAAGACTGCTGCTTTTTTAACTTGATAAATTGATTTACTGCTTTTATGCTTAGAAAATGTAACTAATATGGATAGGTGGCAAAGTCTCAAAATAAATATTTTTATTAAATAACGTGATCAATGCCATTTTGTGGTTGCAATAATGAAAGACATGTATTCGCGTTAAAATTTAAAAAAGCTTTAAATAAACTTTACTGCATTTTACATAAATTAGGCAGAGTAACATATTGCACATACTTTGTCGTAAAAAAATTTAATCATTCGATTTTGACTATCATATAATGGTCAATAACAGCAGAGGCACCTGGTTATCTTGATTACGGCATTTATGATTTTACGTCCTGACATTCGATTTAATGGCCAAATAATGTTCACCTTGTTTTAAAGCTATTAAAGCTTTACGATAAAATTCCAAGGCACCTCTCTCCAGTTCATATAAGTACCTATTGTCAGTACTCACCACCTGCTTAAGTCACTTTATGATACGTCATAAAACTGGCGATCGCTGAAAACAGATCCAGATCAGAGCAGTTGCATAATAAGATACTGCAGACTAATTTTGAGGTTATATAAAACACTTGGCCGCAAAAGTGAAGTATGACTATGAACTGAAAGCCAAATTTGTCTTACGGCTTGAGTTCAATGTGTACAAGAGAGATAGAAGCCGGCTGAATAGCGAAGCTCATCACCGCGTTGCCTAGCAACGCTGACGCGACAATCTCTCGCGTTGAAAATACCAGTTCCTTAAATTAAGATGTAAAGGGTGTTTTTTTCGAGATATAGAAGTTTAAATTGGCGTTACTTTTGAAGATGGCGACCGATTTGACAGCTGTCAACTGATTTATTCTCAGTTTGGTTTGGCAATTCATCATGAATATACTCACGCCTGAACAATGCTTGCAAATTGTGCAGTTTTATTTCGAAAATAATGGTTCTGTGCGGAATACGTATCGCGCACTACGTCCATTTTATCGTCGACAAAATCGTCCATCAGAGCAGTTAATTCGATTAACCATGGAACGTTTACTCTAATTGATAATTCGCATCCCCAGAGACGCCGTACTGTGCGTACAGAAGAAGCTGTTGCTACTGTAGAGCGTAGCTTTGAGGAAGACCCGAATGAGTCCATCCGCCATCGAGCACAGGAATTGGATCTGTGTCCATCCACTTTATGGAAGATTTTGCGGAAGGATCTTGGTTTGCGTGCTAACAAAATCCAACTCGTGCAAGAAATGAAGCCAAACGATCATCAAGCAAGGCGTAGATTCATTGAAAACGAGAATGCCGTTGTTCCCGATTTTCATAAGCGAATTTTGTTTAGCTATGAATCGTACTTCAGGTTGAATGGCTGCGTCAACAAACAAAACTGCCGCATTTGGAGTGAAGCTAATCCTCAAGTCTACGTCGAAACACCGTTACATCCAGAAAAACTGACTGGTGCGCTTTATGGGCTGGTGGAATCATTGGTCCGTACTTCTTCAAGAACGATGATGGCCAGAACGTTACGGTCAATGGTTAACGGTAAGGAGCCATGATTACTAACTTTTTCATTCCTGGATTGAACAATCATGATGTCCAGGACCTGTGGTTCCAACAAGACGGCGCAACATGTCACACAGCTCGTGCTACAATCGATTTATTGAAAGACAAGTTTGGTGACCGCCTAATTTGGACCTGTGAATTGGCCTCCAAGATCTTGTGATTTAACACCGCTAGACTATTTTCTGTGGGGCTATGTAAAGTCATTGGTCTAAACGGATAAGCCACAAACGCTTGATCATTTGGGAGACAACATTCGCCATGTTATTGCCGATATACGGCCACATGTTGGAAAAAGTCATGGAAAATTGGATGTCCAGATTGGACTACATCCGAGCCAGCCGTGGCAGTCATACGCCAGAAATCATATTTAAAATGTAATGCCACAAGATTGTCTCTGGAATAAAAAAAAATCATGTCAATCGAATAATCCATCATTGTTTTATTGCAATTTAAAGTTCTATACCTCTAAAAAAACACCCTTTATGTTAAATTTGCGTTAGTTTATTCCCTATTCCCGAATAATGGTTATCTTACGAGCTTACACATTTCTGAATTGTGTCGAATCTGCTTAGGATCGATTCCAGATCGGTCTTAACGGCGCTTCATTTGAGGTCCGACTAAAAGGTTAGGGTCGCCACACATTCTGCAACTTTGCATCATTGGTTCGTTTGATAACACCGCCTCTTGTATATTCCAAGCTAAGGTTTCCATTAAATTTATTAAACCAGTAAGTCGCATCAAAATTGAAATAAATAATTATGTTCAAAATGAAAACAAAATATTAAATTAACTATTCGAACAAACCTTCCTCTTAGGTTTGACAGTAACCTAACCTATTGTAGAAGCCTGTGCGAAAATTGGCAACGCGGCAGATTGTACGACCGTCGCTAGGCAATGCGGTGATGACCTTCGCTCTTCAGCCAGCTTCTATCTCTTTCTAACATGTGTTAATACACACTTCTCTCTCGTACACATTGAACAGACAAATTTGGTGTTCCCTGTATAAGTCCGATCTTTCCATTTTTATTTGGCAACTCTAAGCAATGGGCGGAGCCTGGTGTGCTAATTATAAATGCCATGACAGTATTTTCAAATTTGGTTTGTATTTTTGTTTTTGCCCTTCATTAAGACTGCTTTTAACTAGAAGACAGAAAGATATTAGATCGATTTATGAGATTTGATGTTATTTCGAAAATGGTGACGCTTTACTATCCCTGCCTAGACCTAGACCTTGACAATAAGATTGGATAACACTAGTGACACAAATGATGCAATTAATGCGTTTTATACCAAACTTTACGAGTTATTTAATGCACACGTTCCACAATATAAAAATTTCAGGCATAAATATCCCTCTTGGTACACCAGTGAAATTATAAAACTGGTAAAACAAAAAGACAAAGCGCATAAAGAATTTAAAAGGTCTGGTGCTAACGAAGATTACCAAGAATTCGACACACTCAGGAAAATATTTAAGCTTAAAACCAAAGAGGCATATAATATCTATCTTCAAACCATTCCAAATCAGCTAAATGATGACCCTAAGTCTTTCTGGTCTTTCCTACATAGTAAAAACAACACTTCTAGGATTCCCAACAGAATACTGTATGGTAACGAGTCATTTGGTGATCCGCAAAGTATAGTCAACGCCTTCGCTGATTTTTTCTCCAGCGTTTACTCAACTGCTGATGTCGATACCGAGTTGAACTTTGATTTCAGTCATAGTGGACTCGTCGACATTAGTTGTGAGCCAATATCAGATGAGGAAATTTTAGTGGCCTGTAGAAAGCTTAAAAGTAAATTGACTGCTGGACCTGATCAAATCCCATCTTTTATTGTTAGAGATTGTATCAGGAAATTAGTTCATCCTTTACGGGTTATCCTAACAACAACTGTTTTCCCCGATAAATGGAAAATTGCCATAGTTTGCCCAATTCCAAAGTCAAAAAATTATCACTGTATCAGTGAATATAGGGCTATATCTATACTCAATAATTTTGCAAAGCGCTTGGAGATCGTACTGTACAAACGCATATACCTGTCCACTAAAAATAATACTTCCATCGATCAACATGGCTTTATAAGGCAGCGTTCAACATTAACAAACTTAATGGTATTTAGCCAATACTCGTGCGATAGATTAGACAATAGAGGACAGGTAGATGTGGTGTACACCGATTTCTCCAAGACCTTCGAAAGGGTCAGCCACAGTATTTTGCTCCGAAAGCTTGAGTACCTGGGCTTCAGCAACATTTACTTAGCGCTCTTAACATCATATCTGTTTGAAAGGAAACAGTATGTTTTTTATAATGACTACATATCACATGTTTATGGCTCAACCAGTTTGTAAATGATCTGTGTGAATCTTTGGCTTGTTCTGAGTTAATGTTCGCAGACGACCTAAAACGTTATTCATCCGTTTCATGCTTGGAAGACTGTGCATTTGTTCAGGGTCAAATAAATGAATTGCAAAGCTGGTATGCCAAGAATCAACTTCATCTTAATAATGGGTGATTTTTTTGCTAGTATCTTTTTGGCAACACTGTTTTTGACAGATGACGCGTGAATCGTGCCTTGTGTCATTGGCAAACTTGTTCAGTTTGGTCTATAATTTAACCATGAATCGACTTACGAACGAACAACGCTTGCAAATTATTGAATTTTACTATCAAAATTCATGCTCGGTTAAGAGAGTGCATCGAGCACTGCTTCCAATTTATGGGCAATTTGGTCGGCCTACTGAGGGAGCTATTCGGAAGCTTGTGACTAAATTTCGAACCCAGTTTACATTATTGGACATTAAACCACCAACACGCAGACGTAGAGTGAGGACTGAAGAAAATATTGCGGCTGTATCCGCCAGTGTTAGTGATGAGCGTGAAATGTCGATTCGCCGCCGTTCGCAGCAATTGGGCCTCTGTTACTCCACTACGTGGATAATTTTGCGACAGGATTTGGGTGTAAAACCTTATAAGATACAGCTGGTGCAAGAATTGAAGCCACACGACCTCCCACAACATTTCCAATTTGGTGAATGGGCGCTGGCAAAGTTGGAGGAAGATCCACATTTTAATCGAAAAATTGTGTTCAGCGACCGAGCTCATTTCTGGTTGAATGGGTACGTTAACAAGCAAAATTGCCGCATCAGGAGTGAAGACCAGCCAGAAGCATTGCAAAAGCTACCAATGCATCCCGAAAAACATACTGTTTGATGTGGATTATGGGCCGGTGACATCATCGGGCCGTACTTCTTCAAAGACGACAATGGCCGGAACGTAACTGTGAATGGCGAGCGCTACGGTGCGATGATAACAAACTTCTTTTTGCCCAAAATGGAAGAGCTGGACTTGGCTGACATGTGGTTTCAACAAGACGGTGCCACATGCCACACCGCACACGAAACAATGGCACTATTGAGAGGCGAGTTCGGTGAACAGTTTATCTCACGTTTGGGGCCCGTCAATTGGCCGCCTAGATCGTATGATTTAACGCCGTTGGACTATTTCTTGTGGGGCCATGTTAAGGCTAATGTCTACAGGGATAAACCAGCAACGATTGATGCACTGGAAGCCAATATTGAAGCGTTTATTCATGAGATACCGGCCGATAAGTTGGAGATAGTGTGCCAGAATTGGACCTTGCTCATGGGCCATCTAAAGCGGAGCCGTGGCCAACATTTACATGAAATAATCTTTAAACATTAAATTATATCGACCATTCTATCGACTCAAATAAAGATTTAATCGTTTTTTTAATTTTTTTTGTGTTTTTTTTTTAAATCAAATCCTATACCTCTTAAAAAATCACCCGTTATAGGTAAGTGTAAAGTAGTAACTTTTTCACGGAAAACCAACCCCTTGGTATATAATTATACAATCGATCATGTTCTTGAGCGCAGTGAAACTGTGAAAGACTTAGGTATCTACTTTGATCAACATCTAACCTTTAATGAGCATATCAATCAAATCATTTCAAGCGCTTACCGAACCTATGGCTTCGTTATCAGGAATTGTAAATCTTTTGACGTTTTGACTTTGCAGACATTATACTTTAGCTTGGTTAGGTCTAAGCTTGAATATGGATCTTTGTTGTGGAGTCCGATTTACAAGCTGTATATCGATGTTGTTGATAAACTTCAAAAGAAATTTTTTAAAAATTCATGTTTTAAGATCGATGGCATATATCCTACTAGAGGTACAGAATACAACATCCTTCTTCATAAATTTGGCATTCAATCTTTAGAACAACGGCGTTAGCAGTTATAGTTTTATTATATAAATTACTGCATAATCTAATAGACTGCCCTACAATACTTTCACAAATACAGTTTCTGGTACCACGACTAACATCAAGGTACAATGTTCCTTTTTTATGTCAAAGAGCTCAAACAAACTTATTGTCGAAATCGTCTGTCAACATGATGTGTGTGAATGCGAATAAAATAGCCGATGTATGTAACATATTCTTATGTAGCATAGATGCATTGAAGTGCAAATTGCGTGCTCACTTTTGATTAATCTTACGTTTCTTATTTTTAAGCTGTAGCTATATTTATTTTTTATTATGGATCCATGAACTTGTAATTATTATTGTTTTTTTTCTTCACAAGCTACCTCATGGTGATTTAGTTTTTTTTTTATAGTAGTTTGCTCTGTAAATGGTGTTAAACTGTTGGGGAATAAACGCTTATTATTATTATTATAATAAGACATATCAATGAGATTACCCTTTATGTCATTTTCATCAGCGAACGGTAATCACTATCGTTTATTATTCCTCTCGCACGTACACTAATGGAACCTTTGTAATGTTCCATCTTCAATCTTTGTTTATTGTATTAGTATTCAAAGGTTTGTTTTAGCTTCACAAGATCTCTAGAGAAAGAAATGAATCATACTTACCTATAATAATATACTGTGTTCCATTATGATGTGAGTCGACAACTTTCGGCGAAGCAGAATATTTTTGATTACACACGTTACGCTGTCTTATTTATAAAGCATGTTATTCAGTGCACTTTCTCACGTTTCAGCTAGCAACTCTTGGGGTCATTAGATAGTTAGAACAAAAAAACAACTGTTGATTCTATAAAAACAGTAACACGTTTTATTTAATATTTTATAAGCGTATCTTGACTATGACTAGCTGTACAATATATATAGCGATATTTTTTACATATTCACAATTTTTTTCGATATCAACCGGTACAGTACGTTGGTCCGATTGATATATTTTCACATATTTTCCTTTATATACATAGTGATAGGTATTTCTTTGGTGTAGAAAAGAAAGGTAGCCACATAAATACATAGTACGTTTCAGTCAAACTGATAATCGGTTGGGTGAAAGTAAACGCCCTTTTTTTGCTCAATCTGAAAAACTTAGGGGCTCAACGGGAATGATCATACGCAAATACGGTATCTCATACAAAAATAAATTTTTGGATCGTTTCCAAGATAATGTTCAGTTCTTTGAAGTTTACCCTGACCCTCCAAGTGGATTTGAGCCTGTAAGTTTTCAATCGCAACTACATGGTGAACTTTCATCATTTAAAGTATACGCTATTACTAAACTTGACACGTTCTTGTTGTTCACAATAAAATTTATGGCATTTAATTAAACAGACTGCGTACTTCCTTTTACGAAAATGTATTATTCAATGAGAATGGTGAATCAGACCTAATAAATTGATTATTTTCACGTACGAAGTTATCGGCTCAAAAATATTCTTGGAGACAAAATAGTTGGTGCTGGCATGAAAAACTCCTCTATACGATATTACACAATTTGTGGACATGTCATTGATATTTAGAAATATATTTGAGTCCTCAACGTATTTTTGGGATACATTATTTAACAGAACCTGGCAGATTTTGATACTACAGTACTAAGCATTCTATATCCAGCAATTATTACATCACCCAAATCATATCAGTTTTGCACTGTTCTCATCATTTTTGGCCCAGAAAGCGTCAATCACTCCAAAGCCCAATCAATCAAAAGTTATGAAAAAGCCACTGACATCAAAAGTGACACAATAACCAACATTCAAGAATGTATATAATAAAACTCGGATTAATGATGTCAGATCTAATCTGCAGAGAAAGCTTTTAAGCTATCGCTTTTTACAAAAATTGAACTTATCACATCAGTCATTTATTGACAGTCACTTTTTTTATGACTCCCTTACAGAAATGAGTTTGAGACAAAGTTGCTCACCCATCACATTTTAAAAATGATGAACATATGGTACTGATTGATTCCAAAAATGGACAAGAGGACATACAATATTTTGTAACACTTGCTGCTAATGACCCATCAACTAAATGTTTGAACTTCTGTATCAGTACATATTTGTGGGTCAAATGAATGATGTGAATCTCAATGGAACATTTTCTTAATGGTAATATTTTAAGTACGAATGATTAATGTTATTAAATAACCCAAACATCAAACAAATCTCACAATACACATTGATAAAATTGTAATGAGAATCATAAATAACATTATCATTGTTGTATTAACAAATATAGAATATTTTGTTTCAGCAGGACAAAAAGACGTTTGGTTTAGAATAAGTGATATAGGACTGTAAAATTATTACTTGTACTGATAATTATGAGTTTTAGTTTAGCTATTATGGCTTGACGCATGACGAGTTAAAAGTATGAACAAATTCTTCTAAACCCAATTTACTACTAAGCTTCTGCAGCTACATTCTTGATTTGTCGATTGCTCTGATGAGTATAACAGTGTCTAGAAGGAGCTTAAAAAGTATGTTACAATGTTCGGAATTCAGACGGCCAAAAATCTGGCAGTGCAAAAAAGATACGCGTACATGTATGTTTAGTTTACATTTGGAAAAAGGAAGTACATCCCAAGTCTTCTAGCATGATCTTTCTTACTTGCTTTCAAAATGGATACGGATAAGTTGATATGACCTTGGAATGCTCTCAACTTACAATATACTAACCAAAATATACAAAACAAACATATCGGTA
Organism: Acanthoscelides obtectus; assembly: GCA_963669975.1. Classification (NCBI taxonomy): domain Eukaryota; kingdom Metazoa; phylum Arthropoda; class Insecta; order Coleoptera; family Chrysomelidae; genus Acanthoscelides; species Acanthoscelides obtectus. Next base: position 28,422,235 of record CAVLJG010000010.1, on the reverse strand, counting down.
ACGGAAAGTAGTTTTATCTACACATCACCATCTTTCACTATTAAATATACAAACTAGGTTTGTGTCAGTCGAGTTTCAAGTAAATAAGTTAACAAGCTTGCAGTTCAGTGAGTTCCACGAATCCATAAGGAAATTTTAAACGTACCAACACATGTTATGATCTGTTTGTTGCAGATTACACGATTCTACACTTTGATCAAGTATTTATTAGATCAACATTTTTTGTCGTATATTATTTTTCGATTACATACGAAATATTATTTTCCCCTAGATGTATGACCTCCTACACGATAGTCATCAGTCTAAAATGTTGAAATCGGCAGAACTTTAGTACAGTATTGGAGCTTTAAGGCAAGCATTCTGACCGTATTTCAATCAAAAAATGTTGATCTAATAAGTATTTGACCGTAATCCTAAGGAACTAAGCCTGTACTACCATTCACTTATGTCAGAGTGTCTGTGACCACAAGAGGGAAGTGTGTTACTGTGTTAACAGATTTTTATTCAATAATATGCACGTTAAATGACACACATGTATTGTCTAATTTATATTTTTACTTTTGCAGTACAGTTTTCGACCCGTAGATATTCTGCCATATGAAATGTAGACGATGCGATTAAGGCGCTAGTCTTTTACATAACACAATTACACAAAAAACGCGTAACCTTGGAATTTCAAGGATGTTCAAGGTCGAAGCCTCATTCCCTTCAAAATAACAAGGTTCTTACTTTTTCCTTCCACGCTATCCGGAAATAGAGCGCCTGAATTCTACCAAATAGTTTTGGTGTATAGTTACAAGTACGCTATATTCTAAACTCTAATGAAAGACATAGGATATATCTTAAGCTTTTTGGCTAGTTTCACTGTATATACGACAGCTTATTTCTTGGAAAGGGAAATGATAATATTCTATCCTAGACTACATATATGTCGGACATATAAATATTTTGAATAACTATGTAGGTCATATTTTTAGTTGTTTTTTTTTTCTGTGGTATCGACACCGATAGTTAAAGCTAGTTTTTATGTTAAAGCTCGGGGAACAAAACGCTATCCTCCAATTATAGTCCAATCCGAGCAGTGTCTGGCTTAGAGAATTACGTTATGTCACTTCTTTGAAAAGTCGCGTTATAATGTTGAACAGTGTCATAGTACTGTACAAAAATTTGAACACTTCTGCATGGAAACCAAATTAGATAAACTATGACGACATTTTTATAAGATAGCAAATATTTCTAAGCAACCACTTTAGTTTTAAGTAAATGTTAGCGTTAATCTTCTTTGATATGTGTTACATACTTATATAATACAATAACCTAAAAGTCAAATAGCTTTAGCATTAAAGGTTTATGTATGCAATAATAGCATTATTGAGGATTTATGCTCAGTTACAAAGGGTAAGTTAATTTCAAAACTGGACAGTTGATAAGTATACAAGTTCTTGTTTTTAACAACAACAAAGTGCAAAAAATGGCTGATAGGCTTTACAGTACCTAAGTAAGTATAGGCAGACAATAAACAGGTAAGTAAGAGTTAGACTGACAGTATGCAACATATCTTAGAGTGAATATCCATCAAACTATTTCTCATAACTAAAATTCGGATCCTGTAAGTTGGACTTTAAAGTATGTGTATAACTTTCATTCAAGCCACTCTCTCAGTATCGAAATTTGTCTAAATAAAGGAAGTTTTTACTGGTTGATCGCATAATTTATCCGTTAGGCCATTAAATATGTTAATTGTATATTAAATAGCCAGTTACATGAAAAAGTGTTCATTCTGTACTTAAGTCAGTCGTGTTACTTTAAAGGATTTTGATTAGTAATGCATACGAAATCTAAGCATGTCACGGATTTCCCAAATTTCCAAAAGAAACCGCGGATCAGTTTCGTAGAATTGACGCACGCCAGAGGAAATGCGCAATAGCCGAAATTCCATCCAATAACCGCGTATCGTCGGAATTGAGGTCAGTCTTCCAAAGTCACAGCAAAATTGCTTTTAAGAAACAGGTTCCGCTAATAGGCGGTGAAAAAGCCCGAGACCGAAAAAACCGTAATCAATTTATCATCGTTCCCGTAGTCATATTTAATGCATCAATCAATTTTGAAACTTAATTGGTTTCGAATTACAGACTCGAATGCAGTTTCCTCTCAGCTTTACAGATTTCTTTCGAGGAATTCGGCAGTTGATTATACTCGAAAATTCGGCGTCACCAGAATTGAATTAGCAGTTAGGCAGTGAAATTACGCTAGCAGAATTAACAAAACCAATGAAGCGTTACAAAATTGTAGGTACAAGTTGCGCATTGCATCAGTGTTCTGTTTTATAGCTGAAAATATATTAGTTTGGGAAGGTGGAATAACGATTAGGCAATACAACGAAATTTCACATAGGGGCAAACATTTGCATCACTGTCGGTACCTGGTCGCTAAAACAAAAACCGTAGCCCAAGTAGCGATATTATCAAGTCATTTTAGATGTTTTTCGTCAGCCATCAGCTACCATAATGGGAGCACGACATATGAATATCTATTCAATAGACGAATCGGACCATTGATCAATTCGGCGCTCTATTGCACATCATAAGTGAATGCATAGAACCCTTCATAGAATTGAGTGCAGCGAAATTGACTTTGATAATACTCCACAGACGTAGATGTAAACAGATAGTTGCAATCCATTGCGTCATACCGAGTCATCCCTTCTTAAGATACTCTGGGCGTGATGACGGGTCCACAAGTAATCAAGCATTACATCAATCAAACCTGAAGGGAGTTTTTGGTCGTGACCCCGTTTTTGTAAGCATAAAGTGCTCTAAGGATATGGAAATAAATCAAAGAGACAAGGATAGGACTGTTACAAGACAGATCAATATTATGGATATCATCTTTAGCCCAATGATTAGTAAAATAACAGCTGGCACAATAGTAACGAAGTCATTGAACTAAATGAAAGTATGTCAGAACCGTGTCAAACTAAAGATGAATCAGACTTCATCTTCCCTATTTAACCTTTAATAAGATCTTGAATAAGTTCTTGGTAATTTATTTTATCCACAAAGGCTCTACCCCACATCCTTATGTCTGCTGACCTCACTGTCTAATTACTTTAAAGGCATTTGCGTGTTTAAGGCAAACAACATATATAATTAAGATTTCTCGATTATAATCCCAAAAACAAGTGAGACCGTTACACGGCGGTAATGATGTTTTTAAATAACCATAACTTTTAAGAGCGGAAGTTTTAACTCCAAGATGAATGCCTCGCCGCTGGCAAACGAATACACTGAACACGCAAAATTGGCAAACATCCTTTCAAATTTATCATATTCTTTCTTAGAGTGTTTTAAAAAGGATTATGGTAATCAGGTTTGCGTAAACTTGTTCTCGGGAATCTATTAAGCACCTTCTCACGTTCAAGTTAATGAGCAGTTATTCCACGTTTGTTTATTAGTACTCCGAACTTGAACACACCTATTCGCCTTCCAGCAACAATTCGAGACATTAGTAATTTTATGAATGATTTATAGATCGACTGTATTCAAAACAATGCTTTAGCAATCATATGAATTACCGTCTTGAGTTTTTTTGGCCATCATGCCTGATTTAAACAGAAGTAATAAAGAAAAACTGAGTAAGCATAAGTACTGAAACTGGCAATAGTACGTGTCAAGTCTAAAGGCTTCTTTGCCTAATTCTAAAATTTTATCAATACTGAAGAGCTAATTCAGCACTAATGGAGATGGAACAGATATAAATCATTGAAATTGATTATGAAGGGAAAATGGACATTTGCTGATCATTTATCAAAGTTCTGATCTTGGATGTAATGATCACATTTCACCAAAGTGACATGTGACGTTGTTGCTACTACTGTAAGCTTCTAACTCAAGATATATAATTACGTGGTAAATATGTAATAAGAAAAAGATGCAAACTTATGAACAAAACAACCAACAGCACAACAAAGTGAATACGACACTGAAAGCAATTCTCAAGGTCGCGCCTCGTAACGTGGATCTCGCGTAACAGCTGATTCAAGGTGTAATGTAGCGGATCCTTACCTCAACTTTATGAGTTATATCCATGACACAAAACACACTTTTACAAACTACTTACACAATTCATCCATATGGATCACTAAAACAGATTATCCTGAACACAGTGGAAAATGCTGGTTCCGACGGAAGTCGAGAGTTTACTAGATTCATATAAGGACGTGAGATTGTCCATAATAGTTTCAAAGAGAACAAGGTAGTTTAGAGCAAAGTTCACCAAACATTGTTGTGTAAACTTAGCTTGAAGGCATTATTTTTGATGAAAAAACTGTCAGAGACAGAGGTCATTGGAAACATACTATTTACTGGAACTTTTAAAGTACCTAATCGATTTTACCAATATCATGCATGGGGAAATTTGGCTTGACTTTGTCTCTTGACAGACTAGATAAACTTTGTTTCACAAAAGAATATATATCTTTCTGGGATTTGGATCAAATTTAATTTAATTTGATCTAAGTGGGCTACTTAACGAAACGCTGAACATACGAAAAAAGTGCAATTCGCTGCGTATAGAAAATGATTGATAGAATTAGCTTCGGCGTGTCAACAGTTTGATCGTGAAGGAACTCATAAACTGAACATAGCAGAAATTCAATTTCTCGCGAGACAATACACTGCGACCGCAATCAAGCTAAGAATGTTTCATGTAGAATTAAAGAATCATAGCGTGTTGTTTTAAAGGGACACAATAAGGTAGTCACAGACTTCTCTAGATCCCAGACACTTTGGCATATCCAGCATATCCAATTGATCAACACAAGAATCACTTCTATTCCACAACAACGGCACTGCATCAGCTGATCCCGGCGCCGGCAATCCAATAGCGATGGCGGAGTTTTCACCACTTCAACTTCCATCAACTCGCGACTCCTGATCTTCCTCGATTTACTCACTATTATCACATAAAAGGTTACGAAGTCCTCGTATCACAGTGATCACACGTTATAGCAGACTTGCTGGATCTGCGGGAAGGTAGATCCCAGCGGGATCGCGGAACTCACGTACGGATGCAGTCTGTGCGCCCGGAGGTACTGCCTGTACTTCCCCGAGAGGATGTGTTTCTCATCCGGTCGGTCCGGTGACCGGTCCGGGTCCGTCCAATGACCGGAATCACTTCCTGAAGAGCCGTAGGTCTGGCCGCAGAGGGATTCCCGTTTGCAGTAGGTCTGAGCAGCGGAGATTGGCACTATCGGAGGCATGGGGTCCCACAGCTGCCTCTCTGTGGTGGCATATTGCACCGGGTACTGGGCTGCCTGTTGGGGCACTTGCTGCGGCAGCTGCTGACCCCTGGGCATCCTCCTCTTCACAGCTGTGGCAGTCCGCACCGGGGGGAGATTGTTGATGAAGGGGCTCCTCCGCTGACTCTCAATCTTCCGGAAGTAGCACGGGTGGATCATCAACAGGGGCTCGTTCCTTACCCCCTGGGGAGGTTTGGCGGTATTGGGCAGTTCGTACTCCACACTGCAGTCTACGTGGAGCGGCTGGGAATAATCCTTAGGCACTTGTAATGTCCTCTGCTGAGGAGAGGAGAGTTCGTACGGGGTATAGCACGTAGCCATGTTTACTACGCGACTGTCGCTCGAACACTAGCTAGGTACAGCGAATGGAGTTCAGCTGATGCGCTCAGGCGCCGGCTGATGGTGGGGGTAGGAAATCGATGTACATGCCTGTGTTGCCACATGGGTCAGTCTTTACAAAGACCTGATACAAATTGCTCACAACAATAATACCATCAAAATTTAGCTGGTTAGTAGGTTTCGGGTATGCTTGAAGCAAAAAGAGAGCGAATAAGATACTTTAAAAACTTTTAGTTGGAAGATTAATTAATGAACCTCTATGTATCAAAAGCGATACAAACCTCCTGGGTGTCACATACGATAGCTGTCTTAAGTTTGATAAGCACATTGAGAGTATGGCTTCAAAACTCAATCAAGCATGCTATGCACTACGAGTACTCACTTGTCACCTGCCCTTACAAGCTGTGCAGGCTGCCTACTATGGGCTTGCGTATTCTATTATGTCTTATCAAATAACAATTTGGGGTAATCGTCCCGCAGCCAAAAGAATTTTTATCATACAAGAGGATAATAAGAACAATGTTCAAAATGAAGCCTAGAGAGTCATGTAGAAGTAGAAGTATAATTAAAGTTAGAGAATTTCGACGCCAGCAGTAAACTAAAACCTTTATCTGGATTACCAAAAATTCTCAAGCGAATAGGCAGCCACCTACAATTAGTTTCTTCCCATGATATGCTTTAATTAACCGGTTAAAAACACCACAGAAGTAATAAGTAGACGTTTATTTTTTTCTAAGCGATTTAAGGGCTTGCCGCTTAAGTATATCTAAGCATAGAAACAAATGAGGCGCGCCTTGCGTGACTGTCAGCTGTCACCACGTGCTCGGCAACAGTGGATATGTATGTGGGGCATATCCGGTAATGTCTTACTTCTTATAATAAAATTATAGTTTATTTTTGTTGCTTCGTAAAGGCATCATGTCTCGTTATATTGTCTTATCTCATTTTCCATGTCTCCAAAGAAAACATTTCGGAATTATAAGGGAAAAGGTTAAGTTTTATTAAATATATTACCTTTTATTTTTGTAGAAGATACTACATACCAACAGGATACAGTTCACAAATCCATGTATTTAAATACGGAGCTATGATTGGCTAATGACTATTTATGTTCATAACAGACTAGATTGAATAAAGCTTTTGTAAATCGTTTTTTTTTTTGCAACGTAGGTACTTGATAATGCACAGTCATCCTCATGTAAAAAATTCAACATCGCGGATATATTTTCTGATATTCAACCTGGTTACTTGATAATTCATTCTTATCGATTTGGATGATTGATCGAATGACGACCAATACAAATATGCCTTGCCCAAAAACATTGATGCTGTTCCAAATTGTCAAAGTAGGCCAATGGATACATGAGTAAATTAATGTTAATATCAAATAGCTGTTCTTGCAAACGAGCTTTTTTATGGCATCATTAGTGTCAGCTGAAGACGGGTTATCTTGATAAATCATTCTTAATAACCAATATTCAATAATTAATTAAAACGAACACAGCCAGGAAAAGATACAGATAATTGAAGTCCAAATTTTCTATCGGTGAGCTGATAGTCGTTTTTATCGCAAAGAAAACCTTCATGGTGGCGTAGAAAGCTCTGCTGCTTGGAAACAGTATTACTTTCACGCCAAAGAACTTACAGCAAGTAATTATGGGTAAACATTAATTCACAAATCCGCTCTTGCAACCTAGAATACTGTTAACATTTAGCACACGAATTATCAAACAGCATGTAAAATAAAGCTTTACTTATAACGTTATGATCTAGATACTCGAACTTATACTAACATCATTGTAGTCCTCACATTTATAATTTGAAAGGCAAATAGGAATTTCAAAATAATCGCTACATAATATTTGATAACAAGAATAACAACATATTACACAATTGCAGGATTTTTTAGTACCAGAAACAATGGTGGATAATATTTAAATAAATTTTATAACCATTGAATATTTATTTATTATAAATTATGAATAGGAGCATTACCAGGTGGTATTCAAACGACTTCATTATCTGAAAATTTACTGAAGTGTGATGCAAAATTATGTATCGACATGCAATGTATCTTTTAATGGTTGGCAGGTACAACACAACATTGAAGAAACTATTTGGTTAGGAATAATAAGTAGCTCATTTGAATTTCTTTTCCGAAGGTCGTAGATAATGCAAAATTTTTATCTTACTCATGCGACATTTGTCATGCATATATTTAGTCATTAATAGGATTTTGTGAGCAGACAGCGACGGTTTGAGTGTCTTCGTGTAGATTTCGAAAAGTCGACATTTTGCTTTGAAGGGCTTGTCACTTTTTATCATTTTACCGCACCAATGCCAATTAAACGTGAATATATACTTCAACAGCTTCAACTGGTATTTATTGCAAGTTAATATCTAATGTTTAACGATCGATATACACAAAAACAACGCAGTATATGGATTCCGCTGAGATGATTTAGTTTTACACAGAAATCACTTACGGGAAATAAAAAAGGCCCACACTGAATTGAACAGAGACAAAGGTACAATTTAACAAAACTTCTCTTTCGAATGCCATCTGCCGCCGTTATGATGGACACGAAACACCTCAAACAACCAAAACATTAACTCAATTAAACCTTTTAAACAAATAAGATAACGTCAGGAATAATGATACTTTTCTGTTCACGACAGTTTCCCCTGCCATTGTAGAGAAATTTATCAATCGCTTCAAAAGTCATGCTCAAGGCTCAGATGGCATCACAACTGATATGATCCGTATAACTTTTGTATAACAAATCTTAATCACTCCTCCTGGAAGAATGCTCTTGTTCTCCCTCTGCTTAAGTCTAATTATCCTTCAAGTTTTTCTGATCTTTGTCCTATAAGCATTTTACCAAGTCTATCTAAGCTTATGCAAATGGCTCTACATGAGCAGCTGCACACATTTGTTTGTCAAAACTGGTCGCCTCCTAATCTGGATTCAGACCATTACATAGCACCACCACCGCGCTCCTGTCTATATCGGATAATATTTATAGCGCGGCGGATCAAGGAAAGCTGTCTTGCTTAGCTCTTCTTGATTTTAGCAAGGCCTTCGATACGGTTGACCCAAATATCCTCTGTAAAAAGCTTAGATACTTTGGCCTGTCTTCATCGGCTTGCGCGCTGATTAGAAGCTACTTAACTGATCGCTCACAGCCTGTCATATATGAAAACAATACATAAACTTCTTTATTCAGAAATTTTAGTGTCCCTCAAGGATCTATTTTGAGTCCTCTTTTATTTGCTCTTTATATATGTGATTTTCATGAAACCGCCAGCTACTCAATAGTTCATCATTACACCGGGTATCATACCCAACTTTATAACAGCTTCGAACGTGATGAATATATGCTTGACCAACATCAAATCAATCAAGATCTGCAGTCTATTCTTGACAAATCTAGTGCTCACAATCTAAAACTGAATGCTGGCAAATCTTGCTGCATTTTATTTGAGCCCAAAAAGAATCGTGAAATAAATCAATATCACATTAATATTATGGTGAATAATGAAGACATATCCTTCGTAAACTAATTCAAAAACCTTGGTATCTGGTTTGACTGCAAACTACGCTTCACTAAACATGTTAACCAGCTGTGGAATGTGTCATATACTGTGCAGTTATACCCGAGTCGAAGTGTCCTGTCAACACAGCTCAAGCTTAAACTGTGCGAATCCCTTACCCTGCCACAATTATCTTACGGTGACTTTGTTTATAAAGAATATAGCCTAAGCAATTTTAAAAACAGGTTCAAGATGAGTCTAAAGCAATCGGATGGCTAGAATTTAACTTTACGCATATCCACAGGTAACTGATTGTTTCCTTTTTCTGAGAAGTGTAATATTTTAAGGTTTTTTCTTTTTGCTGGTGTTGTGAACTGTGCCATTTAAATGTAGTTATACTTTTATCTTTATAGTTTGTGTCAATGTTTTTTAGATCGGGTAGAAAACAGAATAAGCTGACACTCCACCTCTTCGCCACTATTCCTTTAAACCCAATTATTTTGTAATCATGTGACGAATAAAGACCATTTATTATTATTATTATTATTATTATTATTATTATTATTATTATGAAACATCATCATTTCGTAATTTAGCAAATAGATTTGATAAAACAATTATTCGTTCATTCTACGACGTTTAATCAAGTTTATGAACTTAGTATATCGGGAACTGTAATTCAATGGCCTAACAATGAGAAAAAAAAAACAGAATTTCATCAGTATGTCAAATACGATGCTGTCACTGACACAACCCAAAAGTATTTTGACAGAAAAATGTGTTCTAGCGGAATCAAATTTGAAACGGATTGGAACTAGTCTTTTGCGCGTTGAGGGATACACGGTTGAAAATGTGTAACTCACGATCTCCTGCGAGTACAAAATTTATGAAAAATATATAATAGGATACTTTATTTTGGGCAATCTCACCTTTACATCGGGTGATATTAACAGTTTTTATATCAACTGGAAGTAAATAAACTTCTATGCATTCAGCGTTCGGCTTTTCCCACGGTACGATTTGGCATCATCGCGCCGCCAGTGTCTGCGACACCGTCTACGTGCCGGCTACGTCACACAGACCGGCGGTGGCCCGGCCACCTCGATTCCGCCGATGCTTCTGCCGCCTTGCCGCCTGCCTTCTAGGAGCCGCTCTAATTATTCACCGGCGGCGCGCGTCACGCGGCGATGTTCCGATGTTTAACTGTTGCGTCATGGACACTGGACGCTGTATGCACTATGGTGCACAAGAGTATATTGCGATATAGAGATGCAAGTGCACTGGACCATGATAGATAACCCTTCAGATTACATATTACAAAAGAAAGGGGTTGGCTTGCTCCTTTGATCAGACTCCATGGCCTTGACACAGGGCGGCTGTTGGGCCTGTGGTTCCTACTATCTGAAATCGTAGCTTTGACAGGCCTTCGCAGTGGCACAGAAGATGCACTGGGTTTTCTCGTGCTCACTGCAGAAACGGCATGTAGCGTCATATGTCGGTTTAGACGAGTGTCCTGTCAGGAGATCCACTATGTTCCTTATTGTCTTCCTGTTCGATCCGAGTAGGTCCCGAATTGGCTATTCCACCTTTCTAGGGACTTTTTGTTGGTGGAGTTCCTTATGGACTCTGTTTAGTGCGTGTTCTCGTCGCGCCACAGAAAGGCTCTGGACCCATAAGGCGATTGGCCGCACCCTATCGGGCTTGTTCATCTAGAGCAACGATTCGTTGTTTCGGTTTCGTAGCTCTTCGAGAATGTTCACATAATCCCATACTAGTTCAGCCCAACTAGCAAAGTAGTGGTATAAGCTTTTGGTAAAAGAACCATTCAGCCATAAAAGCTCTCTATTGTTGTTGCCTGAACGCCAAAATGCTGGCTTAATGTTGTGTGGAATGCAAATTTGCTTTCTGCAACATATTTGCTCTAAAATGAGGTGTTTAAAATATTCTTATAGCATAGTTATACAACACCTTATAGGGCAAATTTTTAACTGTTGCACAAACGTTTGTACAATTATTTTATACGGCATATTTGCAAGTTAGTCAAAACGGTTGTGTTGTGGCATCCATGGTAACGTTTATAAAACAAATTCTAGTCTTGTTGTTTTGCCGTGCAATTTACTACTTTACCCAACAAATTGCTCCCAACGGAACCACTTATACAACTGTGGTTTAGTAACCCGTAAAGGCTGTACATATGCTAAATATGTTGGTAAACAACTTCACCATAACCTAACTCACTGCTGTCATATTTTTGTTAAAATGCCATAACCAATGTTTTAAGACAAACAACGCATGCATATTGGTTCAAAAGGTTTTATCAACTGTTCAAACAGAAGATATAGATCTGGCACAAATTCTGGGTAAATCATTCGATTCTGTCGGTATTTCATTTCAGGCACTTGTCAAATTGATGTATAATACCTGCAGGCAACACCAAAATATTCTAATAACCTAAAGACAACATGGACGATGCCATGATTGTACACAACCACCCGCCATATTGGGCAAAGACTTATTCCTGTATTTAATATTAAATAAATATGTTTCAGTTCGAAATTACAGATATAAAGTGATACAAATTAGTGTAATTGTGTCTAAATATAGGATTTGTGGAAGATTTAACGCAGATAAGTTCAGTTTTCCATCTCAAAAATCTAGACATACTTTTGATAATTGTCAAAATATGAATCAAATACGAAGCCCATAGAAATTGGGTAACTAATTTGCACGATAATCACAATAAAATTTGCTGCGCAAGTAATTCAATAGCCCTATATCACAGTGAAGAAATTTATCATATACCTGTGTATGAAATTCACAATGGAAGATATGTAAGTAAACAAGATGACTGTAATGTGTTAGTTATATATTCTTCACTTCGTCTATACAATACATAAGAAATAGTTTAATTGCAATAAAGTAGAATCACGTAACAGAATAGTTGTATAGTTGACAAAAACTGAATCTTGCACTGTCGCAAATGTCCTATAGCGGCTGCAAGAGGCTTACACTTTTGTTTTATAACTGTTACCTGCAGCCCGTATACAACATCTTAAATGACTGAAGTGTCCTATTAGGTGTGCCCATTACGCTTGTATAGCTGTTCTAAGAGGGTTTTTCCAATGTTCTTACAGTACCTATACAATGCTGTTTAAGGAATACTGTATAATCATTCTTGCAACTCTAATATGAGTGATAATTGTTAGTTGGGTAGATGATGTTTGCGATGAACTCAATGCCTTTATGGCTGCTTGCGCAGCCCAGAGAGATCTCAATTTTTGGCCTTGCCCCATAAATCCCAGCGCCAGCTCCCTTTCAGTTTTCGAGCCGTCTGTGTGCTAGTAAATTTGGCATGTATAGGAGGTCCATCCTCCCACGCCTTTCTTTCTCGTACTATTGTTTGATAGTTTTCTTCGAAGTTGTAAAATGGGACAGTTGTGTCCGTGGGCATTACCAATATTGGATCTGCCTTCAACTGCGTATATGTATATATATAATGGTGGTAGGTCGAGAAGCAAGCTAGCCCCTGTACGCCACTTAATAGCCTCCAGACTGTGTAGTCTTTGTCCATCATGTCACTGATCTATAGGTATTCAAACGTCTCGCCGCCCTCGTGTTTAACAACATGATCATTTTTGAGTTTAATCGCCAACTTCTCCCGCACATCTGTCTATACCTTCCTGGGGCTGTTGTAGCTTTCTAAATGACCCTATTAGAAAATTTGTTAAACAGTTAGTAATATCCGAAGTAACAATTATCACTACTATTAGAGTTGCAAAAATGATTATACAGTATTCCTTACACTGCATTGTGTACTGTAGCTGGCGCTGGGATTTATGGGGCAAGGCCAAAAATTGAGATCTCTCTGGGCTGCGCAAGCAGCCATAAAGGCATTGAGTTCATCGCAAACATCATCTACCCAACTAACAATTATCACTCATATTAGAGTTGCAAGAATGATTATACAGTATTCCTTAAACAGCATTGTATAGGTACTGTAAGAACATTGGCAAAACCCTCTTAGAACAGCTATACAAGCGGAATGGGCACACCTAATAGGACGCTTCAGTCATTTAAGACGTTGTATAAGGGCTACAGGTAACATTTATACAACAAAATTGTAAGCCCCTTGCAGCCGCTATAGGACATTTGCGTCAGTGCAAGATTCAGTTTTTGTCAACTATACAACTATTCTGTTACGTGATTCTACTTTATTGCAACCAAACTATTTCTTATGTAATGTATAGACGAAGTGAAGAATATATATCTAACACATTACAGTCATCTTGTTTACTTACATATCGGCCATTGTGAATTTCATACACAGGTATACGATAAACTTCTACACTTTGATATAGGGCTATTGAATTACTTGCGCAGCAAATTTTATTGTGATTATCGTGCAAAGTAGTTACGCAATTTCTACGAGCTTCTTATTTCATGCATATTTTGATAATAATCAAAAGTATGTCTAGATTTTTAAGATGGAAAACTGAACTTATCTGCGTCAAATCTTCCACAAATCCTATATTTAGACACAATTACACTAATGTTTATCACTTTATATCTGTAATTTCGAACTGAAACATAATTATTTAATATTAAATAGAGGAATAAATGTTTGCCCAATATGGCTGGTGGTTGTGCATAATCATGGCATCGTCCATTTTGTCTTCAGTTTATTAGAATATTTTGGTGTTGCCTGCAGGTGTTATATAACAATTTACAAATGTCTGAAATGAAATACCGACAGAGTCCAATGATTTACCCAGAATTTGTACCCTAGATCTATATCTTCTGTTTGAACAGTTGATAAAGCCTTTTGAACCAATATGCATGCGTTGTTTGTCTTAAACCATTGGTTATGGAATTTTAGCAAAAATATGACAGCAGAAAGTTAGGTTATGGTGAAGTTGTATACCAACATATTTAGCATATGTACAGCCTTTAACAGTTACTAAACAAGAGTTGTATAAGTGCTTCCGTTGGGAGCAACTTGTTGGCTAAAGTAGTAATATGCACAGCAAAACAACAAGGCTCGGGTTTGTTTTATATATGTTACCATGGATGCCACAACACAACCATTTTGACTAACGTGCAAATATGCCGTATAAAATAGTTGTAAAAACGTTTATGCAACAGTTAAAAATTTGTCCTTTAAGGTGTTGTATAACTATGCTAAAGAATATTTTAAACACCTCATTTCAGAGCAAATATGTTGCAGAAAGCAAATTTGCATTCCACACAACATTAAGCCAGCATTTTGGTGTTCAGGCAACAACAATAGAGAGCTTTTATGGCTGAATCGTTCTTTTACCAAAAGCTTATAGCACTACTTTGCTAGTTGGGATGTTTATGAATCCTTAAGACGTGCTGAGTTATGGCAACGTTTATCTCAATCTAACAACTGTTGTATTTAATATTGTTGTCTCACAAACCAAACAACGTAGTATCTGAGAGGTGACGAATTTCTATTTAGCACATTTTGTATCGAAGAAGAATACAGGTGCAGCTAGTAATAGTCGAAGATTCCGTTGTGTTGCGACAACAGTTCTGGGTGAGTTTTCACGTTCTCGGAGGACGTTTAGCATTTTCGGGGTGATGAGCGGACCTGACGTGTCTGGAACATAAAAAACAACGGATATCGTCATTTGAGAGTATAAAGCACTAGGCGATCCTGAGCTTTGCTGGTTATACGCGGTGACGTCTTAAAAGGGGACCGTACAGGCTGTTGTCGCAACATACTGCATAATAGCGAGGAACAGAAGAAACAAATGAACTATACGGAATTGGAACTGGAAGACAGAGTAAAAGTTAAATTTACTTCCATTAATTTGTAATTGTGTAACACGTAACTAATGTGTTTCAAATTCGACCCTTACCGTTGGGATCCTGGAAACTGTAGGAGATAGGAAGTCGCTTGACTGGGCGGAAAGTTGAGTATTAAGGTAGTCAACAAAATACCGCTTAGAAAGCTTCGAAATTCAAAGTACTTCCGGAGAGAGGCGGAAAAACCCAATTTTCCCAAAATCGTTTTAATTTTTTCCTGACTTTATTTGTAGTGAGATTTAAAAAAAATTCACGTTAAACTGCCACTTTTCCTCCTCTACAAGTTTGCATAATTAGAATTTCAATACGATGTTTCGTCTCAAGTTCTCCAGCATCAATTTTATTTCTTTAAGGCCACTATTGGATTTTTGCACAGGTGAAGAGAATTGTTAATTGTGATTCTAATAATGGATAGTACATCATTCATTGACATTGCCAAACCTCAGTTATTTCAAACAAGCAGAATCTACACGATAGGTCTTGAAATTGTCAGCTAGTCACTTGTTTCGCATAGCAGATTGATCCCAAAATCACTTTTTCCGGACCTTTGTTCGAGATGGCGTTTCAAAATAAATCGCAAGTCATCATTACTTCTTATTCTCCTCTACATGTCTTCCATCACCGACTTTGTGTTTTCATATGCACGCTAGATTGGAAATTTGCATATTTTAATGGACTTTTTGGTCCTACATTCAGTTATGTATTTCCTTAGTTGGCCATGAATTTGTTGTTGAAAATTATAAGGAAATAAAAAGGTATGGTGAAACCTGAACACAAAGTGAAAATTTTATTGACGGTAATAATAATCATCAAGCAGAGGCAAATCACAGCATATCTTCAAAATGTTGTCCGTTACTTTGTAAGCAAAGCCTAACATTGACTGTTCAATTTATTTATCTTCTTCCCAGTCTTCCAAACTCTGTTGCTATGTTCAATTTGAGGTTTGGTCTGGTATACAAAACAAGTTTCAGGTCTTAAAAATTTGGTCTGTTTCAATCCAAGTTGATCTTATACGTTGTTAACGATGCGCTGTTACGTCATGGACACTGCACGTCGGATTGATGGGTGCAGGTATCAATTAAGCATTTGTTAAAATATTCCACTGAAAGATAGGCAACCTATTACTGTATTCCAGGGTCCAAAAAAGTATCCGAGGTGAAATGAGGTACCATGGCGTCATTTATGAGAAATTATTGTAGTAGTAGTAGTAGTATACGTTTACTTTCCCCCAAAATACAATGTGTTAATAAATACACATGCTAACTTCAATACAATAATAAACGTAAAAGAAACATAATACCTGACTTTCACAAAATAATCTTAAGTTAACATAACATGTTTTATAAGTCACAGAAGATTTTTAAATTGTCTTGTAAACCCCCAAAATAGCTGGTTGTGCACGGACAGATTTTTTTTTATATATAATTTTGATAATAAATTTTGCTTAGAGCAGGATTTTATACAACAAACACATTGTAAGTATGGAAGGTAAGGAGGAGTAGGACTTATATAATAAGGTTTATTCCACTACCTAGAGAAATATGGAGGGTGAGGAGGAGTAATACTAGCGTAGTACGATTTCTAGTAAATCATTTCTACTAGATCTCGTGTCCCTTGTCCACCAATTAAAAAAATATATTTTTTAAATAAAGATTTTATCAAAGACAATGAGTTTATTTATATCAACATACATATGGTACATTTATGGCAAACAATTATAAATTTTCCATTATAGGTAGGTGTGGCAACGCAAGCTTACATTTCTTTGAAAGTTTGTATTTTTAAGTTTTCATTTTATTTATATCAAGTACTATAATCATGGCTAGTTTTGTTGAAGTTGTTTTTGTGTTTGTATATGAAATGAATTAATTCATGAAGAAACAGTTGCCTTACTGCTTATCTGAAAAATATTTGCATTTGTCCAAAAATTTAACTAGCCTATTTTCAATGTTTTCTCAAATATTTTAGCTATAATTATGATGACAGATATTGGTCTATAGTTATTTATACTTTTTACATCACCTTTTTAATGGACAGGTGTAACTAAAGCTACTTTGAACCCTTCTGGGACTTCATTAGAAATATAAATATATATGTTTCTCCTTTATTCAATAATTTGAAATCTACATTAAAAATGTTACTGTCTCATAGACGGCTTTAGCCAATTATATGAGCATATACTTATATGAGCACCTTTTTAAAGTAGATCTCGAATTAGTGAGGGGAGAAAAAACATAGGTGTGACAAATTCTCATAGACGATGCCACGATCACGGATAATTTTTTTAGACGCTGTTAAATGGTATGAGGTCGGTTATACGGCTTTGTTATTGGCTATTGTCAAATTCAGAGTGGTTCTGGAAAAATTTCGTTTGTCGAACCCGCAAAAAGCTGTAGAGGATTTAAATGGGTTATCCTACCAATCTACAAACTTCAGGGACATTTTTTCCAACATAGAATAGTATATTCCTGAAAATAGATATGAGCAATCCGACTCATCTGTTGAAATGCAATTTTGTCTATGTGGAGAGTACCACTAGTTTTACGTTAGTTCATCTTAGAGATAGATCCTTTTATGACGACACTTTTAAGTCAATTCCAAAGAAATACTCCTAGCCAGTCAAGAGTACCCAGTACCGTCACGCAAACGTTTATTCTACTGGACAGAGTGATAGTAACATGAAAACCTTTAATTCCATGCGATTAAGATCTAGCTTAATACCACTAAAGACAAAGGCATCAACGAGACCTTTAGGTAATTTTTGCACGTTGGCATTGAACATACATTAATCTCATTAGTCGTGGACATAATATACTCATGTGTCAGCAGGGTTATAAAAATATCTGCTGTTTTTACAACTTAGCCAACTTCATGTATTTCGAAAGTACACTTATCGACACATTGAAAGTTTAGAAGACAACAAAAACAAGATACATTCTTCAGTTAATTAACCGATACTTTGATTAGAAATACCATATAATGATTTCCATTTTACTTTGACTCAATCCAAAAGTACTCCAAGTAAGAATTTTCTAGAGATCTGCCTAAAATTCTGTAAAGCAGTTATAAGAAAGTTCTTAATATCTTCGACCTTAATACAAACGTAATCAAAGTAAAGTGTATTTCGAACGACAAACATTTGACTCCAAAGTCTGGTAGGAAAAACACGGTTTCCTGGAATACACTATAAATAAGCAAATACTAGTAGACATAAATAAATACTATCATTATCATTTCAGTTTTTAGCCATTCATTATAGATTCATTAAAAATTTGTGAAAGTTTAAATTAATTCCAGTAGTCAAGGAAGTGGTTTGCAGTGTTTATGTAACGTCCCATCAAATCAGCATGCGCATAGTATTACGATCAATTACACCTCAGGGGAGAGGTAAAGGCTTAAGAGATATGGTTCAAACGCATTAATTCGGTTAAGTAAGTAATAGAATCTTCAAAGCATTGTCAACAAAATTAAGTGTAAGTCCTTATGCTCCCCACTCATATAACCAAGGCGTTTCTACAATTCTCGAGAAACAGTAAACAATAAATATCTTCGACCATTACACATAACTATAAAACCATTATCGCAAATGTCCTTTAAATGACACGTTTGACTCCAACATACAATAAAAGAACGATTTCCTAAAACGAGATATAATAAAAAACAAATATTAGTCGATATTTATAATGATTATGTTCATTAGTATTCGAGGTTTCACAATTTTATTGTCAGTGAAAGTTTGAATCAAACTAAGTAAAGAAGTGTCCTATAATGTTTATATGACATCTCGTCTTTGCACTATGAATAAACCACAATAAAAAAATTACTATAAAACATGTAATCTGAAGGACCAGGTAAAGATCTAAGGGTGATATAATAAGCGCATTAACAAAAAGCGGAGGCAGTAATTGCAGCAGAATCTGCATAACAGTGAGGTTCGTTTCTTTTATCAGACATGAGTACCTGTACGAGACCCACAGTAATTTATGGGTGTGCCCTCTCTTTCAATCTAGAAGAAGAAAAAGCGCAATTGTACCAACAGCTGGACTGTTAAAAGTGGAATGGGGTCCAGAGCAAAGCACAATTGGACATGCACATTATTAATGACGACGTCAGCAAAAAAACTTTCAGAGGTACTGATAAAATAAGCATGTTTTTGTTGTTACACGGGGAAACACGTTTCCACTTATTCATGAAGGAATATTTTCGTTCGACTGATGCATGTTATTACATCAATATCGGAGGCGAATACATGGAGGCGTATCGGTAATGGTCTGCCATGCAGCTTGTAATATAAATTGGATACTTCGGAACATAGACTCGTGATATTGAGCCAAATATACCTTTCTGAAGTTTGGCTTGCTAATGGAATAGAAATCGCCGAAGTTTAATGCAGAAACCCTTACTCCCATAGAGCTCAAGCTGTTTTTGTGATACTTGCATGGAAACTACGCATCGAAAGTTTATGAGAATGAAGTTATTTTTCAACGTAGTATACCGAGTTGCAACCTATAATCTCGCTATTCTATGCCGTAACCTGTTTGGTAATTGCAGATTTATTAGTAGCTACTGATTGCGATACAGTGATATTGCTTGAGTAGAAATATTCATTTGACATTTATTTCGTTTTGACATAGAAAAGAATAATGATGTTCATTATCCTTAGAAGCCTCCTAGACTTTCATATTGATATCACAAAAATAGCTTGAGTTGCAGAAAAATTAAGATTTCCAAGAATTCCAGCGCGTTAACAATTGACCATTTAATAACGCATATTTGATTTAATGCTATTTTCGCGAATTTAATACAGGACTGTTTTTTGTCGCCTCCATTATGGACCGTCAAGCAATTATAGAATAAATTTACCTACATACCTCATAGTGTCTGCACTGGTCAACACATCAGTTCATTTTGTGCCACTTTGGGGGACCGCCAAACTTAGAATGTATCTGCAATGAATTCGAAAAGATTAGCCTATATGTTTACATTAAGGCCCGTATCGTCAGTCGTCCCTACAATTGTAGGGCGCCTTTATGGCCTCCTTGATTGTCATAGTTTTCTACTTCTCCGTGTCAGAACGCTATTTTGAGGTTATGTCATTTGCATCAAGTTGTGCTTGCTTTTGAGTTATTTCATGTTTTATCAGCCTGAAATTTCCTACAATTTAAAAAGAAAACATATCTTCACAATAGGAGAGCGCTGACGCTGACACGGGACAAGTGTAATCTAGAAATTTTTGAAGGAGAGAAAGGAGTATGACAATCAAGGAGGCCATAAACGCGCCCTACAATTGTAGAGACGACTGACGATACGGACCTTAGTGGTGGATTTAGTGGGGGGGCGGTGGGCGCAGCGAAGCACTATCTTAAATGAACGCCTCGATGGAAAATAGACATTGAGATGCGTCGATCGATGCTCAAGGTCCCGCCTCTCTAACAGATACAGTTTTCTCCAAAGATTTCCAACATTTTTACATACACCGATTCGAATACTGAGAAAACAACAACTATGCGGTAAATCTAAGTTTGACAACGAAAGTTTGAAGAAGAAGTGTAACATCTATATTGAATTTCCAAAAATAATTGACTATTGATATTTTTATCACCTGGTACAATATGTTGATTATGTCAGTATTTGCACCAATTACTTGATTTGTTTAATGAACAGTTTAGAGTCTCAATCCTTAAGTTTAGTACACACTAGTAGACCCCGTTGCGCAATTTGTCTATAAGCAGTCTGGAGACGGTCTCAAGACTCGATCTATAGATGGTCTATTATATTATATACGATAATGTGAATTTTTTCGGTCACATGTTCGTTTTCGCCATCAAAGACATTGTTTTGCGTGGAATGGACTGGAATATGTCTCGGGGTCCCTCAGAATTGTTTTTTTTTTCGGTTAACAGGGCAATGAAGTGTTTTATATTTTAATCTTAAATACTATTACACTAGTTAGTTTGCCAGGTACTTATTTTGTTCTCATATAATAAAGTATTGCCTTTTTGAGGATTTCTGAGCATTTTCCATGTTTTTTTTTGTCAGGCTGGCATTGACCAGATAGGACAGATTTAAGGAGCAATAATAGGATAAATTCTAGAAGTTCCACTGAGGTTAAAAATTTCCAGCCCCAAATATCGTTTCCGCCTCCACCCCTAGATGAAATCCTAAAGCCACCCTTCTAAACATTACATTTTTTGTCGCGAAACTTACGTAGTTCTACTTCACAATTTTGAATCGACTACCGTTACCTATCAAACTGACAACATTGTATCAACATAACAATAATACTTACCGGTGGAATGATCGATCGATCATTAGGCTTGTACCTCTCTTTAATATCATAATAGTAATACTAATATTTATCGATTCTGTGGGATCATCAAACTATGACACAGAACAGGTCAAAGAGTATGTACATTTACATATACGTTAACGTATAAATCTAAATAAACGCCATACGAGCAAGTTAACGTAAAATCAATAAAAACTAAAACTAGTATTTAAACAGCGAAACGTTAAAATCTAGGCGACATGGACTTGCCCAGTAGATACTACAAAGAAATCCAAAACACTACAAGCTAATGAATTCAGAAACAGAATAAATACAGGGTTATCCAAATTAAGTGTCCACCATTAGTAACTTTGTTATTAGTGAAAATACAAAGTTGTTTGAATTAGCAAACTAGTAGCATTTTTAACGCTGGTAAAAATGAGAAATAAAAAAAAAACAATTGAGAGTCGTTATTTTGATTTTTTTCAGTAAAATAACATTTTTTTAAATGGAAACCCCTGTATATTATATTTTTTTCTGTTAAAGCATCAAATTTTAAACAAAAAAGCTTACAATAACTTTTCTCCTAGGTTACAAATTGTTGAAGTTATGGCCTCCAATCTGAAACAATTAAATTGTATCGACAAACTTTATTTTCAACATCAACTTATAATCTTACAAAATACAATAACAATTTGTTTTAAAGAAGATGCTCCAAAACACCACCTTGTTCTTCAATACATTTTTGGGCACGTTTTTCAACTGCTCGAACTGTCTTAAGTATGGTCCTACCATCTATCTGGGTTATCTTTTCCCTAACTGCAGTCTTTAACGCGTCAAGGTTATCGTACCTTCGCTTGTAAATTTGGTTCTTTAAGTAACCCCACAAGAAGTAATCAAGTGGGTTTAGATCTGGTGATCAGGGAGGCCACTGTATTGGGCCATTTGTTCCTATCCACTGATCATTAAAAGTAGTACTTAGAAAATGATAAGTACCTCTGGAGTTGTGGGCAGGTGCGCCATCTTGCTGAAAATGCAGATGATGTCTACTTATAAGATTCAATTCGTCTAAGAAATTAGTCAGAATTTCTGACATAAATTCCACATATCTTTCACCAGTTAGGGTTCCCTCATAAAAGAACGGGCCAACAATTTTTGAACCAATTATACCGCACCAAACGTTGAAACTGAAACGGACTTGTGGGCCTCTTGGATGTACTAACAAAAGATTTTCTCTTGACCAATAATGGTGGTTTTTTCTATTAAACATTCCAGAATTTGAAAAATTTGATTCATCTGTCCGTAAAAGGTAACGAAAGTTATTTACATTTTGGCGACAGAAGCTAAGATACCAATGGCAAAAAACAAGTCTTCTCTCTGGATCCCCTGCCAAAAGCGTTTGAACTGGTCGGTACTTATACGGAATAAATTTGTATTTTTTTAAAATCCTTTGAACAGTACCATAACTGAAATTAGAGTCCTTGAGAATATCTGCTATTGAATTCTCACGATAAGCTTCAAAATATCCAATAACTGCAATTTCCGTGGCCTCGCTTATTATGAATTCTTTTTTTGCCCTTGTTTTAGCAAAAACATTTTCGTTGCCCCTAAATTTTCGATAAAGTCTCAGAAAATATCGTTCATACGGTTGAATGCGAGCGGGATATAATTCACTGTAGTATTTATTCTCTTGCTCTCAAGGAGGATTTTCTGCACACTAAATAGCATTCTAACATATCACACTTTTCTTCATGGGAGAACATTTTTCTTTAAATTAATGACACAATAAAGCTTATAAACAAGTATTTACACTAATGTTTGACATTATTTGATTTTATCATTGTTTTCCAAAGCCTTCTAGTTGCGAGTATGTCCAGTTTAACAATTTGTCGCTTATCTTAATGCTGTCAAATCGCGAACGCCATGTTGTTTTCATAGCCGTCTTAAAATATTATAATACTGCAAATAATTAAAAATATTTATCGTTATTTTGACTTTATTTTTGACTTTAGCGGGAAAGTCATTATGAACTTTTCTGTTTAAAACTTGATGCTTTAACAGAAAAAAATATAATATACAGGGGTTTCCATTTAAAAAAATGTTATTTTACTGAAAAAAATCAAAATAACGACTCTCAATTGTTTTTTTTTATTTCTCATTTTTACCAGCGTTAAAAATGCTACTAGTTTGCTAATTCAAACAACTTTGTATTTTCACTAATAACAAAGTTACTAATGGTGGACACTTAATTTGGATAACCCTGTATATCTATCACTTAGAAAAGCTTTCAGTAATTTTTTAAAAATGTTACTTCATTCGGTGTGCGTGATTTCACTTGGAAGTGCATTCCAAATTCTGAGCCCCAAAACATTTCGTGCCCTGCCACCCAGTCTGTATTCAACATAAAAAACACGTAACTGTTGATTTTGCCTACTGTTAAAATTATGTATTTGATTGTTCAATGTAAATTGGTGGTAATTTGAAAACGTGCAAATGGACATCTCGAATATAAATAATGAAGCTAAGGTCAACTGTTGACTTTGTCTAGTATTAAAATTACGCATTTGATTGTTCAATGTAGGTTTGTTGTAATTTAAAAACATGTAAATGGCCATATCGAATATAAGTAGTGGATGGGAGGTCAAAATTTCAGACTATGCAAGATGTACCACGTCCTGAAATCATCTACACAACAATTTTCAGCAAACACTCGCAGTTTTGAAAAATAGCACTAAAATTACAGTTATGTCAAGTCAGCTTGTAGTATGCACGTTTATCCTGACTTCAGACTGAAATTTTGAAGGCAGACAAATCGTAGACTTGATCCTTCTACCTAATCTGAATTCGTTGGCGTCCGTGGTATCCGTTATCATTAGCAGGTTCAACATTGGAGACGCTCGAATGTCACGCCCAAATGCTACGTGCAGGTGAATGTTTTTTAGACTAAGAGGTCGGCAGCTAATGCCAATTAAAAATCTTCAATATAAATTGCAGGCTCAACGCCTCCATTTACTGTTATCGGAAAGAATATTTCAGTTTTAATGACGGCATCAGCAACATTTGTAATTCTACATATCATCAATTAAATTAGCACGCCGAATACCTCTTTAGCATAATCTTGCGGTAAATTTGAAAATCTGCTATGTAATTAATAAAGGTTACCTCGTTTTTCAACGAAATAAATTTCTTCTTGAATGTGGCCTTTGGTTGTTTTTTATCCATTTTTAGTTCTCTTTCTTTCATTATGTAACGCAGTAGGTATGTAATATATAATTTGCTAGTTATGATAGTTCTCGAGATATAGGTGTTATAATATTAGAGAAAGTGAAATATGCCATTTTCGATCCCAAAAAACAATATGAAAAAACAAAAACTTTGATGTTGTCTATATGCCCAAATATCCTTCAAACATCCATTGATCAAATCCCAAATCATTTCAGGAGGTGTTGTTTTTCTATTGTCAGCTCAAAAGTCTTAAGGGCCAATGTACGGGGAACTCTATGATGTGTGAAATTTCTCTAATAGACGCGTTTTCGGCATTTTCCTCCTCAGTCACTGGACCGATTTTAGAAAGCCTTTTCCTGCTTTCCCGCTTGTGCGAAAATTTCATCCAAATCCGAGTAGCACTTTCCAAGTTATGGCCGGGCCAAAGATTTGAGGACAGATGGGCAGACAACAGTTGGACAGGCTTTTCCTGATGCACATGTCTGTAACACCCAAAACTCCCAAAAGCATCTCATTTTCGAAATTCTTCACAATAGCTATACTTTCTCGCCTGTAGTCGTGGGAAGTAAAAATTAATGGGAACCCATTTCACATAAGACTACCCCTAATTTTGGAGAACTTGGGGCTTCTAATCAAAATGAACATTTTCAGCAGTATACTATACGGTACTATAATGATATGGTATCCAGTAGTACAATGTGATATTTCAATTTCAAACATGTTTCAAAAGCACTATGATTTTTATCCATCAATACATACTTTGACTAGTAAGTTTCGTTTTGGAACATCAAGCACAACAGTACTCATGCATAATAACATAAACAACTACAAACAGATCAAATGACAAAAATACTGAAATTCCAATTGCTTTGTTATTGCAACTTTTCAAGGATTTTCATTAAAAAATGTTGTGTAACCTTTTTGTGCATATACATGTATTCTTGTAAGCATCTACAGCTTTCTAGCTTTCCAAAAAAGTGTAACAATTAGAAGGATTTCAGTGATCTCTAGGACTAACCTAGAATAGCAGTGCAGCGACATCAGGCTTATTATTAACTGATAGATTAGCAGTCCACATGCTCAAAAAAAATTAGATTATGTCACTACCAACTGGTTCAGTAATTTTGAAAATTACACCAAACATAAGAAATTTGAGTAGACTTTCTAACGTTTTGGACTATTTATTTGACGAACTTGGTACTTGTAGTATATGAAAAGCAACTTTGCGTTTCTCTATGGTACCTGAATTAGATTTTTAATACTCCGTATATGTAGACACATTGCATGATATCGATGTTACGTTGTAGGCAAAAGATACTTGCGATGTTTTAGATCTCTCATCAAAACCATGACGACGTTTCAAAATTGCGTCACGCTTTCACATCAAGTACGGCACTGTTGCGATCGGAATATTTTAGAAAAACGCCACTCGCATGCAAACTTGTTCCATGTCTACATATCATATTCGGGTATGCACACAAAGTACATACTAGATCGACGGCTGGTATCTATAAAAGGCCGATAGATGCCAACTTTCGAGGTATTTGGGACAAGCGTAACACCGAAACAGCGTACGCTATTTTAGGTACGCGGCGGGTGTGAAAGAAAACATTTCATTCACTCTCACATTTAATGGCACTACCTTTTTGGAATGAGTGATGTGGCGTACAAGGTTTGTCAAAAAATAACCGCACATTCGTATGTACAGGGTGTTTCAATTTTACCCTCAAATCTCGGAAACTGTAAGAGATACTAAGGGTGGATTTCACAATTTAACAAACCATTATTCTGCACCAATAGGGTACGAGTACCAAACAGTCCGTTAAATATACCCAATCAGCCTCAAGATCTCTCCGTCAAATTTTTGGCAGCAAAAAGCATCAACGTATTCAAAACAAGACACTGTAAAATATGAAGTGACAGCTTGCCATTGAAATCTTTTCAGTTTATTAAATATTATGAAATTATGTAAAACTGAGCCCAAATTTTAAAAAATGCTTGATGTCTGAGTAAAATCTATTTTTTTAGATTAGCTGAAGGTTTTCCCATGTTTATTGCGACTTTTGTAATCCATATGTGATTATATCATCTACTGTGTGCTTATCTATATACTAGTTTATCCTACATTTGAAAACTTGCACTTCCAAATCCTTACATGAAAATGCCTTTTCACTCAAATTTTTGTTAGGTGTTGCATTTCAACACATTCATACACTTCTTTCCAGTTCCTCAACGATATTTTAACCCCACTGGTCCGAAACTGTTCAACAGTTTCAACATTCATACATACAATTGCAGTTGCAGTTTTTTGTTTTAATTTCAGTGTATAATCAGTCGCACCATCGGTGATGGTACATTCAACATAACCACGTATTTAGGGGTTCGTGCAGATTTAACGTGTACACGACAGTGTAATATGTATTTCTTCACAAAAAAATCTTGGAGGGAGCACTTTTATACGGAAATTTGTTGCTAAGAAATTCCATTTTTCACACATAACAAAACAAGTGATCACAAAACATAGAATACAGTGACGTTGTAGAAGGAGAATAGACCAAAGGAGATCGGAATTGACATTTGAAATTAGTGTCTCATAATATTACTGATGGGAGAATACATTTGCGATCAGTGGAATGTATTGGAACGGTTAAAAAATATGAATTGAATCGGTTTTACGTTATCTCGACTGAAAGACTGGAATATCTGCTCTGTTTCTGTATATATATTTTTTGTGGTATTGTTGCATAAAGTAGTTGGTTCACGAACTAGTTCCTAGAAGCGAACGCAACTTAATGAAACGAACTGGAAAGCACATCACTTTTTCAAGTAATCCAAGAAGGGACAAATTGTCATTTCATCACATTAGTGATGGGAGAATCGAAAGCCTGAGATTCACTTTGCTTCTGTGGCTCAGAGATATAGTGTCTTCTTCTGATAAAACTAGCGCTGTTTTTGTGTTTAAAATACTCTACTTTAGTTAATACCTTTGATCCTAAAGTTGCTCCCACAACAACATTAAACAACTCTCATGTCGTGTCGCGTATTTCGAAACGATATCAAGGACCGGCAGGGGAAAATCCTTCTCTGAGAACTGAAAATCATTAAACGCGCAGTTTTCAGTCTATTTTATTCTATCTCTTGGGAAGTACAGAATGAAGAAAAGACTACAGTGCTCAGTGGCCACTCAGTGGCTCAGTGCTCGTCTGTAATGATAATATTCAAATACTACTAAACACCTAAATAGCTTTCTGGCCTTTCAATTTCGAAGCTACCAGTCCTCGCTTAGAGATGGTAGCACAGTTAAGGATAGACTCGGGGTATATGGTTACGGATGTTTATGATTCCTCTCGATATCGATATATCGTCATGAAACCATCGATGCGTAAAGATCGATGTTCTACGTCCGATGTATCGATGTTTTCGATACATCAATGTATCGTCTATCGTCGCCATCCCTATATTGTATCCCCACCAGTCACCAGTGAAAAACCTTAACCTCCAATATTTTATCAGTATTTATAATTCTTTTTAGCTCTTATTTTTCAGTAATTACTAATAATTTTAGGTCTACAGTAATTGCATTATGCACCTCGGAGATGTAGGGATTAACATGTTTTACACATATCGGTGTTTTAGGATGGGAGAATACTGTTTTGATTGTTTTGAAGAAATTCATTAAAATATGAATTTATAACAAATGGTTACTATTATGATGTAAAGAAAAACGAGGAATTGGTTGGAATACATTTTATATTCTATTTTCTTGCAAATCCGCACAATTCAACAGGTATGTGTACCTATAATGATCACATATACACAGAGTATATTGAACAACAAATTTCGAGATTGCCATGCATTAACAGACGACCAAACCTGCTGCCAAATTTAACAGCTAGAAAATCGACCTAATATTTCTCCCATTCCCATTCGCTGAGGGGATAACGGATGGTCAAATGTACAGCTGTAACATACATCAAAATACATGAAAGTTGTCCTGTTTTCTCTGTACAAAAGCATCATGTTGGAATCAAAAAGTGGTCTTGTTTATAATACAGTCGAATTTTCACGACTTTATTCAACATTTTAATAGAAATCACTGATATTCTGAGACCTTTGACAGCTTCCGTCAAATTGCATTTCGATAAGGTATTTTCCTATTGGTCCATAATAATAATGTTGGTGAAATCGGCCCTAAGTCGCTTAAATGGGGACAAAGTTGTGTATTTAGGTAATCAGCACTTCCGGCAAAGAGACGGAAGGAACAGAATTTTCCCAAAAACGTTTGGATTTTAAATTGCACATTAACATTACCACTTTATCACCTCTACAAAATGGCATAATTAGAATTGACATTTCGTTTCTTGTCCCCCCGAATGAACTTTATTTTTTCTTATAGACGCCATATTATGTGATTTTTGTAGAGATGACTGAGTTTTCGATTCTGATTCCAAAAATGTATCATATGTCACACATTGACATTGCCAAACCTCAGTTATATAAAAGAGAGAACAGAATTTCCTAGATAGGCCTTGGAATTATCAGACAATCATTTGTTTGGCATACAAGATTTATCCCAAAATCATTTTTATATTTTCCTGACCTTATTTCAGATGAGTTTTCAAAACAAATTGCATGTTGTCATTGTTACTTACTTTCCTCTACAAGATAACGTAGTGAAATTTTCAATTCAACATTTCTTCTTCCGACTCCTATCACCAAGTTTCTTCAAATGGACGCTATATTGGAATTTTGTTCATTTCAATGGACATTTCAGTCCTAAATTCAGTGATCTATTTCCTGAGTTGGCCATGAATTTTATGTTGGATGAAAATTGGAGGGGAATTAAAAGATATGGTAAAACCTGAACATAAAATGAAAATTTTACTATCACCATTAATAATCATAAATAAGCAGATATAAATCATAGCATACGTTCAAGATGAAGTCTGTTATTTTTTGGACAAAGCCTGACTTTTCTGTACATTGTTCACTGCTCGATTTATTTCTCTTCTTCTCAGTCTTTCATGCTCTGTTGTCTTCTTGAATTTGATGTCTGGTCTGGTATACAAAACAAATGAAATCTGATGATTTCAGAGCCTACATAGGAACTACCCTTTTTTTTAATAACTTGGGATTGGCATTGTTAATCTATGACATATTATACATTTTTTAAATCAGAATTAACAACTCTATTAATCTGCGTTAAAATCCAATGTGGCCTCCACGAGAAAACATAAAATAAGTACTGGAAGATGGAACATATTGAAGTTCTAATTGTGCCTTCTTGGCATTTCAAATAGAGTCCGCAAGAAACAAAAGTGATTTTAGGATAAATCTAGTAGGCGAAACAAATGATTATCTGATTATTTCAAGGTCTACCTACGAAATTATTCTTTTTTTAAATAATAATTAAAAACTATACATCTGTGGAAAAATCCAAAATCGCGTCTATAAAAAAAAGTTGAAGCTGGAGGACAAGAGACGAAGCGGCATATTGAAACTCTAATTGTGCCGTTTTGTAGAGGAGAAAAAGTAGCAATGTTAATGTGCAATCAATTTTAAAATCCGGCTATGAATAATGTCAGGAAATCATTAAAACCACTTTGGGAAAGTTCGTTTTTTTTCAGTCGCCCTCCGGAGGTACTTTGAATTACGCAACTTTAAGTGCGGCATTTTGTTAAATTTATATCAATACGTAGCTTTGTCTCCACTTAAGCGACTTCGTATTTCTTACAGTTTCGGAGATCACAATGGTGAGGATCGAATCTGAAACATCCTGTCTATTTTAGATGGATAAGGAAATTAAAAAAATACTTTGTGGTGAATGACCTGCAACAAAAACATTAAACTTTCAAGAGCTATCAAGGGGTTTGATAAACAATTATCAGAATATCTCTAGGTACTTGTTGCAAAACCATCAGTATATCCAATAACTATCGAAAAAATAAATGTCTCAATGAATATTTGGCTGGTTTGGAAAAATTCAGGATTCAGTGTTTAAATTCAATTTTAGGGTGTTTCAAATTTGACCTGCACCTTGCAGCGTTCGGATCTTGGAAGCGGTAAGAAATATGAGGACTGTTTAAGCCACACGTCGGTGGCATCTAGCATCCAAAAAATATAACATCTTACTTTTAGTGAGTACAAATTCCATGTGGGAAGTAAAAGCGATATTTTGCAACACGTCTTTACATATTTTGTGGTAGGTCCTGCTTTGATCATTTGTCTTGATACCCAATATCTATTTCGTACTAAGCCAGCTGTATAGTTTTCAGGAATCCTAAGAAGAATTTGGTCGCCGCTCTTGAGCTTTGAAGAAACCCATGAGTGCCCATATAGCAAAATCCAGGGGGGGCATGTTTGGTTTACAGGTTGTGCACTTTTGCAGGATCAAAAATGCTGAGAGCTAGCCAACACGTTGGTGACAATTGAAGCAGGGAGGGGGGGCGCAGGAGGGTTAGCAGAAATAATATCTTCTATGTTGGGATGTTTTGGAGAGCAAAAAAAAACTCACACGCCACTTCTTACCCCATTATTGGGTATCTTATTACGAATATTTCACTTTGAAGCACTTTGCCTGGGGGGGGGGGCGGCATATGCACCGCCGCAATGCCAGACGCAAATCACGACGGAACGCAGTGTAAATAAAGATGGAGTTTGTTATTTTTGGCTCTTAGGTATTATTTATTTCATTATTTGATAATGTACTCGTAAAATGCAAACAATTAAAAAAAACGGACTTATCACTAACTGTCTCAGTGCTTCACCTGGTGTGTGAAAGTTTATTGAACGTATTAAAAAAATCTATTTATAGATAGGGAACACAATTTTGATATCTGTACATACATTGTTTTTCTTTTTAAAACCCACACTGCACTTTCGCGAAGTTGTGCTTCAGTTGTTATTGGACCAGCCCTATAAACCATCCCTTTAAGTTCTCCCCAATACCAGAAATCCATCGGATTGAGGCCAGGAGATCTTGCTGGCGATTTTCGAGGATCAGGAGCATTTCGACCGATCCAGCGATTTGGATAATGTTCATTCAAATACTGAATGACGCCTCTAAAAATGTGTGGTGGTGCCCCGTCATGAAGAAACCACAAATTCTGTCTCCGTTGTAATGGCATGTTGTCTAAGGTCTGTTCCAAAAGTTTTGGTAGGTTATTGGCTAGAAAGCTAAGGTATCCTTTTCCTGACAACTTTATGGGTAACTCGAAAGGGCCAATTACCTGATCGTCAAGAATACCCGTCCAAATATTTATTTCAAAACGTTGTTGGAAGTGACCTTCACGAATGGTATGAAGATTTTCTTGGACCCACGTGTGAGTATTATGGAAATTTAATATCCCGTCTCGCGTAAAAGTACATTCTCTAGAATATTTTTAAAAAAATCCGGGTTTTCAATGTTTTTGTGCAAAAACCACTGAAAGAATGTTAGTCTGCGAGGATAGTCTTCTGGCAACAAGGCCTGCACTCGTTGTACAACAGGTAGGGATAAAGCAAATTTTCGGATTCTATGGACTATGGTATGCGATAGTCCTACGCGGCGGCCTAATTCCCGAGTGCTGATATCTGCAGTGATTTCCACGATATTTAAAATTTGTTCCTCCTGCTCTACAGTAGCCTGTCTTTCACGAGTGCGAATATTAGTGGGCTGAACACTTCCTGCATCTCGAAGTCTTTGGTGCACTTGCACAAATTCCTTCTGTCTAGGTGTACTCGCTGGCGGAATCCGTCGCGATAAATTTGAGCTGCAAGATTTGAATTCTGACGAGCTTCACGGTAAACTAACAACATGTCGACGAACTCTTGATTCGGGAACATTGTAAATCAATACGACGACGTACGCGAACAAACACAAAACAACATACTTACCACTGTTACCGTTTGCGATCGATTGCCGGTTCGATAAGAGTGATGATGACCGACGCGCTGTTGTCATGTGTGTTTCAGATGTTTAATTTAATGAAACTTACTAACTGACTACAAATTTTGGCTTATCTTAGAAAAACTTAATGCAATTTATTTGTTAGCTACCCAATTTAAAAACGTTTTAGATTAGATTATAAAAATTAGTAAGATTGTGGTGAATGTGGTCGATATAAAGTACTTAAAGTTTTAAACTTTAAAGCCATTTAGACAAAAATTATTATTATTACCCTTTTCAATAATGACTACCATAACCTTTACACCCTGTATTCAGCCTAAGTGATATTACAATATATTGCGTATTGCCATCATCAGACGGACCTGGAGGTAATAGGACGAAGATGCAAGTATATTATATTTTGGCTATTACCAACATTAACTTGTGACGTTCACCGTTAAAAAATAATTTTCTTGGAAACGTGAACTCAACTTAATTATTCTGTACAGCACAAGTGCTTTATTCTCAGACCACCCGCTTATTAACGACGTTTCTGAAAGCCATTAATTACCATTATAAGAAGAAATTAGCTGCTATTCGGTTCGTTTGTTTGTCTGTAATACAGTTAATTAAACATCGATGTAATTAATGTTAACCTTCGGATGGCAGTCGCAGTTGATAAACATCTGTAAATCTTTTTAATGATCAATGATCCACGATATCACCATTACAAAGCTAACGAAGATATGAGTTTGCTTTGTTTCATGGAAAAAAATAATTACTTTGTTGATAATCCCGATGCATCAGTTTGTTAAGTTGGAGAAGCTCAACTACGCGGAGTGTCCTGTGACTTTTGTTGTGTTAGGCCATGCTATGCTCTGGTGCCAAAACGGAAGACATAAGACACCGTAAGCCACTGCTAGCATTGCGCGTCTTTGAATCGATAAAGTCGGTGCGCGCAGACTCTAGCGTATTCAAAGAGGCGACGCTTTAACATTGGCGTACGGTGCGTTTTTCTACGCTCTTTCGCTTCAACACCGGACTATAATAATAATAACAATATTTATTTGCTTTCAATTACAATTACAAATGTTCCAGGTGAAATAAAGAACTTGCAAATAAATATGAAATACCCACAGGAGGCAAAGCCTGTGTGGGGTGAGATGTCTATCCAATATTCAGTCTATATCAGTATAATTGTCATTTTAGGTACAATAGTCATAATCGGGTGTGCGGCATATTTGGAAGTTCATTTGTTTTAGCTACATGCTTGGATATACTTGACCTTAGAATAACTATTAAAATAATTCCTTGAAAGTTTTAAAAAAAGGTTTTAAATGTTTTTATATACGAGTATATTTGATGTATGTGGAGGCGAGGTATTTCATTGGTCTACTTTTTTAGCTCTTCTGCAAACTCCATAGAATTACAGTATTTCAAGATTAAAGGCAAAAGATTATAAAGCTTCGGTCCTAGGTATTGAAATGATCTCTGCATGGCATTGACATAAGGCTTTGGTAAATATGCTCTTACTTTATGGCGGGTATCATAGTTTTTGATCTTGCTTTTAATTCTGACCATTTTTGTACTTCTGTCTACAATATTTTTAATAGTTTTCACTAATATTTTGGTCTGCATCTATCTTGTCTGCAACATAAACACACTTTTCGGCTCTGGCATTGTTAAATAATTAACATCCATCGGTGTACTCGTATAGTTTATATAGCATGTTATGGCCGTCATGTTGCTTTTTTGAGTGCGCAATTGGAGTGATACTGGTAAATGATCGGTTATATCAGAGTGGATGACAGCTGGAATATAGAATTGTAAGTAGGCAATGAATCTGGAACAAAGATGTGATCTATACAGGAATTAGCTTTGTATCATAATTTTTTTACAACAAATCTGTTAGCTTTAGAACCACGTTTGTTTCCCTACAGGCGATATTAACTATGATTTTGATACTAATCTTGCACTTTCTTTAATTCAATCAGCAACAAACGGCAGAGTCCACTAACAACCCATAGCGTGAGCTATTGTAGTGAATATACAGGGTGGCGCATCGAAAACGAAACAGACGCATTTACTGGCAGCTCAGTTTTTTTTTTGGAAAAACGCTCAGACCCTTCGATTTTGTTTTCGATGGGGACACAAGTTTGGCAAAAAATCACGTTAACACGTGCAGCCCCCTGGGCGGGGGTGACACCAACCCTAAAATCTTAAACGGAAAGCGGGGTCGAGTGATACCTTATTTTAAAGGTCTTTCAATTCCCTTTATAATGATGTAAAATACATGAGCTTCAGTTCAGTAGTTTTGAAGATTTATTGATTTAAAGCTTAGACTAGTTTGTACTACTTTCAGAAGAAATTTGACTAAAATAATTTACTTAATAAGTAAATGCTTTTCTTCACTACGCCCATAGTTTGTTTATCATTTTGTTGCTGAAAACAGCTATTGGAGCGTTTTCTGTGGCAAAAAGTTATTTCTTGAAGAAAGATAAGGAAATATCTCGAACTTATTTTAAATAGGAATTTAGTAGATAGTTTGCGATTTATTTGACCAAAGTTTGTTGCTAAAATAACTTCTAACGCTTTATTACATAAATTAACCATGGTATATTCCACAGCAGAAAGAGTTGAAACTATCTAAATATTTTTCGGAAATAGTCAGTGCGCTAAAAGAACAGCAGAAATATTTAACGAGCGACATGAGAACAGTAACGTGCATCGAAAATATGTTCTAGAACTTGTAGCTAAATTTCTGGAAACTGGGTCAGTCGCCAATAAAAAACGCAACACTGAAAATCCCATAAGGAACGAAGCAATAGAAGTGGGGGTTTTAGGGCAAGTTTATGTAGATCATACGTTAAGTACCCGCAAATTGGAGAGTGTGTGTGATGTTAGTTGACGTACTGTCCAAGGGATTCTAAAGGCCCATAGTTTTCATCCGCATAAATTTCACCTGGTACAAGAACTTAATGAAGACGATTTTGATCGGCAATTACAATTTTGTGAAGATATGAGTGAACGAATTATAAACGATGAACATTTTCTATTCAACACTTGCTTTTCCGACGAATGTTCCTTTTTCTTAAATGGCGTAGTAAATCCTTATAACTGCCGATATCGGTCCGATTCTAATCCCAGAATTTATCATGTGGTCCAAACACAGCAGCCACAAAGATTAAATGTTTGGGCTGGTATTTTTGGCGATCATTTAGTTGGTCCTCTTTTCTTACCTGGAAATTTGACCGGTGAAATGTATTTGGAATTACTGGAAGACGCCATAGATCCTGCCTTAACAGCCATAACTGAAAATCAGAATGATCGGAGGTACATTGCGAATAGGTTAATGTTCCAACAGGATGGTGCCCCACCACATTACGCATTCCGTGTTCGACAATATTTAGGTCAGACGTTTCCAGATCGTTGGATTGGTAGAAGAGGTGAAATTGAGTGGCCCCCAAGATCGCCAGATTTAACAGCTTTCGATTTCTTTAAGTGGGGTCATTTAAAAAGCAAAATCTATGCTACTCAGCCAACATCATTAGAAGACCTGCGACAAAGAATTGTGAACGAGTACCTTCAAATTACTCCTCAAATATTGCAAAATGTGCGGCAACGTTTTGAGCAAAATCTTTATTATTGCATGGAGAGTCATGGTGGCCATTTTCAACATTTACTTGGCTAACGGGTCAGTTCATTCTTCATTTTTAAATTACTTTGCTGCCAAATGTATTGATCTCCACTAATGATGATGTATTAGTTTTATTTAAGCTTTAAATCAATAAATCTTCAAAACTACCGTACTGAAGTACATTAATTTTATATCGTTATAAAGGGAATTGAAGGACCTTTAAAATAAGGTATCACTAGAACCCGCTTTCCATTTCAGATTTTGGGGGTGGTGTCACCCCCGCTAAGGGGGCTGCACGTGCTAACGTGATTTTTTGCCAAATTTGTATCCCCTCAAAAACAAAATCGACGGGTCTGAGCGTTTTTCCAAAGAAAACTGCACCTGTTTCGTTTTACATGCGCCACCCTGTATAATGATCTGCCTGTTACGTTCCAAAATTACACACTGTTTAATTTTAAAAAGAGAATTCAACAAAAAATGTACGCCAAGGTCTGATGGTGAACACAAAATGCTGGAAATATGGACAATCTTGTAATTGATTATATTTTTTTGTGTTGTTAATTAATCAGTTATTACTGAGTAATATGCGTACATTTCTATTAGCTAAGTGTTTTTTTGG
The DNA here is from genome assembly GCA_963669975.1 of Acanthoscelides obtectus. Lineage (NCBI taxonomy): Eukaryota > Metazoa > Arthropoda > Insecta > Coleoptera > Chrysomelidae > Acanthoscelides > Acanthoscelides obtectus. The sequence continues at coordinate 28,385,618 of CAVLJG010000010.1, read as the reverse complement.
TTTCAAAGCTTAACTTGAAAAACGCTACTCTTAACGAAACTTCGCCTTTTTTGTACTTTTGTAAATTTGAAATAAAGCAGCTCATCTATTATTATTATTAGTAGTGTTCCGTTAAAGATATTCTGACCATTGTTACATATTCTAAGCTTATGAAAAATGACTGTATTCTAATGTTTTTCCAACACCCTTGTCTGCATAGGTAAAGCGTACGAACGAGGCATACATCATCAAAAGCCCATTTTTTTGTATCTGCTAGAGTAAGGAATGTAGGGAGAGAGCAGCCAATTTCAGCGCTCGTTGAAAAGCGCACATATGTTGGAGGTTACCCGATTACTCCCGTGGGCGTGACCGACGTAGAGGGGTCGAATCTCAAAGGATCGTCTTCGTTCCCTCATGCGATTGGAATCGGGGCAGTCCCATACGCCGACACTACACACACTGAAACACTTTTTTATATCATACTGGCTGTAAAAAGCATTACATAACACCATTCAGGCTTTGAGCCGTTCAACGAATTTCAATACGTTAGAAGGAGCTAAGGTTATACAGCAATGATAATGCTTGTCGCCAAAATTACGTAGATTTAGTGCATGCTTTTTGGTAGAGGCTACCAATGCCTACCAAAGTGACAAATTAACACATCAGCCTCTATTATTTCCTTTGCAAACGATAAGCCAGTAGATCTCGTACAACAGGGCGTAAGTACGGTAGAACCCCGATAACCCGAAATAATGTGGTCTCAAGAGCTTTCGGATAATCGAAATTTCAGATAAAACGGAAATAAATATTTAGACTCATAATGCTTCTATTGGAAAAAGTAAATGTGTGTGTTAAGTGAGTATATATATTACGTAAAATATAAACATGTGGATACAAACATACATATTTACGAGTATTTAGTAACAAAGGAAGTAATTTTTAACTGTACACGTTTTAAACAATCGACGAGGTTACAACCATTATCAAGTTGATCTAACGTTTGTTCTAATAACAAACGTCTGCAATTGTATTTTAAAGTTTCTAAAACTCCTTGATACATTGGCTGAATCAGTAACGTTACATTAGGAGGCAAAAACATCACTCATATTGCTCAACTTTTAAGTTGCTCCTCAATTGGGTGATTCGGAAAATTGTCTAATAGCAAAATACATGTTCTGGTATATCCGCGTTTATTCAAATATCGTTCTGTCTTGGGAAAAAATGATTGTAAAGCCAGTCCTTAAATAGAGCGGCATCTATCCAGGCATTTTTTTGATTTTTATACCACACTGGAAGAGCGTTGGGACGGACGTGTTTAAATGCTCTTGGTTTAGCTGATTTTCCGATTAACAACAAAGGAAGTTTGAGTGTGTAGGAAGCATTTCTACAAGCAAGGATAATCACACGTTCTATACAGCGTTTTTAACCAGGAGCGCCAGATTCTTATTTTGAAAATAATCCTTTCGCTGGTAACATTTTATAGTTTAGCCCCGTTTCGACTCAGTTGTAAATTTGTTCTAGATTTAAACCAAGCTACTTCATTAATTATTATTTAAAATGTTCTCCAAATTTCAATACAGTGGACTTATCGGCTGATAACTTTTCTCTGCAAACCTTCAATTATCGTATTCCGTGTCGTTTTTTCCATCTATGCATCCAACCATCACTGGCTGGAAGGTGCCTCAATAACTGGCAATTCTTCACTCGACTACCTTTTGCTTTAAAATTGGTCCGGAATTCCACGTTCGCGATTCTGTATAAACCACAGATATAAAGCATCATCCACTTTTTGACATTCTCCCTTTTTCATAGATTTCCGTGACGGCTGCGATGATGTAAGAACACTAGACCATTTTCCAATTTACTCGGGTTGTTTTCCCCATTCTGAAATGGTACTCACGCCCACACCCAAATCACTTACCACGTTTGCAAGCAAATCACCTCTGTCTAAACATCCGATTGCCTCAAGTTTCTATTATATGGTAATAACAACGCGTTTACGTTTATTTCTATGCTGTTCCATCTTAGCAATTATGAACCTGACTGAAACAAACATACACGAACACACCAGTGAATTCCGCAAACGCTCTAGGGCAGAGATGGCGAACCAACGGCACGCGTGCCATTGATGGGACGTAACACAATATTTTGGGCACGCCACCAGTCACTAAATTATTTTGCATTAAGAGAAAAAGTGTAAAGTAGGTACGTCGTGAGCCGTGACCGTTACACTATGTGTATGCGCAGAAGACAAAAATTAGTGCAGCCGGAAGAATATTATCCTAATCACAAATATCGACTTTTCCGACACACCAAGTCTGGCATTCTGCTTTGAACATCCGAGAGAGAACTATCGGTACTGATTCGTGTGCGACTTTAGATTACGATTTTGTTAAAAAATATATAAACGATTTAGATACACACGAGACACCAGACAAAGACATAGTTACAGAAAATTATTTCTTTGATTGATTATTTAATTAAGGAATTTTCAGCGAGATTTACGCAGTTCAAGGAATTATCGGAAATAATCAAGTTTATTATGTACCCTGACGTGACGTCATTTAATAAATTGAACTTGTCCCAATTCGATTGGTGGGAAATCGAAGAATTCGAAATGCAGCTGCTTGATTTCCAGTCCAGTTCAATATGGAATCAAAAATTTATTGAAACAAGGATAAAGTTAGAACTAATACAAACAGAAAGATTGAAACCATTCGCTTTTGATAAATTGTTTAGAGCACTAGACATGTATGGAAACCCACTCACTTTCAGAAGATTTAGCAAAAATTTTAATTTAATGCAAAGTGTCAACGACTCTCAATCAGAGCATAGCGCATGCTTGCTCTTTATAAATAGTTTTGATTTGTTTGTTCAAGCCAACCTGTGGTCCAATCAAAACATACTTATGGAAGACAATAATGTTTATTGAAGCTTCCTGTTTTTAGCTTTGTGATTCTTTTATTCCCGGTAAGCGAACAAAGGTTGGTTTGTACGGAATTTAGCGGGAAAACCAATTATATATTAATATATTAATACAAGCTGCTCCTGTGCCTCGCGGGTTCTCTAAAATAAAGGTAATAGCATTTCCTGGTCGCACTACAAGCGAAAATACACAAAATATAATTTGCCACTAATCGACTTATTACTTTAATAAGCTTGCGGAGTCCCATAAATCATTTTGCTGTAATTAAGAATGCATCAAGGTAATCCTCTCCTAACGAATATTTAATTTCCAATGCTGTTTTTTATTTAAAAATTTTATGATTATGTATTCGCTAAGTTTAAAAATAAAAAACAATTTTATTATATATTCAAAACCGTCAACTGGAATTAACTAAAATTTGGTATGTGGATTTACCTAAGTATTTATCACTTTCAAAAGTCTTTACTTAAAATCAACATATACCAGTGGCGGAGATACAGAGGATTAGTGGCATTATCTTTCCAAATAAAAACAATTTTATCTTCAATTTGTTAAAAATGATTACTCTTATGTTTTTTCCTATAGTGCACTGTTTTCGTAAAAATAAATATAAAACAAATTAGATCATTCATGACGCGCCAAGATACAATTATTAGTTTCAAAATGAAATAGGATGCCTTAATACCAACTTGACGTTTCTTGGGAGATAGTTTGTCAAAGTTATGTGTTGTAATCGTTACTACTATCATTTTTTTTTGTAAAAGTCAAGCCAAATAATTACTTTTTCCAATTTTGAGTGTTGTGAAATGGAACTTAGCAATAATGTAGATGTAGATTACTGTTCAAGAGGAACTGGAAGAACTGAGAAATTTTTGTGGTTACTGAAAATGCCTGATCCCAATGCAGATCTTATTGATTTGATTTTGTAGTCAGGAGAATCGCGTTTTACGAGGAGTGGAACCTTTAATTCAGCTGATGAACATATTTGGTCGTTAAAAAATCTCCGTTCTGTAAGATTCCACTTGTTTCAACACAGATTTTCTAGAAATGTCTGGTGCGGCATTTTCAATATCCAACTGTTTATACACGTATTGCCACAACGTTTAAATGCAAACTGATACTTGGCTTTTCTAGAGACTTACATAGCAAATGTATTAGATGATGTCCTGTTAGCAGTGACAGTACGAATGTGGTATCAGCACGACGGTGCCCCACCGCATGTTCGTCGTGACATATCCGCATGGTTAAATAATCATTTTAGACAACGATGGATTTGCAGAAACGGACCCGTACATTGGCCTGCGAGGTTTTCTGATTCGAACCCCCTGGATTTCTTTTTGTGGGGCGCTTTTACCCAACTACCCAACTAGCAAAGTAGTGCTATAAGCTTTTGGTAAAAGAACCGTTCAGCCATAAAAGTTCTCTATTGTTGTTGCCTGAACACCAAAATCCTGGCTTAATGTTGTGTGGAATGCAAATTTGCTTTCTGCAACATATTTGCTCTAAAATGAGGTGTTTAAAATATTCTTTAGCATAGTTATACAACACCTTATAGGACAAATTTTTAACTGTTGCATAAACGTTTATACAACTATTTTATACGGCATATTTGCACGTTAGTCAAAATGGTTGTGTTGTGGCATCCATGGTAACGTTTATAAAACAAACCCGAGCCTTGTTGTTTTGCTGGGCATATTACTACTTTAGCCAACAAGCTGCTCCCAACGGAAGCAACTGTTGTTTAGTAACTGTTAAAGGCTGTACATATGCTGGTATACAACTTCTCCATAACCTAACGTTCTGCTGTCATATTTATGTTAAAATGCCATAACCAATCGTTTAAGACAAACAACGCATGCATATTGATTCAAAAGGTTTTATCAACTGTTCAAACAGAAGATATAGATCTGGTACAAATTCTGGGTAAACCATACGACTCTGTCGGTATTTTATTTCAGACATTTGTCAAATTGTTGTATAACACCTGCAGGCAACACCAAGATATTCTAATAAACTGAAGACAACATGGACGATGCCATGATTGTACACAACCACCAGTCATATTGGGCAAACATTTATTCCTCTATTTAATATTAAATAATTGTGTTTCAGTTCGAAATTACAGATATAAAGTGATAAAAATTAGTGTAATTGTGTCTAAATATAGGATTTGTGGAAGATTTGATGCAGATAAGTTCAGTTATCCATCTTAAAAATCTAGACATACCTTTGATCATTATCAAAATATGCATCAAATAAGAAGCCCGTAGAAATTGCGTAACTACTTTGCTCGATAATTACAATAAAATTTGCTGCGCAAGTAATTCAATAGCCCTATATCACAGTGTAGAAGTTTATCATATACCTGTGTATGAAATTCACAATGGCCGATATGTCAGTAAACAAGATGACTGTAATGTGTTAGTAATATATTCTTCACTTCGTCTATGCAATACATAAGAAATAGTTTGGTTGCAATAAAGTAGAATCACGTAACATAATAGTTGTATAGTTGACAAAAACTGAATCTTGCACTGACGCAAATGTCCTATAGCGGCTGCAAGGGGCTTAAACTTTTGTTGTATAACTGTTACCTGCAGCCCATATACAACCTCTTAAATGACTGAAGTGTCCTATTACGTGTGCCCATTCCGCTTGTATAGCTGTTCTAAGAGGGTTTTGAGAATGTTCTTACAGTATACAATGCTGTGTAAGGAATACTGTATAATCATTCTTGCAACTCTAATAGGAGTGATAATTGTTAGTTGGGTAGTCTATGCTGAACAAATTGCGTTTTGTCAAATTCAAGTCACAACGAATTTTGCGGAAATACGTCAGAATGGTGGTATTTTTGAACATTTATTGAAATAAATGAATAATCTAATTTGTTTTATTTTTATTTTTACGAAAACAGTGCACTCTAGGACAAAACACAAGAGTAACTATTTGTAGGAAATTGAAGGTAAAATTCGAATAATTGGCCTACAATTTTATTTGGAAAAATAATACAACTAATCCCCTGTATTTCCGCCAGTGGTGCATGTTAATTTCAACTAAAGACTTACACATACCAAATTGTAGTTCAATCAAGTCGACGGTTTTGGAATTATTAAGAAAAATTGTTTTTTATCTTTAAACTTCAACACCCCGTATCATGTGTATGCTGTTTCATTTTTGGTCACGACTTGTGAATCACCCTGTGTAAAAAATGCTAAGGCTCATTAGTTACACTGGACAACAAATTTTAGTTTTTTAATTGTATCTTGTGGGAAAAGTGCACTTCTTTGTTAATTTTGGGGCGCTGAATCCAAAAATGACAATGAAATAAAAAAATTAGTTGCGGTTTAGAAAAAAAACTTTTTATTTTTAAGGATATATTAAAAAAGTAACAAGATTCATATACTTATAAGAATCACTATATGCGCTGTCTTTTTGCTGTTCTTTTATGGATCGTTTCTGGAGCATCTCTACCAAGAGTCCAACAGTAGTCTGCACGCATGGAAGGATTCCACTTTTCCTGGTACCTTTTTTCCATTGTTGAAATATCCTGATGAAAACGTTCGCCGTGCTCCGCAATTGTCAGGAAAAAAGTCCAGGTGTGAGTGTAGGAAATGTATCTTAAGAGACATATTACAGCCCATCTTTTGATATGATGACAGCATATCTTTGATAAGGGTTTTATAGTTGTCAGCTTTTCTATTTCCCAAGAAATTAGTGTCCACCAGACGGAAATCATTCCAAGCTGTTTTTTCAATACCTGTTAAAGTGTTTTCAAACTGTGTATCTTTCAAAATATTTCGAATCGGTGGCCCAACAAAAATACCTTCTTTAACCTTTGCCTCACTTAGTTTTGGAAATTTCTGACGCAGGTATTGAAAAGCTGACCCATCTCTATCTAATGCCTTGACAAAGTTTTTCATTAGGCCCAACTTGATATGCAGTGGTGGTAATAAAAATTTTTTCGAATCTACTAGGAATTGACGAACAGGCCAGATTTGTCTGGTGTAATGAAGTGCCTTTGCCCGACTGTCCCATTCACACAAAAAACAGCAAAACTTTGTGTAGCCTAGCTGCAGCCCAAGTAAAAGTGCAACAACTTTCAAATCGCCACAAATATGCCATTGGTGCTCATCGTATTTTACACATGTCAATAGGTACTTCATATTGTCATATGATTCTTTCATGTGAACTCCATACCCTACAGGAAGAGATGGTAAAATATTTCCAATATGCAATAACACTGCCTTTAAACTCAATGTTGAACTGTCTATAAACAATCTCCATTCTTCTGGGTTATAGTTTATATTTAAAGATGCCAGTAAGCCGTTAATGTTACTGCAGAAAACCAAGTTATTCTCCATATTGAAAAATGGTTCTAAGTCTTTGTGGCGTTTACGAAAAACACATACCGAAACATCGTCTTCTAACAAGTTCTACTACTGCAGTCTTGATCCAAGTAACTCTGCCTTACATTTTGGAAGTTCTAAATCTCTTACAAGATCATTTAATTCTGACTGTGTTATTTTGTGCGGTTGGTGGCATGACGTGCTCGGTATAAAATCAGGATCTCTTGACGTTGATGGCATATCTTCTTCCTGACGAATCACTCGATCGCCATGATCTGATTCGTTTTCTGATTCGCAAGTGTAGGATTCTGGGGGTTTAGGGGAATAGGATTTTCGTCACTGTGAGGCACAGGTCTCATCGGAGATGGTATGTTTGGGTAGTTAATAACCGATTTTTTTTCTTGGACATACCTGTGGCTTGTCCAACACAAGGTACCATGCAAAAGTAACAATCATTAATATGATTTGTAGGCTCTCTCCAAACCATTGGGACAGCAAAGCGCATAGACCGTTTTTTGCCATTTAACCAGCTCCTCAGACTTGAAGCACATGTATTACAGCAGATGTGGGGTGCCCACTGTTTGTCTTGATCACCTAGTTTACAACCGAAATAAAGCTGATATGCCTTTGTTATTAGTGGAGTAATAGACCGTCTCTGAGGCGCAAAAGTCACATCACCACACACGTAACAAAACTGATCTGGATTGTTTACACACTTTCGAGACATCTTGCATGAACGCTGTCAGCCAACTGAGGAAAGAATGGCTAATATAAAACAATATAATGTACACGTATGTATAACGTAACACAATCATGCCGATTACATCATCTTTCGTTGCCGAATATAAAAATGTAGCACGTGCATTCTTGTGAATTACAGTATATTAACACTGTCAGAGCAGGAACACATATAATTACCGTATCTCTAAAACTTGAACTAATATTGAAAAAATAAGTTTAATTCCGGTTTTAGCACATTAAAAATAGTAATATTTTGTTGATTTTATTTAGGATATTTTTTGGCTGTTGATCAGTGTTATCTGTCAGTACTTGGTGCTTGCGTATTCGCAGCCAATGTCTTTTTCCAATACATCTTGCCTGATTCGCTGGTATCAGGGTATGTCATCCACAGTACACATTTTTTTTTCATTGCCAATCTGCGAAGTAGCTTTTCTAAGTAGATAATGATAATAAAAGGCACCTAAATAAATAACGGTAAACATCGAAATCTGATATTATCAGTTCGGCAATTGAACATTGTATTTAGGAATATTTGAAAAGCTAAATAATCGGCATAATATTTGAAAACGCCTGTCTATGTTACCAGAATGAAAACAACCTACCAGCATTTACCCCATACCCCTATTTAAAATGGACCAGCCCAACCGGCTGCTAATACATTCATTAACTTCAGTTTAACAACAGCTAACTAGATATTAGATATGATACGGTAGAAAGTAGATGTGTCATAAATATCAGGTAACCAAATAAGTTCGTGAAGTTTTTAGCAGAAAAATATAAATTTTTATTGAGAAACAACAATAAGACCCTATTTATTCGTCGAAGTAATTACCATCACATTCAACGACAGTTTGCCAACCTGGAACCAATTTTTGTATGCCGGTATTGTAGAACTCCCTGCATTTGGCGGACTGCATTTATTACCCCATCTCGAGTTGTGAACTGTCGGTGCCTCATACAGTTGTCAAGAGACAAAAAAAGGTGATAATCACTGGGCGAAATGTCGGGAGAATATGGCGGGTGTGGTAACGTTTCCCAGCCGAGTTCAGAAATTTTTTCTCGGGTCACTTCTGCGGTATGAGGCTAGGCGTTATCCTGCAAGAATACGAGGAATGTCTTTTAAGTATTGCATATGGAAATAAAACAACACGGTAGGTAGTTTTAAATTACTATTGTTTTTCGAAGTATTCTCCACGAAGATTAATACACATCTGCATGCGTTCGAACTAATTTTCGAAACACTTATTCGACTCGTTTGCTGGCAGATCCAAAACGGCATTTTTGAATGCGTAAACTGCTTCTTCTGGTGACTGGAACCTTTGACCACGCAGTCTGTTTTAAATTTTCGGGACTTAGATCGGGAGTATATGGAGGATGGATCAATAATTCCACGTTTTCTTCCGTTAAATACTGCCTTGTTTTTTGGGCTGTGTGCGAGCTAGCATTGTCTTGGTGGAGGATGATTCTTCTATCGGGGTTGATTTTTCGAAGCTCGGTGATGACTTTTGGCAAACAAATGGTGGTATAGGGAATTGTGTTGAATAAGAGGAATTGTTGCAATATGACTCACTTTTGACACAAATGTCTCGACCATCGTTTTCGAAACACTTCGAGAACGGATGACTTATGTTGGCTTTTCTTCACCTTGGAACACCCAAACAGCCGACTGTCGTTTATTGTCTGGTTCATAATAATAAATCCACGACTTATCACCACTAACAATGCTGTACAGCTTTTTTGAGTTTCCGGAATAGAAACGGTCAAGCGTTTTTTGACACCAATTAACCCTGGCTGCTTTCTGCTCTTCAGTCAACAGGTGGGGTATCCAACGAGAAACTAATTTTCTTACTCCTAATTCTTCATGTAAAATTTTTTGAATTGAGGTCTTTGAGATCTTCAAGGACGCCTCTATCTCGCGATATGTCACATGTCTATCTCCAATGATGAGTTTGCGCACAGCATCGACGTTTTCCTGGGTGACTGCCACTTTTGGTGCACCCAACCTGAAATCGTCGCTAAGACTCACCCGTCCACGTTTGAATTCTCCATACCAATGGGAAATTGTCGGCTGATGTGGCGCTTCGTTGCCTAAAACAGACAGTAACTCAGCAAGGCATTCTTGTTGCGATAATTTTCTCTGAATGTTGTAATTCAGTACTGACGTTCGATCCGCGCGGCCTACTATATTTCTATATGCAAAACTTAAAAGACATCCCTCGTATCACTTCCTTCCGATTGATCAAAGAAGGCTGTTTATGGATGAGTGCTGCTTGTACTCGTTGAAGCTGCTCATAATACAAGTTAGCAGTGATAGTTTGACCCCTTTCTAAAAACTCGTACTGTCCACCAAACAGACAACAAAACCTTATTTGGTTACAAGGAAGCCTTGGGCGTGTGTGGTACCGAATCAGTAGGCGACAACCAATGATACGAACGCCTAGAATTCGAGTAAAAGATCCATTTTCCGTCGCAGATTAAGCAATGGTTCATTAGCGTTGCGTGAAATGTTTGCTGAACAAATGCTAAGACGACTTAATTTGCTATCATTTGTCAGTTGTGTGCGATATACAGCAACCGCACGAACCTATTTGGTTACCTGATATACAGTCTTAGCAGTGAAAACATCCTATACATATCTTGTTTGAGAAGGTCATTATTGACGTGTAATGATGATATACTATTTTTTGTGCCTTGAAAATCATGGTTTTCATTTTTCCAAATCTTATTTGACGGTTAATTTTAGAGAAAGCATATTTACTTTATTTGGAGCGTTTGGATTAACAATTGAAAATAATATTTTAGAATGAAATAAGCTCAAGTCATATTTTAGAATCTTGTGAACGAACGTTAGAATGACTAGTTAATTGATGAATTCAAATACAGGGTGTTTCAGAAGTATGGGATCAAACTAAGGGTTATTCAGTGTAACAGTAGAAAACATTTGAGTATAGGGACTCATATCCGGAAAAGTGTGACTTCGGCACTACGGTCCTAAGACGCGTTAAAATTTAGAAAGACGATGAATTACCTAAATATGATTTAATACAATTATTGCCTTTTGTACATGATATCATCACTACAATAATTGTTCAAAAAGTCTTCCTCCAACCTGACACTTCTCCGGATATGGGTCCCTATACTCAAATGTTTTTTCTAGTAATAACACTAAATAACCACTAGAAGTTTGATCCCTTAGTCCTGAAACACCGTGTATAATAATTTCAAGTTAGTGCTCCAATAGGGCTAATTTTCAATGCTTTAATATATCCTTAAATATGATATTTTATGTTTATCAGTGGGAGCCTCGGTGGGAACTATTGAAAACTTTAATGGAAGAAAATTTTTAATATTTGGTGGTACTTTATGTTTTTATATACTGTTCGCGTAGGTGTCATGTCGCTTTCCTATTGTGGCTCGTCTTACAAGAGTGATGTAGAGAAAATTATTAGAGTACCATTTCCAATAGTGCCTTCGTCCTCTAATACAGTACAAAGTGAGATCAGTAATTTATCACTGCCATGGTGTGGTAGTAGGAGACCTACGCAATACAACAAACGCGGTAGATGAGACATTGTTCCCAACAGCGGCATAATTCCCTTTTAATGAGGGCTGAAAATGATACACTGATAACATAAATCCTCTTCAGTCGGCCATCGTACATAACGTAAATACAAAACCGCAAGCGGTATAGCTGCATGTGGGTTTGCCTGGGAGATTTTATCGACACGCCACGTCGGATCTACTCGACCGATCGGAAACTATTGTACTGAAGGAATGGCGTCAAGTAGGTTGACTCTGCACTTCCTACGCGTCGCTGTCATCAGTTCATAATCACCATCGTTCGGCAAAGGAAAAAAGCTTATTACCAGCACGTATAACAAGGAGATAAAATTGATCAAGCGAGCCAAGCAGGCTCATACATTTAATCCATAGTCACCTCTTATTGATTAGCGCTGCGATCTAGAAATTTCTTCCCGCTCTACCGAAATTATCAACCAACTGGCAACGTTATTGAATCAGTTAGTCATGCCATAAGACAGCGGTGAGCGGTAAGCCGGCAGACGCGGACAGGATTTTGTGTTCATAAGTATTATGTTATGTTCGTAACTAACGGCAAGTGCGACTGATACGCGACGTGTCTGTTTTAATTTTAAGAACAAGCGTACGGAGAAATCTATGATGTATAGTATATGTAATAGTTGTTGCGTAAAATTATCGGGATTGAAGCGTACAAATATACTACGGCCAAAAAATTGAGATGTAACAGTGAAACGGATATATCAAATCTTGGTAAAGTGTTCCACACCCGATTATTAACAGTAAATTACGATATCTAAAGCAGTTTAAAATTTTTTCTCAACAGACATAGGTTTCTTAGATTTGTGTTGTAGTTCCGTATTCTTTTTGGCTACATTCATCCAGTAGCGCTACAGGAGGGGGGCACACAGTTAACCTAACCTTTATTAAAGTTGCAGATATTTATTTTCAATATACACATTCATTATATAAAAAAACTGCTGTCTTTTGAGAGCTAGTTACCCCCTTTCCTCTTTGGGAGCACCAATGCGTCTGTTTTGTCACTGTCAGAACGATGTCCTTTGTTGATGTTCGATAGAAATACAGCGAAGTCTGGAAATACAATTGGAGGTAGTGTTTTACAAAAATTGATCTATCGCATTATATTTAAATTACGGTCTAGATCCTCTTGTCGTGAGATATGTGTTAAACACAAAATATCCACAGTAGCATGATATATGCATGTTTATGACTTCCACGACTACAGCACGCGGAATGAAAATAATACAGTTAGGGCCAATTTCACCAACATTAATATTTGACGGTCAGTTGGACCAATAGGGAAAGACCTTATCGAAATGCAATTTGACAGAAGCTGTTAAAGCTCTCCGAATATCAGTATTGAAATGTAAAATAAAGTCGTGAAAAAAACGTATGCCTTATAAATAGATGTAATATTATGTCTTTGTGCTTTAGGATTAGGAAAACTTTCATAGAATTTAAAATTTTTATCATTCAACAAGAGACGGTCAGTTATTTAAATGGACCAATGAAAATGAGAGAAATAACAGGTCGATTTTCTAGCTATTACTTTTTGTAGGATGTTTTCATTGTTTTTGACTGTTCACGCATGGCAATCTAATTTTGTCTGTATATCACGTACATGGTGTTTTACATAATACGTAATTGTAGAAATGTACCGATTTTTGTTATTTTGCAAAAAAAGGGATTTAAAACGTATTCCAACTGGTTCATCATCTATTGTTACATCAACAACAATTTTTGCCAATTTATGATCTAGAAATTCACACCAAATGTAAACAAACAGCACATTCTGCATTTCTGGGTCCTAAAACATCGATATTTGTAAAAGTATGCGCATCCACCTATCATGCATCGTCTAGATATTATAAGTCAGAATCAAAAATACCTATTTATGAAAATATATCTCCAAACAGTTATATTTTCTTTCATGTGGTACTTCCTGATTTTTATTATGATCCCTCTCATATTATTGGAAAAAAATTAAACTCTATATTACTCTAGACGTGGAATCTCGTTTTAATGGGGAAACCTATTACGTCACGCTCAGAAACATGTACCATCTTTGAAGAAGCTTTATCTGTCACGATGAACTTAACGCTTGAGTCGGATAATTTCTAGGCAAAAAATAACTACCAAAAATCACTCATATCCAAAAACATAACCCTCCCTTATATTTGGTATCCCAAAGGATTACAAATCCCATAATTATCAGAATTGTCCTGAAACTGGACCACACCGTTGTATTGAACCTTCGTACATGCCAATCTCAATATTACAGATTACAAAGAAAGGGATTGGTTTGATAGCCAGCAATCCAAATGGATCTATCATATACGCCTTCTAAAGCACTGTATCCAGCCTTGATTCTTTAATCAAACTCCATAGCCTTGACACATGCATGTAGCTTGCCGCTGTTGGATTTGTAGTTCCTACTTTTCTCAAGCCATACTCTTGCCAGGTGTTCACAGTGATCCAGGAGATGCACTGGGTTTTTCTCATGCTCTCTACAGAAACGGCATGTGCCCTCTTCTGCCAGGCCCAAGAGCCTCATATGTCGATTTAGTGTCCCCTTAAGGGATTCATCAACGCCCTTATGACCTTCCCATTAAATAGGAGTGGGTCCTTGTAAATGCAGGTCTTCGTCATCTGATGAACCCTTTTGCATGATTGTGCCCTAATTGGCCATTCCACCATTCTAGTGACTTTTTCTTGGTCTACTTTCTTATGGACTGCTTAGTGCGTGTCGCGCCCCAGAAATGCCGCCCAGAGCAATGTTAAATTGCTTCGGTTTCAAAGCTCTTTGAAAGATGCCAATCCTAAACTAAGACCAGCCTCTTGGCAGCTTTGTACTAGGCAGCTACTGTTAACTGTATTAGAGGTACAGCATACCGCAGCTCCTATTGTATAGTCTAAAAAAAGAAAATAGATAATCATCGATATCGGATATGAAATCCGTAATTTCTCAATAATAGCTTTTTAGCAAGGAAGCAATATTTATATAATGGATTGGAATACTGAGACAGCTTTATCTGAAAGCGACATGTCTAGGTGCAAAAAATGCTGAGTAAAGCGAATGCCTAGTTACTCAACTATACTATGAATTTTATATGGTTGATCGCATTATCCAAATATCGTGTGTTTTTTCGTGAGAAAGCAGTAATTATATAAGCATATCCTCACGTATCAGGATATTAGAAATTATATTCAGCAAACTTACATTCATTATCGACAGAATTTCCTATTTGCATTTAAAGTATAAATAATTCACGCGAGATTATTCATGAAGGTGTGGCCAAAATTGATTGGATATTTAATTTTAATAATGCTATTCGACATAAATTTATCCAAGCCCTGTCGGGCGAGGCTTATGTTACTTTTACAATTTTACATATTAATAACTGTTGATCGCTTCAATCTTATCGGGTTCCAATTTTTGTAAGCTGTACTCATTGGAAAAAGTGTAACTCAATAAATTACACTATCACTGTTAAGGCATCCGTTGACATGTATGATATATAACAAATACTACAGTTTTGGTAATAACCGTTTTAAATAATTGTCGACTGATAAATTGTTCGGGTATATTGCGTCAATAAGGCAAAACATACGCAATTTACTTTTAGCAGTTCCATAATTGAGAAGCTGGGGTGCAAAACTGTGTGTACCCAACTCTTCAGAAGGAAAGAATGCCCTTCCTATTAATTCAGCAGGTATACAGGGTAGCGCATCAAAAACGAAAAAGACGCATTTACTGACAGCTGAGGCTTTTTTGGAAAAACGCTCAGGCCCGTCGATTTTGTTTTCGAGGGGGACACGTGCAGCCCCCTGGGTGGGGGTGACACCAACCCTTAAATATTAAATGGAAAGGGGGGTCGAGTGATACCTTATTTTAAAGGCCTTTCAATTCCCTTTATAATGATGTAAAATACATGAGCTCCAGTTCAGTAGTTTTGAAGGCTTATCGATTTAAAGCTTAAAGTAGGCTCTAATAGGGACATCAGATTAGATTGTACTACTTTCAGAAGAAATTTGACTAAAAGAATTTACTTAATAAGTAAATGCTTTTCTTCACTACGCCATAGATCCTGCATTAACAGCCATAATTGAAAATCAGAATGATCGGCGGTACATTGCGCATGGGTTGATGTTCCAACAGGATGGTACCCCACCACATTACGCATTACGTGTCCGACAATATTTAGATCAGACGTTTCCAGATCGATGGATTGGTAGAAGAGGTGCCATTGAATGGCCCCCAAGTTCGCCAGATTTATCACCTTTGGATTTCTTTATGAGAGGTCATTTAACAAGCAAAATCTATGCTACTCAGCCAACATCATTAGAAGACCTGCGACAAAGAATTGTGAATGAGTACCTTCAAATTACTTCTCAAATATTTCAAAATGTGCGGAAAAGTTTTGAGCAAAATCTTTATTATTGCATGGAGAGTCATGGTGGCCACTTTCAACATTTACTTGCCCAACGGGTCAGTTGATTCTTCATTTTTAAATTACTTTGCTGCCAAATGTATTGATCTCCACTAATTATGATGTATTAGTTTTATTCAAGCTTTAAATTAATAAATCTTAAAAACTACTGAACTGGAGTACATTAATTTTATATCATTATAAAGGGAATTGAAAGGCCTTTAAAATGAGGTATCACTCGACCCTCCTTTCCATTTAAGATTTTGGTGGTGGTGTCACCCCCGCTTAAGGGGGCTGCACGTGCTAACGTGATTTCTTGTGTCCCCCTCGAAAACAAAATCGACGGGTCTGAGCGTTTTTCAGAAAAAAAAACTGAGCTGCCAGTAAATGCGTCTGTTTCGCTTTCGATGCGCCACCCTGTACATAAGAGGCAAGGGGATACAGCTTGGGGCATATTTACATGCCGTTGAGAAATTTGTAAAAATTTCATGGCTTACTAAGATATTTAGGAAAAATTAAAGTTTAGGCAAATAATTTTTATTTTTTCTGACTTTATTTTAAGAAATATCAAAAAACTAACTAACTTTTCCATTGACACTTTTTAGACACCACCATGTAGTGTTCTTAAATTTTGTGCCAGAAACCATCATCAACTTCATTTTTTTATTAGGTTCCAAAAAAAAGTACATACCTAATTACATTTTTATATACCAATTCAACGATGTATCACATTTATTTTCTTGGTTACAAGGGAAAATGCGCTTTCTCTGAACTCACAATAGTGTTACAAGCAGTTGCTGAGAACTCTGACAAGGATTAAGGCGTAGCCAAATCCACAGCCTGATTTACTTTGTGTAAAAATAGATATGACTCATATAAATTCAGGATTTGCCAAGGACTCAGACCAAGGGATAGTGAGCGGCGCCAGCATTTTTGTGATATATCGTTTAATCGGTAAAAAACGGTGCTATCAGATACAGGGGGTACTTTTTTTCGGACCATATAATAAAGTTGATGTTGGTTTCTCAAAAACAAAACATCAGGCACAAAATTTAAAGACACCTTCGTGAAGTGCCTTAAAAATGCCAATGGAAAAGTTCTATTATAGTTTTCTTATGTTCCTTAAAATGAAGTCAACAAAAAACAAAAACTAAAGTTTCTCAACGGCATGTAAATATGCCTCAAAGAACACAGCTTATTCTAACAGCCTAAGCTGTATTTCGCACAGGTATTGCGATCCCCATGCATAGAATCCTGGATAGAATAGAATAGAGAAGTTAGTTAAAGCGAAAAAGATAATATGCTGAGTGTCAAAGAAAATAGCATACCCAGTAAAAATGAGTTTATTGGTGTTGAATTGTGTATACGGTTGAATATCACCAAGGGGAAGTAAGTTATATTTTGAAGTGAAAACAATCATTGCTGTATCGCTGAATTTCACTAAAAATGTGGTGGACCACCCAATGCCGTATATTTTCGCCTAGTCATCGCGATGAGGTGATTCTCATCTGATCTCAAGCTGGTTGCACTTGGCTTTGAAAAGCTATTAGCGTTTGTGGAGGATGAAGTAAAGAGGCCATCATACGCTATACATGTTCCGTTGGCCAAAGGTCTCAAGACTTAGGAGGCCAAGGAAAGAGATGAGTAAATATACTAAGTGACATATAAATCCGAACACCCAGTTTTTTATGGTTTTATTTTAATAAAAGTTGTTGGTGAATGTATTTATCTTACTGTAAATAACAAGTGGAAAAATTTTCAGCCTTATCAGTTGGACATTCCAGTTTTTATACTGCTTTTTTTTAATTCGCTAACGCTCTAAACATGAATATTTCAGCCGCAGTAAAGAATCAACGTTGGCGGATTTTGGTTCTTGACATCCTTTACGATCGGTTACGATGCCTAGAGTACGGAGACCTGTACGATTTCGTCAACTTAGTGAGTTTGATAGGGGCCGTATAGTGGGACTTCGGGAAGCTGGACTTTCTTTTCGGGCAATTGCAGTTAGAGTGCAAAGAAGTGTAGACACTGTGGTTAGATGTTGTCAGGCATGGCTTCGAGAAGGCCGTACGCAAAGAGCAAGGGGCACTGGACGCCGCCGTAGAACAACAGACCGTGAAGATCGCCGCCTAAGATTATTGGGCTTAAGGGACCGTTTCTCCACTACCAGGTCCATTGCAAATGAATGGTTTGCAGAACACGGAAGACCTATTAGCATGCGAAGTGTTTACCGACGAATGAGAAGTTTTGGCTTGTTTTCATACCGGCCACACTGGGTCCTCCCTTTAACTCGAGAACACCGACGTAATCGCCTTGAGTGGTGCAGACAACGGTCACTCTGGGATCAGGAATGGAACAATATTGTCTTTAGTGATGAGTCTCGATTTTGTTTAGGCGTGCACGATGGTCGTGCCAGGGTTAGAAGGCGACGTGGTGAAAGGAGGAATCCATAGTTTTTTGTTGAAAGACATGTTCATCACACTGTTGGAGTTACGGTTTGGGGTGCTATAGCTTATGGTTCCAGGTCACCTTTAATCTTCATCAGAGGTAACATGTATGCGCAGCGTTATATCCACGAAGTTCTAGAACCTCATCTTTTACCCTATCTTGACACCCTGGCAGATCCAACTTTCCAACAAGGTAATGCCCGACCACATGTTACAAGAGTCACAGTAGACTTCTTTCAACATAATGATGTCACATTGTTTCGATGGCCACCAAGATCTCCCGGCTTATCCCCAATTGAGCACGTGTGGGATATGATGGGTAGGAGATTGCTCAATTTGCAACGTCCTCCTCAGACTCTAGAAGCACTTCGAGAGGAGTTGGTGGTTGCCTGGAATGAGATACCACAGGAGGACATTGACCACCTGATCAGAAGCATGCCTAGGCGCGTTGGAGAATGCGTAGCACATCAGGGTGCATCAACACATTATTAAAGGTCAAAGGGCTTTGAAGCAGTGCAATCATTTTGAAATTTTTATCATTTACTTATTATGCTTCATTAAGTACTTATACAAAATTTTATTAAAATAAAACCATTTAAACTGGGTGTTCGGATTTATATGTCACTTAGTATACAATACTATACTGAAAATTTCAAGGGAATACGCATCTTTACTTGCATATATCCACCGTTGCTTGAAAAATTCACATATAACCGCTTTTACTCCAAGTGGAGAAGTTAACGATTTCAAATGGATTTATACTGATTTCGCTGCAAATAAATGTATACAACGCTACAAATGCCATGACCTACATCCAGCAACCGCCAAAATTTAAATTCTTATGAAGTGGATATAACTGATTTTATATTCTAGCTCTTCAATTATGTTTACTTTGATGGTATTGATAATTATAATTACATTATCTATTTTATTCGTATCGCTATGAAATCGTGTCGTATCAAATGTGAAAATTATTCTGAACATCACCAAAATTATTTAGCAGCAACTTTGCTCTTACGCTCATCCCACAAGGTTGAGGCAATCAGGATCTAACTGGGGCATTAATTCTCAATACTACGAAATAATTTGTATTTGACGAGTCAGTCTACCATGCAAAAATGTTTTTAAATTCTGTGAATGTAATTTGAAGGATACCAAGGTTGACGGAGATTGGGTTGGTTACCACAGAGCCTATACCCAGACAAGTATCATCCAGTTGGGAAAACACTCAACGTTACTGATTAAAGAATTACTACCGTGTATCTTTATTTCGCGGCTCTATAGTACCAATCATTGTAGAGTTCCTCAGTGTAAGCTATACAACTGAACCGCTCTCAAATTCAAATCTCAAAGACATTTTCACTCATTTGTGTAATGCAAGTTGTTACTTTACTTTCATTCTAATAACACACTTATATCGCTAGGCCAAAATTTATAATGTATAAGACTTTTTTTTTATATTCGCATAAGACTGGGAACGTCTAATCTTTTTACACACCCGAACGTCTACAGTACTAATGACGTCACCGTACTTGATTATTTTATATACAGGGTGTTCCTTAATGATATGCGAATATTTACACCCGTGAATCTACATGAAAAATTAATGTTAGTTTGCTTTATAAACTATGGTCCAAAAATGTTTCCTTACAAAAACTCGGGGTGTTGAAGTTTTGAAAAATAATTTTTTCAGAACCGCTTCAGATATTTCACTAATATTTAGTACGTAGTGAAAGTTAATAAAGTTGCATATTTTTAAGAAAAAAAAATGGTACGCCAATGGTTTTTTACCAAATAAAAATTATTTTTGAATTTTTCGTTTTTAAAACAAATGATCTCTCCTGAATTGTTTTCCTCCGATGCGCCATTTTGCAGTAAAAAATAAAAACAGTTCTATTGTCTAACAAAATCATTATTACGTATTCTAATTGAAAAAATTAAACACATTAGGGTAATCAACAACAACAACCGAAAACATAAACATACCATTAAAACCAACGAAATGATTACAAAAATTGTTGAAAATGGTCCCCTTCACTTAGTATGCATGCTTCCACCCTCCTGGAATTGCGCACTGGTTGAAATATCCCTGGAGTGTTTTTTATTCTATCACAAGCTACAACTATTCTGTACACTAGTGTCTTAAGATAGCTCCACAAAAAGAAATCTAAACTGTCTGGGGACCTTGATGGCCATTCTTGGAGCCCACACTGAAATGCGCTGGTGCACCATCATGCATATACCACATATTGCTTCTTATTACTAACAGAACATCCTCAAGCAGTAAAGGCAACTGTTGTTGAAGAAAATTGAGGTAAGTCTGTCCGTCAAGTCGTCCCGGCAAGAAGAATGGGCCAATAAAGTGGTTGCTAATAATTCCTGCCCATACGTTAACCGAAAATTGGTGTTGGAAATAGATTTCGGTGACGGCATAGGGATTTTCTTCTGCCCACAAATGATTATTGTGGAAACTCTGAATGGCATTTCTAGAAAAATTAGCTTCGTCCGTAAACATAATCATTGATTCAAATTGGGGATTTTGTGTAATTTTTTGGAGATACCGCTGACAAAAGGTCACACGCCTTGGAAAATCGATGGGAAGTAATACCTGTACTCTTAAAATATGGTAAGGATATCACAAAAAATCCACTAAAATTCTCCAAACAATTTGACGGTAAATATTTAAGTGTCCAGCGATCTTTTCAAGTGTTCTCACACGTAGAGGTCTACCTTCAGATGTTCCTTTTCGGACAGAACCAGTTTCAACAAGACGACGATGGATATTAGAAAAGGTTCGACAATCTAGGAAAGCACGATCGGGATATCTCTGGTAATAAATCCATCTGGCTTGCTCACCATTACCATCGTCAAGGCCGTATACGTATGCATTTCCGCCATTTCTGCATTTGAATAATTCATCATTATTAACAAGATTGTAAAAACTAAATAATGAAAAAGATGTCACAGCGAACAGATTGGAATAACAGAGACTTGTCAGATGTCAAAAGCCAGTGACATATTCCAGAGCAACTAGTTATTTATTGCTAAATTGTATTCCTCAATTATTACATTAATTTTCTCGGACAATAGAACGGTTTTTATTTTTTTACACAAAAATGGTGTATTGAAGGAAAACAATTCAAGAGAGATCATTTGTTTTAAATCGAACGGGGAATTCAAGAATAATTTTAATTCGGCAAAAAAAAATTGGCGTACCATTTTTTTCTTAAAAAAAATTTAAGTCAATGTTTATCAACTTTCACTACGTACTTAATATTAGTGAAATATCTGAAACAGTTCTGGAAATATTAATTAATTTCCATTTTTCTCCTAAAACTTCAACACCCCGAGTTTCTGTAAGGAAACATTTTTGAACCATAGTTTATAAAGCAAACTAACATTAATTTTTCATGTAGATTCACACCCTTAAATATTCGCATATCATCAAGAAATACCCTGTATATTCATCAATGATGTGGCCCCAGTTGCCGCAGTTGTAAATTCGCCCGGATGTCATTGGCGACTTCTTCTCAGCTGTTCCGGTAACAAATTAATCGCTCGGATGTTCGTCGGGCAGCGGCCATCGTACTTTATACGAGCGAAAAGTATTCTATGCTTTGAGGGCAAATACACCGGGAAATATATGTGTGAAATATGCCTAATAGGCGCTTAGAGTTACCGGAGCTTAACGTTTATATGGATAGAAGATTGCGATACACCTTTCTCAAGCCTCACAACCTCCTATCCTCCAATTTTTCATCCCTCAAAAAGTTTTAAAGAATAATGATGAGGCTCAAAGAGCCTCACTAGAGTCAAAAGGTAAAGTTCGGAATAACCAAAAGTAGCAATTCCCTACATTCCAAGATAGCCATAACGTGAGGCGCGAGTCTGTCTTGTTTTATCAATAAATAATCATTATATATACTAAGTGACATATAAATCCGAACACCCAGTTGAAATGGTTTTATTTTAATAAAAGTTGGTGAATGTATTTATCTTACTGTAAATAACAAGTGAAAAAATTTTCAGCCTTATCAGTTGGACATTCCGGTTTTTTAATTCACTAACGCTCTAAAAATGAATATTTCAGCCGCAGTAGAGAATCAACGTTGCCGGATTTTGGTTGTTGACATCCTTTACGATCGGTTACGATGCCTAGAGTACGGAGATCTGTACGATTTCGTCAACTTAGTGAGTTTTATAGGGGCCGTATAGTGGGACTTCAGGAAGCTGGACTTTCTTTTCGGGCAATTGCAGTTAGAGTGCAAAGAAGTGTAGACACTGTGGTTAGGTGTTGTCAGGCATGGCTTCGAGAAGGCCGTACGCAAAGAGCAAGGGGCACTGGACGCCGCCGTAGAACAACATACCGTGAAGATCGCCGCCTAAGATTATTGGCCTTAAGGGACCGTTTCTCCACTACCAGGTCCATTGCAAATGAATGGTTTGCAGAACACGGAAGACCTATTGGCATGCGAAGTGTTTACCGACGAATGAGAAGTTTTGGCTTGTTTTCATACCGGCCACACTGGGTCCTCCCTTTAACTCGAGAACACCGACGTAATCGCCTTGAGTGGTGCAGACAACGGTCACTCTGGGATCAGGAATGGAACAGTATTGTCTTTAGTGACGAGTCTCAATTTTGTTTAGGCATGCACGATGGTCGTGCCAGGGTTAGAAGGCGACGTGGTGAAAGGAGGAATTCACAGTTTTTTGTTGAAAGACATGTTCATCACACTGTTGGAGTTATGGTTTGGGGTGCTATAGCTTATGGTTCCAGGTCACCTTTAATCTTCATCAGAGGTAACATGAACGCGCAGCGTTATATCCACGAAGTTCTAGAACCCCATCTTTTACCCTATCTTGACACCCTGGCAGATCCAACTTTCCAACAAGATAATGCCCGACAACATGCCCGTCATATAATTCGATCAACACGCACAAAGCTACTGAACATTTCATACAAATATTGAACGAAAATATGACTAAATGTAGGTATAAATTAAAACTCAAAAATAATCAAAAAGCCAGGAAAACATGGATAACTAGCGCTTTGGTGAACTCTGTAAATAAGAAAAACAAACTATATCGATAAAAAACCCAACGGAAATAAATATAAAAAGATTTAAGGATTACAGAAACTTATTAAATAACCTATTAAAAATAAGAAAAAAGGAATACTACGACAGCAAAATCAAGAAAACCAATAATAGTAGTAAGATGTTATGGGATTGTGTAAATGAGATTTCCGGTAAAAGGAATAAAAAGGCAGAAATAGATAAGATAAAAATCGAAAGTGGGGAAGAAATATCCAATAAAAATGATATTGCTAAGAAGTTTTTGGAACACCTCACAAGCATTGGTGAAAAACTGGCAGAGAAGATACCACGCACTGCTCCTATCAAACTAGTAAATAAGCTTATCAACTCAATTTATTTAGACGATACGGATGAAAACGAAGTGAGGGAGACTATATTAAGCTTGAAAAATGGCAAGGCTCCTGTAAGCGATAACATAAAAGCTGAAACTCTGAAAAAAATACGATATTATATATGCAAGCCTTTAAAATATATAATAAATGAATGTTTTCGTACAGGAGTATTTCTCGATATTTTAAAGTTAGCCACAATAACACCTATCTACAAAAAAGGTAGCAAACTTGATATAGAAAATTATAGACCAATATCCCTGATTTCGAGTATCGCCAAAGTTGTAGAAAAAATAATCAAGTCAAGGTTACTAAAGTTTTTCAATAGGTATAACGTGTTACATAAAAATCAATTTGGATTTAAAGAAGGCATATCAACGCAAGATGCAATAGCTACACTATCCAAAAAACTGTACAGACTAGTTAACGATAAGATCCCTGCCATTTGCATATTTATAGACTTAACCAAAGCTTTCGACACCATTAGTCATGACAAGCTGTTGAAAATACTCGAGCTTAGCGGTAAAAGGGGAACTACTTTAGACTTAATGTCGAGCTACCTAAATAACAGAAAGCAGTGTGTCAAAATAGATAACGTGACCAGTCATTATAAAGACGTATGCTATGGGATCCCACAAGGAACTGTTCTTGGGCCAATATTATTTAATATATATATTAATGATTTGTTCTCAATGGATTCGGGAGGTACAGTGTTAGGATTCGCGGACGATACTGTCATAATTTATGAAGACTCAAGTTGGCCCGCACTTAAAAATAAAATCGAAAATAATCTCACCAACGTACTAGCATATTTCAACACTAAGCTACTCACAGTTAACTCTAAGAAAACTAGTTTTGTACCTTTCGCATCCTATAGAAACCATATGCCACAATATAACGAAATAAATGTCAGAATAGGAAACTATACGACAACCATTAAACGTCAAAGCAGCACTAAATATCTGGGAATATATATTGATCAAAATCTCAGATGGGATGTTCAAATCGAATATGTGACAAAGAAAATAAGATGCCTCATTCCAAAATTCAAATGTCTTAGAAACATCCTCAATACAGATTGCATGAGAATCTTATACTTCGCACTTGTGCAGTCACATCTTTGCTATGGAATACTTGGCTAGGGAGGAGCTGGCTTCACTTACATAAAGAACTTGGAGATTGCCCAAAAATATTTATTAAAAATTCTTTATAGCAAGAGCAAAACTCATCCATCTGATGAGCTATACCATGAGTCTGGAATTATGGACATTAGGCAAACCTTTATTTATAATTGCATGGTATACTACTTTAAAAATAAATCATTTCATGAGGAAATCGCTCACAAATATGACACTCGCCAGAAAGTTGCTAGGCACATAATGGTACCTAGGCCGGAAAAGTCATTATTGCAACGCTCCTGGATTTATCTCTGCCCCAAATTGTACAACGAAATGCCTGCTGATTATAAGTTAATACGAAACATTGCTTTATTCAAGAAAAAAATCTGTCTGGGTGAAAGGTATATCCAGGAGCATAATACATGATTATATAGAAGGCAAAACACTATATATGTCACTCTCACAACCCAAATGAAGTCGCCGTTTTTAGAATAATTGCTCCATTCTATTAATTTATTATTTTATCATATTTTATTGTACGTTATTATATTTTATTAGATTTTATTATGTTTTATTGTAGTCACTTATATGCTTATACCGTATCTCATGTATGATGGGCATTTAATTTTATTCTATTCTATGCGTGATATATTTATGCTCACAACACAAATGCAACTACCAGTTTTGTAATGTCATTTTAGTTTTTATTGTCCTTTATCTTAGATGTACTCTTTTTTAGTTTATTTATTATTGAATTTAGTTAAAGTGCCACAATGTCAGTTCAAGGTTTTCGCATTTCTAACAGTGATCGTGTAACACCAAATTATGTCAGTGCGTGCGTAAGAAGTGCATAGTGCATTAGCAAGTACTTGATAGACTTTATTTATATCTGCGGATAGACAACTGACAAAAATGGGATGGCCACACACAAGATTTTTCTTTCGTGTCATTACTTTTATTTGTCATTGATACTCCTTTGTAGCAACAGTCTTTGAAAATTTATATTTGCATAATTGAATTTGACAAATAAATTATTATTATTATTATTATTATTATTATGTTGCAAGAGTCACAATAGACTTCTTTCAACATAATGATGTCACATTGTTACCATGGCCACCATGATCTCCCGACTTATCCCCAATTGAGCACGTGTGGGATATGATGGGTAGGAGATTACTCAATTTGCAACGTTCTCCTCAGACTCTAGAAGCACTTCGAGAGGAGTTGGTGGTTGCCTGGAATGAGATACCACAGGAGAACATTGACCACCTGATCAGAAGCATGCCTAGGCGCGTTGGAGAATGCGTAGCACATCAGGGTGCATCCACACATTATTAAAGGTCGAAGGGTTTTAAAGCAGTGCATTTTGAAATTTTTATCATTTACTTATTATGCTTCATTAAGTACTTATACAAAATTTTATTAAAATAAAACCATTTAAACTGGGTGTTCGGATTTATTTAGTATATTTTACGCTGCATGATCTTGCTGGGCTAGATTACTGATCTAGAAAGCACACAAAAGCATGGACAATAAAAAACCAGATAATACAAATTTAAAAAGTTTTTCATCGTCCAGCTCGGCTATTTGTAAATCTCCTTGAACTCTTTCACGCTATCACTCTGGCGTCGCGATAAATAAATCCGACACTCATTTGTTTCATGGTGGTTACGGAATTAATTCACTTTAAAAAAGCGTCCAACTATTTTCGTATCGCGGGCGACTGAAATTTATTATGTTCGTCTTTTTCCGTCACCGGTAGGATTTGGTTGATTTAAAAGTCTGTAACGCTAGGCGGAATAAAAAATGTCGCCAGCGACAACACCTTGACAAGATAAACGCAATGGAAAAGTAGAAACCGCGAACCAGAACAATTCCAATTCCGACTACGTCCAAATAAAAGATTTGTGTGTTGATCAGTGTACCCGGCAAACGAAAAAAGTTTAAATTACCTTTTGGTTGTTTATGACTGACCAAATATTCATTTCAGATAGCTACTCCTTTTTTCCCATTGAAAAAGCAAATACCCTCTTATACCAATTTACGGTTTTTGCAATTTCAGCAGGTTTTGTTTGAATTGCGGACAGAAAATGTCGTCAATGCCTAATGAGATTGGGAAATGACGTTTATATTCTTCTTTCAACGCCTTTTTGCAGTTAATAGTAACAATGATCAAGGAGGGCCTAATGGTGTATGATGGCGGCGTCAAACGCTGAAACCTGTCATGCCCTGAAATGCCTAGCAGTCCCCGTACTTCCCTGAAATGACTGAACAATTTCAGTCAAACACCAAAACAACCACGTCAACTTCGTCAAGCGCTTAGTCAACAGTTGTAATAATCAAACTGTTACGGTGTTTGCCAGCACTACGGGGACTGACTAGGCATTCGAGGAAATGACTGATTTCAGCGCTTGACGCCGAGATAGATATAAGGACAAATGTGTTTAAAATTGCATGATTAACCAAAAAAACTTAGTATTCAAACCTACTATCTGGAGCTGCCTCGATAAATCTCAGCATATGCCATAACATATGTATAAAAATGTAATTATTCTTCAATGTTTAAAAAATGATTTATCATCGCGCTTATTTTATACGATGACAATTTTATCGTAATTTTGTATTATGTTTCTATCAACATTGATCATTGCAATAACAATACTGTTTGGTTTTTTGTCTTGCCTCAAACATTAAAGTACCGCAAACTTTGACAGATAGGAACTGACAAAATTTATTGATGAAATATTTAAATACAGTCACTTTTTTCGGGCGTAAAACCGGACAATCTTCTGAAAAAAAATGGCGTCGAGTAGGATGACTCTATACTTAACACGTACGAGCCCCTTCCCACTTCAGTTGGCCCAAAAGTAATAAAAATGTAGCAGGGTGTTATAGATTTAAAATATTAACAATGAATATTTTGATAATATATAGTAGAAAACACCAACTTTATCACTCCCTAATCAAATTTGCAAGATAAAAATATCACGTGTTGCAATTACAGCATATCCAGCTATTTCCATTTGAATGCAAAATAAGTCTATAACGCATAGGTGGCTGTGAAAAATAAAAGCCATGACAATTCTTTTTATTAATCACAGCTGTCAGACTACGTTTAACATAGTTTTGGGTAGTTAAGGTTTTCAAAATGGATAGAGGAAAGATTATTAGTGAGAAAATTCGGATACTGATGATTAAAATTTTTAATTCTGGGAGATCAAACTCAGAAATTGCAACTTTGTTAGACTTATCGCGGTACAGTCTGAGAACTATTGTTAGAAGATATAACGTTACTGGTTCAGTTAATATTAAGCCACGATATGTGAAAAAAGTAATATCACAAATGCCGACCGAAGAACATTAAAAAGAATAATCGTGAAAAACAGGCGTGCCAATTATTTACAATTAAGTGTTCTGTGGAGTGACGCTGTTGGAAGGAGAATTTCGAGGTACACAACTCATAGAGAGGCCCACACACTGGGATTTAGCACTTGCAAGGTAAGTTTTCTTATAAAAAAAGTGAAGTAAAAATCCTAAAGTTGCACAACTCGTTTATAGGCCAAAGAAAAGCCACTATTAACTCCACTGCAAAAGAAAAATCCGCTTAGATGGGCTAAAGAACATAGACAATGGACACCTCAACAATGGTGTGCAATACAATGGACTGATGAGGCCCGATTCGAAGTTTGTGTTGGTGACACGCAAAAAAATGAAGTACTCCATGTTGACTGTCAGAAGAGAAAAGTGAAATTTAAAGCATCCATTATGGTCTGGGGCAGTATGTCATCAAAAGAAGTAGAAAAACTTCATTTTATTGTAGGAAATGTGAATACAAACAAATATTAGGCAATTTTAGAAGAATCGCTTTTACCAGTCATGGAAGAATGTATAACTGAACGTTCCGAAAAACTTTAGCTTAAAAGAGTATTGGAAAATCCCTCTATGCAAGTTCTTGCTGCAACTAAATATGCGTATCGTCATAAAATACCTTTATATGAATGTGAAACTCTTAAGTGGACTAAGTGGACTTGAGTATGAATGGCTGGAATAAAAATTGCGTGCTTTCAAGTAAGTTGTAGAATTCTATGAGGGTAGTGAGTTTAGTTGCAAGCTATCAGCGTAAATGGCATTAAATAAATCTCAGTTTTCTCTGTCGCCGCCAGATAGTTATAATTCTATGACAGCCTAGTGTTCCGTCAAATAAATGCCGAACTACTGCTACCTACAACTGCGTTAAAACTTTCCACTTTTCTGGTATGATACCAAGAAACATTTTCAGTTATTTTCGTTGGACTGTAATGTTATTTAAATACTGCACAGATATCTAGAACACCCAAAACTCTTGCAAAAGTAAAAAATTAAGTAACGGGAATTGATAAAGTTTAACATGTATTTGAAAGTTGATACTTGCAATAATTAATTGGCCATGACAGATCGTCAAACTTGAAGTTTGCGGTAAGTAATTTCTTATAACTTTTTTGACGTGAAATCCGTGACGTTCTACGTTATCCACCGGGTTGTGTTTTAACAAACTTAATATAGATTCTACTAAAGAAGCTGAGATAGTTCATCTGATATAAAATAAACATGTATCCTGATTGTTGCATTCACGCACACGGTGGGTATCGTTACTTAATCTTTGCATAATTATGATTATTTCTTCAACTTGCTGCATGTTTTTCCATAAAAGCATCTAGCTAAAAAGTTTCACAAACAGCAAGCCGTAATTTTTGAATCAAACAGGTAAAGAAGCTCTATGTGATACCTAAAATCTTGCAAGATTTATATCAAAATTTAAAAATAAGTGGAAGTCAGTCGAAACAGGTCCCTTTTTTAATCAGAGACAAAATTGGCACAATAAATTTTACAAGGAAAATCAGCACAAGAAAATCAACAACTAAAAGCCGACTAAAATCTGCTTCCGTTGGTAGTCCTAAAAGAACTAAAAGATTAAAAGCTTTCGAACAACGAACCAGCACGTATGCAGCACAAATGAAAGTAGGAGCAAAGGGGATCATAAAAGCTGCAAAATTAACCAAAGATCTATTTAACCTCAGATTCGTTTTTTCAGACATCATTTTTATTAAGTTTTTAATATAATATAATATTTCTGTGTTTTTTTAAGAATCCTTTTTATCCTGCTGCATATTGGATACGCCATACTGAATTTCTATTTTATTGGCAGCAGATTTGATATCAGAAACATCAAAAACCTTTCTGTATCATATTTCGTGAGTTTGATGTTAAGCGATTATAAAAGTTATTATTCTTACTTGTCCAGAGTAGCACCATTTTTCGAAATCTTAGAACGTAGAATTTTCAGAAAGCATCAAACTATTTATTTATTTATTTATTTGTTTACTAGTATATTCACTATCCGAATGGTTTATCACACCGTTTAACGGATAGGCACACAGGAATCAATTTTAAGACAAAGTTGTTCTAAAATAACTCCAAATTGCCAACCTACTTTTTGTAAAATCTTCTTAAGCTACGCAAATTACAGAGGAACAAATCTACAGTTCATAGTTGTTACATACTACATATATCGGAGAGGAAAGCAACGCATTGGTTTTAGCTACGTTTAAGTAAAGGTATTTGGAATTGGATTACGTCTTAGCATTAGATACATGGATAACAATCTTACCGAGTAAATATTCACAACCTATATTAAGCATTTTATATAAAAAACACAAGCAGCGTAGTTTCTGTGCTTCTCCAAGTTACATAGGTTATATCTACTTATAAGTAATACATCATGCCTGAAGCCAACTTCTGGATACGTACCATCTTCCTTGTGCCACAGATATTTCACAAACCGCCTCTGAATACGTTCAATTTTATTCGAGTGAACTTTATGAACAGGATACCATATTATAGAGCAGTATTCAATTTTGGATCGAACAAATGAATTATACAACGAGATCATGGTATACACATTGAAATCCCTACAATTCCTGATAATGAAGTCCAAACTTTTATAGGCCTTGCTAACAACAGCATCAATTTGCGAAACAAATGTAAGTTTGGTATCACGGAATATATCAAAGTCATGAAACTCTTCACAAATGTTAAGTTGCGAATTATCAGTGTTATATATGAATCTGATTGGAACAAGTTTGCGCGTAATAGACATAGTGTAGCATTTATCAGCATTAAGGTACTGCTTGTTACGGTGACACCACTTATTTAGGTTACTCAAGTCGTTTTGCAATATATTACAATCGTCCATGGTTTTAATTTTACAAAAAATCTTCAAGTCATCTGCATATACAAGACAGCTACTGTGTAGCTCCCCAACGTCGTCATCAATGAAAATTTGTAAAAGCAAAGGGCCAAGAGCAGACCCTTGAGGTACGCCGGAAGAAGGTATAATCTGAGTGGAGGTGAAGCCCCTGTATTCGACTTTCAAGCATCTGTTTGTAAGATAAGATATGAAAAAATTCAAGAATTGATGGTTCAACCCTCGCGTAGCTAACTTCTTTAACAAAGACCGTGATCTAGCTTATGAAAAGCCTTTGAAAAGTCAACTTAAACAACATCTACTTGCCCCCCCTTCAGAGAAAAACTGTTTAAAACACGCTAGATTAGTTAAAGCAGATCTGCTTTGGAAAAAACCATGTTGATTTGGAGAAATTTCGTGCTTAACATGGGAGAAAATTCTATCATGGAATATACATTCGAAAACCCTACCAACGTTGCTTGTAATCACAACAGCTCTATAATTCTCAATGGCACAACGTTCACCTTTTTTAAATATGGGAGCAATCCTAGATGTTGTCCAAGCCATGTGGAATGTTGTAGTATTAAGATATGTGTTATATACAGATAAGCTAAAGGCTCAGCTAAAACAAAAGCGCAGTCTTTCAGTAAAAATGCAAAAATTAGATCTGGAGTGGAAGAATGACCAGAACAATAAAATTGGTTTATGTGACTAGTTGGACATCTATTTAAATAGATTGACCTGTAGTGCTACCAAAGTTTGCGACAAGTTGGTTAGGCTTCATTCTACTACTCTTCACAAACAAAATTTAAAAAATCTAGTCTACCTTTTTTCTAACGGAAGCATCGCCTTTACCGCGTTTATCGATTTATAGTTGGTGCCCATCACAAAATGTGATTTTAAACCAATCCAGGGGGAACCATTTTTTCTAAATGAATCACTGTTCTTTATTTTGTCTAATAACTAATCTGTGTTCCGAAAAACCTCGCTGTGCTTAAGAAAGACTTGTAAAATCCTTAAAAACTTGGAATTTTTTCTGATGCCCGGTTTTTGCCTTTAGCGCCCCCAAAATACATAAATATGTCACGTGGGAAGTATAAACATATTTAAGGTACATGTCAGTTTCACCTCGATTCATAACACAATGCAGCATTGTCAAGAGACCGTGGATAAACATCGAAATACATGGGAAAGTATTAAAAATTCTACACGTCTATCAATAACTCTCCCGTCTAATAAAAACAAAGCACAAAAGCGTCGTTCCTTTCAACAGCGCGATCTTTCATTCTGTCATTGTGCGAGCAATTCTCTCGTAAGGTCGGAGCTGTTAGGCGAGTCATTTTCGTTCTGGTCGACCACTTATTTCATTTCGAGCCACTTAAATAGAAAAACATTACCGACGCAGTCGGCAGCGTGTACTGAGAGAAAATTACTGCTGCATGGCGCTGGCGAACGGAGAAAATAGGCTTCAACGGCCAGAGACGCACTCCTAACTTTTTTAGGCATGATTTACACCGCGTTACATAAGGATGGCGGATAGAATGATAAAAATCGTGATAGTGACTCGGCTGATGTCAAATGATGGTATGCCGAGAATCCTAGCTGGTGTGGCGACAACTGAAACTAACGCTCGGCGCGAGGCTCACTGCTGACAATTTTACCAAGCATGTAGACGAGGTCAAAAGGGTTGAAATGCAACCACTAGTGATGCTGAGCAGGTTGTATGATGACAAACGCAGACAGAGTAACCAATAATAGGTTCTCCGACTGCTGGGTATGTACATAGAAGCTAACGTATGGACGGGAATAGTGCCAGCGGGAAGCAGTACTACGCGTGATCTGCGCTAATGAGACACCCAACTAGCAAATTAGTGCTATAAGCTTTTGGTAAAAGGACGATTCAGCCATAAAAGCTCTCTATTGTTGTTGCCTAAACACCAAAATGCTGGCTTAATGTTCTGTGGAATGCAAATTTGCTTTCTGCAACATATTTGCTTTGAAATGAGGTGTTTAAAATATTGTTTAGCATAGTTATACAACACCTTATAGGACAAATTTTTAACTGTTGCATAAACGTTTGTACAACTATTTTATACGGCATATTTGCACGTTAGTCAAAGTGGTTGTGTTGTGGCATCCATGGTAACGTTTATAAAACAAACCCGAGCCTTGTTGTTTACATATTACATATTACTACTTTAGCCAACAAGTTGCTCACAACGGAAGCACTTATACAACTGTTGTTTAGTAACTGTTAAAGGCTGTACATATGCTAAATATGTTGGTATACAACTTCACCATAACCTAACTTTCTGCTGTCATATTTTTGTTAAAATGCCATAACCAATGATTTAAGACAAACAACGCATGCATATTGGTTCAAAAGGTTTTATCAACTGTTCAAACAGAAGATATAGATCTGGTACAAATTCTGGGTAAATCATTGGACTCAGTCGGTATTTCGTTTCAGACATTTGTCAAATTGTTGTATAACACCTGCAGGCAACAACAAAATATTCTAATAAACTAGACAACATGGTCGATGCCATGATTATACACAACCACCAGCCATACTGGGCAAACATTTATTCCTCTATTTAATATTAAATAATTATGTTTCAGTTCGAAATTACAGATAAGTGATAAACATTAGTGTAATTGTGTCTAGATATGTGATTTCTTGAAGATTTGACGCAGATAAGTTCTGTTTTCCTTCTTAAAAATCTAGACATACTTTTGATCATTATCAAAATATGAATCAAATATGAAGCCCGTACAAATTGCGTAACTACTTTGCACGATAATCACAATAAAATTTGCTGCGCAAGTAATTCAATAGCCCTATATCACAGTGTAGAAGTTTATCATATACCTGTGTATGAAATTCACAATGGCCGATATGTAAGTAAACAAGATGACTGTAATGTGTTAGTTATATATTCTTCACTTCGTCTATGCAATACATAAGAAATAGTTTGGTTGCAATAAAGTAGAATTACGTAACAGAATAGTTGTATAGTTGACAAAAACGGAATCTTGCACTGACGCAAATGTCCTATAGCGGCTGCAAGGGGCTTACACTTTTGTTGTATAAATGTTACCTGCAGCCCTTATACAACCTCTTAAATGACTGAAGTGTCCTATTAGGTGTACCCATTCCGCTTGTATAGCTGTTCTAAGAGGGTTTTACCAATGTTCTTACAGTATACAATGCTGTGTAAGGAATACTGTATAATCATTTTTGCAACTCTAATAGGAGTGATAATTGTTAGTTGGGCATGCTCTATAAGAATGCTGCAGGAGCTAGAAATGTTGACAGCAAGACGCTATTGGCCATGAAACGTGAACTATGAGACTTATTCCAGACATGACGGTCTTGACAGGGGAGCAGTGCAGGTATACTATACAGTTCCTCACGGGACCTGTGCATGTGCAGGTATACTATACAGTTCCTCATGGGATCTGCCCGCTTTAGTAGCTACTTAATCAGGTAGGAAAGAGATAATACGTGAGCTGCAAGTATCGCTGCATAATAAATAAAATCGACTAATCGATTATTTTTTCCTTATAATTGATTTCCAATAATCAATTTTCTTAATAATAGTAATAGATTTATTGAGAATTGATTATATAAATTGCCCATTTTTATCAATTTTTGTAAACAACGCTATTTTGTCCGACAGATACGATCAAGGAAGCACGAAGCCCTATTTTAGGAAAAAGACCTAGGGCAATACGTCTTTTTCGGTTTTTATGGTTTAAACTAACTTAGTACTTTAGTTTTGGGACCATAAAGCTTATACCATTTCCGCCATATTCAAATGTAAAAGGCATTGAGTCTGAACTGAACATAATTATTACTTTTTTCAAAAAAGTTGTGCTTTGTATTTCAGGTTTTATAACGCTTCATGTTGTGTACTCAACGTTTTTTTATTTTACTTTAATCGTAACAAAATATTTTACTGAAAAATTCGTTCTATGTATTTTAGTTTTGAAACCAAAATATTGTCGTTTTAGTTGTTTTTATACTAATCGTTTGATTTCTATTCTGATAAATTGCTAATGTTGATCTCATAACTTTATTATTTCTATAAAGAAAGACTAATAAAGAGAATTCGATTTTTTACAAGTCGAGTAATGTTAAAAAGGATGAATCTATTTTACGGTAATAATTTTTTACAATAGTTGTCTTAACTGGGCATCTTCGCGCATGCAGTAGGTGGGTTGACTGCCAGACACAACTAGAACTAACGCTCGGTGAGAGGCTCAAATGAATGAATCTTGAATTTTAGAGGCATCCCGGCCACCATAAGGAGCCAGTGCATAGGCCGCTTAAGCGGGCCCTTATGCACCTCTACAATACTTAAATCACAAGCCTCGCCCTTTTAGCGAAGTTGAGAATCGCCTTGAGTCCAAGCTCCTTTACGTCCTGAGGGTCCAAAGTAATGGACCCCAGTATAGTCTACCTATAGTAGCTCAGAGCTTCACAGCGACACAAAACGTGCGCCGAGGTCTCTTCCTCTACTCTGCAGCGTTCGCACAAGGGATCCTCAGCCACCCCCATCATGTGCAGGTGCCGCCTTAACGTGTTATGGCCAGACAACAGTCCCACCAGCAACCTTAGGTTGGCTCTACCCAGAGATAGGCAGAAGCGTCCATCCTTAGCACTGGGCCCTTCAATGGGCTCTCGTGCCTGGCGGAGATGTCTAGAGATACTTCTCCATTTCTGAGAGTGTTGTCTTGCAACCCACGTCTCCATTTTCCTCCTAGCTTTATGCGCGGTTACTCCTAGAGCTGGCTCAGGATAAACGAGCTTGCTGGCTGATCCTGTTTTCGCCAGAGTGTCCGCCGTCTCATTGCCCCTTATCCCAGCGTGCCCCGGTACCCATATTAACGATACCGGATGCCTCGCTGCGAGGCAATCCAGAGCCTCCCTGCATTGCAATACAAGACTCGAAGTAATCTTACATGCACTTAGTGCTTTCATTGCAGCCTGGCTGTCGGATAAGATTGTTATTCTTCTCCTAGGCCCACCCTCCTCCAGAATGTGAGATACACAAGCCAGAATCGCAAAGATTTCCGCCTGGAAAATGGTGGTGTACTCACCGAGAGGCAGAGATAGCCTAGTTCTAGGTCCAGAGACCCCAGCACCTGAGCCCTCTTCGGTGACCGAGCCGTCCGTGTACCAGACCTGCCCGCTCACTTCGGAGAGTCCTCGGCTACCGGCGTCCCACTCCTCCCTCGTTGGGTACTCCACAATAAACTTGCGGTTGAAGCGATATTTAGGGGTAATACGATCACCCCTGCTTAGAAGGACGGGGTCCTCCCTTTCTAATTCGACTAAGATGGCAGTATGCCCCTTGACCGGATTCAAGAAAGCCCAGCTGCCCTGACTCCACAGTCGATGAGCGACTACTCTCGCTTCACCGCGGATCACCAGATCCAACGGTGGGAGATCCAACACAGCTTCCATTGCACTCAATGGCGTTGTTCGCACTGCGCTGGTGAGAGGCTCACTGCTGACTATTTTGTCAAGCACGTAGACGAGGGCAAATGGTGAAGTCAATGATGCTGAGCAAGGTATGTATTTAATTTTCGGGAAAGTAAAGAAATCGTTAGGACTTAGATCGGGACTATATAGAGGATGGTCCAATAATTCCACGTTTTCTTCCGTTAAATACTGCCTTCTTTTTTTGGGATGTGTGCGAGCTTGCATTGCCTTGGTGGAGGATGATTGTTCTTTCGGGGTTGATTTTTCGAAGCTCGGTGATTACTTTTCGCAAACAAATGGTGGTATACCAATCCGCAGTAACAATTCTTTGCTCACTAAGAGGAATTGTTGCAATATGACCCGCTTTTGACACAAATGTCGCGACCATCTTTTTCGAAACACTTCGAGAACGGATGACTTTTGCTGGCTTTTCTTGACCTTGGAACACCCAAACAGCCGACTGTCGTTTATTTTCTGGTTCATAACAGTAAATCCATGATTCATCACCACTAACAATGCAGTTAAAACTGATAGAAAGCCCTTCCTAGTTTTTCTGTCCGATGGTGGCTATAAAAGCTTTCTCATGTCCAAAGCAAACTTGTGCTACGATCACAAAATGCCTCTGGCAGCCCATCAGACGGCCATATTCCTACAATTTGAAAAGGAAAGACTGGATTCGTATTTCACGTTGGTGAGGCTTCCGAAGTCTATTTTCCGTCCACGACGTGTTGCAACCGAGATTAACGTCTATCAAGGGGAGAGTGGCAATGCGTTTTGTTTTTAGTATGCCACAATTATTTTATTTCATCTGCAACAGGGCAGCATCAAGGAAAAATAAAAAGTTGGCATTTTGGATCGTATGGTTCACTG
Source organism: Acanthoscelides obtectus (assembly GCA_963669975.1). Taxonomy (NCBI): domain Eukaryota; kingdom Metazoa; phylum Arthropoda; class Insecta; order Coleoptera; family Chrysomelidae; genus Acanthoscelides; species Acanthoscelides obtectus. The sequence continues at coordinate 28,348,061 of CAVLJG010000010.1, read as the reverse complement.
TCACACAACTGTATAACCTAAATCTCCTTGAAACAAAACGTATATGCAAGTGTTGATTCAAGAGATAAGTTGGATATATTTTTTTTAGGGTGATCTGCAAGGTTATACTGTCACAAGAAATGCCACTCATTTCCACCAATTCTCAACGAATTAGGTTAGAGACAAATGGCAAAAAGAAGCACATTTAACGATTTCTGTTTTTTGTTTCTCAAAATACCAACCAACAGTGAGAGCAATAACATCTTTCCTACAGTGGCGGACACGTTATATTCCAAACCTTGTTTAGCTATGTCTCTCAAACCTCCAACAACTTAGGATTCGATTCTCTTTGTTACGTTATTCATTAGAACTTTCGTCCTGAATTATTCATTAATTATTCTGTATTCACAAGTGTCATTAATAGAGGCGATTTTATAATTACTATTACCGTTATCAATTTTCTAAAACTAACTTATTTGTTGTTTTTAAAAGATTAGCCAGTCTAGGACATGTAAGGATTCAGAATTTTACATGTATATAATTTGACAGCAGAAAATTAATAGATTATTTAATCATTAAGAGGGAGGTATCAAGTAACTCGACCGCATTATCTTGTGACAACATCAAGTCGGCCTAATTGTTTTTCACGTTTTTAATGATCTCAAATTAACACAGCACTTAACGATTCCTATAGCTGTCTAACGGTATAAGAAATAACTTTGGATTCCTATTAACCAAAATATAATATTTAGGAGTTGGATACAATATAGTGATATAAAGTATCTTGAAAGTGCGGAATCTTCCAAAGTGCTTTGCTTATCTTTGAGTATGACTAGAGAAAGCAGAAGTCGTTCATACCTCTATAATGAAAATATAATTAAATCAATGCAGACCCATCTACTTCAAATCTCCAGTAATTTCGCCGTACTTTATTTCAGGTTAATGGAAATTACAGAAGACAAACTGACAAAAAGGACAAGGAGCAGTAACTACTAAATTGCATTTTTAGTCTAGAATTAAAGTAGAATGAGGTTTATTTGATGAACGGACAAAATATTTGTTTTCATCATTTTTGTTAAAATCTCCACTTACATCGTAACATCCTCTAGGGCTTGTATACCATCTGCTAGTACCTGCGACATACCGCGTGTTTCAAATGCATCCCTCACCATTGGGATCTCGGAAACGGCAAGATATACGAAGTCGCTTAAGTGACAAAGTGCCGCTTAGAAAGTTTCAAAGTTCAAGGTACTCGTACTTACGGAGAGAGACAGCAGAAAACGAATTTTTAATCAGTTTAATATTTCCCTGACTACATTGATAGTGGGATGTTAAAATAAACTGCACATACATCTACAAGATGGTACAATTAGAATTTCAATATGACGTTTCGTCTCTTGTCCTCCAGCATCAACTTCGTTTTTTCTTATGGAGGCCATATTGGATTTTTGCATGGACAAAGTCAGTGATTCGGGTGTCAAAAATGTATAATACATCATACATTGACGTTGCTAAACCTCAGTCATTTCAAAAAACAGAATCTCCTAGGTAGTCCTTGAAATTATAACAGTCATTTGTTTCATATACCAGACCAGACCTCAAATTGGCTTGAGTTTGTAAGACTGAGAAGAAGGGAAACAAATTGAAGACTGAATAATGTGCACTAAAGGGTCAGACTGTGCCTACAAAATAACAGAGAACATTTTTACCATCTGCTATGATTTTTCTCTGGTTATTTATGATTATTATTGTTATTACCATCAGTAAAATGTTCATGTTGTGATTAGGTTTCATCATACCTTATTTCCTTATAATTTTCATCCTACAACAAATTCATGGCCAACAAAAGAAATGCATCACTGAATTCAAAACTGAAATGTCCATTTAAATGTACAAAATTCCGATATAATCTCCAAAAAAGCAAAGTTGTAGATGGAAATCGAAAGAGGAAACCTCGAGTGGCAATGACAACATGCCAGTTCTTTATAAATTCCTATCTCACAAGTCAGGAAAAATAATTTTGTGATAAATCTGGTATATGAAATACAGACATGCTCAAAATCTAAGGATATAATAAGTATTGCTATATATTATTTATTATTTTTATTTTAAATTTCATTATAACAGTGGAATACGTTTATTAAGATAAGTAATAACTAAAATAACCTAATACACCGGCAACTTAAGTGATTTCAATGAAAGAAATTCTAATTATTCAAAATGTATGAAAATTTTCAAAGTATATTGAATTAGAAAAAAAAACAAAGAAGAGTTTAATATAGAATGTAGCCTCCTCGTGTATTTATTGTCGCTCTACAACGCCTTTCCATATTCATTATCATGTCGCCCAAATTTTCTTGTGGAATTGCACCACTGTGTGTGGAGTAGCATTATCATGCATCAATATAAAATCTGGACCGACGGTATCACTGTATGGAATAACAACAGGTTCTGGAACATTCCTAACATAATCGTTGGCCGATAAAAAACGGACCAGCAAAACGAGCTCCGTTCTACCATGAAGACAAATTCCTACCTACACCGTTATTGTGCATCTTCTGTTACTGTGAACCTCCTAGGTATGTTGGATTCAAGATCTTGTGCCAGGTGCTCTCCAAACACGTACCCCTCGAGAATCTGGATACTAACGAAACCGCGATTCATCGGAAAATAAGTCATTACCCCATTGATTTTGGTCCCAAATGACGTCTTCTTGAGCTCACGCTAGCCGGGTAGCGCGATTCCCCCGGGTTAGAGGTTGGCATCTACAAGGCCTTCTGCTGACTAGATTACCTCCTCTCAACCTTTTATAGGTGGTATGTCTTGAAACACTCACATGCTGAGCATTGCGCAGATGGTGAATTCATTGGAGAGCAGTTATAGTCTAAATAAGTAACCCTACAGATATTTCACATCTGAGGCCGATAAATATACTACCAGCATTTTCCAAGTTATTAGAACTAGCCATGAAACATCGGGTATTTGACTACATCTTCTCTGATGATATCATTCCTCCAATCGGGTTTCAGATGTGTAGATCAAGGAAATTTAGCATGCTTAGTGTGACTTGATTAGGCAAATGCTTTTGATACTCTGAAACCATCTATTATCGTGAAACAGCTTATATACTTTGGTTTTTCGGAATCTGCAATTAATTTTGTATTAAGTTATTTCACTGACAGGAGTCAGATGGTTGTGATTGGGTCAAGTATCTCGGAGGAGATACCAGTAAAACTAGGGGTACCACAGGGTTCCATTCTGGGACCATTATTGTTCTCAATATACATTTCTGACTTCCACGAGTACGCTGAACACTGCAGTATTCATCACTATGCTGACGACACTCAATTGTACTTTGGCTTTGATATTAAAGATTTAAAAAATGCCGAACATTTGATTAATAATGATTTGATAAATTTATCTGACGTATCTTGTGCCAATAATCTCAAAATTAACCCATTAAAATCATCAGCAGTTATATTTGGACCAAAAATAAAAAAAAGTCAGGCAAAACCATTACTATCATTGAGCATTTTAGATAAACAACGAGTGCAAGAACTTAGGACTCTGGATTGATTCTGATTTGAGGTTTGACAAACACGTTAGTCAACTGTGCCGAACATCATTCGGTGTGTTGAAGCAATTATTTCCTCATAGGAAAAGTATGAATACTGGTCTCAAGCTGAAGTTGTGCGAAACCTTAATATGGTCTAGAATTCACTACTGTGACTGTATTTATCGGCCTGCACTAAGATCGATTGAGATAAGGAGACTTCAGACTATTCAAAATGCGTGTTTCAGATTTGCTTGTGGAGTAAGAAAATTTGATACAGTGTCACATAAATATCGTGGGCTGGGTGTTCAACAAATAGAAGAGCTACAAAAAATGCACGTATTGACCATGACCCATAAGGTAATCACAACACAAGCCCCTCCATATCTATCAGCCTAATTTATCAGATACTCACATGTTAATCAACTGAGCACAAAGAATAAGCATATCTTGGTTATCCCGAGACATTCAACATCTCGATTTAAAAGGTCGTACCTATATACTGCTATCAAGCTATACATCGCGTTGCCTACCGAGTTCACTCACTACTCAATAAAGAATTTCAAAAAAAGGTTGAAGCATTTTATCTCTGATTTAATTGCCCAGTTAGTAGACCATGGCCTTGAATAGGGACTCGTTACAGGTTTTTTTAACGTTTTTTTTTTCATTGAGATTAGAAAATTTACATAAATATTTGTTGGGCTAAGTTGGAAAACGCTTTTTAGCGACACTTCGCCTTTTTATACTTTGTATAAACAAAGTCGGATTATTATTATTATTATTATTATTATTATTATTATTATTATTATTATTATTATTATTATTATTATTTTTATTATTATCATTATTATTCGCGAGTAGCTCCCATAGCATTTGCGACATCAACTTGAAGCATGCCAGCTTCAAGCATTCCCACAGCTCTCAACATCTCATTTTCACTTAAATGGCATATTTAAAAGATCACTAAAAGCAAGTGTGCAGAACAACAATCGATCAAATACTGTACATACTCGGTATCGCTTCTTATTGTATATTCTGATAATTTTGATTACCTTTAACTAGACTATTTTATTATCTTTTTTTAATAGTGAAACTACGCGAAACGATGTGTCCTCTTCTGTTTACATTAATAATATGGTGTTACACAGCCCAATGTAGTTTAAACTACATAATAAATTATTGAGTATGGGAAATCTCTAATATCCCTAGATTTTGAGCATGCGTGTAAATAACTATCTGATAATTTCAAGGCCTAAATAGGAAATTATGTTTTTTTTTAAATAACTAAGATATGGCAACGTCAATGTATGATTGGAATCTGAATTAAAGACTTTTTTCATCTGTGCAAAAATAAAATATGGCGTCCTGAAGAAAAAATAAAGTTGATGCCGGAGGACATCATATTAAAATTCAAATAGTGCCATCTTGTAAAGGAGAAAGGGTGGCATAGCAAATAAAGTCAGGAAAAAATCTATTTTAGAAGTACTTTGATCTTTCGAGTTTTCTAATCTGCATTTTGCCTGAATACACATCTTAACCCATTTAAGCGACCTCGTATTACTCGCCGTTTCCGAGATTCCAATAGTCAGGGTCAAATTTGAAACAATCGAAGTAACTCGCTTAAAATGATAATATGAACACCTGACATAGGTTGGAAGTATCGCAGACTTGTCCAGAACAACCAGTAGCCAATCGCAATGAGGCTGAAATCACGAGAACCAATTGCGCACTGATCTCTCATAGTTTCTAAAAAACAGAGTGCTACTCTTCGTCTGTTTATGATACGATGCTGAAATACAATTCAAACTGCATTACTAAAATATTCCTTTAGTGGTGCGGACGTGCTGTAAAACACATAACGCTAGCCCACTGAATGCCATAACTTACACGCCTAGCCTCTATGTATATGCACTTAAAGTTTAAAAACTCCGAACGAAACACACACAAACAGCGATAAAGTAGGATTTCAGCCAAGAGTAAGCTTGGCCGCTTGCTGCGCCTTGAAACTCGGCCCGAATTGTGCCTCCGCAAAAGGGATTTACTGTTATTAGCCCCAACTAATGGTCGTAAAGACGCATTATCAGGCGGCGGATTTACTGCTTCTTAAACTTGGACAATGCTCATGGACAGTGTATGACGGTCAAAGTTGGAATTGCCGACAAAATAGGCCAATCGACCGACGGAAATTGCGACCTCGCAATAGAAATATTTTATTTGTTTGGTAGCGAAAGAGTTGGGGTTCGATACCCAATAACCGGCTTTCTGCCGTTATCTCAGTGTACACCTATAATAATAATAATTTACTTGCTAAAATACAATGTCTAGTAACATGATGATCTCAATCGATAAGGTTGGGAAATCTCGGAACTGGAGATACTACTGACCAAAATATGTGAATTGACCTAAACATACCTCAGTCCAAAAGTTGATATGTAGTTTGCGAGATACAGGGTGTCAAAGTTACAAGTTTATTTTCTATTTTTCTTTATTGCTTGAGGAGTATTTCAGATTTTGGCATAAAGCTCGGTATAGGTAGGTTTTGCTAGTATGAGAAACAAGAGTCTGTTATTTTTTATGGCCAAACTGCTAGAGGGCGCCACTTACAGCACTATTTCGGTAAATAACTTATCATAACTGCTACCCTGTATATAAGAACTAATCAAAAAATCTTACCTACACTTACTTATTAGAAGTATTTAAAGCTAATAGTTTTCGAGATATTTGTTTTTTAAAAGTTCCAATGCATTATTTGTACCATGATATGAGTAAACATATTAATCAAGTTGATTTGGATAATATCTGAGTAGCATTTCTATGGTTTCTAATGTTCGTCATAAAATTGCCTTGAACTTCATGAATAATTTTAAGTTGACAATAAGTTGTTAAACATCATGGAGTATACGTTTGATGAATATTCTGATATGCATTTATGGTAATGTACAGATTGGCAAGATGTAATGCCTTAAAAACAAATATCTCGAAAACTAATGTCACGTTATGTTTCATACCATTTGTGGTTAAGCGTTACTCACAGAGTAACTGGTAGTTGAGTCTTTAAGTCAATTTCACTATTCAAATTCTGATCAAATGTGCCGTGAATCGAAGAAAAACAGAAATGCAAATTTAGGAATTAAACGCGATGACAACGAATCATTTCCACAGTACGGCTCTTCAGAGCCGGCGTCCCTCAGGGTTCCGTTCTAGGGCCAATCCTTTACTCACTTTTCACGCATCATGTCCCTTGACCTAGCGACAGTGAAGACTATCTATATGCTGATGACACTGCACTGATGGCCCAGTCGCATACCGGGAATCTGGTTCACGACAGGTTACAAAGGGCGGTGGATGAGGTATTGGAATGGGCAGATCGCATACCATGGGGAAATTCTGCTAAGTATCTCGGTGTCACTCTTGACAGGGGATGAGCTGGCAGAATCACACTGAAGCGTTAAAAACTAAATTCCAAATTACGTTTCGGCAACTCTACCCTTTACTATGTAGAACCTCAAAATTAAGTTTGGTTAACAAAGTTTGGCTATACAACATGGTTATCAGACCCGCAATCACTTGCGCATATGCAGCATGGTGTTTACTTGCCAAATCGCATATGCGTAATCTGCAGGTTTTGCAGAACAGAACCTTGCGAACCATCACTAACGCACAATGGTATGTCTCCAACGAGACCCTTCACAGAGACCTCGACATCCCTTACCTAAGGGACTACATCAAACATCAGGCGCAGTTACGTTATAGTCAAGCGGAATCGCGTAGCAACCCTCTGTTGCGTGAGTCAGTAGACTACACAGTCCAGCAAGTTCGCAAGCATCAAGACCGCGGCTCGATCAAAATCAAAATCGTGCAATTCTATATCCAACCAAAATTACGATTTTTGCCACGCACAAATTCCTGAATTAATTTAAATTAACCGATTACCAGTTAACAACAGCAAGGCATCCCTTTAACCGGCGCAGTTCACCCTCTTTGCTCTTCCCCCTTTCTTTCTCCCTGACTTCGTCTGGTATCTGGGCAACCATACCTGACAGACCTACTGACCTACGATACTTTTAACAAAGAGCGAAGTTCTCACGGACCGCTCTCATGGACAATGACGAGTAGAGAGAACGAATCATTTCTGTACGAATTAATCAACCGTATTGCTGAGATTAAGGATGGCCTTAACGTCAACTTCAGGTTCCAGGTTTTAATCACATTTATTTCTCTTATGTCTCTTTCGTTACTAAGAATTTCGTTAATATTTTCCATCCTTTCATCCTCATATCAACATTGCCCGGGCCTTATCACCCATTAACCTAAATGGCCAGGCAAAGACGTTAAAAAGAGAATATTAACAACATTGCCCATACATTAAAGACAATATCCAATTATCCTTATTGCTCGTACCAGAGCTTAGATACCTTTGAAGTTGCAAATAAAATATAATAAAAGGTTACTTCCTATTCTCAGCAAAATTTATGAAAAAAGCTTGGTGAGACAAATGTTCTTACATTTTGAAACTATTAATATCTTCTATTTGAACCAGTTTGGATTTCGATCTAAAAAAAACACGACCTACGTAGTTTCGGAGTTGGTCGACGACATAATTGACGCTTTTGAAGAAAAAGAATTCTTGCAGACCATATTCTGTGATTTGAGCAAGGCATTTGACTGTGTATCACGTACCACCTTAATCAGAAAGCTCAGTATGTATAACTTCGGAACAGCTTCTTGCAGCCTAATCCATTCGTATTTAACAAATAGAAAACAGCTAGTAAAAATCGGAATCAAAACGTCAGATGAAAAGCATATTGAACACGGTGTACTCCAGGGCTCAGTTTTTGGGCCGATTTTATTTCTAATATATATCAATGATCTGCCGAGCCACAAAGATGGAAATTATATACTATTTGCTGATGATACTGCCATCTCTGTTAGATCAAAAAACATTTCGGAGCTTCTTGAGAAAGGTGTGATCGCACAGTCGACTGCCAAAAAGTGGTTTGATGCAAATAAGCTGACCCTGAATGAAAACAAGACAGTTAATATGATATTTTCATTGAAAGATCTAGAAACACAACATACAGAACATACAAAATTTCTAGGTATACACGTAGATAAGAAATTGAAATGGGACATACACAGTAATGAAACAGCAAAAAAGCTAAGAAAAAACATTTATCTACTTAGAAGCTTATCGTATGAGTTGAATAGTGATACGTTGAAATCAGTTTACCTTACTCTATGCCACTCTTTGATATCATATGGTATCTTAGTTTTGGGGTCAGGGTGCGGACTGGCATCGAATATTCTCTTTAAAGAGGCGGGCAATTAGGATATTGTATTCACTGAATTATACTGAGGATTGCAAACAAGCATTCAAAGAATTGAGGATACTCACATTCGATATATGTTTATGAGGCACTGATGTATGTTAAACAGTATTTAAACTGCTGTTCGCATACCTCACATACTGAATATGATACAAGATGTGCGGGGAACTTGAATATTCCTTTTGTAAGATTAACGAAAAGTCAGAAAGGTTTAAAAATTACTGCACCCAAATACTACAATAAATTACCACTGCAAATCAGATCCTTTTTATATATTATTATATATACACATTTGTCATCTGCAAGGTGGATAAAAGATCTATGTATACTATAAACATTTTGTTACGAACTGACATGTGTAAGTACAGTATATACACTAACACCAATAAAGTATTGTATTGTTGCTGTGGTTGTAGAAAGTGGCCGCAAAAGACTATTTTGTACGGTGCCTCTGGTTCTCTGCGGCCTGTTTCTTGTAATGAGTTCCAGATGCCGACTGTTGCAACGTAAACAGGAAAAGTAGGAATCTGTGACAAACGTATTAAAATGTATGCGAACATCTACAGGCGACTGAAGGTTGTCGGTGCCTTTCCGTTTCCATGGCACTCTAAAGACTAATAGCGCACATCCTGTCCATATACAGTCGGCATTAAAACTATCAGAAAAGCAAACAAGACTGTTTAAACTTTAATCTTTACACAAGTCGTCGTTTTTGGTATACACAGCTATGTTTGATCATGCCGACATAGGACTTTTCGAATGTTTTTATACCCTTTATGATGGCTTTGTGCACATTTCCACTTGTCAATTGCTCATTTACATTAAGTCATAAAAAGAACGTTTGTAGAATTAAGCCCGCGTCATGAACGGCTATTAAACTCTGACCACATGTTGCTTCTTAACTGATTCTTTCCTGTTTCAGAATGCCAGAAGTAGCCCAAGTGGACTAAGGAAGATCTCGCAGACACGAAATTCTAGCAAAATTTAGTTCGATTCTACACGCTTCGCTTCCATTGCATTTAAGCGTATCCCTAAAAGTTTCTTTTAAGTTCGGATTGTAGGAACATGGAATGTATTTAAGTGAGCCTTGCGATTTCTCCTGCGGTTTAGGCAGCCTATATTATATATGATTCTTATTTCAGCACATTAATATTTTTGTGGTGTTTACTTATTAAGCTTAAGTGAAATATGCCTCATTGTTGGATGTTACAATTTGTTATGTAGCGAACAAAATAAACAACTCATATATTCATGTGATTTATTTTTTATATTACTCAATAAATTAGAAGTATACAGCTTCTGCACAAACAGCATCAAGCTGATGAAATCATATTTTACAGATAGACAACAGTATGTGTTTTTGAATGAAGATACGTGTGCACTAGATGGATACGTTATGATGTTCCTCAGGGCTCTGTAGCAGATCCCTCATTATTCTTAATTTACATAAATGACGTTGCGAACTGTGATCCCCATTCAAAATTCATTCTGTATGTAGATGATGCGAGTAGAACGACCCAAATAGCATCGCTATACCCTATAACAGCGAGTCGAAAGTTGAATTATGGTGTTTAACAAATTTTCTAGATTTAAATGGTGATGAAACAAAAGACCTAAACTTACAAATTACATTGGAACATGACACATCAAGAATATTTTTTCTAGCAATTATAGCTTTCTTCATAGCAAGATGTGCTCCTGTAATGATATGCGACGATCTGTATGGCTTGGTCAAACAATCGGGCGCATCTTGAAATATGCTTGTATGATAGACTCTGTTTAGGATAATCCTGTTATACCAGTCAGTGTATCTCGCAATACGCCTTTATGTTAAATAAAATGAGATAGGTTTTCATGGTATAGCGACTTGTAGTGGATCAGAGGTATGTCCCTTTATAGGATGATTAGACGGGCTTGTGTTGCCAAATCTATCAATACCTCATGCAACAGGAGCAACCATCTGATACATTTTTATAAATATCTTTTTGGCTACTTTTAGATTCTTAACAAAATTTAACAAGAATGCTGCGAAATTAACATGTGTTTTCGCTTTTAAGCTCTGAATGTATGTTGTTTTTTGACTAATTACTCATTATTCAGAATGCAAGAACTAGTAGAACTTGTCGACGAGGCATTTTTTGCATGCAATCCGATGCCGTAGGTATGTGGCACTATGCCGAGTCGCTCTTACATCCTTCATACATTTTTTTCGTTTAATTCTGGCATACTAACTGAATTAAGCAAGAGTTGCTGCGAGAATTACGTGTGTTTTGGCTCTTAGGCCTTCTGGATAGTTAACAATGATGACGCATCAGACAATCAGACAATAGAATGGAATTTTTGGGGTGCATGTCTGATACTATCTCCAGGGGAGCCATAACTTTTCGACGCTATCTCTGCGTTGCAGTCACAGGCGACTGTGAATGTTAAATCTTTACTGGTTACGGCATAGCCTCGCATACTGAATGTTGCTATTTTTTGCGGTGGTAATGGATTGGGTACGTTTATTTGTGATGTGGGACATGTACAACGAAAGGCTATACGGACTGGCATTCACCTAACATGACTAACACGCTTCTATATAAGTTCATATCGCCTGAAGCACTGGCCTGCAACAGTGTACTTGGTAGTTCACTTAACTTACTGAACCGAATTCCAACTATTTTCTGTGGGTTATGAGGAACGTAAATAACGTACAAAATAAGCCGAACTTAATCACTGATCACATACCCCAGCAGTGCGCATAAAATGCCCTATAATGTAGTTCAAAATAATCAGGGATGCTTAATGTTAGCTCAGCCGTTCTTTCTGAACTCTGGAGTCAGCCAGACATTCACTGATTTGACAGCCTCACCTCTGCTTGGACTAACTCACTACACTTGCAAAACGCACGCAACTTGATGATCTATTATTCGCCTTTGAGAGCGTGTGACATGGAACACAAATCAAATATGCAACTAGTAACTTATACGTTTCACTGTCTATACCTGTACAACTATATTGCATATATTCTCCTTTCGCACTGTCTTATTTCGGTGGAACCCGCATAGTTATTAAGAAAAAAGTCCTTCTAATGTCAAAAAAACTAACAAAATGTCAACTTGCTGACTAGATAGCTCCTAGCGTGCGAATGGTTCATTCATTGCTTCCTGAGAGCTCTGTGAGCATCACTCTTAGCGTCACCTATGGAGGAATGATCCAAAGACATGCTTAACATGCTTTGTTGGTTGCAGAATGCCGACCTAGTCTGTAGAGTATATCTCGATGATTGTGTTTATTTGCCTTCGTGAATACATCAGCGGTGCGAGAAAATTGTTATCGAATATGCTGCCCATGAAATATATCTATTGGCTGTATCAGGCGGGTTATTTATCTGTTGTCCTTGCTGAAGAGACGTTATGCTCAATGTTATAACCTGCCACGTGCCCAAATCACGTAACCTTTTTTTACTATTTTGATCACTTACTTGTAATTTGAATTTCTCTTTATTAATGGTAGAGTGCCCATCCCTAGGCCAAACCCTTTTCAATGATCTTCTTTTGGTAAATTTCATAGTTTACTGATTGTATAATTTCACACGGATTATACCTGTATCTTTTTTTCTCAGTGATTCAGTATTGTGTTGGAAACAAAATTTTGTGGTTTTTCTCCGTTACTTGGACGTAGCTTCTTCAAGCCCACACATTGAACCTTCATTTATAAGTTTAGGTGTATCATGTCAGTCGCTTTCCTCCTGAGATTGTGGTGTCAGCGCCATTTGCTTGATCTCCAGATTCTGTGATATAAGGTGCCGAACACCAGTTAGTGGAGTGGTATCCCTTCATTAAGTACCTTTCGCTTAGTTGTTTTGGTTTGGGTGCTACCGCTTCCATTTTATTATGGGATCTTAATTTCCAGCGTGGGAAACATTACGGAGAACCAACATACACTCCCCCAGCTTTGCTTGTAGCTGTTTTGCAGCCGGTATGGCCGGAAGCCACCCCTTCCCCTTAGCAACAAAATGTCTCCCACTAAAAGGAAGCAGATATTGAACAAACTTCTTCGGGACATGCATTAATGCACGTGGTCCGATGGTATATGAAAAAGAAGACTCACCGCTGAAGATTAGAATCCCATAAGAAAATGGACGGGGTAGCACCCAAACTAAAACAACTAAAGTAAGGTACTATAGGGGTACTATTCAACTAACTGGTGTTCGGCACCTTATACCCCACAATCTGGAGATTCAGCAAATGGCGCTGATACCACAATCTCAGGAGGAAAGTGACTGATACGAAACACCTAACTTTATAGAGGAGTGGCCTTGAAGAAGATCCGTTCAACAAGAAACTAGATAACAGAGAAAAACCACAGGTTTTTTTTTCAACACAATACTGAAATACTGATATTGAAAGATATAATACGTGTGAAATTATACAATCAATAAACTATGAAATTTACCAAAAGAAAATCATTGAAAAGGGTTTGGCCTAGAAATGGGCACTGTACCATTAATAAAGAGAAATTCAAATTACTAGTAAGTGATCAAAATAGTAAGAAAAAAGGTTACGTGATTTTGGCACGTGACAATCTAAGGCATTATTCCAGAAAATTAAATTTATTCACTTATTTTCAAAGTCACGTCATAGAAAAAAATATGAATGACGCATCACAATCAAAAGATTTTCGCAGTGCCTCAAATCTAGGCGATGATTTGTACTTTCTTCTTGACATCGCAAAATAAATTTCTATAGAATTTAAATCACCGAAAATAAAACATAATGTAAAATGTTTCATAAATAATCCTGTCTGTAGTCTATTTTCTGAACTGTTAGCTGTAATATACTTCACCAACCAGAGATTTTCTTTTTTATCTCTTTCCTTTTTGCATATACAGGGTTTGTCCGGAAAGTAATAGGACTCATTTTCTTCCGCCATGACTGTACTTCGGAGCGTACGCGCACCGACTGGATTCGGTAGAGGGCGTTCCTAGCTAACGAATGAGCGGCTGGTCAGTTGTCTCCGAGCACTTGGAGAGTCAGGACAGGCATTTTTGCACGTACGTGTTTCTGTGAGTGGTGCAAGTCGAAAATGCAGCGTTCGTTAGAGCTGAGGTACGCGATTAAATTCTGTGTGAAATCAACGACAGATACGTTTGATATGATCAAGCAGGCTTACCCAGGTGTTGCTTTAGAAAGAAGTGGTGTGTTTCGGTGGCACCAGGCCTTTTTTGAGTGCCGGGAAGAGGTCGCTGATGAAGACCGTGTCGGAAGACATTCGACTTCGACAAACACCGACTAAGAATTCGTTTAATTGCCCAGATGTTAAATTTACCAACATATGTGGTTCATGACATTGTGACACCGCATTTGAACATGCGCAAGGTGTGCGCGAAGATGGTCCCAAAAGTGCTCACTGACGACCAGAAATTGCGGCGAGTGGAAGTGTGCCAAGAAAATTTGAACATGTGTGAAAGTGACCCCCTATTTTTGAATAACGTAATCACAGGTGACGAATCGTGGATGTTTCAGTATGATCCCGAGACAAAGAGGCAATCTTCCGAGTGGCACACGACGGCGCCTCCTCGCCCAAAAAAGTGAAGAATGAGCAAATCCAAAGTGAAAACGATGCTCATTGTCTTTTTTGACATCAAAGGCATCGTCCACCATGAATTTGTTCCTCCTGGACAAACCGTCAACGCCAAGTTTTACGTGGAAGTGCTCAGGAGACTCACACGAAGTGTCAGTCAGGTCCGACAAGACATCGCAGCCGACTGGAAGTTGCATCACGACAACGCCCCGACTCACACCGTCTTTCATGTTAACAGCTGCTTGACCAAGGCCGGCATCCCAACGCTTCCGCAGCCGCCCTACAGCCCAGACGTGGGCCCCCCGGACTTATTTTGTTTCCTCGCCTGAAAAGGCCGATGAAAGGGAAGCATTTTGAGACGACAGAGGGGATCCAAGCAGCATGCACCGCGGCTCTCAAGGCTATTCCAGAGAATGCCTTCCGTGACGCCTTCAATGCTTGTAAATCGCGCTGGCAGCGCTGCATCGACGCAGAAGGAGCCTGTTTTGATAGTTTTTAAAGAATTGTAACGATTGGCTCAATAATTTTTTTTAAATCGACTCAGTCCTATTACTTTCCGGACAAACCCTGTATAATTTTCAGGATGAATAAGAAAGGTGAATGCGCAATTAATTCCTAGCTTTGAATACATCTCAGGTAAATATATTTCAGACAAGAAACTAATGGAATCATCATCCACACAAATTATTAGCTTAAAAATCCTCACTATGCACCTATGCACCGCCGTTTCCTTCCAGTTATCGCACAAAACTTACAAGCTGGACCACCAGTAATATCATCTCTGTACACATCAAGTACGCAACAGCTAGTTCCAAGTTCACATCTTATAGGAAAGCATACAAGTCACAAAGGGCCTACATAATGCCAAAAAAACGACAATGTCACTTTCCGAGATACGTAATACCCCTGCCGGTCTGCACTATCATTAAAAAGGGTCCCTGTTTCGTAGAATGGAAGTAACAAGTATTATAATTACCTTTCACACAATGAAATACCATTACCGCTCATCCGTTGCACAGCCCGGCAAGTCCAATTTACGGCGCTGAATACAACAAAATTTGTATTCTAATTTTTTAAGGAAATCTCAACGATCCGAAACGGTCAGAATAGTAATAATTCAGCCAGGACCCAACCTTTCGGTACAATAAATCTCTTCTAATCCTGACCTGAATAGGGACCCCATAGAACCGCAGGGGTCTAATCACTACACGCCACTTTACTCTTTACAATATTCCACTGAGGAATAGAAGAGGGTAGGGTGCCTTAGCATGCAGGGGTCGGTCTAGTAATACTTTGTTTATGGAATTGCGATATTTGATCCCGGGATCAGCGAGAGCCGTGACCGAGGGCTTTCAAATGTTTATCGAAAGGATAAATCAGACGACAGGGCTTTATGTCGACTATTTTTTTTCTGGAATCAGCATTGTGGAGATAACGGGCTTGTGACGAAAAAAGTTGCTGTAGGGTGGGAATAAATGTAGCGGCTTTGATACGGTGATTTATCCCAAAGAATATTATGGGACTAGTACCGTACTGGAACGTGCATAGTTGGTATAACCGTTAGGCGATGGTTACTGGACGTTTAGAAAAAATAAAACTACTACAAAAGCATGGAGATAGAATATTTATGTACTCAAATGATGCTGTATAGGCTGTTGCTCCATCTGTGATATTATGTAACCCAGCAATGACTCTGCACATTATACCCCGATTGGAAATTACACTGTGCACAAGACCAGAAGTGGACTTGAGAACAGGGAATTTTTCAGAAATTATAAAAGAATAAAGTAGTGCTGAACTATGAAATAAGTTTGAGCTTATAAATTGTAATGACTCATTCAACCAGTAAAACGTTATGTGATAATGAATGAAGATCAGAGTGGACCTCTTAAGATCCGTTTAAGTTCGATCTTAGACAAAGACATGTTCGTTTTTTTCTTGCCAAATTCCCGCAATGCAGTTTCACATATCATCAATCACAATAGTTACTTTGTGATGACTATGACATAAAACTTTATATTTCACTAACACTGATTGTATTTTAATTTCGTTGTCTGTTCCTGTGTAACTTTGCTAGGTTATGAAATACATTTCGTGACTTTGTATCCATTTGCCCAGCTGTTGTTGCTGGCATTGAATCAAACATTACGAGGGTGGTCCCAGAAGTACCCGACCCAACGAAGAAAACACAAAATTTTTGTAAAAATTGTATTCATTTTTCAACATAATCTCCTTTGAGCTCTATACACTTCTCCCAGCGATGCTCAATAAGTTCGATACCCTTTTTATAACAAGAACTGTCTTGCTCCTCGAAATAGCCATTAACTGCCGACATCACTTCTTCATCGTTGGAAAATCTTTGACCACTGAGCCATTGTTTCAAGTTTAGAAACAGAAAATAATCCGAGGGGGCTAAATCTGGTGAATATGGTGCATGTGGTAGCAATTCAAACTTTAATTCGTTAATTTTGGCCATTACAATAACGGATTTGTGAGCTGGTGAATTGTCTTGATGAAACAACACTTTCTTCTTAATAAAATGCGGCGGTTTTTGCTTGATTTCATCGCTCAAACGTTGCAATAAGTTCGCATAATACTCGCCGTTGATAGTTTTACCTTTTTCAAGATAGTCAATGAAAAAAACGACGCCATAACCTTGCCGGCAGATGAAACGGTCTTCGTCTTCTTTGGAGCCGGTTGTCCCTTTTGACTCCATTGTTTTGATTGTTCAATTGTCTCAGGTGTGAAGTGATGGACCCATGTTTCATCCATAGTTATGAAACGATGCAAAAATTCTGCTTTGTTGCTGTGAAACTTCGCTAAACACTCAATTGCATCATCTTCACGATACTGTTTTTGCTCGATTGTGAGCAATCGCGGCACTCATCTTGCACACAGCTTTCTCATGTCCAGATAATATGCGATGAACCGCATTTTTTGAAATGCCTGTTATATCTGCTAGCTCGCGCACTTTCAGTCGACGATAATTCAGTACCGCTTTGTGAATTTTCTTCACCATTTCTGGAGTCGTCACCCCATTTGGTCGACCACTGCGATGCTCGCCTTGGCAGCTCATAATTCCTCGTTTAAACTCTGCTTCCCAATATTTTACTGTTGTAAGCGAAGGACCAGACTCACCCAGAGTAGAATCCAGTTCAGATTTTATGTTGGTTGGGCTGAGGCCTTTGAAATAAAACTATTGTACCACATAACGATGACCAATTTTATCCATTTTCACAAATTGACTGAAAACGTTCAGTACTGATGGCTGCCAAACAAATACTAAACAACGTGGCGTCTTCAAACTTGACACATATGCTTTATAGGTTGCATACTTTCTAATATATGTACAATGGTATTTTTCAAACAACTATCGCCATCTCTAGGTCAGGCCGGTTACTTCTGCGACCACCCTCGTATACTGTGCATACAGCTAACTCATTAAAGGTCAACATTTCTTTAGTTTGCTGCAGCTGTTGGTTCATCTTAGTGAAAATTCTGCAATTAATACAAGCTGCATTAGTTAACTACTGAAAGTGGTGAATCGCAGTCATGGCAGCCAAAGGCTAGTTAAACTGACCTTGTTATCTCCGCTGATAAGGTTAAGGTCATTTAACATAGGTTAAACGTCTACATTGATGTTGAGAATTTTATTAACCAAGCTGCATATCAAAATTGCCCCCAAAGTTATAAAAACCTGGATGGATCCATATTAAGGGTTTTATGTCAAATCACCAAAAAGGATTTTTTTCGAAAATAATTTTTCACGGACGCAATTTTGCATAAAAAAATTTTAAAAAATGCCTATACTACATATGTTCAAGAAAACATGGTTAGGTAATGACAATTACGCAAAACTATGAGAGTCTTGGTTAAGATAATTTGACCCATTATACCTTAGTTTGGATTTATCCACATTTGGATGCCTTTGGGGGTAACCTTCATATGTAGTCTAGCCCTTAGGGGGAAGGGCAATTCAAGTATCTTAAAATGAAAGCTCATATAGGAGTACGACAGCCACAATCATTGTGTTTCATCATCACCACCTATCATTATTTCAGCTCTGCTACTCAACTCGCATTGACGCAGTAACAATAACCCAGCGTGCACCGCTTGCATTTCCGAGAACAAAAAAATAACGATAAGCTTTCTAGGGAAGCAGCGGATCATTGTTTGGCCGTCTCGTCTCGCTCCATCCGTTGCCCAATTAATTCCGAAGTGCTGAATTCATTGAAAATTCATGTAATAAGTTTCTTAGAAAAACTTTTCGTTGTTTTACATCTTTATCTATTCTACCCTACGAGGAAATACACGTCGAGAAAAGACTTGTTAGAAGGAAGTTCACCATAACCGACAAGGTTTACGGTCCTTCCTGGTTAAAACTTTTGGTTGTCAAAAAATCTAGTACAATGAGTAATGTAAAGCCGTGTGCAAAATGAAGGTATGCCTGGTAGGCCAAAAGGCTTGTTTGGAGACTCAATTAAGGTAATACCAGAAAAAAGTTTTATACTAAAAGTTTGCTGTTGCTGTTGCTATAATTAGTTTAGTAAATATTGTCAGCATGGTAGATGTTTGTATATAGGGCGTCCGCAAAATAGCGTGAACTTGTTTTAGTAAGACTGTCATAGTCTTAGAGATTTTCCGGATTTAACTTTTTCGGTAAAAAATGATCTGCACTTAGTCTCATGCCATTGCTGCAAATGATAACCTTTTTAGACACATTTGTTTTAGAATAAGCAATGTTGATCCCAGAGAGGGTCACTGATTGCTTACATGAAACCTATTCTAAATTATTTTAATTAAGAACAATCCTTATGTTTGACTTTGATATAATGTAGTATGAAAAAATTAGAAAGTACAGACTGCAATAATTTTTGTGGGTTTCTCGAAAATTGAAAAAATGATCGTGAGTAAATATTTGATTGTAGGTGTTTTAAGCCAAACCCAGTCCAAAAATGACACGATATTATCTGAACGAGGCCTTTCAGTAAAAAAAAATAAATGCTGTAAATCTCGAGACTTCTAAACAAAAATTTTCCATGTAATAATAGGTCATGGCGTGACATATTTTCCATTGCAAGCTTAAAAAGCTAGTCCCTTGCCTATGATCTGATTGCCAGTTGCTACTAAATTCATTCAGATCCTTAGGAAGTGAGTAAAGGTATAAAATTTCTAATTATACAGGATACATGTGACATTTAGGTTTGGTAACATGATCAACTGGAGTGAAGGCACATACGAGTACAAATACAAATATTTTTTTGCTTCCATTACACATCGATACTACTTACAGAAGTCATATAGTTAAACAGTCAAATGCCTTTCTAATTAAAAAATCATTGATTATTTGTTTGTAAGCATTCAAATTTAAAGATCCGATACTTAGTGGAAGTTTCTTAAAATAGCTTGGTGCTATATACGAGGGATGCCTTTTAAGTTTTGCATATGGAAATAAAACAACTCAGTAGGTACTTTTAAATGGCTTTATTGTTTTTCAAAGTATTCTCCACGAGGATTAATACACATCCGCATGCGCTCGAACCAATTTTCAAAGAACTTATTCCACTCGTTTGCTGGCAGATCCAAAACGGCATTTTTGAATGCGTCAACTGCTTCTTCTGGTGACTGGAACCTTTGACCACGCTGTCTGTTTTTAATTTTCGGGAAAGTAAAGAAATCGCTAGGACTTAGATCGGGACTATATGGAGGATGGTCCAATAGCTCCACATTTTCTTCCGTTAAATACTGCCTTGTTTTTGTTTTTGTTGCAATATGGCCCGCTTTTGACACAAATGTCGCGACCATCTTTTTCGAAACACTTCGGGAACGGATGACTTTTGTTGACTTTTCTTCACCTTGGAACTCCCAGCAGCCGACTGTCGTTTATTTTCTGGTTCATAACAGTAAATCCACGATTCGTCACCACTAAGAATGCTGTACACATTCTTTGAGTTTCCAGAATTTAAATGGTCAAGCGCTTTTTGACACCAATTAACCCTGGCTGCTTTCAGCTTTTCAGTCAACAGGTGGGGTATCCAACGAGAAACTAATTTTCTTACTTCTAATTCTTCATACAACATTTTTTGAATTGAGGTCTTTGAGATCTTCGAGGATGCCTCAATCTCGCGATATGTCACATGTCTATCTTCAATGATGAGTTTGCGCACAGCATCGACGTTTTCCTGGGTACCAACGGGAAAATGTCGACTGATGTGGCGCTTCGTTGCCGAAAACAGACAGTAACTCAGCAAGGCATTCTTGTTACGATAATTGTCTCTGAAAGTTGTAATAAATTATGACGCAAAAATGTTCTCGGTTGAGTTCCATTTTTCCAATGACCTGGTGACACTTAAAAATTCACTGTAGTGAGAACACTGTACGTATTGTTGTGAAACTTTGAATTTAAGTTTACTAAAGAGTGAGGTTAAGATTCAGTACTGACGTTCGATCCGCGCGGCCTACTATGTTTCTATATGCAAAACTTAAAAGACATCCCTCGTATCTTACACTTTCTTGGCTTTTAGACAGCCTAAGAAGTGGAATATTCAAGGCGCCGTACTTCTAATGTTGTAGTCGCTGTACTCAGTGTTTTCATCGGTGTTCAGATACTGTTTAGCATACATTAATACATCGTATACGTGTTTTGAAGGCAATGTGGGTATCCACTAATACTCATTCTGCTTTACCATTTCATGTCAAGAAACAAGTGCAAATATTTCCTCAGCTGTCGAATAATCAAGATACCAGAGTGTACAATAGAAGGCTTGAATACTAACATGCTGCATATTCAATGTCCCAGTGTTGCACAAAGTACAAAGTCAATCTACGTGACGTCATTTTTAATCTTTAGCCACCCAAGGCCTTAGGGGGCCTTCTAGGGTGTATGTGCCCCTCCTGTCTACAGTCAACTCTATATTTTAAAGAACATGCTGCACGAAGCGCACGTTTGTATAGGTATAACAGACGCTGCCAATTTGAGCCTTGTTCGTAAGCCAAAATGACATATGAGAGAATGACAAATCGTGGAATATAGCTTTAGTTCATTGCGGTTTCACTCCAAGGATAAGCTTAGGGTTGAAAAACGTTAGTCGCTTAGATATGAATCAATATGTCTGTCGTATGTTCATCGATATGTACCCCTGAAAATGTTGTACATAGGGTGCGTCATCTATTACTTTTTTTTCTATTTGTAAAATCAACACGCTTTTTACGAGGTAAAATCGAATTTTTCTATCGACAAATGAAGGTTGATTTATGCCATTCATGTTTGAAAAATAACATCAGTCATGTGACCATCGCGGCTTCGTTCACAGGCCAACATCCGAACATCAAAATTTTCAATGACTTTTCCCAGAATAATCGGGTCTATGGCCGCAATTTCAGTCCGAATATTGCGATTTAGGTCTTGAATTGTCCGGGAACCATTCGCATACACTCTTCCTTTCAAAGATCCCCAAAGAAAATAGTCAAGAGGTGTTAAATCGCCAACTGACATCTGAATTTCGTGAAATTATGCGGTCTTAAAATTTCGTGTGCAATAAGGCGATTGTTTGGCGAGATGTGTGAGCCGTTGCTCCGTCTTGATGAAACCAAAGATCGTCGGCACCAATAGGATCCAATTGTGGCCACAAAAAGTCTATTAAAATGCCGCGATAACATTCCCCGTTGACGGTAATGGCCTTTTCTTCGGCATCTTCAAAGAAGGGTGGTCCAACGATGCCACCAGCCCATAATCCGCAACAAACAGACACTTTTTCAGGATGGAGAGGTTGTTCATGATATTGGTGTGGATTTTCAGCCCCCCAGAATAGGCAATTTTGCTTATTTACGTACCTATTGAGGTGAAAATGAGCCTCATCAGAAAAGGGCACTTTAGCCGAAAATCCGTCTTCTCTTTCCAGCATGCAATTAACAAAAACACGCCGCTGTTGCTGGTCTGCCGGCTTCAATTCTTGTGTCAGTTGGATTTTGTATGGATCGAGGTGTAAATTAATGTGTAGAATCCGACGTAAAGTGGTCTCACTTCCCAATTGTTACGAGCGGTGCCTAGTCGAGGTGGTTGGATCTCGCACACTTTCACTCACTGCGGCTATGTTTTCACGAGTACGAGCTGAACGAGCATGTGGTATAGTCTATGACCTTCAGCTGAATCAGTTTCCTCAAAACGATTAACAATCCAACGAATTCCAGGCTATGTGGGGCGTCCATCTCGGCCAAAACTAGTGCGAAGTTTGCGAAAAGTATTTTTTATATTTCGACCGTTTTCGTAATAAGTTTGGATAACCAAAATGCGTTGTTGTGTTGTAAACGAATCCATGACTATAAATGGCGTACCTTTGACAGTTCATTTATGCATACCACATGACTTTTGACTCACATGGTAACACATAAACTTATAGATAACAAAAAGGAAAAGATAGATAGATTACTTTATACTGATGTGCATGCTCCCCTATTGTTTCAAAGTGAAAATCATGTGCATTGTTTTGGATTGATTTGCCTATTCTCATCAATGATATCCAAGACAACTTTCCAAATGAAGAACTTGCATTGCTGAATTCGCATTCAGGCAGTAACAATAACACAATGTACGTCGCCTGCATTTCAGCCAACAAAACAAATTCAGCTTTCTAGGGAAGCAGCGGAGCATTGTTGGCCCGTCTCGTTTGGTTCCATCCATCGCCGAATTTATTCCGAAAAGCTGAATTTATTGAAATCTCCCCTGAAACAGCAGATAAGTCCCGCAGCGTGAGGGAACTTGTCTGCTCTGTAATAAGGTTCTTAGAAGAACTTTTCATTGCTGGTATACATTTCTACCTATTTTTAGCTTTGAACGGCATGGGGTATTGTTGGAGTCCAGGGGACCGTAAATTTTGCCGTGTGATAATATATCTTTACGACTTTTGGGTTGAGAATAATAATAGTAAATCTCTGCAGCAAGAGGCATGTGCTGTGAAATGGGCTTGGATGAAAGCTCTGTTGTAATACAAATACGAAGTTGTGCAAACGGAGCTTGCAATGTGCATACTGAAATTGTTATGACTGCGGCGAAGTTTCTGTATATTCCTGGGTTTGTAGGTCAGTTTCACTCTAGTAGGCAGACAAGTATTGTTACTTCGAAAAATATCTAGTGGCGGTGATCCATGACGAAAAAATGTGCTAGTTATTTCCGTCGATCTGTCTTTCGGTATGGTAGCCTTGGAGATCCCCCCAAAAATAAAATATTATTATGATTCGATTATATCATTTTTCTATTAATAGAAAAAAAACTTTGTAGTTAATGGAAATCGGTCTAGCGACCGAAGGAAATCAGTTTAGTGGATTTTTGTGATAATCGTGTCCTAGCTACTGTAGGGTTTGGAATCGATTGCTGAATTTGATTCAGTATACGCAAACATCTAACTAATTGTCTTAGGGCCAATTTCACCAAAATTAATATTTGATGGTCAGTTGGACTAATAGGAAAATACCTTATCGACATGTAATTTGACTGAAGCTGTCAAAGCTCGCTGAATATAAGTGATTTCTATTGAAATGTTGAATAAAATAAGGGTACACTATAGATGTAATATTATGTCTTTGTGCTTTATAATTAGGATAACTTTCATAGAATTTCTAAATTTTATCATTTTAGAAAAGACGGTCAGTTATTTAAGTGAACCAACGAAAAAGAGAGAAATAATAGGTCCATTTTCTAGTTTTATATTTGATAGGATGTCTTCACTGTTTTTGACGACTGATCATGCATGGCAATCTAGTTTTGTCTGTATATCACGTACAAGGTGTTGTACATAATACATACCTATAGAAATGTACCGATTTTTGTTATTTTGCAAAAAAAGGATAGAAAATTTATTCCAACTGGTTCATCATCTTTTGTTACATCAAAATCAATGTTTGCCAATTTATGATCTAGAAATCCACACCAAATGTAAACAAACAGCACATTCCGCATTTCTGGGTCCTAAAACATCGATATTTGTAAAAGTATCCGTATCCACCTATTTATTATTCATCGTCTAGATCTTGTAAATCAGAATCTAAAATACCTATTTATGAAAATATATACTAAGTGACATATAAATCCGAACACCCAGTTTAAATGGTTTTATTTTAATAAAAATTGGTGAATGTATTTATCTTACTGCAAATAACAAGTGAAAAAATTTCCAGTCTTATCAGTTGGACATTCCGGTTTTTATACTGCTTTTTTTTAATTCACTAACGCTCTAAAAATGAATATTTCAGCCGCAGTAAAGAATCAACGTTGGCGGATTTTGGTTCTTGACATCCTTTACGATCGGTTACGATGCCTAGAGTACGGAGACCTGTACGATTTCGTCAACTTAGTGAGTCTGATAGGGGCCGTATAGTGGGACTTCGGGAAGCTGGACTTTCTTTTCGGGCAATTGCAGTTAGAGTGCAAAGAAGTGTAGACACTGTGGTTAGGTGTTGTCAGGCATGACTTCGAGAAGGCCGTACGCAAAGAGCAAGGGGCACTGGACGCCGCCGTAGAACAACAGACCGTGAAAATCGCCGCCTAAGATTATTGGCCTTAAGGGACCGTTTCTCCACTATCAGGTCCATTGCAAATGAATGGTTTGCAGAACACGGAACACCTATTGGCATGCGAAGTGTTTACCGACGAACGAGAAGTTTTGGCTTGTTTTCATACCGGCCACACTGGGTCCTCCCTTTAACTCGAGAACACCGACGTAATCGCCTTGAGTGGTGCAGACAACGGTCACTCTGGGATCAGGAATGGAATAGTATTGTCTTTACTGTCTCAGTTTTTTGTTGAAAGACATGTTCATCACACTGTTGGCGTTATGGTTTGGGGTGCTATAGCTTATGGTTCCAGGTCACCTTTAATCTTCATCAGAGGTAACATGAACGCGCAGCGTTATATCCACGAAGTTCTAGAACCCCATCTTTTACCCTCTCGACACCCTGGCAGATCCAACTTTCCAACAAGATAATGCCCGACCACATGTTGCAAGAGTCACAATAGACTTCTTTCAACATAATGATGTCACATTGTTACCATGGCCACCAAGATCTCCCGACTTATCCCCAATTGAGCACGTGTGGGATATGATGGGTAGGAGATTGCTCAATTTGCAACGTCCTCCTCAGACTCTAGAAGCACTTCGAGAGGAGTTGGTGGTTGCCTGGAATGAGATACCACAGGAGGACATTGACCACCTGATCAGAAGCATGCCTAGGCGCGTTGGAGAATGCGTAGCACATCAGGGTGCATCCACACATAATTAAAGGTCGAAGGGCTTTAAAGCAGTGCAGTCATTTTAAAATTTTTATCATTTACTTATTATGCTTCATTAAGTACTTATACAAAATTTTATTAAAATAAAACCATTTAAACTGGGTGTTCAGATTTATATGTCACTTAGTATATCTCCAAACATTGTTATATTTTTATTATTTCTATTATTATAAGATGTCTCGGATATCAATTGCTTTTAAAGTGATCTGCACATCTGCAGTGTTGCCGTACCGGCAAAAAAAAGGAATCGGAAAATAGTGTCGTTGAATTCGGTATATGGTAAATGCCGTCCCAAGATCAGTGGTTGATCAAGGACCTTTGAGTCATGGAAAACGTCTGTTTTTGTATTGGGCGCGCACACATGTTTTTTGAGGGCATAGTTCTATATTACAACTTCTACAATGTGCATACTGGTCGCTCTATCAAAGTACTTTGCAACCATACTGGAAACACCTTTTTCGATTCTTGCTTATAGGATTGTGAATATTTTTCTGTTTTACCCCTGAACTCATGAACTCACCTCTCATTGTAATTAAATATTTATTTTGAAAACAGGCAGGTTTCGGTTTCCTTATTGCTTGTCCGGTGATGAGGTAAGGACGGTAATCTATATACCAGTCTGACGATTTCAAAGAAAATTTATAGATGACTCGGTTTATTCTTCAGTAAAGCACTGAATGGTGCGCGTACTTTGCAAGTAATTTTTTCTCACTCAAGCATGATTCCTTCCCAGTATGTCGGTATTACATTTCAAATTCTGGAGATGTTGAGGTTGCCGAATTTTCTTCTCACACAAAGAAAGTAAAACAATGTACGACTCCTTGTTGTCAGCATGATACTGAAACTTTACAACTATGATACTGTAATAGAATATTAACCGTTACGAAATCCGTTCGTGAACATTAATTAGCGTTTGCACACACGTGGAAAGTGAAATGCAACAATTAAAAGGCAACACTTAATCGCCTTGCGTCTCGATATGCTATGGTAAATGATACCCGTAGATCCTGCGTGTTATGAAAAAATGACCTGCTTTCTGGAAATAATAGCAATTATACTTCAGGTGCAATCCTCTAATGGTTAGATAACATGGGTAAATATCATAATAAAGTAACACAACCTGTTAATCATTAAAATGTATGAATGCTACTTATCTACTTAACCTCTTACAAAGTGCATTGTGATGCTCAATAGCGTCAGTGGTGTACACTCAGGCAGAGGTTAGTTTCCGCAGAAGGTACGTTTTAAAGTTTACCAGAAGCTGTAATGGCCTAGATTGATATTTGTTTACCTCGTTAGCTAAGATAGACCCTTCTGTCGACAGACACAATCTTAAAGGACTCTCTGTCCCCATGTTGTTTTCGTTGTATTTGCGGAACACGAGATAGATTGTCGTCATCTAGAATGATTATTTATTTCTTCTGGTGGTTATCAGTAACCTGACTCCTCAATTTTTTGTGGAAGTTCAGTTTATCTATGGGTAAGCACCGTCAGGCAAATACTATTATGTCCAATGACTATTTTAGACAAAATCGTATTCAACGCGGAGGCCGTATTTCACAGAAATTACATAGAAGGCTACAAAAACTAATTGACTAGATAACATCTCGGAATGCCTCATTCTTCTCATCATTGTGAGCGCCTTTTATAGATTAACAAGGTTTACATGAGATTTTTCTTAAAAAAATTTGCTTATCTTGTAAATTTGAAACAAAGTGGAATCTAAAAAATCATCAAAACACAAAATACCTGGTTTTATTGTCAGAATAGATTTTTGAATTGTTGCTTTCTGTTCAAAGTTTGTGCTCGTTTACATAAGATTATGTCAACAAAATACTAATAAAACTAAATCAAGAATCGAGCCATATAAAGTATGTCGATCTTTTTTACACATGAACCCCTCACAAAACAAAAAGAGGGTTCGAACGCTCTTAGAATATGACCGCTACGTCATCGTGGGCGGGTCCGCTCATCACGCGGTCGTCGACAGAGCGCAGTGGCGTTCTATTTTATTTGAAGTATAAAATAAAGTGAATAGGTTGTGTAGACATTCATCATTAATTGATTTTTGTATTATTATATTCATTTAGTATGCGCATTAAGTTGTTCGGAAGCAAATTTGAATTAGAAGAGGGAGCAAACTAAAGACGGTTATAATTCAAATTATATATTATCATTAAAAAATCTAATCGCTATCAGATGATAGTGTGTTTAGCTTCAAATCTTCATCTGAGTCGCTTTCGTCACTATCTTCTGATGATGACCCTGTGTTCACATTGAATTGATACGTATCCATTTGATCGTCGAGAAGATGTTCTTTTTCCATTTGTGCTTGCTCATATTTTTTCACGTGGTTACAAATTTTCTTCCACTCATCTGCTCCAATTTCTTCAAACCTGCTATGGGTCAGATGCTCCACATCAGACAACCTAAATGTCACATTTCGTGGAGCAACCCAGTTTTTTACGAGAGCCCAAATCTCCTCGATTGGGTTTAGCTCCGGATGATATGGAGGCTGTCATAAAACTTTATGCCCGTGCTGTTCCATTAAGGCATCTAACTTGTATTTGACTGGAAATCTTTTATTTTCCTGTATTTTTTTATATAGTTCGGCCTTAGTCAATGAGTTTTCACTATGACTTTGATGTTTTTCTAGCCAGTCAATCATCTCTGATTTCAGGCTAGAAGACGTTACATTTTTTTCTTCCAGGACATTGTGATAAGAAGCGTTGTCAACTACAAGCACAGAATTTTCAGGCAAATTTGGGATGAATTGGCTTTCTACCCATTTCATGAAGTTCAAATGATTCATGTCGTTGTGGTAGTCCCCAGATTTTGAGCCTGAAACGAAAATACATACATATAATCCAGTAAATGTAAAAATATATTGGAAATATTTTACATCATTGTAACACAAATAATACCTGATTTGAATATCAACAAGGCGTTAGGAATAAAGCCGAATTCTCCACCAGCATGCACAATAATCATTCGTTGTCCTTTTGATTAAGGCGTTTTTAGTTCCTTGTCATAATTGTCATCTGACCATCCTTTTTTTGGGGTATGACTAGAATGTATATATGTTTCATCCGTATAAATTATGTTCCTGTTCTCAGCTCTATATTTCATAATTTGCTTCAGATATTCGATACGCTTCAAGCGAATTTCATATTTTTCCATGAGAGCTCTTTTATTATCAGTAGTTCTTTTCCATCTGTAGATGTAAATTATATTTATAACGTTGTAAATCGAAAACCTTATAGTGTGTATGAATACTGACCTAAAGCCCATTTGTTTCAAAAGTTTGTTCAAAGTCGTTATTTTACCCTCAAAATTCAGTTGTCGATCTTGCATTTTTTGGTAAATACCTAAAAAATCTTAAAATGAAATATGACTAGATGCTACGGTTACAATTTAAAAACTTACATTTCAGCGAAGGTCTTCTTTTCTCCAAAATATAAAAATCGTATATGATTGCTTTCATTTCTTCAACTTGGCCTGCAGTCACTATCCACAACAGGTGATTTTCGTTGCCGCTTTTTAGATGGGGATGAAAATGAAAAGTTGCTTGAATATATTCCATCTCTGCTCTCTTTAGCTATTTTTTGATAAGTACATTTACTTATACCCGTGGCAGCTAACACACGTTTCCTAAATGGGTTAATCAGTTTTAATTGACAATAATTATAAAAATCTTTTACATTCATACATACCGGTACTGTTGAAGTGGAAACTTTAATCCCTTTACACTTTCCTGTACCATGAAGTTATTGACATTGTTGATAATTTCCTTTCCTTGACTCCCAATCGTCTTTCCTTTCACGCCAATCTCTTTCACAGACATTGTTTAGATCACTGGTTCAAAACTATTAATAATTTAAATTTGAACAATGGTAAAAATTTCCAATATATTGCAATCTATTTGACAATTTTTACACACGGTGCCTTGTTCAAATTAGTTTATAAACTGAACTTATGACTAACGGACAGGTTTATATATCTGTTGCAGGTAAAATAAATGTGATTGATTAACACTCATCCTCTTAACGCTACTTACGAACGAAGGGATTTAGCAACCGGGAATTATTCCAGGTAGTTCAATTTTACACTTGTTATTATTAGATTTGTTTCTACTAATTTTGTTTACCTACGCTTGATATTGGTATTAGCCTATTTATCTAGGTACTAATGATGCACTCTAGGAAATCTCATGATTGGTATAGATATAAGCGGATCACAGTCTTAGGATTAATTTAATTTCTTTCAGTTGTTTGCCAACTTTGGGGTTTTATCCTTCAATATTGTGTCTATTATACGTAGGTACCTGTTCACTATTTTAAATTTTGATTTATGGATCTCCATCAAATATTCACAAACCCCATAAGATTAATAATTTTCAACACAATCAAATATAAAATATCAGATCCCAATTGTGTCAACAATCTCAACTGACTGAAACTTGCGTATCTACATACTAAAAAACGTTCCGCCTATGGCTTTCTGAGAGTGGGATGTCCCTTAACAGTGTCAACAGCAACATAATTTCTGGACATTGAAGACCACATACATTTTTAAGCTTTCTACGATATAAATATTCGCCACGATTAGAACTGGACCACATTAAGAGGGCGGTAACAGATGTCCATAAATCTTACCAAAGACTGTCACAACAATTTTCTATATTCTTATAGGGTACAATCGACGCAAGGGAGAGGGTATAAAGTGATGACGTAGCGGGCATAACCTTAGGCTGTTCGAACCATACACTGATGGTGCCTGCTACCGGTCTATGTGTACAATGGTAAGTGTTCTCATGTCAATCATCCCATTTAAATGCAGTTTGTATAAATAATAAACTGTTGCGTCGTTACATTTTATGAGATAATAAGGACATTATATTTGATTTTTCCCACTTGGTTCTACGCACACTTTTCGTTCACTACATCAGTAACTATAATGATATGGGAAAATGGTATATGTATAAAATCGTTCTGGATTTTAATTACAAATAATGTCTTAATCCCGTAGACTTATGAGAAAAGCTGCTCTTTTTGCGTTTATGGTCCTTCTGTCTGTTTTAGTACTTTGAGATGATATAGTGAAGCTATTTGAAATCCATGAGCACACTAGCAAAATACTTACCAAAGCACAAATATTGTTATGCACGTCGTCCTACAGGTATTTTAAAACCAACACCTTGTGCATACGAAATACAGGGTAGGGTGTCTGATAATGGATTTAAGATTTGAAATTATACTGGTGCCGGTCCTGCGCAAAGTAGGAGGGCGGTGGTGGTGTAGATAGGCAGCGCCAACATGCGGATTTCAGTTATGATGGCACCGCGGCCAGCAGAGGAACGAGCGTTTATGCTTGAATCGTTCTTTAAGTAGAACGATTCTTGTACCGTGGCGTGTCGACGTTTTTGTGCACATTTCAATATTAGACGATTAGATGATGCACCGTCGGCAGCTCTAACGAACAGTTGCGTCATGTATCAAAAACCAGCTGGTAGATCTAGCACCACAAGACCGTATGTTGTGCGATGTGAGCCTTGGGCATAGTAGGGCTGTACTTTTTTGAAGATGCAGGAAGTACAGTTACAGTGAACACCACTCGCTACACCAACATGATTCATAACTTTTTACGCCAATCTTTACTACAGTTCCCTGGCGATGATGACAACGGTGCGTGGTTTCAACAAGATAGTACCACGGCACATACTGCAGCAATGCGGATCAACGCACTTACAGAACCGTTTTCTGGCACGCTTATTTCCATTAACTAACATATTCCGTTTCCTCCACGATCCCCAGACCTGACCCCTCTAGATTTTTTCTATGGGGATACCGATCCAGTACCAGAAACCATTCAACAACTGAAAGACCGTATTACCAATGCTATACGTAACATACCGGTACAGATGTGGGAGCGAGTTTTTCACAGCTTCGAAGAAGATGGCTAGCACTTAAACGATAGTTTTTTATACAATAAATCCGCATGTTTAACGTATCCAGAAAGTTTATTAAAATTGTTCTACAATGATTTGAATGCTCGTTCTGTTCCTTTAAAACGTTAGAACCATTTTGAGACACCGTGTATAAATCAAATATTATCTATTATAGAATGCTATGTACTGTACACATATTATAATGGAGACACCAAAAAGCAGGCCTGGATCAAATAATATCATTGAACCAATAAAATGTTTTGTGATATCGTAAATTAAGGTTGTCATAGCGGTAGAAGAAAACCAGATCGCCGACGGCGAATCGATGCAAAAAGCCTCTGAGTCATTGATAACTGAAAAAATACGTTGTCATGTGCCATAACTAGCTCACTGATATCGTAGTTTCAAGTTTTTGATAATCGAAAGTACATATGACTACACATTATTTTTCTGCGCAATACGTTGAGGGTGTGAG
Source organism: Acanthoscelides obtectus (assembly GCA_963669975.1). Taxonomy (NCBI): domain Eukaryota; kingdom Metazoa; phylum Arthropoda; class Insecta; order Coleoptera; family Chrysomelidae; genus Acanthoscelides; species Acanthoscelides obtectus. The sequence continues at coordinate 28,315,928 of CAVLJG010000010.1, read as the reverse complement.
GTATACCCTAGAGCTTCGCCGTACCTTTCACAATGATACTGCTTTATTACTTTTTCATTTAAAACCATGGCAAATTCGCGACTTCTAGTAAAAAATGGTACCAAGTAAGCTGGCTCGGCACTTCCTATGTCACACTATTGTCAGTCCATAAGAAGTTATGCTATACCAGCCCCTTCCCACTTCAGTTGGCCCAACTAATGAAATCTTAGTTTTTTTCTTATCAAACACAAATAATAAAAATGTAGCAGGGTGTTATAGGTTTAAAATATTAACAATGAATATTTTGATAATATATAGTAGAAAATACCAACTTTATCACTCCCTAATCAAATTTGCAGCATAAAAATAACACATGTTGCAATTACAGCATATCAACCTATTTTCATTTCAATGCAAAATAAGTCAATAACGTATAGGTGGCTGTGAAAAATAAAAGCCACGACAATTGTTGTTATTAATCACAGCTGTCAGAATACGTTTAAAATAGTTTTGGGTGGTTAGGGTTTTCAAAATGGGTAGAGGAAAGGTTATTAGTGAGAAAATTCGGTTACTGATAATTAAGTTTTTTAATTCTGGAAAATCAAACTCAGAAATTGCAACTTTGTTAGACTTATCGCGGTACAGTGTGAGAAATATTGTTAGAAGATATAACGTAACTGGTTCAGTTAATATTAAGCCACGATATGTGAAAAAAAAAGGTAATACCACAAATGCCGACCGAAGAGCATTAAAAAGAATAATCGTGGAAAACAGGCGTGCCAATTGTTTAAAATTAAGTGCTCTGTGGAGTGACGCTTTTAGAAGGAGAACTTCGAGGTCCACAACTCATAGAGAGGCCCACAAACTGGGATTTGGCACTTGCAAGGTAAGTTTTCTTATAAAAAAAGTGAGGTAAAAACCCTAAAGTTGCACAACTTGTTTATAGGCCAAAGAAAAACCACTATTAACTCCACTGCAAAAGAAAAATCTGCTTAGATGGGCTAAAGAACATAGACAATGGACTCCTCAACAATGGTGTGCAATAATAATGGAGTGATGATGCCCGATTCGAAGTTTGTGTTGGTGACAGTCGCAGTAGAGTTATTCGCAAAAAAATGAAGCATTCCATGTTGACTGTCTGAAGAGAAAACTTAAATTTCCAGCATCCAATATGGTCTGGGGCAGTATGTCATCAAAAGGAGTAGAAAAACTTCATTTTATTGATGGAAATGTGGATACAAATATTTGTCAATTTTAGAAGAATCGCTTTTAGCAGTGATGGAAGAATGTTTGACATCCGGCCAAGATTTTGTGTTTCAGCAAGATGGTGCAGCGTGCCATACCTCAAAAAAGGCTATAAAATGGATGGAAGGAAATAATGTTCCACTTTTGAAATGGGTTTCTAGCAGTACAGATCTGTCACCTATTGAAACTTTGTGGCACGAGATGAAAAAGGTTCTACGACAACATCCTGCTCGTACAATCACCGAACTGAGACAAAAGCTTACATATGGGATTGTTTTACACCAAATGTTTGCCAAAACTTGGTTAACACTATGCCCCAAAGAATTTCAGCCGTAATAAAAGATAAAGGTGATGTTACCCAATGGTAATCTTTCAATTGTTGCTTTGTTAACTTCTCGCATTTATTCGCACATTGTTTATTTGTTAAGATGTTCTATTAGTTATAGGTCTAAGTGACTTCAAATATGTATTTTTTACGACTAGAGTGTATCTAAAATTTTTTTGAGAAAATAAATTGGCTTAGAAGTAAATAGTTTAGTCATGTTTAGTTTATAAAGGCATATTTTGGTACAAATCTTGAAGTGGGCCAACTGATGTGGGAAGAGGCTCGTAGTTAACCCCTTACATAAAAAGTCAACTACGAAAATGTATGAAATATGAATTAAATAGGAATAGTCAGTCAAATAATTAATTCCCAGTTTCCAGCCACATGTCGGCCAAAGGGCAACGTAGCCTTGTGTGATTAAAATCCCAGCGATACTTTCCGAGTTATAGACGGACAGACCGAGAAACAGACAGACCGGAAGAAATTTTTAACATGGTTTTTTCGCGATGTAGAATGAACAACATCAGAAGAATGTGAATATCTCATTTTCAAAATTTTTCAATTCACATTGCCTCCTCCCGAGTAGCGTGGGAAGTAAAAGAGCATCTCCGATTTTTTGTGATCAAACAAATTCACTTTTACTTACTTGCATTTAAGCATTATCCATCGATATAATGTTGGAAAATATATGTTGTCAGGTATCCATAACTATGTTCATAGATAGATAGATACATTTATTGTCTTGTAGATCATAAAAATGACATAAGACTCGTCCTAAGGGGGAGGTACATATTACACATAATTAAAAATAAAAACAAAACAAAGTATTTACAAAGTACAAACAGGAACAACTTAAAACGTACAGACATTCACATATAAAAAAAGTTTTAAAACTATATATCACAGTGCGAGGTATTCAGACAAAGAGTAGAAACATTTTTCAACTAACAATTTTCGTAGTTGACATTTAAAACTAACAACACTACTGACATTCCTGAGGTTAGCTGAAAGTTTGTTATATATTCTGATGCAGGTGTATTCCGGTGACTTTTCGAACAGCGATAAACTGTAGCTAGCAATATCACGATACTGAGGCACATTTGCGCCTTATGCTATTATTTTAGTTTCATATAGGATTTTTTTATTACAGATCACACTATAAATTATTTTGAATAGTACTTACTGGGTAGTCTTGCTCTAAAAGTAGTTCGTACAAAATTGCAATATCAAATGTGGGTTTATGTAGCCGAAATCATCATTGATAGTAAATGTCTATCCAGAAAATGGTTTTCGGGGAAAAGCAAATGGCTCGTTTAGTTAACCAGCGACCTTCAGTGTCAAACTAACGACATAACGACTATACTTTTGAAATAAACCTCATTATACACCCACAAACAACATACATTTGACGCAAGCTAACATAATGAACATTGTAATCAATAATTCATCAGCATATGTAGGAACATTTCAACGGTACTATTTTCACGCGAAGGCCTCATTGTGGTGCGTTTATTTTTTTGAACGTTTTCCTTGCCAACACCGACCGTCCGACCCATTATGCACAGACGCTTGCCATCAGCGAAACAAGGAAAACAAAAACTGGAACGTGTAGTAGTTACTGCGGCTTCAGTCATTAACAAAATCGCATTTGCCAGATAGTCCACGTATACGTGGGTGGATCAAACGAAACCCTATAATTGTATATCACTATAAATAATGACGGTCATCGCTAACGACCTGTTGCGGTAATTTATGAATGTTTTTCACAATGCAATGGGCTATGATAGCCAAAAATCATAAGCATTAGTAGCTCTCCGAGTAGCTCTTTATGACAACCTTATTCTAACTCGCCTTCTATTGTATTCGTCATTGTCTGTCAGAGCGGTCCGTAGGACCTTTGCTCTTGGTTAAAGTCTTGAAAGTTATTAGGTCTGTCAGGTCTGGTTGCCCAGATACCAGACAAAGTCGGGGAGAAATAAGGGAAGAAGAAAGAAAGGAAAGAAGGAGGGAGAGCAAAGAAAAAAGTATTTGGCAATTTTAAATTGATCCTAAAATTAATTTAGAGATTGGTTGTTGTAGAAAAACTGTAATTTTGGTTGGACCTAAAGCCACACGATTAATTTTGTTCACAGTATGAGTCGCGGCTGTGTGCTTGCAAACTTGCTCGACTGTGTAGTCTAGTCACTTGCGCAACAAAGTGTTGCTATGCGATTCCGCTTGACTATAATATAGCTGCGCTTGTTGTTTGATGTAGTCCCTTAGGTATCGGATGTCAAGGTCTCTGTGAAGTGTCTCATTGGAGACATACCATGGGGTGTTAGTAATTGTACGCAAGGTTCTGCTCTGCAAAACCTGCCGGTTAATAACCATCTTGCATGGCCGAACTTTGTTGATCAAACTTAATTTTGATGTTCTACATAGCATAGGATAGAACTGGCGCAACGAGACTTGGAATTTAGTTCTTAACGCTTCAGTGTGGTTTTGTCAGGTCATCCCCTTGTCAAGGGTGACACCAAGATACTTTGGAGAACTTACCGATGGTGCCCGAGCTCCATTCACTGAGACCCCAGACGGGGCGCCGCTACGTTTTTTAGTACAATAGATAGCCTGCGTTTTCGAATGATTAATTTTGATCAGTCACCGATTCGCCCATTCCAATACCTCGTGCACTGAACTAGATTCCCAGAACATGACTGGGCCGCCAGGTCAGTGTCATCAGCATGGAGATTTCACAGTTGCTGGGGCAAGGGACGTCATGAATACAAAGTGAATAAAGTACTGGTCCAAGAACCGAACCCTGAGGGACACCGGCTTTGATGATCTGAAATTTCCTACCCTCAAGGTCTAACTGGTCTTTAGATACTGAAACATACGTTTGATGGATGATGTTAGACTGGGTTCGAAGAGCGGGGCCTGATTCTAATCGAAGTTCGACCATTGAAATTAGATTCAAAGATGGCTTGCGTTCGTATATTTGATTCACTATAATAACTTTGACAGTGCCATGATTATTTGACTATAAAATATCGCTAGAATCATGTGTCAAAACTGTCAGAGCAACTTATGTATGATAGGAACGCAACATCAAAATAAATTTCAACAGTCGAAAGTAATTCAGAATCAGGCTTCATGTCTCGCCATCGATATTTACTACTTACATGATCCTTAGAACTGTAGCAGCTGAGAGACAAGGTTGTGGCGGTGCTGTTAGCTTGTTGATTATACAGGGTGACTTCGAAGTTGAGTCATTTATTTTAACAGTGAGTAGATCTGATCAAAAGAAATGTTGTTTCCTTTACCATTTTTCTGGTAAAATTAAAGTAACAAAGTTATAGCCCTTTGGAAGTTTGAGTACCGCCCTGTCTCAATAATAATATTATGTGCTCGTATTTGGCAATAACGGATATAATCCGCCTTATCGGTTCATCGCATCGGAAACAAAAAAGCGAAAGAATTTGGAACGATGTTTTTACAATTATTTTATTCAGTTGTATACAGTCAGTGTCAGTCGGTAACGCGAGAGTGAATAGTGGTGTCTGTTGCGTGGCTCAAACGAAATAAAAAATGGCACATGTTTACGAAAATGCTGAACTTGTGGACATGATTCTTATTTACGCAGCATCACGGATTTATGCGGATCGGTTTCCCAATCGAGTGCAACCAACCCCTCGTGCCTTTGTTAATGTAGTACAAAGGGCTCGTGAATCAGGTGACTTAAGACCTCACAGGGGAGGGCATGCCGGTGCTCCAAGACCGCACGATCAAATACAGGTCCGCACTGAAATACTTGTCGGGAGGATACTTTATAAAACAAGGTAAAAAAAAATATTAATTTTTTTTTATTTTTCACACATATTTTGGTTTATCTTCCTTCTACAATCATTATCTGAAAATTAATGACTCAACTTCAAAGTCACCCTGTATATGCAGTGTTTGAATTGTACGAGTTAAATGGAAAACCCAAACAACTGGAGGAAATTTGCCACCCTACAAATACAAGTCATGCAGTAACAAGATAACGTGGCAACACGTGCGTAAAGTAGCCAAATTGTAGGCCGCCTACGGATTACCGAAACTCCATGATTTTTATTATTAATACTGATACTAGCACCTATTATAAACAATAAATACAACATACTTGTACTTAGTATGAATATAGCAATATAAAAAAGCGCTAAACGTCCTAAGAAAAATAGAGGGAAAGTAGCACTGGTTAAAGTGATTTCAGGTTTCCATTTTCTAAAGTTTTCGAAAAAATATGTAGGACGATATTGTAAAATGTGGGTTGTATCTTAAAACATATACCTGTAGCTAAATTAGCAAATCCGACGAAAAGAAAGATCTATGAAGTACTCATAACCACGAAATTATGATTGTAATTATTGATGCCATCGGAGTGGTAGGTTTACAAATCCGAGAACAAGGATTGACTACGAATTGTCCATGAAAACAAAATTGTTCCTAGACAATATGATATCGTCTTTGATAAAAATATTATTGCAGTATTGTTTTGGTTTTCTCGTCCATCAAATTCTGTTATGATACAATGCCACTGGCTTCCAAATTGCAAGGTATGCATCATGAGCATTGTGTGACTGGAAATACTTTCATACATCTAGATCACAAGTTCTTGTTTCAACAAGCCCGCATAATTGAATTTGCATCCAGGAATGAAGCGATTTAGCATCCCCACATTGTATGTATTATTTGGAATATCAAGGTATGAGCTTAAATACAAGTAAATTAGAGTGGTTCTTTCTAAGGTCGGATGTTTAATTCCTAGCGATGGTTGTGATGTGTGTTATCTATATCACGCAGGTAAGTGCGATATCAAAGATATGTGCATCTCATAGCTGGCTATCAGTTACCAGCAGATGGCTCGTGGAGTAGTACTACGGGGTCGGCAAATATGGTCAAAGTTAGCGTAGTTGCCAGGCTTTACCTCCCCATCCCTACCACTACCAACAAGACATTCTACTAGCAAGTAACTATTTCCTGTGTAAGATGTTCGTCGATTTAGAGATGGCTTGCACAAAAGAAAATAATTTCAGGAATTTTGTACTTCACGTATGTATATTGAGACGAGATGTGCAGAATTATCAACTGTTCGAAAATGAGTTTTAGAGATGATCTGGAAAATATATCGACAGTTAAAGTTAAAAATAAACATTTCGCAAGTGGGAAGGTATAATTACAGTATAGTGCATTTTAAATTGTATTTCAGAAAGAAAAAACGATGAGAGCACAAAGGAGAAGTCCTTTCTCCATTATATACCTGACAACATAGCATGCAATATGTATATATGAAAACCACCAAGGTAGTAACTGATGGAGCATCACGCGATAGAAATAAAACAAAACTCGTAATGCGATCCTTCTGGTGAAGCAATTCAGATACCGCATCATCATAAAGAAATTATGTGAAAACAGTTTTTACTTCCGATGGTAGGATAATAGGTTAAGTCGATCGTGAATGCTAAAAATAGACAAAACTGATGTACAACAAATGACAATACAGACTGCCAGTAACTGTAATTTCGTGTCTGGACGTACACATTTTGTACTGCTCCATAGGCAAAAAAACAAGTTGATCACAGACTCAACTAATGAGAAGGCGTCTTTGGAGTAATGGATCTAATGAATACGGCTGATTTCTCCTAGAATGTCAAACTAGAGAATAATTGTACGGTTTATGTAAGATAGGCCTCAAACACCTATAATATAGTAAATCAAGAACTACATCATAAATCACTTGGTATACCTACAAAAAAATATTTTTTGCCATCCTGACACTAAATTAGCGCCCATGGTCATAAAATTCACCGATGAAAATGAAGAGTCATACTCGAAGCATGGAGACCAATCTGAATACAGAAATAACATTACAGAATGATTATTATTCAACGAATATCGAGTAAATATTCAATTATGCGAGAAACCCTGTTCCTTAATCCATCCCCTCAAAGATGCCTTCTCATTGTTCGAATTTGTGCCTAGGGCGCACATTTTGATTCCCGTGGGTTAATAATAAAATGGGGTCGGGGACACACTTAGAAATGTTCCTTGAGGGTTGAGAGTCGTTTGAGAAATGGTCTCTCCTTGAATTTTGGACATATAACGCTTTCTTGAAGAACACCCAAAGGAGTGCTTAACATTAGTATCTCAGTGTATAGCAGTGGTCATCATAGGCGGTCATTGATGTCAGAAATATTTTTCTTTGCTAACATATTCAGCATTTTATGCCATAACTATCGTTTTTTGAGCTGATGTTGCATGCTTAGAAATAGCGTTACCAAGATCGACTTTGATTCTACTTTTTCCAGTATCTGCACATCTCTTTTGTAGCACTTTTTTGTGAATTAAATAATTTTCAAGCGATATAAATGCTCTCAAGCTGCTGCAATGCTGGTTGCCCATATTCTTTCATCTCCGCTCTGTGTATCCAAATATTCGAAAAGGACGTACAATTTTCACTACTACTCCAAAATTCAGCACAAATCATAAAGCTAAAAACAATAAAGAGACGGCAACTCCTACAGCCTATTGTGAAGCGCAAATGTTAATCCTCCCTGGAACGCTTCTCGACGAAGCGCTATCCTTTGGGGGCCGATAATTTACAGTTTCATAGTACTTGTAAGTTCCAAACATTGCATATAGAAAACCGTAAATGACTCCAACTACCCTTCCTCTTTTCTTCGTCTTCCAATTGATTCAAACCGTTTCTCCCTAACCTATTTAACTAAACCAAAGTTTATGTATAATTCTATTTAAGAATTTTATAACAATAACATTCCGGGTCATCAATAATGGTGTTAACTAGTGTTCTCATTTTTACTTTTTGTTTTGTTTTCTCATTCTGACGTGATTTTTTAATTATTTGTTTATTATACAGTTTGTCATTGACCTCTTCATTAATGTTTAACGTTTATATTTAACTGGTATGTAGACACTGCACCTTCATGTTATTTCTTTTACTGTTTGTGTAACCCCGTAAGTGTACCAAGCACCAGTAACATAAATATACAGGGTGACGCATCGAAAACGAAACAGACGCAATTACTGGCAACTCATTTTTTTTTAAGAACGCTCAGACCCGTCGATTTTGTTTTCGAGGGGGACACAAGGTTGGCAAAATATCACGTTAGCGTGTGCAGCCCCCTAAGCGGGGGTATCACCACCCCCAAAATCTTAAATGGAAAGGGGGGTCTAGTGTTTTTAAAGGTCTTTCAATTCCCTTTATAATGATATAAAATTAATGTACTTCAGTCCAGTAGTTTTGAAGATTTATTGATTTAAAGCTTAAATAAAACTAATACATCATCATTACTGGAGATCAATACATTTGGCAGCAAAGTAATTTAAAAATGAAGAATGAACTGACCCGTTAGGCAAGTAAATGTTAAAAATAGCCACCATGAGTCTCCATGCAATAATAAAGATTTTACTCAAAACGCTACCGCACATTTTGCAATTCTTTGTCGCAGGTCTTCTAATGATGTTGTCTGAGTAGCATAGATTTTGCTTTTTAAACGACCTCACATAAAGAAACCCAAAGGTGATTAATCTGGCGATCTTGGGGGCACCTCTTCTACCAATCCATCGATCTGGAAACGTGTGATGTGGTGGGGCACCATCCTGATGGAACATCAACCTATTCGCAATGTACCGCCGATCATTCTGATTTTCAAGTCTTCCAGTAATTCCAAATACATTTCACCGGTCAAATTTCCAGGTAAGAAAATAATTTCAACTCGTTCTGCTGTGCAACATACCATGTTTAATTTATGTAATAAAGCGTTACAAGTTATTTTAGCAACAAAGTTTGGTCAAATCAATCGCAAACTATGTACTAAATTCCTATTTGAAATAAGTACGAGATATTTCCTTATCTTTCTTCAAGAAATAACTTTATTGCCACCAAAAAAAAAAACACTCCAATAGCTATTTTCAACAACAAAATGGTAAACAAACATGGGCGTAGTGAAGAAAAGCATTTACTTATTAAGTAAATTCTTTTAGTCAAATTTCTTCTGAAAGTAGTACAAACTAATCTGATGTACCTACCTATTAAAGTCTACTTTAAGCTTTAAATCAATAAATATTCAAAACTACTGAACTGAAGCTCATGTATTTTAAATCATTATAAAGGGAATTGAAAGACCTTTAAAATAAGGTATCACTCGACCCCCCCCTTTCCATTTAAGATTTTAGGGTTGGTGTCACCCCCGCCCAGGGGGCTACACGTGTTAAGGTGATTTTTGGCCAAACTTGTGTCCCCCTCGAAAACAAAATCGACGGGTCTGGGCGTTTTTCAAAAAAAAAACTGAACTGCCACTAAATGCGTCTGTTTAGTTTTCGATGCGCCACCCTGTATAAACCGGTGGGAGCTTGAGACCTTACTTGATGAGACCATAGCAACGCTTAAGGTTTGCAATTCCACGTATCATGAAATTTGTTATCGTTAACGTATTAACGAAAGCAAATTTAACAGCTGACAAGTGTAACTATTTGCAGCTGAATAAGTTGTTAGGTGGGCGATAGTTGCTAAGAATAATACGTATAGTTTTGGAGCTGCTATATTTGAGTAGTGACGGTAGTTGGTTTGTTGCCGGATGTAACTTTACAAATCGAGTGTATCAGAAATCAAGAAACTCCATCTATAATAGGAACATCAGCCCTCTCAAATACCCTCTCATCTCTTTGCTTGGATCATCGCTGGTGCTCATATCTTCACGTATGAATAGGATGCTAGAAGATGGAACGTTAGTCTTGAAGTATCTTCCGAGAACCATCGTTGGTTCTTCTATGTACTGTCAAGGTCGGCGCATCGTTACGCAATATAGCCGATATGTTACAAAAAAAATATTATTCTTCGAGATCTTGGATAACGAAGTCGCTTTTGATGTTTAGAGCTAAGCTCTGATATGCCAATGCTTTTGTTACCGCCACATCCACCTATAATAAGATAATAGATATTACTGATTATGGTTAGGATATTTGGGGACGTGCACATGCATTGAATGCCGCGCCCTAACGCTGAGAAGATGATTTCCAAGTCTGCGTCTATTTATTGTTAGTGCTTTCCTACAACTTGATGATTCGCGTACCTTTAGGCCTATATCACCAAAATGTGGGATAGAACTCTTCCTAAGGATCTGCGAGAATTTTGAAATAGTGCGACTCCAAAATCGTTATTATTGAGTAGAAAAGTACCACAAAGAAAATAAATCGGCATTTTCGGAGTGTCCTAGTGGTCTCAGTTGTCTGAAAACTAATTAATTCGTTTGTCCGTGAACGTAAACCGAAGCGACGTGTAAAACATGTGGTCGAAACAATGTCCAACGAAACATGTGGCTGGACATTCGTAGAAATGTTTTGCGAAACATGTCTTTGGCCTAAAAATGAAATGAACTGTGAGATTTCCAGCGTGATTTTTGACAAAATCATTGATCAGGTTCACGCTGATGTGACGATATGTATCGACAGATAAGATGGGTGAATGTTTTGATAGTTGAGAGTGCCGCTAGCAGTTGGATTAATACTTGTTACTCTAGTTTGCGATTGGATGTTGTATAACTGAGTTCATAAAATGATGAGTGTGGCTTCGTCAAGATAAAGGCAGGGTTATGCTAGGACACTGTTGAGGTTTCTCTATAGAGATGCGACCGAGAACTGTACGTAAGGAGCGACACTGATGAGACTGATGTGTAGGTAGTCAGGTAGTACTGAACACCGAGATTCTGCTAAAACATCCAACATCTCGATTTGGAGCCCATCTGACGTGAGATTTGCAGCTAGCGCGATTTCGAGTCAGAGGTAAGGATTATGACACGTGGCAGGGATGCAGATCAAAATCACTACTAGCAGCTGTGGGCCAGTAAAGCAGTTAGTCCCAAGAAGAGCAGTATATGATTGGGGTGCGCAATCCTGCGGGCAGCAAGCTAGGTAATGTATTATTGCAACTAGCAGGTTGGCTATCATGTGGCATGCGGCTGGCGAGGACCTAGAGGTTTGTTATGCAAGGGTTTCCTGACAATGAGTTCAAATTGAACACTTGAATATTAACTTGGTCAATAAATTCGACGATTGGAAACCATTTGTACATTATTGAAATGACATGCTTACATTCATGTGGCAGTAGTGTGGGTGAACCCTGTGATAGCAGTGAGTCGTGCTTTCTGGGGGTGGGTAAACTAGGAGGGCAATATGATTATTGCAGCTAGTAGACTAGTCGGTGCGTGACATACGGCAAGTAGATCCATACGTTAGTGGCTGGTGGCATAAGACTTGCAACTATTGCCGGCCATTACACTTATATGCGCATAATACACGTGCCACTATAGTTATTTATATTCTTATTTATATATTTACTATTTCTATTTTATACTTTTACTATATCAATCGGTTAACATGTATCTATAGGTATATGCTACGTATTTTATCTCTGAGGATGGGTAGGTCATAGAATTTGTCGCGCGACCTTGACGGGGCGAGGACGCTTGTCAAGGAGACCGTGACGTCGAACCAAATGCCGTACAGATGATTTCGCCTGTCTGAAGTTCGTAATGGATAATATATTTGCTAATTTTTATTAATTTGCCCATTTTAATGGTTTATAGCGATTCTCCTGCTTAGACATTTTGTGACTGTGGACCGACTCAATATTGTCAAGGAATGACCGACGTTACCGACACCTGCGCCTAGGATAAGGTAATAAATATTAACGATTATGGTTAAGATGTTTGGGGAGAGACCCTGGCATAACGGAGTACATTGAATAGTGTGCCCTAAGGCTGAAAAGGTTGTAACCCAATTTATTAAATAAATAATAAATAAATACCGTATACTGCCCAACAGTTAAGGAAACCATTTACAGGACAATCCTAAGAAAAATAAATTAAACTAACAAAAAGAGCAAAAATAAAAAAGCACGTGTTTCTATCTAAAAGAAAAAACAGACAAGGAAAGAAGCAAAAAAGAACATATTTCGCTCAAGTGAGAAACATACCATGAATCATTGAAGTGCGAGACCTGTCACAATAAAAGGTTTTAACAGTACGAATTCTAATAGATGGGACACTAAAGTTTAGTTTAGACAAAATCTCACTAGCATCAGCTTGCTTGTGCAGCGGTTATGCAAGAAAATAATTGACACAAACTTCTTTCTCAGCTCTAAAGAGTGCATTAGAAACCTACACAATAGCAAACTTTCAGATATACCTTGCTCAGGATATGCACCCTGAACCTTGAAAAATAAAAATTTGAGAAACTTTTTCGTGAGAATGCTCAAGAGGATCAATGTAGCAGTTGTAAATTGGGTTCCAAATCAACGAGGAATACACCATTTTCGATCTAACATTATGTATGACAAAACCAAGAGTGACTCTGGGCGGCTGGTACGCCTGTGAAGCTGCACTTAATTTTTGAACTGTATGGAGTGACAAATCAAGTTTATGGTCAAAAACTACACCCAAATGTTTAATTCAGTCACAACGATTTATGCAAGCATCCCCAATCTTGTAATTCAATTTACATAGAGACGCTTTCCTGGAAAGTTGACTACACTACACGTAGGTGTATTAAGAAATAAATTATTCTAGTCACACCAAGCTACTAAATGATCAATATCCCGCTGAAGACCAACACAATCAGCCTCAGAATCAATAATTCTGAACAATTTTAAATCATCCGCAACTAGGAGTTTATTTCAATCTAAATATTGCTCAATAACATCAATGAATAAAGTAAACAGTAAGGGGCCAAGGTTTGAACCCTGAGGCACTCCCGATTTAGTACGACTTGAAGCTATTGAAAGTAATATAGTGCTTTTTATAAAGATAACTTTGGATGAGTGTTAAGCTGATGAATGGAATCCATAATGAGAAATCTTAATTAAAAGTATGCCATGGTCCACCTTATCGAACGTTTTAGCAAAATCAGTTTATACCTTGCCGATTGACACATTCAATAACAAATTGAATAAATATTGTTAAATCAGTTACTGCGGATCTGTTAGTAAGAAACCCCTGCTGAAAGGGGCACAGAAATCTATGAACTGCGGTGTAAATTCTATTATGTGATATGATCTCCAACAATTTGGAGAAATTTGGGAATATTGCCACCGCTCCATAGTTCCTAATAATTTATTGTTGGTATAACTGTAACACCACATTTTTGAAGTACATATCATCCTAGATTACAAATATGTATACGTTTACAAAACAGCAACAGTTGTCACAAATGACCTCAAAAAAAATGTGGCAGGTACCGAATTATTACTTGTTTATCCTCGTTAGCCTCGTATATGATTGCAGTGCCAGTTACGTACCCTTTGCAGTCATTAACGGAATCGCGTGTTCCCGAAATAGCCGACTATGCCAGCAGCGCATCTCCGGCACTCGACTCGTTATTTTCCTTTAGCCAAATAACAGTTATTTAGAACGACGTCGTTCCAAGGCCCCCTTTTGTTTCCGTGTTTATCATCGGGCCTCCTTCTGCGTGTGTTGCTTTGCTGCCCAGATCCCCGGGTCAGAAAGGATGACATCGACATCATGTCCACTTAACATAAAAAACAGACGTCAAATAAAGGTTTTTTGTTCTACCTCGAAATAGGCTGAGAGATGTTGATAATAGAAGACTTATCTACCAACCTTCTGGGGATAATCATACCAACTGGCGATAAGTCAATGTATGTGAGTATATTTGGGAGACAGAAATATAGTGGAGTGGAAAAATAATTTGAAACAGACTCATAATTACCCTCAACATGATTCAACGCAAACCGAATCTAAATAAATGTTCTCCTTTTTGGATGACTTGCCTGTGGGTTAGGAAGAGTGGATTGACCAGGTACTTAGCATTTATTCATTTGTTATTTACAGTAAGATAAATACATTCACCAACTTTTATTAAAATAAAACCATTTAAACTGGGTGTTCGGATTTATATGTCACTTAGTACAAGTCTGTTGAGAGTGGCTGTTTTCCTAACATATTAAAACTTGGGGCGATCATACTTATATTTAAAAAAGGCGAACATGGTAACGTTGACAACTTTCGTCAAATTTTATCACTATACTATTAGAAAATGCCGTGTATCACAGACTATATAATTTTGCTGAAAAAACTCATATCCTGAATGTATGCCAACATGGATTTAGAGCTGAGGAATCCATAGAAACTGCAAGCTATCATTTGCTTGAATTTGTTTATAGCAGAAAAGCCAGCAAAAATGACTGTGATATTAGAGGCTTCTTTTTGAATTGGGTCATCTCTTACATGGAGGACAGGGAGCTGAAAGTTAAACTTAGAATATATCCTGTTAAAAAGCTCCTATGAATGTGTATGATGCGCTGTCTTATAACATATGGAGGGAAGTTAGTATTTGCTGCCCAAAAAAGGATCGTCTGATTATTTTTTTTTTGGAATGAAGCCACTTTTAACTGCTGCAGTGGAGTTTTTTAATCACGAGAAATTCTTACTTTACACTGTATTTGCAATTCGAAATGTGTAAGCTTACGTTAAGGAGTTTATCTGTTCCCAAATTTAAATGTTCATCATAATTATGATAATAGAAATCAAAATTCATCCATACACATACCACAACTCAGTTGCAAAAATCACCCTACTATAACTGCACCCAATTATCCAATAAATTACCAGTTCAAATACAGCAAATCAGTAACTATTTCCGATACAAATATGCTAAGTGACATATAAATCCGAACACCCAGTTTAAATGGTTTTATTTTAATAAAAGTTGGTGAATGTATTTATCTTACTGTAAATAACAAGTGAAAAATTTTTCAGCCTTATCAGTTGGACATTCCGGTTTTTATACTGCTTTTTTTTTAATTCACTAACGCTCTAAAAATGAATATTTCAGCCGCAGTAAAGAATCAACGTTGGCGGATTTTGGTTCTTGACATCCTTTACGATCGGTTACGATGCCTAAGTACGGAGACTTGTACGATTTCGTCAACTTAGTGAGTTTGATAGGGGCCGTATAGTGGGACTTCGGGAAGCTGGACTTTCTTTTCGGGCAATTGCAGTTAGAGTGCAAAGAAGTTGTCAGGCATGGCTTCGAGAAGGCCGTACGCAAAGAGCAAGGGGCACTGGACGCTGCCGTAGAACAACAGACCGTGAAGATCGCCGCCTAAGATTATTGGCCTTAAGGGACCGTTTCTCCACTACCAGGTCCATTGCAAATGAATGGTTTGCAGAACACGGAAGACCTATTGGCATGCGAAGTGTTTACCGACGAATGAGAAGTTTTGGCTTGTTTTCATACCGGCCACACTGGGTCCTCCCTTTAACTCGAGAACACCGACGTAATCGGCTTGAGTGGTGCAGACAACGGTCACTCTGGGATCAGGAATGGAACAGTATTATCTTTAGTGACGAGTCTCGATTTTGTTTAGGCATGCACGATGGTCGTGCCAGGGTTAGAAAGCGACGTGGTGAAAGGAGGAATCCACAGTTTTTTCTTGAAAGACATGTTCATCACACTGTTGAAGTTATGGTTTGGGGTGCTATAGCTTATGGTTCCAGGTCACCTTTAATCTTCATCAGGAATGGAACAGTATTGTCTTTAGTGATCAGTCTCGATTTTGTTTAGGCATGCACGATGGTCGTGCCAGGGTTAGAAGGCGACGTGGTAAAAGGAGGAATCCACAGTTTTTTGTTGAAAGACATGTTCATCACACTGTTGGAGTTATGGTTTGGGGTGCTATAGCTTATGGTTTCAGGTCACCTTTAATCTTCATCAGAGGTAACATGAACGCGCAGCGTTATATCCACGAAGTTCTAGAACCCCATCTTTTACCCTATCTTGACACCCTGGCAGATCCAACTTTCCAACAAGATAATGCCCGACCACATGTTGCAAGAGTCACAATAGACTTCTTTCAACATAATGATGTCACATTATTACCATGGCCACCAAGATCTCCCGACTTATCCCCAATTGAGCACGTGTGGGATATGATGGGTAGGAGATTGCTCAATTTTAACGTCCTCCTCAGACTCTAGAAGCACTTCGAGAGGAGTTGGTGGTTGCCTGGAATGAGATACTACAGGAGGACATTGACCACCTGATCAGAAGCATGCCTAGGCGCGTTGGAGAATGCGTAGCACATCAGTGTGCATCCACACATTATTACAGGTCAAAGGGCTTTAAAGCAGTGCAATCATTTTGAAATTTTTATCATTTACTTATTATGCTTCATTAAGTACTTATACAAAATTTTATTAAAATAAAACCATTTAAGCTGAGTGTTCGGATTTGTATGTCACTTAGTATATCAAGTTAGAAAATTATTATTAATATCAAATGTATTTTGTAGCATAAGTGAGTATATAATGTTTATATTGATTTTTATTTATATTGTTGTACATTGTATTTATATTATATAGCTTATTTATATTTTTTCAGCTCTTGTACTATTTTGTATCTAAGCGGTTAATGAAGATAAGATAAAGTAGCAGATAAATAATTCGACTGTTTTGACACCTCTTGGCCTTTAATTAGTTAAAACAATATAATGTTGTATTGTTGGGATGGGAGAAAGTTGAAACCTCCAAGAGAGTCAAATTACTCCGTTAAAGTACAAAAATAATATTTTTTCTTATACTCTAACTACCACGAAAGCCTTAGGTCTAAGTACTCATGGGGTACCGTGGGGCTATAAGGTTATAGAGGGCAACACGGACCCTGGCGAGGGATCACGTGTGCATGCAACATGCACAATATCTGGCTCCGCCTACGAGATCCGCCGGGTGGTACCTTCGTGTTCGATTGTCAGAAACCGTCTACGACCTACGGACAATCACAACATCCATAGCAAGAGAAACATTTTTCTTGGGACGGGATCCGAACCCGCGTAGCGCACGGCGACTGATCTGGAGAGCGAAGAGTCTATCACTGCGGCCACCGATGCTGCCTAAACGAGTCAAATATGTCAAAACTTACTTGATTTTTCTCGCAAATTTAATATGTTCATAAAGTCAGGTGTACATCGTAGCCAAAGCCCGATAATATGTTCAAATTTTAGTTTGATCTGTCAAACAAGCGCATGCGCCTTTACATAAAGTTCTTTGACCGTTATTCTGCTGCCATTGCATCGATTTCTAAATCTTCCACAGACAAGCCCAGGGAAAGTACAGCTTAATCCAGCATGATTCGCAATTATGTGTGGGAAGTGGAATGCATCTCAGCAAACGTCAGTTTGAAAAAAGGTCAGTTCGTAAAGGACTAGGTTCAGCACAAGTTAAGCCCACTGGGGAAAACACTGTCATGAACATGTACAAAAGAGAAATTTCCAAACAGGCCGCTACAAATCCGACAGACTGACGGACATGAGTGACACGGTTTTTCGTGATGTAGATGTCATATAATATAGCTCGCCTTCGAAATGTTTGCGATTACAATACTACCTCGTAAAATTGTCTGGTTTCTGGGTTACCAGACCTGACAGACTTACAAACTGACACTGTGACTCAAGAGCTAAGGTCCCACGGTCCGATCTGACAACCAACGATGAATTGACAATACTACCTCGCCCAGTGGTATACGAAGTGACAGATATTGACAATCTTGGAAACCGTTAACCATAAAAAATCTCACCATCTTGTAAGTAAACTTTTATGAGGCATGATGTTTGTCTTAACATAAAGCTGACTGGGTGATCTAACACCGGATGCACTTATACACAGTGCGTATGTACACACATTTGCAAAAATATCTCCGATGACATCACATCACGAAAAAATAATGTATCTCCTTACAAGATGTGTTTGCTATCGTCACATATGGTGGCTTGCAGACCGCCTACGGATTTCATCGAATGTGTTTGGAGTGTATTATTGCTTCCTCTACTAGGTAACATGGTACAGACGCTGTTAACAGATATAATATAGCATTAGTCTGTGATGATGTAGTTATGGTTCACGGGGTACTACGACGAGGGATACAAATGCAAACCTTGTAGTTTCGTTTCTTCTTTCAAAAATAATAATGATAGTCACGTGTAATAAAATTTACATATTATCGCACGGAGCCAAATTATATCTATACAACTGATTGAGGTTAATAACCATAACATGTTTGTCTCTTAAAATTACAGCTTTTAGCACCTAGAAAAGAGTATGATGGTAACGTGCAGTAAAATTTGCGTATTATCGCGCAGAACCAAATTATGTCTATACAGCTTATTAGGTCAAATAAAGATGACATACAGTTGTATACGAGACCCTTCCCACTTCAGTTGGCCCACTTCAAGATTTGTACCAAAATATGCCTTTATGAACTAAACATGACGAAACTGCTTACTTCTATTACAATTTATTTTCTCAAAAACATTTTAGACACACTCTAGTCGTAAAAAATGCATATTTGAAATCACTTAGACCTATAACTGATAGAACATCTGAACAAATAAACAATGTGCGAATAAATGCGCGAAGTTAACAAAGCAACAATTGAAAGATTACCATTGAGTAACATCACCTTTATTTTTTATTACGGCTGAAATTCATTGGGGTAGTGTTAACCAAGTTTTGGCAAAAATTTGGTGTAAAACAATCCTATATTTCTTGAAGCTTTTGTCTCAGTTCGGTGATTGTACGAGCTGGATGTTGTCGTAGAACCTTTTTCATCTCGTGCCACAAAGTTTCAATAGGTGACAGATCTGGACTGCTAGAAACCCATTTCAAAAGTGGTACATTATTTTCTTCCACCCATTTTATAGCCTTTTTGAGGTATGGCACGCTGCACGACCTTGCTGAAACACAAAATCTTGGCCGGATATAAAACATTCTTCCATCACTGGTAAAAGCGATTCTTCTAAAATTGCCAAATATTTGTTTGTATCCACATTTCCATCAATAAAATGAAGTTCTCCTACTCCTTTTGATGACATACTCTAACTGCGACTGTCAGCAACACAAACTTCGAATCGGGCCTCATCACTCCATTGTATTGCACACCATTGTTGAGGTGTCCATTGTCTATGTTCTTTAGCCCATCTAAGCCGATTTTTCTTTTACGGTGGAGTTAATAGTGGCTTTTCTTTGGCCTATAAACAAGTTGTGCAACTTTAGGGTTTTTACTTCACTTTTTTTTACAAGAAAACTTACCTTGCAAGTGCTAAATCCCAGTTTGTGGGCCTCTCTATGAGTTGTGGACCTCGAAATTCTCCTTCCAGCAGCGTCACTCCACAGAGCACTTAATTGTAAATAATTGGCACGCCTGTTTGTCAAGATTATTCTTCTTAATGCTCTTCGGTCGGCATTTGTGATATTACTTTTTTCACATATCGTGGCTTAATATTAACTGAACCAGTTACGTTATAACTTCTAACAATATTTCTCACACTGAACCGTGATAAGTCTAACAAAGTTGCAATTTCTGAGTTTGATTTCCCAGAATTAAAACATTTAGTTATCAGTAACCGAATTTTCTTACTAATAACCTTTCCACCACCCATTTTGAAAACCTTAACTACCCAAAACTATTTTAAACGTATTCTGACAGCTGTGATTAATAAAAAAAATGTCATAGCTTTTATTTTTCATAGCCACCTATGCGTTATAGACTTATTTTGCATTGAAATGAAAATAGGTTGATATGCTGTAATTGCAAAATGTGTTATTTTTATGCTGCAGATTTGATTATGGAGTGATAAAGTTGGTGTTTTCTATCATATATTATCAAAATATTCATTGTTAATATTTTAAACCTATAACACCGTGCTACATTTTTATTATTTGTGTTTGATAAGAAAAAAACTATGATTTCAATAGTTGGGCCAACTGAAGTGGGAAGGGGCTCGTATTTGAATAAAGCTTCTAAAATTACAGTTATTAGCACCTGAGGTGAAGAAAAATTAGGCAGGGTAATGTCGCAGCGCAATAGCAGTCGATCTTTCTGGATGGTGGCCAGGCAGATTGAAGGTAACTTCTGAGAGAATAGGCTTCCACCACTAACGTGCCAGGTTGGAACGATTGTAAACGAACGAAGGTAAAAGTGGTTGCCAAGATCTTTGCTGCCAACACCACCATGGACGTCCACCCCAACACCCGAGTGCCGTCGACTCAAAGGGTGATGAGGTGTTCCCAACCCTATGCGGGAAGCAATTTTGTCGCTTGTCATCAACAAAGGTCATGGTCCAAATTTTATTACTGTCTCTGCCAGGTATGTTACGAATCCCGCACTTTACCCAGCAAACTGGAAATTTGCACACGTCCAGCCCTTCCAAAAAGAAGATCTAAGAGCGACCCTTAAAACTACACTCCTCTAACTCATTACCAGTAAGATGACGGACTGGCTGATACGACCGCTCCTTTATTCTTAGGGTAATGAGATTGGAGGCTTTTCCCAGTGCTACCAACCTTAAGCAGTTCGAAAATACAAACAGAAATTTCGACCTTTTTTAAAGAAAGCTTCTCATAGCAGCCGCGATTCCCTAGTATTTAGGCTTCTGCCTGCACGGCTGCTTCGTTATAAAAAGGTATCAAGGAATAAACTAAAGTGATTCACACTACACTCCGGATGTCAACTAAGCTATTATCCAACTAGGAAAAAGTTAATGCTGTGTGTGATAACGTCTCTATAAATCGCCGCCGCCACTGCATAGTTCATACAACCCCTAAGAATCGGTCTTCATGCCGTAGACGTAAAACAGGCAGCTTGTTCCTTGCCACAGAAATAAAAAGAATCCGTACAATCTGTGGAACCAGCATTTTATTTAGTTTACGTACCTCCGGAACTCCAGTAGAAGCTATTTACAATTTTGTAACATGCCAGTCGCGTTTCCACTTCAATCAATAGCAGCAGATTTATTTCATACAAATCCCTTTTGGGATTTTCCCAGAAGTGGATTTTGAAAGAAAATACAGCACTAAGGAAAAACATACATACATTGTTCTTATTCAGACGAGACTCTATTTACTCGCAAAGCTTTAGTACAGTACTTGGACAGAATATTTATGGAAGCGATACTGAAGCGATTTTCATACGGTTTTCAAAACTGATCAGAGTTATTACTGAACAGAGTTTACGTGTGTGGTTTATTGCTATAAATAAGCGACAATAACTCATTATTTAGCGTACGTTATGAAAGCTGCCGATGATAAATGAAATAGTGTTTATAGTCCCGTCATAATCCACAAAAAATCCGGGGCACGGGAGGTAGACTGGCTTCAGATCAATCAGATAAAATCAACATGACCTTTGTAAAAGCTTTCTTGTTTTCGACATATTGCCACTTGTAAGTTTTTTCAAAATATCGCTACTTGTTGCACCTTTTTTGCCTGTTATGGCTATAAAGAACTTCTAACTTATGATTTTTTCCCTGAGCTACCATTAATAGTATTCATTTCATTGAAAACTAGTACGGTATTCTGAAAGTTCCTCGTGGTGCCTGTTTAGGTCGTTTTATTCCCTAGTGATTTGGATACAAAAGACTGCTGTACTTATTTATTATTTGCAGTATTTCGCAAGTATTTTTATTTCATTTTATTTTATTCATTACAACACCCTACAGTAAATACCAATTACAGGGTGAGGAAACACAGATCATAACACAGATATAAAAGACAATAATAAGTAATAAGTAATAGACTACAAAGTGTAAAAGGTACATGCTGGTTACTTAATAGTATTTTTTATGTCTGCAATTCTGCAGTTAAATATATCAATCCTGTTACTTGCAGAATTGTAATTCCTACACATCACATGTAAAGGGGAATAGTGTAAATAATTTGTCCGTGCCGCAGGTAGATAAAACGTAATGTTTTGTCGGGATGTCAGCCTAGGTACGTTAAATGATAACTGACCCAATAAAGCTAAATGATCACTAGCATTATTGATCAACTTAAATAGAAAAATCGACTGGCAAGTGCGCCTTGCTTCAAGACTGCTGATTAGATGTTTTTCAAGTAAGGAATCATGAGGTATACCTATGGGCGGGTAAACGCCATTAACTTTCAGTGACAATTATTTTAAGAAATGTCTTTGAACACATTCAAGCCTACTTATATGAATAATATGATGCGGATTCCAAATTAGCAATGCATACTCAAGCTTCGACCTAACATATGCATAATACAGCAACTTCAAGGTGGTACTCTGAGTGAAGTCACGGCAGTTTCTTACAATAAAGCCGTACATGTGTTTGACGAATGTTAGTTGGGAGTCAAATGTCACGCCTAAGTCACATAAAGTTGAAGTCCTCTGAATAGAGCTACCTGACAGGTTATAGTCAAATAACAGAGGATTTTTCTTCAAAGTGTAAGACATTACGTAACATTTATTGATGTTTAATGACAGATTGTTTTGTGAGCACCAAGCATCCAACCTGACCAGATTTTCTAAAAGTTGATCACAGTCTGATTCATCAACTACACGACAAAGCATCTTCAGATCATCAGCGTAAAGTAAACAATTCTCGCCAACAGCATTGACTATGTCATTCACAAATATGACGAACAATAAAGGCCCTAGGTTACTGCCTTGTGGCACTCCGGAATTGGCTACATACTTCGACGATCTGATGCCATTAAACATCACAAATTGATTTCCTCTAGTGAGGTAGGACTTAAATAGTTGTATTAAAGGATCAGATAATCCATGAGATTTCAGCTTATGCAATAGCATCCTGTGATCAACTCTGTCGAAAGCCCGAAAGCCTTGGAGAAGTCTGTGTAGACCACATCTGTTTGTAATCCTCTGTCAATGTTTTCTGCTATGGTCTGTGTGAAGTTCATCAGATTTGATACTGTTGAGCGCCCTTTCATGAAACCATGTTGTTTAACACATATTTTTCTGCTGACATGATATTACGACTTGAATGGCAGAACTTGGAATCATTAAATTTTTTGCACAAAGAACCTACAAATATTTTTTAAAGAGCATCAAATAGGCTAGTTTTTGTGATCATTTGCCGATAACAAGCAAAAAAAGACCAAAAAGTAGTGATTTTTTGAAAAAACATGAAAGTGGCAATATCTCGAAAACTACAATACTCTTACTAAGGTCATGTTGATTTTATCTGATTGATCTGAAGCTAATTTACCTCCCGTGTCAGTCTGGCGTCGTTTTCTGGGACACCCTGTATCTTTTATATCCAAGTTGTCACATTAACCGATTTTCATTTATATTAGTCAATCACGTATGAATGAACACTCAACTGTATAAACCGTTTGGCAGCCAAATAATTAAGTCATCGGTGGTACACTGGTCAGTGTCTCCAGCTGATGAAATGCATGTAAGTATCATGAAGTTAGTTTAACGTCAAGCATCTCTGTTGGACAAGTCGAGTGCTTTTCACCGGGTAGTCCGGAGTTTTGATTTTTCACCGGAGCCTTTTTTAGTAATTATTTTTTGTGAACAATTCTGGGCATACAGAATCTAAAAGTACTCGTAATATAACTAAAAACATAAAATCATTCTCTTTCGAAAGAAGGGGTTGGCGGCCCATCAAAGATGACAAGGTCGGTCAACTTTTTAGACCTGTTATCCTTTATTTTACTATAGATTCAGGTACACCCCCTCAAACAAATGATTTAGTTATAACTAGAGGCCGGATTATATGCATTCGCATATTAGCATATATGCATTTGCATATCATGGCTATTTTCGCTGAATGTTGCACATTTCAACAAAAATCTAAAGACGTTGCATATTTTTGCTACAATTACAAGCTTTTCGGCATGTTATCTCGATAATAAATTAAATTCAATGTAGCATTCAACAACTCTAGTATAAAAAGAACATAGCTATGATTAACACCCATTTCTCTTATTTACCTGCCAGTATCAAAAAGCCTGAAACTCAAGGTTAGGCGTTGACTGAGTCTATCCAATTGATGAAAAAAATCCGGCAAATGAACTCCGCATTGCCAAACGCATTCTCGTCCAAGTTTAAATATAAGTTTGAAAGCATTTCAAACAGTAACCCAGGCTTTGAATCTTTATAATAATATTTTTTGTGAACTTACCGCTGAACATTTGGAACAATACTTTATTGTCTGTGATTACAAAAATAACATGTTAAGCAGCCGTCACTTACAGATCTCATAGGTAAGTGGTTCAAGTGCTTAATCTTAAATATTTGTAAGCCGATTTTAAAATAAAAAGTATAAAAATAATTGCTTTATTCTTATTTAATTTTGCATATTTTGATACTTCCATGCATATTTCAAGAATTTTTCATGTGCATTTCAAACATTTTATGTTGCATACAATCCGGTCTCTAGTTATAAGATACTGTAAGGTTTTGATAATTAGTTGGTCGATCTTATAAGTAATTTAATGTAGAGAATCTCTTAACATTAACATGACCATACAGCCGTCATGTAGAAATCCCCGACTGCTATTTTTATAAACTAGTATATAGTAAGTGACATATAAATCCGAACACCCGGTTTAAATGGTTTTATTTTAATAAAAGTTGGTGAATGTATTTATCTTACTGTAAATAACAAGTGAAAAAATTTTCAGCCTTATCAGTTGGACATTCCGGTTTTCATACTGCTTTTAATTCACTAACGCTCTAAAAATGAATATTTCAGCCGCAGCAAACAATCAACGTTGGCGGATTTTGGTTCTTGACATCCTTTACGATCGGTTACGATGCCTAGAGTACGGAGACCTGTACGATTTAGTCAACTTAGTGAGTTTGATAGGGGCCGTATAGTGGGACTTCGGGAAGCTGGACTTTCTTTTCGGGCAATTGCGGTTAGAGTGCAAAGAAGTGTAGACACTGTGGTTAGGTGTTGTCAGGCATGGCTTCGAGAAGGCCGTACGCAAAGAGCAAGGGGCACTGGACGCCGCCGTAGAACAACAGACCGTGAAGATCGCCGCCTAAGATTATTGGCCTTAAGGGACCGTTTCTCCACTACCAGGTCCATTGCAAATGAATGGTTTGCAGAACACGGAAGACCTATTGGCATGCGAAGTGCTTACCGACGAATGAGAAGTTTTGGCTTGTTTTCATACCGACCACACTGGGTCCTCCCTTTAACTCGAGAACACCGACGTAATCGCCTTGAGTGGTGCAGACAACGGTCACTCTGGGATTAGGAATGGAACAGTATTGTCTTTAGTGACGAGTCTCGATTTTGTTTAGGCATGCACGATGGTCGTGCCAGGGTTAGAAGGCGACGTGGTGAAAGGAGGAATCCACAGTTTTTTGTTGAAAGACATGTTCATCACACTGTTGGAGTTATGGTTTGGGGTGCTATAGCTTATGGTTCCAGGTCACCTTTAATCTTCATCAGAGGTAACATGAACGCGCAGCGTTATATCCACGAAGTTCTAGAACCCCATCCTTTACCCTATCTTGACACCCTGGCAGATCCAACTTTCTAACAAGATAATGCCCGACCACATGTTGCAAGAGTCA
The DNA here is from genome assembly GCA_963669975.1 of Acanthoscelides obtectus. Classification (NCBI taxonomy): domain Eukaryota; kingdom Metazoa; phylum Arthropoda; class Insecta; order Coleoptera; family Chrysomelidae; genus Acanthoscelides; species Acanthoscelides obtectus. Next base: position 28,289,977 of record CAVLJG010000010.1, on the reverse strand, counting down.
CAATAGACTTCTTTCAACATAATCATGTCACATTGTTACCATGGCCACCAAGATCGCCCGACTTATCCCCAATTGTGCACGTGTGGGATATGATGGGTAGGAGATTGCTCAATTTTCAACGTCCTCCTCAGACTCTAGAAGCACTTCGAGAGGAGTTGGTGGTTGCCTGGAATGAGATACCACAGGAGGACATTGACCACCTGATCAGAAGCATGCCTAGGCGCGTTGGAGAATGCGCAGCACATCAGGGTGCCTCCACACATTATTAAAGATCAAAGGGCTTTAAAGCAGTGCAATCATTTTGAAATTTTTATCATTTACTTATTATGCTTCATTCTTATTAAAATAAAACCATTTAAACTGGGTGTTCGGATTTATATGTCACTTAGTATAGCTTTTGTGGTATTTGGTATCTCCTCAGCATGGTCTAGGCTTAGTCCCAGCTAGGATAATGAACAAATACTGAGTAACTATATATGAAGAATATAAAGTCTATCGAAATAAGACGGCACTAAGTGAAAACTGTGGTCGATTCTGATAATAACTTTGTGCTGTCTATGTTATTTTTCTGTTAAAGTATAGTAGATATTAATGCATAATAATAATTGACACGTCATAAAATGTAGGAAGGACCTTTTTGAAAACGACATTATATATATTTTTTACTTCCTGAAATAACCAAGTACTAGGTACTAAGGTTAAAAATCAATCCTCGGCTTACTTGAAACAACATGCCCTTTACTACTATCATTCAAACGTAAATATATTTTTATTTACTTCGCATATCGAGAAATATAAGAACTTCTAGAAAACTACATCGGTGGTAGTAAAGCTGAGGAAACCAACTATATGCATGACATTTTACAATAAGGATCTCAGTTTAACGGATATTCTGCAAGCGAGCTGAAAAGAGGATTGTTTCCTCCTCCGATATGTTTAAAATGAAATAAAACAGATCCAGTTGTCTTGACTTTTGTTAGAAAGACTGATACCATACCACCCTGACATTTTAGTAAGCCTTGGAAGGAATATTCTGAATAGCTTTCAAAATCTTTACGTGTTCCAATTGAAGGTATAACTCTTATTTTTAGGAGCATCTGTGAAAACACGTCTGTGGCCGTTAGATCCAGTAACCTGGGAGGTCAGGTGACATGGCCTAACGGACAGATCAAACGCTCTGGAAACGTTTTTCACAAAACATTTATCAGTTCTCGAATTTCAAGAGCGACACATGTCGTGGTCTCACTCGTCGGTATAGCAAGGAATAAGGAAATTACTTGCGGCGTGTCATCAAAGCTGACTTCTGTTACGGCATTGTAGGTAATTCAGTCACTATCACTGGCGAGTTCTATCGTGATAGGATGCAAAGCATTGCGGCTCCCAAGGGTTAATAACTTAATCTACAAAAAATGCGCCTCCAGCAGGACCAAGTAGCTTGTCATACCGTTAGATAAACAACAAGTTTGTGCAGCTTCCAGAGGCAGACACTTATGCAATGTCATTTTTTCAGACAAAAAGCTGCATCTACTTCATATTATCTCGAAGATATTGGGAAAGAAAGTCAGTCAAGTATATACGGGCAACACTTTGAAAAACTTCAAACACATCACCCTGAGCGAGCATAGCACCATTTCAGCGAAACAAAGTTTCAGTGCTTCACAGAAAATTATGGCCTATAGCTGCAGTCTCAAATGACTTGGTATGATCATGCTGAGGACCACTTCTATTATCCTTGCACGAAAGACTTTAGGGATGATAAAGACAGACAAATATGACGCGAAGTAGCACAATATTCAAAGCATTGTCCTTTTCATCGCTCTGGCGGTAAATATGAAAAGCTGGGATACTTTTTCTAAAATAGGGATCCGATTTTAAGCTTCCTCAGGTATGATTCCACTTAACCTTTTAAAAGTTTCCAAATATTTCTTAATACAAATATAAATATACACACATAAACAAACATGTTTTTACATTAAAATGGTTACGTTTCACTTTCATGTATTTGAGTTGCGAAAAATTTAGATAATGGTCTTTTGGATGTTATATGACATGCACATCACGACAAGCCTCATTTCCGTTGGTCTGTCCGTCTATCGGTCTGTCCGCTGATCATTTTCCCGTCTATTGCTTTGAAAGTACTGCTCGGATTTGAATTACACTTTTATGCAAGGTTACTAGCGGGCCAATGACGAAAAAGGTTTACAGGTCTTGAGAAAGAAAAAGGATAAAAATGGAAAAATGAAAATCACTCAAACTTTGTTCTTTGAAGCTTCAGAGGATCCTGATCATTTTGGAAAAATTGTTTAGGGACAGATAATTGACAGCTGCGGAGTTGTATGGGTGGGTTTCAATTTTTTAGCGGTAGCATATTATACTAAGTGACATATAAATCCGAACACCCAGTTTAAATGGTTTTATTCTAATAAAATTTTGTATAAGTACTTAATGAAGCATAATAAGTAAACGATAAAAATTTCAAAATGATTGCACTGCTTTAAAGCCCTTTGACCTTTAATAATGTGTGGATGCACCCTGATGTGCTACGCATTCTCCAACGCGCCTATGCGGCATGCTTCTGATCAGGTGATCAATGTCCTCCTGTGGTATTTCATTCCAGGCAACCACCAACTCCTCTCGAAATGCTTCTAGAGTCTGAGGAGGAAGTTGCAAATTGAGCAATCTCCTACCCATCATATCCCACACGTGCTCAATTGGGGATAAGTCGGGAGATCTTGGTGGCCATGGTAACAACGTGACATCATTATGTTGAAAGAAGTCTATTGTGACTCTTGCAACATGTGGTCGGGCATTATCTTGTTGGAAAGTTGGATCTGCCAGGGTGTCAAGATAGGGTAAAAGATGGGGTTCTAGAACTTCGTGGATATAACGCTGCGCGTCCATGTCACCTCTGATGAAGATTAAAGGTGACCTGGAACCATAAGCTATAGCACCCCAAACCGTAACTCCAACAGTGTGATGAACATGTCTTTCAACAAAAAACTGTGGATTCCTCCTTTCACCACGTCGCCTTCTAACCCTGGCACGACCATCGTGCATGCCTAAACAAAATCGAGACTCGTCACTAAAGATAATACTGTTCCATTCCTGATCCCAGAGTGACCTTTGTCTGCACCACTCAAGGCGATTACGTCGGTGTTCTCGAGTTAAAGGAAGGACCCAGTGTGGCCGGTATGAAAACAAGCCAAAACTTCTCATTCGTTTGCAATGGACCTGGTAGTGGAGAAACGGTCCCTTAAGGCCAATAATCTTATGCAGCGATCTTCACGGTCTGTTGTTCTACGGCGGGGTCCAGTGCCCCTTGCTCTTTGCGTACGGCCTTCTCGAAGCCATGCCTGACAACACCTAACCACAGTGTCTACACTTCTTTGCACTCTAACTGCAATTGCCCGAAAAGAAAGTCCAGCTTCCCGAAGTCCCACTATACGGACACTATCAAACTCGCTAAGTTGACGAAATCGTACAGGTCTCCGTACTCCAGGCATCGTAACCGATCGTAAAGGATGTCAAGAACCAAAATCCGCCAACGTTGATTCTTTACTGCGGCTGAAATATTCATTTTTAGAGCGGTAGTGAATTAAAAAAAAGCAGTATAAAAACCGGAATGTCCAACTGATAAGGCTGACAATTTTTTCACTTGTTATTTACAGTAAGATAAATACATTCACCAACTTTTATTAAAATAAAACCATTTAAACTGGGTGTTCGGATTTATATGTCACTTAGTATATTTATAAGCTAACCTTAGTAATCCTACGCGCCCTTTAGGTATATTTCATACATGTATTACCCTGTATATTTGTCCTTGAGAGGTAGAATAATAGAACTATTTTGTAGTGAAGTATCCTTGTTCACTCTCAGGCGAATGTTCTACCTAAAGTGTAACAATTGCGACTGCCATGGCAATTTAATTTACTGAATATAAACAATCAGGTAGTGTGACAACAATAGATTGTTTAGTTGCGAAATAAGAAATAGACGTTCACAAGTTTTCTGCCAATGTGAAAATGTTTTGTGGTATGGGGAATCTCATCTATTCTTAGTAGCTTTTCCTCAAGCAAATAATTCCAGGGCGTACGAAAATTGTCCTCTATTATTTTAAAAAGATAAACTCACAATAAATTGTCTACAATCCTACTTATTCTATTACCTGACTAGCTGTAATCGTTTCGATAGCCTACCAATAGAACACCTACCAGAATTTAAGAAAGTTGATCCCTATAGTAAACAAAACAACAATGCTTTTTACACTAGAGCCTTATGCTAGGATACAAGAAGTTTCATAGCTAGCCGTCAAACAATAATGATACTAGAGCGTACAAAAGTTATCTCAGGATGCATTTACAAAGCCCTTTGTCCAGAATTGGATGGAAGGTGCAGTCAACCTACTTGACGCCATTTCTTAGAATGCCAACTGTTTCAAGTGCGGTGAAGAGTGACTTTTCATTCTCGGTACTATTTACTAGCACTATGCCAAACTCAATGTTTTATTATTTGCTCGGGATTGGACTATATTCAAAGGAAACTCGATTTCCTCTCAGAGCTTGTTGTATAAGGTTTTCAGAGTTTCGTCAGGCCGTCAGGCACTCAGTCATCATCGATCCCCTATAAATATTCCCGGCTCTCACCGAAATATTTGCTTTTGTACTCGCCGTTTCGGGTTTCTGCTTCCTAGGAATATGCGGCACTTAAATTTGAAATGCGACTTCTGTTATTGTCGTTTACGCGGTTGCCATGCCATATAAATACACAAGGACTGTAAAAATATCATAAATGTTGGTACAAACTCTATAGAGTAGCAATGTGTTTGGCGGATTATATTAGGATTCGTCTTGATTTTATGGATGCTTATGGACCATGCTTATTTTCACCGGAAAAAATGTTCCAGACAGGTAAAGTTCTATTTTGTAATTTAGTTCGGTAAGTTATATAAAAGATTATAACATTATAAGTGTACGAGCCCCTTCCCACGTCAGTTGGCCCAACTATTGAAATCTTAGTTTTTTTCTTATCAAACACGAATAATAAAAATGTAGCAGGCTGTTATAGGTTTAAAATATTAACAATGAATATTTTGATAATATATAGTAGAAAACACCAACTTTATCACTCCCTAATCAAATTTGCCACATAAAAATAACACATGTTGCAATTACAGCATATCAACCTATTTTCATTTCAATGCAAAATAAGTCGATGACGCATAGGTGGCTGTGAAAAATAAAAGCCATGACAATTGTTTTTATTAATCACAGCTGTCAGAATACGTTTAAAATAGTTTTGGGTAGTTAAGGTTTTCAAAATGGGTAGAGGAAAGGTTATTAGTGAGAAAATTCGGTTACTGATAATTATTTTTTTTAATTCTGGGAAATCAAACTCAGATATTGCAACTTTGTTAAACTTATCGCGGTACAGTGTGAGAAATATTGTTAGAAGATACAACGTAACTGGTTCAGTTAATATTAAGCCACGATATATGAAAAAAGTAATATAACAAATGTCGACCGAAGAGCATTAAGAAGAATAATCGTGAAAAACAGGCGTGCCAATTATTTACAATTAAGTGCTCTGTGGAGTGACGCTGTTGGAAGGAGCATTTCGAAGTCCACACCTCATAGAGAGGCCCACAAACTGGGATTTAGCACTTGCAAGGTAAATTTTCTTATAAAGAAGTGAAGTAAAAACCCTAAAGTTGCACAACAGTCCAGATCTGTCACCTATTGAAACTTCATGGCACGAGATGAAAAAGGTTCTACGACAACATCCTGCTCGTACAATCACCGAACTGAGACAAAAGCTTCAAGAAATATGGGATTGTTTTACACCAAATTTTTGGTTAACTTGGTTAACACTATGCCCCAAATAATTTCAGCCGTAATAAAAAATAAAGGTGATGTTACCCAATGGTAATCTTTCAATTGTTGCTTTGTTAACTTCGCGCATTTATTCGCACATTGTTTATTTGTTCAGATATTCTATTAGTTATAGGTCTAAGTGATTTCAAATATGTATTTTTTACAACTAGAGTGTATCTAAAATGTTTTTGAGAAAATAAATTGTTTTAGAAGTAAATAGTTTCGTCATGTTTAGTTTATAAACGCATATTTTGGTACAAATCTTGAAGTGGGCCAACTGAAGTGGGAAGGGGCTCGTATATATAGCTTTGTTGAAATTAAATCAAATACACACAATACAAAGTATCTAGTTTATATGTGTGATTTCACGTCTTGTTGATTTTTTGGTTGCTAATGAAAACTTCCTGATTTACTTTCGAAATGCTGTGCGTGGTTTCTTTGAATACTGTGAAAGGTGTGATCGTTTCTCCGATCATGATCTTTTCTCACCTTTAATTGCCCATAAGATCAGTAGTGTTTGATATTTAACATTGGCAGAAGTAAGTTTGGTTTTAGGTGAGACAGTTTAAGAAGATGATCTGCACAGTGTAGTTGTGAATCCGGTTTTTTTATGGATTTCTTGGATTTGGTATAACATACGATGTCAAAACCGTCGTTAGAGTATTTAAAATGTATGATTGATCGTGTACAATATAACAAGCAGTGGTACAAAATAGTTACAACAGTAGGAAGCGATGCTGTCATGGCCATGACTTCTACTCATGGTAGTAATACATTGTCACAGTTTGGGGTCGACGAAGGTAATATGTGATTGAGATATTTTCCAAGCTATAGGAAGACAAGTAGACATGCAGAAACACAGGACAATTTGACAAAGCATAGGAATTAAACCGAAATCGTTATAACAATTCACTCCATTATTTTGTCATTGAAAATAAAAATGACCTATATATTTATACACACTGCTTTTCAAAATGGTATACTACCGTGTTTTTGGAACTAGTCGCGTTACCAACCTGAAATTCGGGGTGACAGAATTGATACACGAATACTGTATTTTAGTGTACAAGTATCGTTGAAAATTTCAATATGACGAATGTATGCCTTCTTGACCCGCTTGTTCAAAGGGCAACTTAGGAATCATTTGATACTTCATCTTGAAGCTCCTTATGAGCACCCACTATATAGCCCTTAAATATGAGATCCCTATTCTAGGCAATGGCCTACTTGCAGGATGTCAAAGTTAAGAATTTAAGTAAGTTGAACCGTTTGTTACACAATAACCAATCATTCAATCGGAAGCTTTACCTTTATGGTAAAATATAATGTTTGTGCATCGCTCCGATTTACAGTTTGATAATCTCATCCATTCAAAAAGGACCTGGAAACTTCTTCAAAAATCACCGTATACACAATATCTGGACGTGAGTTTGAAAGAATAGTGTTTTAAAACTAAACCGAAGTAGTAGACCAACAAATAACTTGCTGAAACGGAAACAATACATTTGAGATATGAACGAACTTCAAAACATGTTTAATTCTGTTATCCAGCTACTCCTCTACTTGTACCCAAAGGCCTCATCGATGTGTGTATAAAACACTCGAAGCTGCATTCGGCAATATAACGTATCCGGCACTGAGCCGGAGATATGGTTTCAATAGCGTCTGCCACAAGAGCCGGCACCGTTGTGTTGTATACTGCAAAACGGAAATAAATTTATAACCTTGCGTCTGGCTTTGTGGAAATTCAATATATCGCAGAATATTGGCACAAATTTTGTTTTACCGAACACAAATCGTTTATTGGACTCTCACTCTTCCAAGAAATTCTCGCAATAACAATATGTCTTAGAGAATTCTGGAATCTGTATAGTGTTTCTCTGAGATTGGATCTTGTATCTGTTGTATGAATAAAATCAAATAAAACAAATTATAATAAACAGTTGGTCTAGGCAACCGAAATTTCATGCGAGCCAAGTATGTTGATATGTATTTAAGAAAAAATATAGGTATAAATTCGCCAACCTAAACTTTTTTCCAATAATGGTTGATGACATGCTACTTGAAACGCCAGCTCTACGTGCGCTACGCTACGTTGTGGTAGATACCTAGCCCACTATTTACACTTGGAGTTTCAGACCATGGGCCGGCTTTAGGCGACAGATCCGGAGTAGGGTACTTTCCTCCATTTCGATTCAGATATTTAACATTGTAATAATAAGTAATAATTATGAGAATTAGTAGACGCATTGAAACTGAAATTTTGTTTGATATCAATCGAGGCTTCTAAAGCTTGCCAATAGTGTAAGCAGCACTCATTTCGGCCATCAAAATTGTAATTACATAAAAGGTCAATTTCATATTTAGAGAAAATTGCTACTATATTCGAGTAATAATTCACGATCAGCAGCATGCTCGAGTATTCGCAAACACATTACAGGTTTGATCGCTAAATGTTTCATCAATCATCTGGTACAGTTAATTCATTTTATATGTCATGGACCAATAATAAATTACACGGAACAAAGCGGAGCCGTAATATCGCTGAGCTTTATGCACCGAAGGAAGATGTATGGAACATGGAACAACTAACCTTTTAGATGATATTTACATTACTCTGTTGACAGCATTATTACTGTTCACAATAATTTAAACCTTACGTGTCCCTAAAAATTGTTTTCAGAAGCACAAAAACATAAAGTATAACATGCAGAACATGCAGATTTATAACGGGTGATTTTTTAAGAGGTATAGGATTTGATTTTCAAAAAATCACAAAATTTGAAAAAACGATTAAATCTTTATTTAAGTCGATAGAACGGTCGATATAATTTAATCTTTAAAGATTATTTCATGTAAATGTTGGCCGCGACTCCACTTTAGATGGCCCATGCGCAAGGTCCAATTTTGGGACACTCTCTCCAACATATAGGCCGGTATCTCACGAATAAATGCTTCAATATTGGCTTTCAGTGCGTCAATCGTTGCTGGTTTATCCCTGTAGACATTAGCCTTAACATAGCCCCACAAGAAATAGGCGGCCATTTGACGGGCCCCAAACGTGAGATAAACTGTTCACTGAACTCGCCTCTCAGCAGGGCCATCGTTTCGTCTGCGGTGTGGCATGTGGCACCGTCTTGTTGAAACCACATGTCAGCCAAGTCCAGCTCTTCCATTTTGGACAAAAAAAAGTTTGTTATCATCGCACGGTAGCGCTTGCCATTCACAGTTACGTTCCAGCTATTGTCGTCTTTGAAGAAGTACGGCCCGATGATGCCACCGGCCCATAATCCACACCAAACAGTGATTTTTTCGGGATGCATTGGTAGCCCTTGCAATGCTTCTTTCTGGTCTTCACTCCAGATGCGGCAATTTTGCTTGTTAACGTACCCATTCAACCAGAAATGAGCTTCGTCGCTGAACACAATTTTTCGATAAAAATGTGGATCTTCCTCCAACTTTGCCAGCGCCCATTCACCAAATTGGAAACGTTGTGGGAGGTCGTGTGGCTTCAATTCTTGCACCAGCTATATCTTATAAGGTTTTACACCCAAATCCTGTCGCAAAATTTTCCACGTAGTGGAGTAACAGATGCCCAATTGCTGCGAACGGCGGCGAATCGACATTCCACGGTCATCACTAACACTGGCGGATACAGCCGCAATATTTTCTTCAGTCCTCACTCTACGTCTGCGTGTTGGTCGTTTAATGGCCAATAATGTAAACTGGGTTCGAAATTTAGTCACAAGCTGCCGAATAGCTCCCTCAGTAGGCCGACCAAACTGCTCATAAACTGGAAGCAGTGCTCGATGCACTCTCTTAACCGAGCATGAATTTTGATAGTAAAATTCAATATTTTGCAAGCGTTGTTCGTTCGTAAGTCGATTCATGGTTAAATTATAGACCAAACTGAACAAGTTTAACAATGACACAAGACACGATTCACGCGTCATCTTCCAAAACCGGTGTGACCAAGAAGATACTAGCAAAAAAATCACCCATTAACGAAATTGAAGAAGAAGACGACAGTACTAGATCGATAAGATTTACTTTTCATTAGAAATATTTGAATGGAATTAAGATAATGGAAATCGTTAGAGGCAGGCAAAAATTGCACTACTTCTGAATGACAATCTACCCTATCCATTTCCCAAAACAAATAAAGGTAAGAAGAATTGCAGTTATTTAAAAATTCACAAATCGCTTACGATCAAAACGGCTACATATATATTTAGAATGTCCAGTAATAACAAAAAGGCTCAAAGTTGCCGTGAAAGAATCTCGTACAGCGGTTCCTTCCGGAAATATCCGATGAAAGCAGCTGCTATAAATTGTTTTTCTTAAATACCTGCAGAACGACATTATCTAATTTAATGAAATCTTGACTGCCTAGAAACAATCTGAAACCACACTTGACGGGGTTTTTAAAAAACAGTTAAATCATCTAGATCGTCAGAGATGGGCAAATGCAGAATTAGTGATATATTTTACACCGTTTCGGTAGTATGAGGAGCTTTCGGGAAAAAGCGTCTTGTTCGAATGTACTGTCCTATCTGTGTACGCTGCAGCCGTTCCGCAACAAGTCGGACAACAATCTAAAACTTAATTAAGGAATTATTTTACTATTTTGTTTTTTCTTTGTCATTGATTATGAATCCGTTATCAGATATAATCATATCGCCACACAAGCAACAGTGTTCTCCATGAACATCATCTTGTGAACCCCAACTATTTACTAAGCTATGTTTTGTTAAATTGTACAGTGACTTTTAAAAATTGTTTAAGAAAAACCGATATTTTGGTAGCGTGTTTTAGGGGCCTGTAGCACCATAAGACATTTTTGTATAGGAACTTGTCGCATTATTTTCTCATTTTTAGTATATCCAAATAAGAGATTGATTTATGCTATTCTGGCGCATCGTGAACTCGGTGCTGGCTACAGGCGGTAAGCAAATAAGGCTACCGCCTCAGGACGCACTTTCACGGGCGCGCAAAAGTCTCAATTGATGTGGGAGGGGATCGTATCTTCTATTCTTTGCCACAGGACAAACAAAACTCTGAAGGATGCCCTGCTTGTATACGTGTCTGAATTGTTAATATTAAATACTATTATTATTATTATTGAACAACAAATTTGAGTTGAATTGAGTTGACTATAAACTCAAACACATAATAGGTAATAGTGTACAGACAAAAGAAATATAACAATTTGACAATCTTAGCACTTCTGAAGTAGACATATACAGAGTGGGAACAATATGTTAAGCACAGCGGTGCTATCATAATTGTTTTTGAAACTGTTGACGGATGCCGAGTTCACTATATAAGATGGAAAACACTGTTCCATGCATCGAAGACACGGTTTGAGATAAAACGCTGACGAGTACAGGTTCTAAAAGCTTCCTTCTGCAATTTGAAGTTATGGCCTCTGAGATTGTTCGTTGCCAGACGAAACAGATGCGACATGTCCACACGAAACAAATTATGCAGTGCTCTGAAAGTGATGATGAGATCTCCTCGCATTGTTGTATCAGCAAAAGCAGGCAGGTTATATAATTCAAGGCGGTCTTCATAACTTGGCTTACGTGTGCCATAAGGCATACGTGTAGCACGACGCTGAACGGCTTCTAATAAGCTGATATCGCGAACAAGGTTTGAATCCCATACCGGAGCAGCAAACTCCAGTAGGGGTCGTACGAAAGTTGTGCACAAGAAGGAGGAGGTACTAACGGTGCAACCACTAAATGATCTTTTCATCATACGTACAACCGCTTTGCCTTAGAGGTTATGTTGTGAATGTGCTCCGACCAGGTGAGCCGGTCATTAATTGTCAGACCAAGATCTGTGTGAAGAAAAACAGTCTCTATGGTATGTTTGCCAATCGTATATCTTAAGTTAGGATTATTCTTTCCCAGGTGGAGAACGTAGCATTTCGAAAGATTTAGAGGCAGGAGCCAAAGTTCTGACCACTTTCTGATCAGCTCGCGGTCTTCTTGAAGCACAGATAAGTTCATGGCAGTATTATAGACTTTAGTATCATCTGCATAGATGGAACACATAGAAGAAAGTCGGGTGGGAAGATCGCTTGTATAAAGAAGAAAAAGTATTGGCCCTAGCACAGATCCTTGTCGAACTCCACTAGTAACACGATGGCTAGAAGGATAGGCGTCTCCAACACGGACGGAGAAAGATCTATCTAACAAAAAAGCTTCACTATTACTGAAAAAGTTTGGGAAATATTTTCCAGTGTAATTTCTTTTGGCAACTTTTGTTCGGAAAAATTTTAGTCAACAGTTCAATGATAAGTGGTCTGCTCCCTTTGCTAATATCTCATCCGAAACTTCGACCTTGTACTTGTAAAGCTGAAGGAGTTAATAGACCAAGCAAGGACGAGCTACTTTTCTCTGTTGAATAAAGCCTACCTGAATAAAATATGAATAGTCCTGGTACAAAAATCCTGTAATCTACTCATGTCAATACATCATCTGATCATCCGTGAATACCCACTCTCGAGTTTCAAGTAGATACACCGGCGTCCCGCGGATTTTTATCGTAGTGTGCCTGGCATGGCATGGAACATACCACCAGGTATCGGGTTTCCAAGCTGATCTACTGTTACATAAAATGCGGCGGTTGTTATCGCTGAATCGTTTTTCTACTTCGATATCGGATGCCGACGATCAGTTTCGTGCGTCCGTTGATATCATGTCAGTTAGTTAAGCTTTGATGGTGAGGACGTGTAAGTGGATAGAGGATATTTCCTTCTTCAATGCTATGTCACGCATTCAAAGGATGAAGGGGATCAAACGGGTAGTCATATAGGGGAACTAGTAAAATGGTTTGTCCTCGAAAAAGTCTAAAAATCTGCAAGCTTTCGCAACAATAGGCTAGTATTCCGTGAAAGGCACTACGCACCAGTACAGTAACTATGCGGATGCGTGGCTTCTGTAGCGTATCCTGGTGTATCTTTCTCTATGTCTCTCTCCAACCAATATTACAGATAATGAGAATACTTTTAGTGATGTCTACGATTGATACGTCGGTCTTCCACAAAGCAGAGTCAAAAAATAGCAGAATCAAATAAGATTGTTTTCGTCTTAATGGATATTACGGTAATATATGGATATCTCAACTGATGATTCTAAACTAATACGAATCATCACTTGAGTCATTTGGACTTGTCAGAAGCAACAAGAAATAATGTGAGATACAACCTGAAAGCAATGAGACAAAATGCCTACCCTCATAACAAAATTACTTGTATACCAATAATCCTAGAAAGCGATATTACTGACCACTTCTCCACTATTTTACTGATATCTTCAAATGAAAAACATTCTAACATCCCTACCGTTAATAACAACCAGGAAAATTACAAATTTTTTGTCGACAATTCAAAACTAATATCAAATGTCAAACAAGAATCCTCTGAACAATTATACTCTATAAATAGTATAGACAAAGCAACGGGACTGTTCATAGAGAAAATAAAAAAACTAATAGATATTAGTACCAATAAAGTAATAATTAGTCACAAAGAGAAAAGCAGAAATGCCTGGATTACCAAAGGATTAATAACATCGGCAATAGAAAAAGAAAGACTATATAATGTAATGAAACTAACGCCAACTACAGAGAATACCGACTGCTACAACCAATATAGAAATAAATTTATAGAGCTTGTAAGGCAAACCAAACGAAAACATTACCTAAATAAATTGAATAATAACTTAAATGATCATAAGCGGCTTTGGACAACCATTGATGAGATTACTGGGAAAACAAAAAGAGTGTGTCACTGAGTTAAATACAACATCGGGAACAGTATTAAAAAATACTCAACGGATATGCGATGAATTTGTACAATTATTTACTGACATAGGCGAAAATTTAGCAAGTAATATACAAGCAAATGTACAAAATACTCAGCCTCCAAAAAGAACTTTGAACTCATTTATTTTGGATAAAGTCGAGCAATGTGAAGTATACATCACTGTTATGTCCTTAAAAGGTCGGAAAAGTCCTGGGTTCGATGGTATTAAAAGCGAGCATTTGAAAATTATAGCCGAGGACATAACAGAACCACTCACTTACCTAATCAACAAATGCTTTGAATCTGGCATATATCCCTCAATTTTAAAAAAAGGTAATATAATACCGATACATAAATCAGGAACAAAAACAGATGTTAACAACTATAGACCAATATCAATAATATCCACGGTAGCAAAGGTTTTTGAAAAAGTTTTATCTACTAGAATGATTCGATACCTCACAAAATTCAAAATTTTAAGTGAAAATCAATATGGATTTACAGAAGGGAAGGCTACATCGGACGCAATAACTAAAATTGTAAATCAAATACATCAAAATATTGATAACAGAATCCCTTCAATCTGCATTTTTGTTGATTTAAAGAAAGCTTTCGACACAGTTAATCACAAATTATTATTAGAAGCATAGGAGAGAATTGGTTTCAGAGGAAACGCGTACTCACTGATCGAAAGTTATTTGTCAAATCGCCCACAATCTGTGCAGATATCAGGATCATTTAGTAAAGAAATGTATATTAAGTGTGGTGTCCCACAAGGAACTGTCTTAGGTCCGCTGTTATTCAATATATATTTAAATGATATTTTCCAAATTAATTGTGTTGGCAAAATAACTAGTTTTGCAGATGATACTGCAATATTATATGAAGGCACTGACTGGTCTGATCTGAAAAATGTAATTGAAAATGATTTTATCAAAACTATTCGGTGGTTTAACAGTAGAAAATTAAACGATAACTACTCTAAAACACATTTTTTACCATTTGGATCTTATGCTAGACATCTGCCAAATTACACAAATTTCTCCTTCAATATTAATGATCAAAAAATGCAAATTAATAGAGTGCCCAACATAAAATACCTTGGAGTGGTCTTGGATCCTCACTTACGATGGGACATCCATGTCAACTATATTTTAAAGAAAGTCAGATTTGTATCCTATAAAATTAAATACCTTGGGAATATATTGACAGAAAAATATCTTCGAACATTATACCATGCACTGATTGAGCCTCATCTCACATATGGTATATTAGCATGGGGAGCTGCATGTTCCTCACATATCTATAATTTAGATGTTTTTCAAAAAAGTATTCTAAAAATGATATTTAAAAAACCGAAACTTTATCCCACTGAAAAATTATACGCAGATGTTCGAATGTATGATATAAGACAGCTTTATTTCTTACACAGTATCACTCACTACCATAAATTTGTAAACACCGTCCAAAAAATTAAACATAATCATTATACCAGGTACAAAATTCGTGGCACAGTAGTTCCTCAACCGCATAAATCTATAATGCAGCGATCATATCTCTATTTAGCGCCTAAATTTTATGAAATTATACCTAAAAACTTAAAAGATTTACGTTTCGGAAATTGTTTCAAAAGAATTTTAAAAAAGTGGCTACATTCTATATCTAGGACTGAAATTCATAAACTCATAAATACGAACATCAACTAAATACATAATCTACTGTAGCTAATTTGTGTCCTTTTTTGTCATTTGCATTCTACAGTTTCAACTTAAATTATTGGTCCATGTACAGGCGATGCCTTCTATTGGGCCTGTTTTGATTTTATATTTATTTACTCATATTGTTTGTTATCTTTGTACATTGAGTGAATAAATATTATTATTATTATTATATGGGATTTAAGGACAGTCCACAAGAGAGAAATGTGTGTCACAAATTATTGTTCTTTAGGGTAGGACAGTACAGATTAACATTTTTACAAAGCGTTAGCAGCAATGAAATTGGTCTGTACTTTGTTTCCAGCTTTTAAGTTTAAGTCAACAAAAGTTACATTCCTATTTAGCATGAATTTGTTTTGGTTTCGGTTATAATGCTCCCCGACGTTTATACGGTCAGTTTGTTAGAAGTATCTGTAGATTTCATATATAACACGAAATAATACAGCAATTAACATCTCTATAAACTTGGCCATTATTGTAATTGAGTTTAAAATTCCTCTTTATTGTACGACGTTTCGGTCCAAACGGTAACATTCTTCAAGTGCAATTAGAATATTTTATTTATCTGCCTTCCAAGTGACACTTGGTTTGTTTTTTCTTTTCATTTTCATATTCCTAAACAGCGTCTTACAACAAAAGCCTGGCAGGTCCTATAACATGTAAATATTGCATATTACGTAGCCTAAAAGGTGACATTACACCATCAAATATTTATGAAATCGCATAGTTTTTTTTTTGAAATTACGTAGGTGATTCTATAAATGGTTGGTTCGTACAGTAGTCGATAATTTGTCGGTGACTGTCAAAATCAGAATTAGGGAGATGTTACCTGTTCGTACAGTTGCTGATAATTCAGAGAACGTCAATAAAAAAGTGACAGTGACAGCTATCAGAATGAGTCGAAACTATCTTGAGGACTAATATTGCTTCACAAAAGAGATTTACTGATCGATGACTCTTCTCTAACGGACAGCCTGGAGAGACTTTCGCACCGGTGCGCCATCGGCGATCTAGCTCCCTTCTACCGCTAAGCTCAATACTTTGCTCCTAAAAGCTCTCCTCGATGATGGCTCCGCGCGATGTGCCTGCCAGATAGTCCCATCCCATCCTGAATGTGTCGTACTTCGTACATTCAGAACTGATCCATACGACCGCTCCTATGTTCCTAGTGTATCGAGATTGTGGGGGGATAAGGAGGCTTTTCCCAGTTCTGCCAATATTAGGCAGTTTGAGAATCGGATTAACAAAGTTTCTTTAAGCTCCTCATAACAGTCTCGCTGCCCTGGCATTTAGACTTTGAGCGATCTAATAAGCAGCGAACACGCGGGAATGTCCGAATTTTCTTCGGAAGAGAGAATGAAACCTAAAAACCTGAATTTTGTGGAGGAAACAGTGCCACAATTCAACAGCAATGAATTTTTGAAACATTTTCGGGTGAACAGACAGACTCAGGAAAAAATTCAGTGAAACTCCGTGGTAGTAACCATTTTAAACATGAGGTAGCGCCATATGGAAAACTAACTCCGTATAAAGAAACCTGTATACTTTTAAGGTTTTCTGGATATCAAACAGCCATCTTCAGGGATGTAGCTGATAGGTTCAGTGTTTCCGTGAGGAGTCTGAATGCAGTTATATCCAGATTGACCAGCTTTTTCAGGAGTCTGGCACCAGAAATCATAATACGGCTAACAGAAGGAGAAAGATATAGGGCAAATCAGTGTTTCTATAAAAAAATAGATTTCCCAGCATCATTAATGGAACCCATAAAAAGATTGAAAAACCAGAGAATGATCCGTTATCATATATTAATAGAAAATGATGCTACTCTAAACAGGTCGGTGTGATAATAATCACCTCAAAATCTTTCCACCAGACCTGTGAGATGGCAGAGAATAGTGACGGCTCTATACTGATAAGCTTTTAAGTCAATTATACGTAGGATAACAATAATTAATACTATTTTTTGTGATCACTAATCTTTCCAAAATTTTGGTTACAGTTACAAAATGCGGAATTTCGCGATTACTTTGTTTCTACCAGTGTTGCTAGTCAAGGACGAAAACACGACTTGACTTATGATGTTCCCTTGATGAGTTTTTGTATTTTTGTAGTCTCATTTCTTTTTGTCCATGTTGGGAACTCTGTGAAACTCATAGGTATTTAAGCAGATCTTGGTAATTGTAATTATACTCAGCCGTTTTAGCTTTTTAGTCATTAATTTTCAGATAATGATTGTAGAAGGAAGATAAACCAAAATATGTGTGTAAAAATAAAAAAAAATTAAAAAAAAAATTTACCTTGTTTTATTAAGTATCCTCCCGACAAGTATTTCAGTGCGGACCTGAATTTGATCGTGAGGTCTTGGAGCACCGGCATGCCGTCCCCTGTGAGGTCTTAAGTCACCTGATTCACGAGCCCGTTGTACTACATTAACAAAGGCACGAGGGGTTGGTTGCAGTCGATTGGGAAACCAATCTGCATAAACATGTGCCATTTTTTATTTCGTTTGAGCCACGCAACAGACACCACTATTCACTCACGCGTTACCGACTGACACTGACTGTATACAACTGAATAAAATAATTGTAAAAACATCGTTCCAAATTCTTTCGCTTTTTTGTTTCCGATGCGATGAACCGATAGGGCGGATTATATCCGTTGTTGCCAAACACGAGCACATAATATTATTATTGAGACAGGGCGGTACTCAAACTTCCAAAGGGCTATAACTTTGTTACTTTAATTTTACCAGAAAAATGGTAAAGGAAAAAAACAATTCTTTTGATCAGATCTACTCACTGTTAAAATAAATGACTCAACTTCGAAGTCACCCTGTATAGTTATTCAAAGAAGTTATTAAATCCTTGTAGTATTTTTACTTATTTCTTTCAGTGAGAGTCTGTACATAGGTATAGGGAAAATATTATTTTCATCGCAGCATCATTGTTAAATAGGCGGATAGTTTTAGAAAATGTCTTGACAGCCTGAAAATAGCTACATCACAAAATCTTAAAAATTCTTCATTTCGTTTTTTTTTTGTTAGCTTTGTGTTGAACTGGAGCTTGAATATCCACATACATACTGTTTGTATATACGCTTCAATGCTGGAACAAATACCTCACTATCGTAGTTCTACAAAAACATATTTACATACATTTTTCATGCATAGTGATCACATACGTTTATTTTCTAAATTCTTACTTTTTGCTTTAACTTGTCATTCGTTGTGTGTAATCACATTCCTCCGAATTATGTCCATACTTTTTAAATGAGAGTTGAATGGGAATTACTGAGAGAATCTACTTGACATTTTTTTGTCATGTTATTTTTCTAGAAAATGTTCCTGATTATCCCTTCTAGAGGAAAATTCAAGCCCTTCCGGACGTTGTCAGAAATCGGTCCAAGCTCCCTGAGCCAACTCGTAATGTTCTCAGTACGCAATCTATACAGTCAGTAACGTGTCAGTGACAGCTAACTGAATAAACTAGGTCGCCGACTATCAGTTTGCTGACTGTCAGCCAACAGGCTGTACGAACAAACGAATAGTGTCATCTGTCAACTAGCTGACATTTACTTCAGGCTGACTTGTAGCTGGGGCGGCATGAGACAGCGGCTACCTACTGCAAAAGTTGACATTTTACCGATTTTTTTTTGACATTATTTAGGCTTTTTTGTGATAACGCTACAGGGTCTCCTGTGGTAGGCATTCCCATTTCCAAAAGGACGTACATACTTCCAAAGCGAAAAGCGAGCATGATATTATCTGCCGTTTTTTTTAATGTACCAGACACGTCACCCTTGTCTATCGGACCGAAAACGCCAAAAGTTGTTTCACGCCGGTTATCTCTTATGCCATCTCCGATTAAAATACTTCATGTGCATTGTTTATGGATTTGAAATACGAGAAATAGTACCTCGACATCTACAGAGTGAAACGTCGAAGAAGAAAATCCCATGGTAAGTTTCAGATGTTATGTAATACAATACCTGGTTTCTCGTAGGAGCCTCACTTCTCAGAACTAGAGCGGTTAATTTCACTTAAGCTTTGCAAAATGATCTGTCGGTCAAGTTTTTATTCCAAATAAATTTAATATATTAGTACCTTATCTTTCTCAAAATGACCATGAAACATTGATAGCCTTGGTAGCATGTTGAGGTATGATGTTATGTCGGCTGTCAAAGCGTCTTGGAAATAAATCCAATTTGGGTAATCGGGTTTTCTCATTATTTACGAAGCTTCTAAATCCTCTTGGAAGTGTGGAAACGTGGTGATAATTGGATAATCCACTTTTCTCTGGAATGGAGAATACAGGATTCTGAAAAGTGAAGGAATATGGTTGTTTAACAAGAAATTGCGACTATTGCGAGTACCTTCTCCATGACAAATCTGTCTTGTAATGAAATTTTATTTGCTTGGAATAGAAAAGATGTCGCTTTAGAAGAAAAAAGTTTGGGAGTTTTGGACAGTGGTGGAATTTCACTTGAGTAATAACGGTTGCGTGTGCTTGAAAGAAAATTATACGAGTATTTACATGAAACATGTATAGCTTGGAAACGCCACAACGAAGGTCAAAATGAAATAGTTACAACTATGTTCAGGCAGATATTCATGGTGACTTCAATTTTAGGCAAAGAATTATGCTTAGAACCTCAAAATACATCTTTAAGCATTGCAGAATTAGCCAAAATACAGGTAAATATTTGGTCGCTCTAATGTAGAATTAGTTAAAAGTTATTTTAACTATTTCGTTTTAGCTAATTGAGCACACGAGTGATGAGAGCTGAGAGAGATGTGGTAGTGTGGTGTTTTTGTATTGGAATAACGTTTTGTATTAGAATATGGTGCCTTTGAATTAATAAAGTTTCCTTCAGTTAGGCAAACCTGCTAAGGTCAAGAATGAAGTGTCATTATTGATGATTTTGGATAAATGGTCTGCTTTTATAAGCATATAAAACAAAAAAATATCCCGCAAAGTTTTATTTTCGGATACAACTTACTTTCGCATTAAATTGGCGATTTTTAGTATATAGTTAGAAACATTAATCATACTGCAAGTGCCACGTACATGTGTATCTAATGAGAGCAGTAATAGCATATTCACAAAATTTCCTGTAAATAAGTTTAAAAAGACACAAAAGAATATGGACTCGACTGTCTGGGCGAATTTAACCACATATACAGGGTGTCCCAGAAGTCGACGTCAAGCTGAAACCGGGTGATAGGCAAAGTCATAACAGCTATCAGAAGAATATTTAAAAAAATTTTATGTATGTGTTTTGAAAATTATAGGTCTTTGAAAAAGATATAGAAATTTCACACAGTACGGCAGTCTGTCAACTCCTGTTACTACAAATATTAACTTTTTTTGGATTTTATTTTTACAATGTAATGTAATGCATCTTTAAACTGGTGTCTCAACCTTACTGCCAACTTTTCTCGTTCAGGAAAAATTGCCACTTATTTCCCAACCAAGTATTCCAAAGTAAAACTTTGCTCAACTTTAACTGGCTGTACTGGAAAAAAATGTACTACGAGAGTTTGGCAAGTAACCTTAAAAGTTGGCGTATTTAATAACGATTCCAAAATGGTATAACACTCGGAAGAATTTTTAAAAATTTCCTAATTAAACAGCGATTATGAAAACGCACAAGGACCCTTAAGGATAACTGTTTGCACAACAGTGGGCGTCAAAATGCTGCTGATGATGATTTACCTTTACAGCAAATGCTCAAACTGTTTTCCTTCAGCCGCAATACACGCTTGACATCTTGTTAAAAAAGATCGGGTTATTAAACGAGCGAATCCACGGTTATTAACAAACTCAGCTGCTTCCAATAGTCTTTGCCGTAGCTCAGCTACATTTTGAATCGGCTTGAAATACACTTTTTCTTTTACAGTTCCCCAGTAAAAAAATCTAAAGGATTCAAATCAGGTGATTGGGCTGGCCACGGTATTGTACCAAGCCGCCTTATCCATCTGTCCCTGTAAATACTCAGTGGCACGTCCTCCAATAAATTTTGTAAATGATTTTTCAAAAAATCCAAATAAACTTCAGCAGTCAAAGTCTCTGGGAACTCAAACGGACCGATTATTTTACCATTTAAAATTCCTGTCCAATGGTTTATCTTGAAGCAATATTGAGATTTATCTTCTCTCATCAAATGTGGGTTTGCTATGTGCCACTCGTGTAAGTTATGCAGGTTCATGTACCCATCTTTCTTAAATGTGGTCTCATCCGACCATAAAATTGTTTCAAAGAACTGTGGATCTTTCCTGTGTCTTTCTAACATTGTGCGACAAAAAGCAACTCGGGGCTCATAATCCCGGAGCAGCAGAGGTTGAACACGCTGTATGAGGTATGGATGAAGCATATCACTTACTTGCTATTGCACACTTGATACCGATCAGTACTCCTTCGTTTACTGAGCATCTTTACATGTTCGTGCTTGTTGATTTCGTAGTGTTACTAATTTTAGATTAGTGAACTGGACTGTTGATCGCTTGTGATTTGGATTTGGACTGTTTAATTGCTCTTCAAAACAACATTTGCTTTCCTTAGACTATCTTTGATAGTGTGATTGTGCAGTGCCACTATGTCCGTGTACACCGTACAAGAATATGCTAACATCCACCTCATTTATGGGGAATGCAGATGCAACGCTAGTGCTGCAGCGAGACTTTACTGTGAGAGGTACCCGAATGCAGCTCGTCATCCAGATCATCGAGTGTTCACAAATGTGCACCGCTTACTGTTCTTAGAGGGCCAACTACCAAACCAATCACACGGTGAGGGAAGATCTTTCCTTCCTTACGAAGACGTGGTGCTAGGAGCTTTCGAAGAAGACCCGAGTACTTCAGTGCGTGCAATAGAACTAAAAACAGATGTGCCCAAAAATACAGCCCATAGAATCTTGCAAAAAAACGTGCTCCATCCATACCACGTACAGCGTGTTCAAGCTCTTCTGCCCCGGGATTATGAGCCCCGAGTTGTTTTTTGTCGCACAATGTTAGAAAAACACAGGGAAGATCCACGGTTCTTTGAAAAAATTTTATGGTCAGATGAGACCACATTTACGAAAGATGGGTACATGAACCTGCATAACTTACACGAGTTGCACGTAGCAAACCCACATTTGATGAGAGAAGATAAATCTCAATATGGCTTCAAGATAAACCATTGGACAGGAATTTTAAATGTTAAAATAATCGGTCCGTTTGAGCTCCCAGAGACTTTGACTGCTGAAGTTTATTTGGATTTTTTGAAAAATCATTTACAACCACTGAGTATTTACAGAGACATGTGGTTTCAGCATGATGGCTGCCCAGCGCACTATGCACTCTCAGTGAGAGAGTATCTCGATCAAAACTTTCCAGGCAGATGGATAAGGCGGCTTGGTACAATATCGTGGCCAGCCCGATCATCTGATTTGAATCCTTTAGATTTTTTTACTGGGGAACTGTAAAAGAAAAAGTGTATTTCAAGCCGATTCAAAATGTAGCTGAGCTACGGCAAAGACTATTGGAAGCAGCTGAGTTTGTTAATAACCGTGGATTCGCTCGTTTAATAACCCGATCTTTTTTAAGAAGATGTCAAGCGTGTATTGCGGCTGAAGGAAAACAGTTTGAGCATTTGCTGTAAAGGTAAATCATCATCAGCAGCATTTTGATACCCACTGTTGTGCAAACAGTTATCCTTAAGGGTCCTTGTGCGTTTTCATAATCGCTGTTTAATTAGGAAATTTTGAAAAATTTTCTTCAGTTTTTTTTTCAAATAAAAATTGTGCATAAGTTAACGAGTAATCTTTTAAGTGTTATACCATTTTGGAATCGCTGTTAAATGCGCCAACTTTTAAGGTTACTTGCCAAACTCTCGTAGTACATTTTTTTCCAGTACAGCCAGTTAAAGTTGAGCAAAGTTTTACTTTGGAATACTTGGTTGGGAAATAAGTAGCAATTTTTCCTGAACGAGAAAAGTTGGCAGTAAGGTTGAGACACCAGTTTAAAGATGCATTATTCATCATTACATTGTAAAAATAAAATCCAAAAGAAGTTAATATTTGTAGTAACAGGAGTTGACAGACTGCCGTACGGTGTGAAATTTCTATATCTTTTTCAAAGACCTATAATTTTCAAAGCACATACATAAAATTTTTTTAAATATTTTTCTGATAGCTGTTGTGACTTTGCCTATCACCCGGTTTCGGCTTGACGTCGACTTCTGGGACATCCTGTATGTGTTAATTACTCTCCAATAATATATATGAACATGAAAATATTAGGATAACTTTCAGGAGTTATGTTAAAAAAAAGGATAATATCCTTGTGTGACTGTAAAAAGCTGCCTTATACATTGCCTACATTTTGCTCTTTAAAATATGTATCCATAACTGCCGCGTATAATAGAGGAAATAATTCTCAACTGAGGAAGACTTACAACTGAGCCAGCTGTCTCAAAACAGCCGTTAATACACTTCCCGTTCAGGAATGTCTGATTTACTAAGACTTCGACGTCACTCTGTAACGAAAACGTACCACGTTCCTGCCTGCCAATTATGCTGGAGCCTTTGACAATCAGCCGATTTGTGTCTTAGAAAATACACATTGAATTTAATAAAGGCTATTGACGAGAGAGACCTTTCAAGGATCTCTCATGTCCTTCATTATTTTCTTTTCAAATGAGCGAAGCCCAAATGTCTCTGTATTATCCTAATAATAGCTGATGTCAAGGTCTGTTTGTTAGAACCACGAAGCTATGAATAATGACTGTTATTTCTTTCGACAGTGTATAATAGTGCAGTCAGTTTAGTTAGCAAAATTTGCGAAGCACGAAACTCATAACCATAACCATAAGCTCCTAAACTGCAATAGTTTCTTTACGTATTCTACTAGACTAAATGCTGATGCCATTCTTTCTCTCCCTATAGGAGCAGTGTACCGACTTTCAAAGCTACAACAGCATTACGACGCGGATGCTGACATTATGTGGCGATAAAAAAATGTACAGATTGTCGGACGATCCAAAAAACCTATAATCGCATATTATCCATACTTCGGATTCGCCTACAGCATTGGAAGTTAAAGCTCACACTAAAAGAGCCATTTTACCCAGTATAAATGTTTGGCTTCAGTTTCGTTAAAAAACTTTAGGACGCCCTGAGAATTATTTCCCCCAGTTGTAGTGCAAAAATTGATCGCCCGTTTTTCAACCAAACTGAGATAACGGTGCCATCCAATGGCAAAACGTCTAAGTAATGTTTTAGAGCCTAAAATACGTTTCAAAACCTGCCAAGTCACCTTAAAAACGGCTGCTTATTTCCTGAGCTGGTTTCAAAATCACCTAATTCCATGAGTGAGTAAAGTCCAAAGACCCTTAAATCCATTGAGTGACAAGACCCGTTAATTCCATAGTATTTGGAGGTGTCTCACATACCTGAGAAGCAAAGTCCAACCATTGCTTTGGTGCGCTTTTATATAGATACACCACATGTTAGAGAGATAGCTTTGCATACTATAAAATTTGACGATCAGTTCAATGAGCCAAGCAAAACCTTATTGAAATGTAAACTAAATCAAAGGTATGTGAATACCGAATAGAACTGAACAAGGTTATATGAGTGAAAGTTTGAACAATGCGAATAATGTGTACAAACATTTTGCAAGCAATTCCGGAAAGAAAAGTCGTGTATTACTAAGATATTGCCACAAAATCGAAAAGGTAGTGGATGAAGATATGATACCGATGGTATACAGAGTAAAGTGGAAAAGCTGTGTGGAAGCTGATATCATTTAATTTTGTTTGTGTGAATTATGATCAAAATTAAAGAAGTTCTTCACTTTCATTGTATTTTTTGCTTTCTGGTTAGTGTCCGAGACGAATTACGAAAGCAGCTAAATCAAAAAAGCCTTCTTTTCGAAAAACCACTGAAGTTAGAACTTTTGCGTATAAGAACTAACTAGCTTATTTTGTGGCCAGTAGCAAACTTTCGCGTTTTTTGAAAGATGTCAAGTGGAGATAGCGGTTTTTGGAAGTGGTCGACTTAAATATTACGGAGGTACTACGGTTCGGATGTTGGACTAATATCTTGTGAACTTTCTAATCAAGAATAAAATAAAAGTCAGAAAAGCTCAATGAGAGGCAAACAAATATTGCGTTTATTGTCTGATGTCAGTTCATCTATATAAATAGCATTCATCCGCAAGGGTATTACTTATCTTGAAAAGTGACACTATGTCGATTTTTCTTGACATTACATTGTCTAGGTTTTTCTATAAGATGTGACCTCAGCACTAGCTGAAATCTGCTTCAGAAATGGCATTACTGGAGGTAACCCGGTAACGGCAATGCATAGGTGTACGTGAATAGTGAGGATTTGTGTGCTTATAATCGCTGTTTATGAGAATTCCATTGGATTCTTGTCTCAAATACACTTCCTTGAGATTCAAAGCTAGACATTAGTTGCGCATCCACTTTTACTTATCCATTCTGGTAATTACATACGCAAATATGCTGAATTTAAAAAATGAGAGAGATAAGAAATAATTATATTCACTGTACACTGTTTCCTGTAGTTCTCTTGAAAACATAGAAAAACGTAAAACATCATAATTTATAACTTTGAGCATGTCTCCAGAAAGGGCAACATATAAATAACCCGTCGGGTACAGCTAATAGATACACTTTCTTCATTGGCAGCATATTCAATAATGATTTACTCACACAGCAAATATCACTGATCAACTAACTTTCTGCTCAGAGATAAAAACTATAGACTACTCGGCTTGAGAAAACATATGCAACCAACAATGCATATACTTGACCGATTTCTCCATAAATGTCTATTGAGCGTCTGCTCAAAGCCATCCTAGTGGGCAAACGGGGAATGACTCTAAAAACTACCTAGTCTGCAAGATGACATTTTGTAGGTCTCTTTTTTGACATTTTATAGGTTTTTTACACAACACCCGTACCGTGCCGTTCACCCGTCCAAACATTGTTGTCTGAAAGTGCTTATGTTATGTACTTGTTTGAGATCTTAAAAATTATATGGCGAATGTATCCATCACTTACATCAACTAAACATTTGAGCATTAAAGCATTTTAACGTAAATCGTAATGATGTTTGTGCTAGATGGATGCATTATCAGACGTGGAGCAGACCAGTCCAATTCCTAACTAGGAAACATCATACCAATGATTTGTTTGAATGTAGATATTCGAGAGTTCCTGATATCCAGAAGCTAAAATGAATATCTGCTGAACCACATCCAAAAATTCCTGGACTATATAGACGATTTAGCAGCATCTGCTGTGTTTTTACTTTCCTTGGTAAAAAAAACTCGGCTTAATGGTGTTACTTTTGTTAGTACGCCAGGTTTTTGGGAACTAGGAATTTTCTTGTTTTTCGGCCCTACCGTACCGGCTAATTCGTTGTGGATCTATTGTCGGTCGTCATTAGTTACACCGAGTACGCCGCTTTTAAGAAGCTTTTCGCTTCGGAGGTAATGACATGGTTCAGAGAGTAATGGTTTTTGTACGAGACCCACAGATTGCTGTGCTCAGATGGGTGTTGGAGATTAGTTGTTTTGTCCAACATTTATTCTAAATTTCTGAAAAGTTATTTACTTCCCACGAAGCTACGAGCGCCTAAGTCTATTCAACTTCTATTGGAGATTATTCCTTTTCCGGCATTTGCAAATATCGAGAAAGTGCTGTGAGCGCTACGATATTCTATGACTATAAGAGACTTGCACTCACTGTCATGCAACGTAACGTATTGTCTTGCCACTTAGGGCCAATTTCACCAACATTGATATTTAACGGTCCCTTGGACCAATAGGAAAAGACCTTATCGAAATGCAATTTGACGCAAAGCTCTATGAATATCAGTGATTTCTTTTGGAATGTTGAATAAACTCCTGAAAAAACGGTTGCATTATAAATAAGGGTACATTATAGATGTAATATTATGTCTTTGTGCTTTAGAATTAGGATAACCTTCATAGAATTTCAAATTTTTTTCATTTCACAAAAGACGGTCACTTATTTAAATGGACCAATGAAAATGAGAGATATAATATGTCGATTCTCTAGCTATTATATTCAGCAGGATGTTTTCAATGTTTTCGACGACTGTTCATGCATGGCAATCTAGTTTTGTCTGTATATCACGTACAGGGTGTAGAAATGTACCGATTTTTGTTATTTTGCAAAAAAAAAGGACATAAAACGTATTCCAACTGGTTCATCATCTTTTGTTACATCAAAAACAATTTTTGCCAATTTATGATCTAGAAATCCACACCAAATGTAAACAAACAGCACATTCTGCATTTCTGGGTCCTAATACATCGATATTTGTAAAAGTATCCGCATCCACCTATTTATCATCGTCTAGATATTATAAGTCAGAATCAGAAATACCTATTTATGAAAATATATCTCCAAACATTGTTATATTTTCTTCTTATTTCTATTATTATATATATAAGATAGTAAAGGCAACACCGCACCCTGCAGCCCAGTTGACAAGAACGACAAGCTATCGAGATTAGGGATGTTTAGATCCACGAAAAGTATCGATCTGTATCGATTCTTATCGTTTTAGGAAGTATAGATAATCTAAAATATTGGAACAAAATTATCGATGTCCAGCGGAAGGAAACAAAGAAGAAAAGTTGTAATCTGAAGTTAGTAATAAAAAAAAATCTGAAGTTAGTCAATCTTTCTGACACAGTCCGGATCGAACGATAACGATACTCGTGAAATGTATCGATACACCCAAGTGTCGTATACGAAAATATCGATCCAAAATAGCGGGTATGGGAAGAAAAAGTATCGATACTTCTAAATATAGGATCGTATCGAACATCCCTACTGTCAAGATGTATAACCCGAGTTACCGACGGAGCTATTTTGCGGAGTCATGGAAATAATTTTAAATTTTCATTTGCATTTTTTCAAGTGATGTGCAACGATTTTGGGAAAAATTCCACGTATGGTCTTATAAAGCATAGTAGAGTATACTTCAACAGTTGGCGGAGCTTACTCCACTGGGACCAAGGGTTGACGGATCCCACACATGTGTCACCCATTGGGTAGTTTTGAAATGTAATACTCAGCTGTTATTCAAATACAAGAAAGATATTGCAAATTCTATTTTGTTGCAGGTTTTAAGTTTGCCGGTAGCTTTACGACATATATTTGAGTATTTCTTAATCGCTGTAAATATAGTACGGACGTTTGTTCAGTTCCTGAACAACCAAAACATATTTGACTCTATGGATTTATGGATAACAAAAATGCTGAATGTTTTTGTGGAATATCAATCGACGGTGCTGTAATGGTATTGATGAACGGCAAGTAAATGAATGAATGTTTGGAAACGAGCAATATCTATGAAATTTTTGGTAGAGCTTGTCATCAAGTAGGTGCTTAATGGCTATCTGCAAGAGGTTTATTGGAAAAACACGGTAGGTGATGTTCATGCATATCAATTGAATAAAATAATATAAACATGAATAAACAGTCGACAACATTAAATAAAAGCATGAATTTTATTCAACAATCGATCACTTTTGACTTAATTATATGTAATTTCTTAATATTCAATAAGCTGGTGATGTTTCAATGACAAACTGACATTTCATACTTTTACAGTATTTTGTTTTTAACGCTTCATAGCTAATGGTTGCTAAAATTTGTTGATTGGAACTTAAAGCTCATTCGCTGTATTTGTCGGACTGTTACCCTATAGGTGGAGAATAACGGACTGTTGATTTGACAATCCCAGTGAAATCTAGTAAAACTGGTTTGTAGCGTTTTGTTTTTGTAAGCAAATGAACTGTTCTAAATAAAAGAGCAGTCAGCAAGTACAAAATGAATCTGTAGCGTACAAAAAACCAAAACAAAACACGGCTCTGACTACCTGACGTTGACGGATCCGTCCGAGTTAAGTGCCGATATGGGGAATTTTAGGATATTACTAGATAATCAGCTGTCATTCTACCTTGATGGATACTTGTGAAAGAGGATGTATTTGTATGTGTGGGACAAATCTCTTGAACCGGATTTTAAACCAGTTAACGTTAACTACACATATTGAATTGACTATCGCTATTTTGAATCCAATATGTCTTATGAAGTCCTGACGGAATATATGAAAATTATATAGAAACAACCAAACTAGGTATCTGACATACATACTAAAAAGTAAAAAATGAATAAAATGAAAAATAAATTTTCAAAAACAAGCTTCTATTTAGCCGTTAGCAAATAAACTAGATATTTCAAAATAACTTTTCCGATTGGAATTATTAATGTGATAATGAAGCGTCTTAATCATCTCAAGGTTTTAAATGAAAGCGTGTTACGTTACGTACTGCAGGATGATAATATCTTTAAGTTTTTAGTTCTTTTATTAACAGCAGAATAAAAGTTTTTTAAAAACGTGCTTTTTATTTTATTTATTACATTATACACAAACCAATTTCTGCATTTCCTTAAATCCCATGGAAAGCATATGAATTTTAGAAATAATAGCGCTAGCCCAGCAGGAAAAGCTGGTAAAGCAAAATAGGTAAATGTGTTTTTATCTTTTGAACGGTTTATTGAAAAACATGATCAGGTATTTGCATATAAAGTCGTCGTGACCTTTTCTGGTAGTAGATGGCGTATTTATATTAACCCTGGAGCGTTTAGGCGAATAGCACGGCTATAGTTGCTTAGGCGGGGTTACCAATAACCCCAGTGATATATTCCTATTTAATGAACAAAATATAAAAGATAGACACTTTTGTTTCAATAATAAAACATTTATTTCAAACACTTGGTATATATTTCAGCTCGATGATTACTGCAAACAGCCTTGAAGCATTTCGCACAGGCAGTTTTTGTTTTATCGGTCATTTGTCCTTGGACATAAAATGCAGCGAGTCTGTTTTAGCAATTTTGCTGGAGGTGGATCAACTTTTTCTTCTGTTTTCATATCTAGAATATTCATTATTGATTCTTTCAATTTTCGAGGTACTGGTTTTGTCAAACGTCTTTCCGTATGAGGCCTGACCAGTTGTAGTCCAAGTTCAAATAGGTATGTTCGACGAACACTTTTTTGTCTATCACGCTTAACAATTTGGAAAATAATGTTGGAGTTAATGCCTGCTTGATCCATTATACCATAAAAAAAGCGTAATGGCCACCTGCGTGTTTTGCGGGATACCTAATATGTGTGCACCATCTGGTCAAAGGTATCGACACCTCTTTTGGTAGAATTGTAAAAATTTATTATCTCGGGTTTTTTATTTTCATCTATTGTACTACCAGAATGCATTGTCGATAAAAGTAGCACAGATTTAGACTTCTTGGGTGTGAAGGACACCAAGGTTTTTTGGTTGTCGAATCCAAATTGAGAAGACATAATTTCTTTTCGTTTGTTTGGGAGAAATGATGGAGGAATTTCCCTCTTGTTTTTTCTGAGAGTACCCACAATGGTCAAATTGTAGTCAACAAGCATTTTGTCAGACAGTGGGATGGAAGTAAACCAATTGTCCATCGTCAAATTGCGTCCGGTTCCGTGAATGGGTTCTGTCAGTGTTCTTACGTAATAAGCTGGAAGAGGTTCTTTATCTGGCCTATTTTCTTTGCCGATATATGGAATAGCAGTAACCATATAATATGTGTGTGAATCACACATCGTTACAACTTTGATTCCATATTTGTCAGGTTTTGATGAAATATATACTCTAAAACGGCAATTGCCTCGAAATCCCAATAAATGTTCGTCGATGGTACAATACTGTGAGGAGTATAGTATTTTGCACAGTTAGATATAAACATTTCCCATATATTACGTACTCGAGAAAGTTTATCTTCTCGGTCTCTCATGGTTTTTTCGTCAAATCTGAGGCAAGATATCAAAAATCTAAACCTTGTTTCACTCATTACGCATCAATACTCTTCTGGTCCATGCTTTGAACACATTTCTGCTATAGTTAGATGATTGTCTTTTCTACAACCTGTCATATAAAGCAGTCCTATCAAAGCCAAGATCTCTTCAACGTCTGTCTCGTTAACAAAGCCACAATTAGCAACATATTTCCCTTTTTGTCGTTCTATTTCCATATTTGTATGCACCACTATAATATCTATAACATTCGCGCTAAAAAATAACTTCCATGCCTCTAATTCCGTTGAAATATTTTTGGCCGCACCTTTTGGTCCTGGAATACATGAAAAAATGTTTCGCTTAGGTGTTCGAGTTTGCCAGGAAGTTGTTGTTCTGTCTCACTCTCTACTTCACTATCATCCGTTGAGTAGGTGCTCTCCCTGTCGGACTGAATTGAAACAAGGTCGTCATAGTCAGTGCCGTCATTATCTGAATCAGGTTCATTGTCGAGTTCTTCATTCCATCGTAACAGAGTTTCTTCAAATTTGGGATCATCTGGTCGGACAGCCATCTAAATAAATTACGTAATCTCGTGTGTGGAATAAAATAAAAATACCAGTTTATCTTACCTGGTGTTACTCGTCAACCCAAACACAAAATATCATATAAACTATTGCACTGAACAAAAATGTGCGACCAACAACACACACACTTTAACCTCAAATGAACATAGCGGGATCTCCGATGTTGCCAATTTATGCACAAAAAATTAGTGAACATTTGAATTTTCTTTGGGGTGATGCGAAACCCCACTAAGCATTACAGGGTTAACTTAATGCCTCTACTCTGCGTACGTCCACTTGTCCTGCCAGTACCGTGCTGATGATTGTTAGTAAAACATGAAACACCACTGTTCATGGTTTATTGCATGTATGAAACCATTGTTAGTGTTATTATGTGTTTGTGATTCTGGATTTTTTTAATTTCCCTTCAGAAACGTAAAAGTGTTCTGCAGAAATTACATTTTCATAGGCGATTCATGCAAACTAATCAACGCACTTTAGCAATCGGAGCCTAATGAAGAACCAGTAAGGTGTGTGTGTAGCTTATTCAACACATAATACGAGTACAAATCACGTCTTATTTTATTTCCTATGTTTAAGCCCGGTTGATAAGTTCGCAGGAATCCGTCATTAGAAGCCGATCTAAGTGGTCTATAATATATACCTGCTGTACCTGCAATAATCCATCAATCATATCATAAAGCTAAAACCTTCAAGCTTGTACCTAACACCTATAATAATACATAGTAAATTTCCTATGCATAAAATTACAAATTTTTTTGGTCATTCTGTGGGTTTAATTTCATGGTAAGGTACCTTCCATTAAAGTGCTTATCAACCGTAAGGAAAACCTTTCATAAAAACTCATAATTTTACCTGAGTTATACCAAAGTCAAATTACGGCCAGGCAATGGTCGACATGAAAATAATTATTTTGAAATTGGGAGAGGCTGCCTGGCATATTTGAGCGGGCAGAAACGCGATGTAAATGAGAAAATTGAAGTTAAATGGATTTTACGACGCCCATTTATGAATGTTCGAGTAGTTGGCAAACAGCAGTAATGTCAGGGTGCGTCATGGGAATTTTATAATGGCGTTCGATTGTGAGGCTTCAGATCAGATAGGCAGCTGGGCAAACATAAATTCAATTTAAAATAGTGTTCGGGCGAGAATAAAAATGCATGCTTATGATAGCATCTAAAGGAAACCGCGGGCTCTATATTTATAGGCTTATGGGATTATGCTAATTTGGTTTGTGATTTTTACAAATAACACTGTTCAGCTTATCAGAAATTATGATTACGCTGAATAGTACACTGCATACCTCAACGACCAAGAGACTGGATTTACTGTTTTATACTACAGGGATAATATCTATTGTAACAAAAGGTACATTTCCAACAGATTACTCCTGAATTGAATATTCATTAAGAGCACTTCTGCGTTATAATTTTATATTCTACATGTTTCTACAACACCATACTTCTGAAGATTGGTTAACGTTTGAAAAGATCAGAAGAACAGAAATATTTCACGTTTCGAATGTTTCTGCAGCTGCACCAAAATGATTGGTGACTTTGACAAATGTTAACCGTTAAAACCACTTGAAATATCTCTGGGCTAAGGTGGCCAGAATGTCTGGAGTCTCTTTTAAAATCTTAATCCATTCAATGGATTTTTGATGAATGCTTTGATTTTCTACCAAAATGATTGAAATTACTAGCTTTTGATTCGAGCAATCTTATAACTTCTTTAAGCAGAATGTTATATGAACCAATATGTAAAAATGTTTAATTTTCACAACATGTCAGTCCGCCATCTCAAAATATACTGCACTCATAAGGGAGTATGAGGTATCATGTGATCTCCCATTCCACTTAAAAATGTTCCAAGATCCTATTGTCATTTTGAAATTGTCGACCATCACCTTTACGCTAAAATATATGGGTCAATTTCGTCACCCAGAATTTGAGCTTGCTAACTTGATTCGTTCAAAGATTAGTAAGGGAGGTAGGGGGGGTGCGGAGATGAAGCAGTGTATACAGGGTGTTTCAGTTTATTGTTGCATAGCTTTAAGCTTCGATAGAACTTTTAAAATTAATGCATAAAGTCTATATAAACATGGGTCGAAAAATGCGTGGCTTCCGAAATACAGGGTGTTTAAATTTACTTTCTAAAATAGTTTTTCAAATATTTCGAACAATATTTGATGCATAACAGTGAAAATTGGTGTACAAGGGTTTTTTGGTACGACAAATCGAACCATGGGCATAGTTGTACTGTAGCCGCTAGAGGGCGCTCTATACTGTACCTGTAGTGTATTAAAATGACCGAAAAATTTTTCTTAGTGCAATTTTTTGCTTTTTGGATATAAAAACTGATTCTTCGCACTTTTCAACATAAAAAAGCTCTTCTGTGAGTTTTGGTTATAGTTAGCCGTTTTTGAGATATTTCGATTTTTAAGGTTCGATGCATTTTTAATTGTTTATGGGAAAATAATATTTTTTTACATTTTCGATTTGGGCACTACAAGTAATTAAGATGATCGTTTAGATTGTGTTTTTAAACACAGCAATAATTCCTAACTCTAAATAAACACAAAAAAAAAACAGAATATTAATTTGTTTAATATTCCAATATTATTTTTAACAAATTAAATTAATTATTTACAACTAAAATGCTATTGGATAGTTAGAACAAACATACAAAATCTAAAGTAGTTGCTCGAAATGTAAACCCAATTGTTCAATACACAACTCACATCTACGAACGATCGAACGTGGTATAGCATCATTCAAATAAGGCCTTATTTCATCACATGCATTCCTGATTCTGTCTACTAGCATATCTCTTGTGGTTACGGGAGTCTGGTATACTTTTTCTTTTAGAAATCCTCACACAAGGAAATCTAATGGATTTAGGTCAGGGGATCGTGGAGGCCAGGCGACTGGTCCTCCACGGCCGATCCATCTTTCTGGATAATTTTCGTCCAGCCTGTTTCTAACTATTCTCGAATAATGAGCTGGACAACCATCAAGCTGGAACCAGGCCAATCTTCTTAAATCTAACATAACATCATCCCACATATTTGCATGTTCAGCCTTTAAAAATTCCAAGAAGGTCGCAGCATTTAACCTTGCAGGCAAAAGGTAAGGTCCAAATATTCGATTACGGTAGATACCAATCCACACGTTCACACTAAATTCATTCTGAAAATTTCTTTCCCGAACTGCATGCGGATTTTCATGCAACCAAATATTATTATGAAAATTTACCACTCCACGTCTAGTGAAGCATGACTCATCGGTCCATAAAACGTTACTTAAAAACTCCCTATTATTATCAGCTCTATCAAGAATCCACTGACAAAATGTGATTCTTCGTTCTCCGTCCCCTGGCTGTAGTCCTTGCACATGTTGCAAATGGTAAGAACGTCTATGGTCATTTCTAAGAACCCGGTGAACATGGCTTGCTGAAATTCTCAAGGCACCAGAAACTCTCCTAACACTTGTGGTCGGATCTCTATCAAACTCACGCAGAATCATACGGGTAAATCTGCGCTGACGAACATTTATGTTTTGATCCCTTTGGAGATTTCCAAAACCATTTTCAATTATTTGGCGATGCACTCTTGCAAATACTGAGCGAGTTGGATGTCGTCTGTTTGGAAATCTTCGTGCGTATTCTCTGGCTGCTTCTGCTGCGTTTCCATTTACAAAACCATACACAAAATGAATATCCGCTAACTCTTGATTGGAGAATAAAAATGGCATTTTTATAAATCTTACAAAAAAAAAAAAACAGGTAAAAGAAACTAAATTTCGTGCATTCACAATTGCAAAAAAACGTTTCAGGTTTCAACAGATAACAAAACTAACTGTCAACTAATTGACGTTTAACCTTATTCTGCTTCCAATTTCAAAAATGTTTGCAGGCACAGCCTACTTCTAAAAATTATCGAGATACTGACTTTTTAACGTTATTTTATCATAAATAATTAAAAATGCATCGAACCTTAAAAATCGAAATATCTCAAAAAGGGCTAACTATAACGAAAATTCACAAGAGAGCTTTTTTATGTTGAAAAGTGCGAAGAATCAGTTTTTTTATTCAAAAAGCAAAAAATTGCACTAAGAAAAAAGTTTCGGTCATTTTAATACACTACAGGTACAGTATACAGCGCCCTCTAGCGGCTCCAGCAAAAATTTTGCCCATGGTTCGTTTTGCCGTACCAAGAAACCCTTGTATACCAATTTTCACTGTTATACATCAAATATTGTTCAAAATATTTAAAAAAAATCTATTTTAGAAAGTAAATTTAGAAGCCACGCATTTTTCGACCCATGTTTATATAGACTTTATGCATTAATTTTAAAAGTTTTATCGAATCTTAAAGTTATGCAACAATAAACTGAAACACCCTGTATAAGAATCAGTTGATTTGAAGGTATCAACTATTCGTTGTTGAACTAATTTTTGACTACACCTATCTATTAGTTTGCTATGTTTAGTAACTAGCTTTTGGACACCAAACTTAAAGTTTTCGCTGTTTAACACTTATCGCGTGCTGCATCAATAGACGTGCTTGCTCTTTTGGAATAAAGAAAACAAAAGTCCCAGGCATCGAATATCACTGTAAAACTAGATAAAATCATGATGTGTGGTGTTTGCGGTATACCGAATATTATATTCGCAGCCGTTGTTGTTGTTGAGTGGAAATAAAGGCCGTCCGTTCGAAATAAATAATGCCAGAGGAAAACCAAAACATGACATTTGATATTTAAATTGAGTGTCGTGAAACTGGAGCCAGCCGCGTTCGTTTATGGAAAACAGAGGTCGGAGTCTGGAAAGGCAAACGAACAACACATGGCGACGATTATCATACATCATATATGATAAGACACAGCAGGGCAACTGAAAAAAAAATGGGTTAAACCTTTGAGCGAATGTGTATGAGCGCAAGACGTTTCCGCGCCCAATGGTTCAAGGCTGTGTAACCGTCTGCGGGATACAGGTTTTAAATAGTTTATTCTGCTTGGTAGCCGTAGTGAGAGGGAAATGCCATGATCCTCCGCATATTGAGATGTATGTGGGTTATACGTTACGTGGACCCTTTTTGTTTCCATGAATCGCGTTCCTGTATATTTATACTATACATAGGTATACGCCATATGTACCGCGCATGTGTGTCTCAGATTCACTTCTCTATACAGAGATCTCGGCTCCCATTATACCTACACCAAATGTTTTTTGCCAGTAAATCCGAAACGGTTAATTAGACAACTGTCAAAGTGTGATATTGTTCGGACATTTTTTTAAGACAAACGCAAATGCGTGTATGACATGTCTCAATCATCTTTTGTTTTCCCGCGGCCTACCTCAAGTTTCATTTGTCATATGGCATAACTCTACCCTAGTGATATCTCACAAGTGCATAAAAGATTTTAGTATCATCGAAATATACTAAGTGACATATAAATCCGAACACACAGTTTTAATGAAGCATAATAAGTAAATGATAAAAATTTCAAAATGATTGCACTGCTTTAAAGCCCTTTGACATTTAATAATGTGTGGATGCATCCTGATGTGCTACGCATTCTCCAACGCGCCTAGGCATGCTTCTGATCAGGTGGTCAATGTCCTCATGTGGTATCTCATTCCAGGCAACCACCAACTGCTCTCGAAGTGCTTCTAGAGTCTGAGGAGGACGTTGCAAATTGAGCAATCTCCTACCCATCATATCCCACACGTGCTCAATTGGGGATAAGTCGGGAGATCTTGGTGGCCATGGTAACAATGTGACATCATTATGTTGAAAGAAGTCTATTGTGATTCTTGCAACATGTGGTCGGGCATTATCTTGTTGGAAAGTTGGATCTGCCAGGGTGTCAAGATAGGGTAAAAGATGGGATTCTAGAACTTCGTGGATATAACGCTGCGCGTTCATGTTACCTCTGATGAAGATTAAAGGTGACGTGAATAAGCTATAGCACCCCAAACCATAAATCCAACAGTGTGATGAACATGTCTTTCAACAAAAAACTGTGGATTCCTCCTTTCACCACGTCGCCTTCTAATCCTGGCACGACCATCGTGCATGCTTAAACAAAATCGAGACTCGTCACTAAAGACAATACTGTTCCATTCCTGATCCCAGAGTGACCGTTGTCTGCACCACTCAAGGCGATTACGTCGGTGTCCTCGAATTAAAGGGAGGACCCAGTGTGGCCGGTATGAAAACAAGCCAAAACTTCTCATTCGTCGGTAAAGCAGTCAAGCATCATTCCGGTTGTGACAGTCACATAGAAAGCTAGTGAAGTGCTGCATTTCTGGGATTCCATAAATATCATTTTCATGAAATTTTTCAATTAAGAGCAGCACAGCTTCGTCGTCCCAATTAAACGACATTTTAATTTGTTTAAACACATAAACCGCACAACACTACCGCTCGAATGCCAGGAACGAAGTGACGCCGGCAAGCCGCGAAACCCGCCGGCACACCACGGCGGCTCCTTTGCGCGGCAAGGCCGGCGGCTTTGTATGCCGCCGGGTGTACGGTCGCCGGCACTTTGTGTAGCAGCCTTTATATATCTGTGTCCTACGGGGAAATTGGCCGCCGTATTAATTGTCCTGCAATGACGGTAACGCGTGTGTCGCGCGTGGACAGAAGAAGGTAGAGAAAAAAGAAGAAGGCCAACTGGTCCACCGAGGCGTACCACAGAGCATCAAGATAGGCGTTCAGACAACTAGCCCTACGAGAACGTTTTGCTGAGAAAATAGACCCTATTACTATGCGTATTCAAGCCTTTGTCACAACCAGACATCTATCATCTCATTTTGTCAATGCCTAGAAGTATACAGAAGTGTATTCAGCTGCAGGTCCGCCAGACTCATTGTGTTTTTTTTCTTATTACGTGTTAATAATATTTCGTGATAATATTATAGTTTCATTCTCGACGTAAGGCTACCTCATTGCCAGAAAATCAAGTTGAAGAAATTATTTTTAAGTATACGTGATCCTATCCACCCCAACCGGTCATTAGACCTGCTATAGTAGAAATAGGTATGTATATGTCGTAGCTTTTTAGAGAATTGACTTCTTAGCTAAGAAACTAGCCACTTGGATAAGTAGCGCTACTTAGACTAAGGACTTTGTAGGTGCAAGCCCCTTTTTTCTATAAAGCTGAGTAAGCCAGCCTTTTAGAAGGATTCCGAGCATTCTTTTACAGTTGAAATCTTTAGTTACTTAGACTAATGACGTACTGTGGACCCGCCCATTTTCTATGTGGCTACAGCAATACAAGCTTTATAGAAAGTGCAATATGTTCTTCTAAGAAGCCAAAATAATAATAATAATAATAATAATAATAATAATAATAACCGTCTTTATTATTGACATAAGACATTGACAAAATGGTAAGTGAACATAAGTACATGCAGTGTCAATAAAAGGCGAAGTTCAGTTTGATTAGTACACAGTACCAACAACCTGCTCTTCCACTTAGCCCAGTATCCTCTACGACATATGACATCCGATAAACCGATAATACATACATGTCACTATAAAAGAGGGACATACCTACACGCTAACAAAAAAAAAAC
This sequence comes from Acanthoscelides obtectus, assembly GCA_963669975.1. Taxonomy (NCBI): domain Eukaryota; kingdom Metazoa; phylum Arthropoda; class Insecta; order Coleoptera; family Chrysomelidae; genus Acanthoscelides; species Acanthoscelides obtectus. The sequence goes on along the minus strand of CAVLJG010000010.1, from coordinate 28,250,523 downwards.
AATCATTCATTCATTCATGCAGTACTTCTTACGTTAATGTTATGAACGTCAGTCCGGTAGGTTATTTTTTGATAAAGATATTGGGGTGTTCTGACTAAAATTAATTTATGATAAAAAACAGCAGAGTGGAGGAGCCTACGATTTTCCATATTTAACCAACCTGCATCTTTCAATTTGTGAGATATTCTATGTCTCCTCTGTATACCAAATGCAAGGCGCAAGCATGAGTTTTGAACCAGTTGAACTTTACGTCGATACAGGTTAGTTAAGTGTGGGCCGTAAAGCACATCAGCGTAGTGGAATAAAGATAATACTAAAGTATCACATAGCATGATCTTAAGTTTTAACGAGAGAAATTTCCGGCTACCGTAAATAAATTTCAACGACAAAAAATATGCTCTCTGCATAATTTTGTTGATGTGATACTCAAATCGAAGATTACTATCAATTACAACACCTAAATTTTTTACATTGTCCATTATTTTGAGAGTTACACCATTTATCTCAATTTTAATAAGATTCTCTATAACATTTTTATTTTGTCTCGGTCCAAAAACAATTACGTGAGACTTTGATGGATTTATTAAAAGACAGTGGCGTGTGGCACATTATACAAAGGAGTTTAGCTCATTATTAATGATCAACGAGAAACGATCCATCAATTGTGGGGGGAAGCTGCAATAGATTTGGGTGTCATCAGCGTAAAAATGCACATTACATAGACTAAGGAAGTGCATGAAATTAGATGTATAAATTAGAAATAGGAGTGGTCCAAGTATGGACCCTTGGGGTACGCCGGATTTCAAATTTAAAGATAAAGACTGAACTCCATTCAAAACAACTGTTTGTTTCCGATTAGTGAAGTAGCGCTGAAATAAATCTATAGCGTTTTGAGAAAGACCAATATGATGTAAAATAGCAAGCATTAATTGATGGTTTAAAGTGTCAAACGCTCTGCTGAAATCCAGCAGAACAAGAATATTACACTCGCCACGATCTGTAGCTCTAATTATGTCGTCTGTTGCATGAAGTAAAGACGCCGTACAGCTATGATTTTTCCTAAATCCAGACTGTACAATTGGCAGTAATGAAAATTGTGACAAATGATAAGAAAGTTGCTCCTCCATTGCACGCTCAAGTAATTTAGAGAAAAATGGTAAAAACACTCAGTTTCACAATCAGTTTCTTAACCTTTTAAAAAAGATGAATCAGTAAATAAGGGAACAATGGATTATATAAGACCTAATCATCATTTTATACCCGTGCTCCCTGAAAAAGACGGAAATAGCTGTATAGTAGGTAATATGGGACGACAGACGCCTGTTCATATCTGAAAATAAAAAAGCTCTATTCTATTTTTAGGGATCTATCAATACACGTCAAATATTTGATATCACCTACCTTGGGCACTGTTGAATCTATTTTGGTGAAAATTTGCACGATACTGAAGTTACCCAGGAGTGACTTTGAACTGATCTTACGATAAAAAAAGGCATTTTTCTGTATTTTTTCATAGTCAACGCCTCTTAAAGTAGATAGTAAATTATTTCACCATTTGCATAAAAAGCATGAACGGTCCCTGTTAATAAGCAAAATGTGTTTATACACTTGGCGACCCCAAAAATAATAATTTTCCACCAGTGTATGTAGCATTGAAAGAACCCGTTTGAGGGTATTTCTGATATTGAATCCCTTATAACCCGGAAACGGTCAGGTTAGAGAACAGTTCCTAAGGACCTTTTTTCTTCTAAGAAAAACTTTGTCCGCAGCGAAAAAACTGTATACCTCGTTGCTTACTGAAGTTTGAGAAAATACTTTTCTATTCAAATTGTAAATCTATTAAAAATAAATACCTTTAATGTTGCCCAGTGTTTAAATTGAAACTAAAACTTTACCTTATAAGACCCAAACGAGTATTTTAGGCTTAGCGATCTTAAATTTTCCTTGCTTGAAAAGCTAACAGGAAGCGGGTTTTCGATTTTCAAAGAACTGTATAATACGAGTATTAAACGGTATTATGTTGTTATGTTTAGTGAAGCTTCAGTATGCAGGCTGTTCCTTAATGATATGCGAGTATTTAAGGGTGTGAATCTACATGAAAAATTAATGTTAGTTTGCTTTATAAACTAAAATGTTTCCTTACAAAAACTCGGGGTGTTGAAGTTTTAGCAAAAAATTGGAAATTAATTAATATTTTCAGTACCGCTTCAGATATTTAACTGATATTTAGTAAGTAGTGATAGTTAATAAAGTTGCAAAACAAATGATCTCTCTTGAATTGTTTTCCTTCGATGCGCCATTTTTGAGTAAAAAAATAAAAACCGTTCTATTGTCCGAGAAAATTAATGTAATAATTGAAGAATGCAATTTAGCAATAAATATCTAGTTGCTCTGGAATATGACACTGGATTTTGACATCTGACGAGTCTCTGTTATTCAAATCTGTTCGCTGTGACATCTTTATGATTATTTAGTTTTTACAATCTTGTTAATAATGGTGAATTATTCAAATGCAGAAATGGCGGAAATGCATTACGTAGATGGCCTTGCCGACGGTAATGGTGAGCAATCCAGACGGATTTTTCAACAGAGATATCCCGATCGTGCTTTGCCAAAGAGTCGAACCTTTTTTAATATTCATCGTCGTCTTGTTGAAACGGGTTCTGTCCAAAAACGAACAACTGAAGGTAGACCTCTAAGTGTGAGAACACCTGAAATTGAGCAAGCAGTGCGGCACGAAGTCGAAGAACATCCCGAAACGAGTATGAGATCGCTGGACACTTAAATATTTGCCATCAAATTGTTTGGAGAATTTTAGTGGACTTTTTGTTATATCCTTACCATATTTTGAGAGTACAGGCATTACTTCCCATTGATTTTCCAAGGCATGTGATCTTTTGTCAGTGGTATCTTCAACAAATTACACAAAATCCAAATCGTTGGATTGGCCGCGGTGGGCCCCAAGAATGAGAACCAAGGTCCCCAGACCTCAACAGTTTAGATTCCTTTTCGTGGGGCTACCTTAAGACATTAGTATACACAAGTCCCATTAACACTGTAGAGGAATTAAGAGAAATAATAGTTGCAGCTTGTGATAGAATAAAAAACACTCCAGGGATATTTCAACGAGTGCGCAATTCCATGAGAAGGAGGGCGGAAGCATGCATACTAAGTGAAGGGGGTCATTTTCAATTATCATTATCATTAAGGAACCCTGTATATAGCAGCTGAAGAGCAAGATTCGGGAAGCTGTTCAAAATATTCCTCCCGAAGCCGACCAAGAGTGATGAAAAACGTAATCAAGCGAGCTCGCATTTTTATAGCTCTCAGAACCGGACATTTTTACTACCTAACTCTTGATAAACTATTAGGATCAAAATTTTGATTTATTTCATTTTATTTTAAACTATTGGCGAAACAGATCAGTTGTCTGTTGAGCACCCTGTATTTATAAAATTTGGTAAATGCTTAGATTATCCTGATTAATTATGCTTGTGTGCAATTGAAAAATAAACGATTTTAGTTAACGGTACTCAGCATTTCAGTCTGATTATGTTTTGGTTCATACCTCATCACATATCGTAGGCCTCCTGGAGAACGTCAGTCTATTAATCAAAGTGACTTATTTGTGATCGGTAAACATGAAAATACATTAACGTACATAGCTTCGGGAATTTTTTTCTTTCAGTGTCAGAAAGGATGTAAATATTTATTGAGTACGTTTATTTGTAGGACGGCTCGCTGAAAGTTGTTTGACTAAGGAAGATAAGATAATATTGGTCCAATGTGGCTGGCGTTTACGATGTATGTACAATAAACTGGCAGGTTGTGCGTATGTACACTGTGAGAAAATGTTTAAATAAAGCCGTAGAAAGCCAGGTTGTATCGGAGTTGCCAGGAAAGAGACGAGACGTCGGCTTATAACAATGTCTATCCCTATCCCCGTATGTCTCAGTAGAACGTGGTTACTGAGAAAACGGAATCTAGTTGATCACCTTGATAGCTTCTATTTGCTATGTGCGGAGTCGGTGATGGGGACCATCAGATCGGTCCCAGGGAACGAGATGGCAGGGATCTGAAATAATTCGGAACTGACATGTATCAAATTGCTACAGTTCAGTGATATTTTCTATTATTCCACCGTGAATTTGTTAAATATTTTCATGTAAAACATTAGAATCCTCGCATGATGCATTGTAAACTGTAAAAATAATGGAAAAACAATACGGGCAAATTTTAAACGTTTTCCACAGTAACATGGAAATTATAGTATATAGTCAACGCCAAACAAAGTGGCGTGCACGTCATCAAGGTGGGTGTGTTGAAAAATTTACATTGTTGCCAAACTTTTTGTAAAATAATAAAATTTATTATTTACATATCTAGGTTTATAAGCAATATTAACCTCAAATGAGAACAAAAATAATAGTATAATAAAATTATAGATCTGTACTTGCATAATCATTAAGTATGACAATTATTGATCAGATGACACTATGAAACTACCATATTTAATTGATAGCTTAAAGGTACTGAATAAAAATCCAAATGGGGTCCTCCAAATTTTATGCATGGTATTTATTTTACAGAATTCATACAGAAAAATGCATTCTAAAATTAGGTAAGCTACTGGTGTAAGCTTTTTCTGTACAATAAAGTTAGTCGGAGTTTCTTTCTTCAGCGCTGTCTGAATCTGAATCTTCATCACTCTCAAAGTTGATTATTAAAGGTTCGATGTCAGGTCGATCAAAAATTCGTTCTCTTTCATACCATTTAAAAATTTCTTGCTCAGTATGTCGAACACTATTTTTCCACATGTCTGGGGTAACCGTTTGTAGAGCCTCGTTCCACATATCCAAACAGTCTTTTTCACTGTTACCATCTCTACCAATATGTCTGTTATAGTAACCTTTTGCTATGCCCCAAATTAACTCAATAGGGTTAAATATACAATGGTAAGGAGGCAGACGAAGAACTTTGTGCCCATGTTGTTCCGCCAATTCATCAATCACGTATATTTTAGGTGGTTTGTTTCTAAAAAAGCAGTTATTTTAAGAATAGGAATAAACAAAAGAAATATAAACTGTCGACCAAAATATATATAATTAAGAAGCATTATGTACCGAGCAACAATACTCAATAGCTCTGTTTTAAACATTGTGTTTAAAAATGGTATGTTTTGATTTGTCAACCAGTCTTGGATATTTTTTTTTGTCCATGCATTGTTGGGCACTTTGTTCAATATCATGCTGTGATAAGGGGCGTTATCCAGTATAATCATAGATGGACTCTCCAATTTTTCTAATAACTGATGTTGAAACCATTTCAAAAAATTTTCCTGGTTCATTCTCTCCATGGTAATCGCTCAATTTTGTTTTCGAAGAAAATATCGCTTCACTACCCTCAATAAACCCATTTTCATTTCCAGCATGTAATATAATGTATCTAAAATATATTAGTTTTAAATTTTATAATGCAAATTGTGTAAAAGTACATACCTTTTACCATCTGTTTTAATAGCTTTCACGCTTTTTTGGTTTCCATTTTGCCAAGAGCGACCTATGGTCCCATTTTGAAATATCCAAGTTTCATCGAGGAAGACAAACTGGTATAAGGCCTCAACCTTGGCTTGATTGTATTGCCTTAGAAATTCCACCCTTTTCAAAGCTATACTTGGTAGTTCCATGAGCCCTCGTCGCGGATTGTCCTTAAGCCACTTAAATCCAAGATCTCTAAGCATCCGCCTTAAAGACGTGGCACTACCATCAAATAATGCCCTATCTCTTAATCGAGTCCATAAAGTTTGTATCGTAACTTGTTCTTCTGAAACCATGTGTAATATGACATTATAATTTAGTTAACAAATTAATGCAAATTTCTGATAAGTTATTATAATAGGATCTTACTTTTGTGATACATATTATAGATCACTTCTCGAATGGCACTTGTATCCAATGTCGCTGTGTTGGTTACACGTTTAATATAACTCCGCTTTTTCTTGGGCGATTCTAAATTTGCATCACTTTTCACACCCTCGGAAATACGACTAACTGTCCTTAAACTAATTTTTAAAGCAGCAGCAACACGCTACAAAAAATGAAATAAAATTTCACTATTATTAATATACATTACATATAATTATTAGTAACCTACCTCTTGAACAGCATTTAAAGGCAACAAAGGCCCGTTGTTGTCCCTTTCTTGCTCAAAGTAGTGCATTAACGAGGCCACGAGTTCCTTACACCGACTATTTAACTGTTTGGGCATCTTTATATACCAAAATTGCCTTTATCTACTCGTAAAATGAATAATTTTGTTTTGAAACAAACAGTTGTTGATTTACAGTATGCGGGGCCAAAGGATTTATAAAGATTTGAAATGCCACAAATTGATTCAGTGTCAAAATTAATACAAATGTCAGTTCGCAGTTTAAATAAGTTTCAAGGTGACAATGTGTCAACGCTGCGAAATCGGTTTAGTGCGTTTACATGTCGATAAGTGATTGGAGCGTTTGCAAAACATTTTATTTCGCATAATGCGTCTAAATTTATCAGAAAGCAACTTATGTGATATTTTAATAACAATGTTTATATGACTATTAACCATAATAAGAGAGTAATGACCATTTTACAATTTATATATCACATTAATATGAAACTGCAATAGAGCAATTGTTTGTGATAGAAACCTAGGCATTAGGTCGGGGAATTTTTATCGTGATGACGTGCACGCCACTTTGTTTGGCGTTGACTATAGAAATGAATGTCTGTAAAGAGGAAAAAGGAAAGGAAGCAACATAACCGAGTATGATATTAGTGAATATATTTTATGTGTGAACAGGCATTAAAATCATTGACATGGGCTGGCATGACGCTAACTCAAAAACACATTTTAGCTAAGTAGGTAGTTACTCACATTTAATGACATTTTTTAGGAAGTTTGTGTTATAGACGTTGGTCTTATGCCACTGGTGAACAAAATTAAAATAATTTTTTGTGATATGGACAAAAATAAGGTGGTTATTATGTAAAACGTATCCAAAAAGCCAAAGATAGCATTCGATTTTTTCTGTCACCCACGGTTTTCTTGCAATAAGGCATTTTATTTGCTGCTTATACTCGTAAAATATAAGGATACGTGTGTAAGAGTACTAATAAACACTCAAATAATCGTTAACCTCAGAATGTTTTTGTTGATGTTTTACGGCGATATGTTGCTTCTGAAGTATCTCTTAACAATGTCCAGCAATAATCAGCAAGCAAATTGACACTCCATTTGCCTTGATACAGTTTTTTCATAGCAGAAATGCCTTCATCACTTATCGCACCTAAATTTGCCAAAAAAAAAATCGAGATGAGAATCCAAAAAGTGAATTTTTAGAGACAAGTAACATCCAATTCCTTTATAAGCATTAATCAGTTCACTTACAATATCTTTATAACTGTCCGCCTTCACGTTGCCTAAAAAATTTGCAGTAACTGATTTAAAAGCATTCCAAGCTCGTAATTCAGTTTCATTTAGAGCACTGTCAGACACATCATCCTTCATAATTTTCCGTATTTGCGGACTCACAAATATGCCCTCTTTAATTTTTGCCTCACTAAGTCTCGGAAATGTTTGTCTTAAATGCAGAAACCGTCTTCCATTTCGATCCATGGCTTTCACAAAATTTTTCATCAGTCCCAACTTAATATGCAAAGGTGGAAGCAACACGTTGTTGTGATCAACTAGTGGTTCACGAGCAATGTTTTTGAGGTCCGGAGTTAATATCTGACGTAGTGGCTGCTCCTTCTGTCCATAAAGATGATCTCCCGCACGACTGTCAAATTCACAAAGAAAACGACAATATTTGGTATATCCCAGTTGCATTCCAAGAAGAAGGGCTATTACCTTTAAATCTGCACATATGGCCCATCCATATTCATTATAACGGATATGGTCTAACAGAACTCGCATATTTTCATATGATTCCATCATATGAACTGCATGCGCTATAGGAACAGATGGATATTTATTACCGTTGTGTACCGATACCGCTTTTAAACTAAGCTTAGAGAAATCAATGAACAGGCGCCAGTCATTTGGATCACGTTTCTGTCCTAACGCGTCAAACAAATTGTTGACATCGGAGCAATATATTAACTCCCTTTCTTGACGGAAACACTGTGTGAGTAAAAAGTAATGTTAACATCACCCTGGAGAACACTCCGTTCTTTTATTCTTGATGCTAAAGGCTCTAACTGGGATTTTGACAGATTTAACTCCATAACTAAGTCATTAAGTTCGCCCTGAGTGATAAATTGCGACGCTGTTGAACGTTCTGCCAGATCACACGAAGGATCGGAAATTTTTACGCTTTCTGTACCATCACTTTCAGAATCGGTAGATTCGACTTTTTCACCCAAAGACCAACATTCTGGTGGAACTGGGACAGAACATCTCTCATCTTCAACACAGAAAACGTAACTGACTCGGCTGCTATTAGTCTACTAATAAACGCAATATGCTCCCACATATAATAAACAGAAATAGACAGTTCTTAACATTATATATGTGCGTTATTGCATAAACCCCGAGAAATGTTGCAATATGACATGTTACGTATTGTACTTCATAAAAGAAGATGTTACCGAAAACCTATGGATGATAGAAACAGTCTATTTTTAGATTTGATTTAAGGGTCTCAAAATACATAAGATACACCCAAAAATTGCCATGTCACAAATCCTGTGTTTATCAGTGTGATCATTTCCATTACCCCTTGAGAAACACAACTTAATTTTACCAAACTACATACCATCTGCCGAAGAAAACTGTCTTAGAGAGCTGTTGAATCCGTATCCAGAATACGTTAACATCTATACTGACGCATCTAAGGACAGAAAAGGAACAGGTTGTGCCTTTATTGTACAACCCAGTGGACATTCATCAAAACTCAAATTGAACAGTCTCACATCTATCACAGCTGAAGCCATTCCTATTCTCAAAGCCTTGGAATACTTAGATTCCAAGGTACTTATCAAAGGGATTATAATATCAGACAGTTTCTCAGTCTTGCAAAGTATATCTAATCCAGTCGACATAAATAACTCTTATATTAATTCATACATCTTGAAAATAAAGCAGTTCCTTCATAAACTAAACGCCAAAAACTACAGAATAAAATTGGTATGGGTAAAAGCCCATGTCAGAAGCTTAATGAGAGGGTTGATAGATTGGCCAAGGAAAGCATTACTTCTGGAGAAATCTTGGACCACCTTCTCCCCATAGATGAATATATTCATTTTCAAAAAAAAAACAAACGAGAACTGATTGGGAAACAATATGGGAGAAATATAAAAACTCAAGAATAAATAGATACGTATTAATACAACCCGAAATCCCTAGATCCACCTGGTTTAGTAATTACAATTACAACAGAAAAACCTTAACGACAATGATAAGGATCAGATTTGGACACGCATGTTACCCAGAGCATCTAAATCGGATTGGCATACTGGACCTATGCACAAGATGTAATGAAATTGGAAATCTCGACCACCTATTCTTCGGTTGCCAGAACAATAGGAATCAATCTCTGCGACTAATGAACAGAGTAATGGACCGACTCCTTTTAACCTCATACATCTATTATGCTTAAGTAGAAAGGAGATCTACGACAGCCTGGCTGAATTTATCCATTCAATCAATGTAAACCTATAATCACCTCACATACCCTTGTTGCCTCCCTATGTGTTATATCCCTCTTCTTACCGTGGTTTACCTGTGCACGCGTAAGAACTCGCCCTGACCGACCCCTGAGGCGTAAAGAAGTGTCCTCTGTGAAGATCCCTAGCATCATCCCACTAAAACATGAATCCAAAATCAAACCGATGATCCATCATTCATATAATGCCTGGTGACTGGCTGCATGAACACCTAGTTCTAATGCCAAAAAAAAATTAGTGTGATCAGAGCTCTTATTAAATATCCTTGTCCGTTCGTCCTAAGCTCTTTAACGTACCTCACATGCTGCGCTAACATTAATGTTTGCCCTCTAACATACTTCGAGGCTGGAAATTACGTTTTAAGGATTCAAATACGAGCACGTAATATAACATTTATTTTTTGTTCAAGTACGTTAACTACTAATTTTAATTCGCACCGCAGACTCTTCAAGTACTATCATATGGTTTCAAATAATTTCAATCTAGGACAAGCCCAAAATATTTACCAACACAGTCCCCAATAATAAATAATTATGGTCACTTGGTGGCGCTGTTATCGGACACGGCAATTACGTGATACCGATGAAATGTTGGAAACATTTCCAAAGACGCATTATTAGTGTTTCTTGTTCTTTGTTAGTAACTCCACCGTCACTGGATCACTCATACCAAAAGTTGTTTTTTCTACTAATGTGGACTATTACACATGCAAAGTAATCAAGATCAAGGTCAAGTCTGACTTCTGGTAATGGTACCCTATCGAAACTACACTTGGATGGTTCGTTTTCAAGGTTTTGGACTGGATACACTTAATGGGCTTGAATGATTCGATCATTTTATGCTGACAGTGTGAGAAATTTGAAAGGTTTAACATTAGGAAGTAATTGTGTTGGTTTCGCAACAAGCAGAATTTGCGAATTACCCATTCCATATGGTATCGTGTTATAATCATTAAATCCTTATCTTAGTCGAACAATTTTTTTGTGACCAATAACAATCAGATATGTGTTGATTAACCCTCCATTACTGGCAGCAAAATTTATTACATAAGTTCTCGCACACGGTCTAGAATTTCGGGCCGATTTTTTTCTGTTTCTGAGTTCAGTAATTATATATTTTTTTAGTATGTTTTGTTTATTGTTCTTTCTTTATCAATTACATTAACTAAGTAACACAAAGAGTTTTTAAATAATTTTATTGGTAAGAAAATGATTACATTAAGCAGGGACACTTTTTCCTCACATGGATTCTTTGAAATATTAAATCATAAATAAGGCTACAACTAAATAACAAAAAGGTATCTGAATTTCTCAGATATAATATTATAACCATTAAAACATATCTCGTTGTGAAAAAAAAGTAGTAAGAGCTTCAATGCTGGTGCCATTCGTTCTCCAAAGATCCTTGTTCAAATGATTGGCCTAGCTTACTCTGGCAAGGTGGAGAATACCAATTAGCGCCTTTATTTCAGAAATATTGGTAGGCTTAGTGTCCCTGTCCCTGTTGAAATTGGGTGTAATATCTTCAATTTTTATATTGGTACAATTAGTAATCATATTGAGCATTCCTTCGTCAAACAAGCATTCACAGATCTCTTGTGCAGATTTTTTAGATTATGCGCAATTTTTTACATGTGGTGATTGTAGAACAATTTTATAACTACGCGTTCTGACGTTTCTAGGTGGACAATGTTCCTTCCATTTTGTTATTTTGTCCTTTCCTACAAAACACGGCTCACGCTGGAGTAGGTTAAGGTCGTAATTTTCTAGCGCCTCATCAAATTCCTGCTCGCTGTCACTATCTAATCTTTCGTCAACGTTGTCAACTTCATCTTGTTCGTCAGCATTGCCGTAATTTTCGTCGTCAGTTAGGACTTCATAAGTTTAAACAATCTTGCTTGTTCTTTTTTGTAACTCATATCTACAATAGGTTCATGACATAAATACCAACAGAAACTAGCGAAAAGAAGCTCAAACTTACCTAATATAACATATAAATACCTAAAAAAAATAATAAGACGAATACTCGCACCGGGTCTACTTGACCGTGTTCGTCAACAATTTTCTATAGACACCACCCACAGACCACCCACTACCCTCTTAATAGAAAGGTACATGGACGGAGAAAATCGTATCCCCCCTACTCCTAGAGATATGCGTTAATTCGTTACGGGTTGATCTTCTACACCGTCCGCGAGTACTTTAAGGTTAATCTGATTCTGTCTCAGTTGATTGACAACTCACCAGATGTTCGATGTTTATCACGTCAATAATTTTGAAGGACTTCCTACTGTATACCTATACCTTGAAATAACGTCATGCCCAGTGTTTATCACAATGAAGGAGCCTCTAAACTAGCAATATCCTTGTTGCAATATTTGGCTATAATACTGGCAACTACAGCCCTGAATGCATGAGCATATTTTCCATAGACAATATTGTGCAAGAATAGCTGACGAAATTGCAAGCGACGAGGTAGATTACATTACTTGCTTTACAAATAGGATTTCGATGTTTCTACAGCAAAATTTACAAGAATGTATTAAAAAAGCGGCTAGTTTGACAGTTGCTGACATTTCGCATTAAATGAGTAATAATAATAATCGTCTTTACTCAAACTGTATAATTCAATACAAAAAAAAGTTGGAAATAGTGGCAAAGTCTAATAACACGCTACTCCTACAATTAACCACCCACGCAAAAAAATGACAGCAGCAGTTATCAAAAGCAAACAAAAGTATGTTGCGCAAATATCTTACTAGATACCTTAAAACTTTACTATATACACAAAGGAAGAAATGACGATTTTAATTTATTTCATTTAACTTCTTGTTTCATTGAGCACTCAGTCCCAATCTAAAGTTTGAAACATAACATCAACAATGAAAATGCAAAATATTGGAGTCAGACCAAATGTTTTGGTGGATTCTGAAAGTTCAATCTAACTAAACTACAATCCGACTTTATCTACTTTCATTTTATCTCTGAAAGTCTTTAGAAGATGTACTTTTACGTTATAAGTACCGATTTTACAAACTCATTTTAGTGCTACCAGATTCTATGGATGGAGCTCAGTATGCCTAAAAAAAATATTTCTAAACCTTTTTATTTTATAAATATAGCGACAATGAATCAATTCCAGGAATTTATTACGCTCAACTAAGTATACTAAGTGACATATAAATCCAAACACCCAGTTTAAATGGTTTTATTTTAATAAAATTTTGTATAAGTACTTAATGAAGCATAATAAGTAAATGATAAAAATTTCAAAATGATTGCACTGCTTTAAAGCCCTTTGACCTTTAATAATGTGTGGATGCACCCTGATGTGCTACGCATGCTCCAACACGCCTAGGCATGCTTCTGATCAGGTGGTCAATGTCCTCCTGTGGTATCTCATTCCATGCAACCACCAACTCCTCTCGAAGTGCTTCTAGAGTCTGAGGAGGACGTTGCAAATTGAGCAATCTCCTACTCATCATATCCCACACGTGCTCAATTGGGGATAAGTCGGGAGATCTTGGTGGCCATGGTAACAATGTGACATCATTATGTTGAAAGAAGTCTATTGTGACTCTTGCAACATGTGTAGAACTTCGTGAATATAACGCTGCGCGTTCATGGTACCTCTGATGAAGATTAAAGGTGACCTGGAACCATAAGCTATAGCACCCCAAACCATAACTCCAGCAGTGTTATGAACATGTCTTTCAACAAAAAACTGTAGGATTCCTCCTTTCACCACGTCGCCTTCTAACCCTGGCACGACCATCGTGCATGCCTAAACAAAATCGAGACTCGTCACTAAAGACAATACTGTTCCATTTCTGATCCCAGAGTGACCTTTGTCTGCACCACTCAAGGCGATTACGTCGGTGTTCTCGAGTTAAAGGGAGGACCCAGTGTGGCCGGTATGAAAACAAGCCAAAACTTCTCATTCGTCGGTAAACACTTCGCATGCCAATAGGTGTTCCGTGTTCTGCAAACCATTCATTTGCAATGGACCTGGTAGTGGAGAAACGGTCCCTTAAGGCCAATAATCTTAGGCGGCGATCTTCACGGTCTGTTTTTCTACGGCGGCGTCCAGTGCCCCTTGCTCTTTGCGTACGGCCTTCTCGAAGCCATGCCTGACAACACCTAACCACAGTGTCTACACTTCTTTGCACTCTAACTGCAATTGCCCGAAAAGAAAGTCCAGCTTCCCGAAGTCCCACTGTACGGCCCCTATCAAACTCACTAAGTTGACGAAATCGTACAGGTCTCCGTACTCTAGGCATGGGATGCCAAGAACCAAAATCCGCCAACGTTGATTCTTTACCGCGGCTGAAATATTCATTTTTAGAGCGTTAGTGAATTAAAAAAAAACAGTATAAAAACCGGAATGTCCAACTGATAAGGCTGAAAATTTTTTCACTTGTTATTTACAGTAAGATAAATACATTCACCTACTTTTATTAAAATAAAACCATTTAAACTGGGTGTTCGGATTTATATGTCACTTAGTATATTTGCTTTTAGCCAAGAATCTGCTCGGATCACGATAGGTATTTAGAAAAACTGAGTAGAATTCATGCAAGGGGTCCCACTATTCCCAATATCAGATATTCCGTTGTTTGTTGGAGAGAATGTTATGAACTATTCACCTTCAAAAATCACGAACTAGATAGAATTTTTCGTATTTATGCTGTACCTGTAATAAATATTTACTTTCGTTTGTTATCCCTATTTAATTTATCCCTCTCTCTATTAACTATAACTGGGCGATTTACATCGCAACACAGATACCTTGACTACCTGAGTACACCTACTTGAATATCCTTTCCAGAAAAAAAGAATGTACTCTGATGTGTTTGTCAGAATGATAGGCATATTAGCCAGATGTATGCACTAAAGTCACCCAATTTTGGCAACAAACAATGCAATGTAAACATATAGGCATGGTTTCTAGTCTATTCGAATTCGTTATCGTGAACCACAATAAATTAATATTGTTATGTACCGCGTTAACTTTACATATTCAATAGTAAAAAAAACAGATATAAATCAGTTAATTTATCTGACCACGCCAATCAGTTGTCAACGTCAGAATCACGAAACGTAGTAAAAGTCGTCATGACCCCAGCTTAATACACCTAATATACCTACTCGCATGCGGCTAATGGGTCTAAATGTTCCGCTGCTGATGAATAATATCCGGAGGACTGCCGACGGCCCTCCGGCTATAAATTATAAACTCGACGGGAGTCGCGCCGGTCGCCGGTCGCTCCGTAGCTCCTACTTCCGAACTTTTACGGTGCTAGACGACTTTCGGATTACTTAATTATACTTTACGCGTGCACGGTAGCATTCATTTATTATATCTCGGAACTTTTCATAATTTGCAGGTTTAATCTGCCTTAACGAGACAGAAAAATGTCAACGACTGTGGTGTCGCATTTTTGAGAAAAGTCACTTAACAAACACCGGATATCCAAGAAGAATAGTAGAAAAAAATTGTGAGAGGATACAACAGAATAAGACGAATCGGAAACCAGATTCTCAAGGAATACGGAGCAATCTTACCAAAACCACACCCAGCAATAAAAATCAGGACACCAAGGATTGGATTAATTTAAAATAACCGAATACCAGTTAACAATAGCAAGGCATCCCTTTAACCGGCGCACTTCACCGTCTTTGCTCTTCACCCTTCCCTCCTTTCTTTCTCCTTTCTTTCTCCATGACTTTGTCTGGTATCTGGGAAACCAGACCTGACAGACCTACTGACCTACGATACTTTAACAAAGAGCGAAAGTCCCACGGACCGCTCTGACTGACAATGACGAATAGAACATTTACATGTTAAATTAGAATAAAGGAAACCATTTTATTGTTTTACGTCGTGGTTATCGTATATAAGTATTTTCTAATTTTGTTACCCTCGCACATGGGCCACTCTTCTGCTGGCTCTTTATTAATTTGTCTTGTATAAAACAAAAAATGTGATGGTTGTATATTTTGGAGTCAGATAAATTTCACTATTACTACTAGTTAACCTGAAGTCTGTTGAAGATCACTTATCAATCAAATGTTGTGATGTCAAAAATTCTATAGACAATGGAAGTCCGAAATAAAAATTTTGAAACATCTACGTTCTCTATGAATTTTAACCGACAGATGTCTCATGCTTTAAAGCAATGATCATTACAGTATAAGTCTATGAACTGGAGACAGGCCACTGAAATAGAACTTCTCTGAGATATAACATAACGTCTTTTGTCACAGGGTCAGGTAAAGAGTGTTGTCATACAAACCAGTCAGAGACATTCGTTTACGTTTAGCCGGTTTTTTTTTGGAAATCGTATGTTTTAATGCGCTATGTTTATTGATACTTTGTGCATAGTATTGTACATACTGCCTGATGATGTGCTACGGGTTGGTGATTCGCTTTGGATACGAAGAGATCGTCAGGCATAACGTTTTAAAGGTACGCACAAGATGCAGGAGCAAAGTAAGGATTTCTTAATTGCTACCATAGCTTATGATGTGTAAAATATGTGAAATCTAAGCCACACCTGATTCAGTGTAACACAAATGTGTCATACTTGGCTCCACCATCTGTCACCGTTTTATGTCGCCAAAGAGGTCCTGATAGCGCCTTTCTAGACTTGATGAGATCGATAAACGGAGAGCTACACAGACAAATGCGACATACAAATGGTTCAAGAAAGCTTGATACATGTTTAGCCCGTGCCCTAAAATGATAAAATACCTACTTCTAACCTTTTTATTCGGTAGTCCGCGGCTTCTTGCCGATTTAAACAAGAGACAGTATTGTCCGTAAGGCAAGATTGAGACTGGTATACTTTATCAGCATAGTCATCTGGTATATTTTCCTATGTACAAAAATGGGAGAAATTCAAATTCAAGGAAGGTGTAACCAATCTCTACGTAATTATCTGCGTTTCGTTTATCTTGCGAGTTTTGCTCGAGCAGCATGTGTTCTGCCCGCCTAAATGAGCGACTTCGGCTCATTTTTCTTACCTGGCAGTTTATGGCAAAGTACTTATAATGATTGTATAGCCAATTAAAGGAACCATATCCATAACTATTTAAAAATATAAAATACAGTAGGTGACAGGTAATAGTCGTAGTTAGTTCATGGATCGACATTTATAACGAAGTATGATTATACATTTTTATAGATATTCACAATAGGTGTCACATAAACTCCGCAAAGTCCTATTGTCGTCAACATTTGGAAGATATTTTTCAAGGGCAACGTGTCGTATGCTTTTTCCAAATCAACAAATAATAAATGTGTAGAAAGCTCCTGTGCTTTCCTTTTTTTCGATAACTTGTTGAAGTATAAATATATCCATATGTCCATGCATGATCTTCCTGCGCGAAATCCATTATGTTCTTCAATGTCTTTGTACTCTGATTCTATTATTTTCCTTAAAAATCAACCGTACAACCTTCCCGTTGAGCTGGTGACCGTAATACCTTTATAATTATCACCCTTTTTGTAATTCGAGCTAATGTATGCTATCTTCTCCTTCCAAACGTTAAATATTTGAGTCATTAACTCATGCAATATGTCTGGACCGTACTTAAACAGCTCAGTGGGAATTTTTCCAGGGCCTGCTGCTTTACCATTCTTAAGTTACTTACTATAGATATTACTTCTTTTTCGGTAGCGTTCGTTTGCTGGTCTATTCTTTCTTCTTGGAATTCGCACCTATTAGTAATGTCTTGTAATGTTTCTCCCAATATTTCAAGTCAATTCATTTTATATTTGACTTATCATTTTCTTTTGTACGAATAGACCTTATAATCTTCCAGCCACCTCTTGCTCTTGTCCCTCCAATGTTCCTATATACTGCTTCACATTTTCTTTCCCACATTTCATTCTTACCTTTACTCACTAGTTTTTTTACTTCTTTGTTTAACTCTGCCTACATTTTATGATTTGCTGCATCTCTTGTCATTAACCACTTCTGGTACGCCTCTTTTTTCTATCTACCAAAGCTCTTACATTTTCAGACCACCATACTGGGTTCTCTTTTCGATATTTTTCTTGGCACACCAATGCTTAGTGAGCCACATCATGAATACGTTTCGTTGGTTCATGATACATATCTTCAGGTGTTACATCTTCTCTTTATACGTCTTGAGGTTTCGCTGCCAATCTCAATTTATACCGGAATTTAACCGAATCTTGTTTTAAGCTTTAAGTTATATTTGCATTCATGTTCTTTTCTTCCATGTTACCCTCCTGTCATTTTTTTTGTCCTTCTCCACTGTATTATCACTTGCGCTAATACAAAATGATGGTCGGATCACATTCCGATCCACGGCATACCCTTGCGTGTGTAGTCTTTGGACGAGTCTCTTGGCGCTGTATCACATAGCCAGTAATAGATCGTAAATTTCTATCTGATTGAATATATATATATATATATCATAAACTTCACAGTGTTAACTCCCCCAAGGGCAATTCGGCTTCAGATCCTCCCACAACACGGAACTCCAAGCGCTACGACTGACAGAAAACATCACCAGTGGCTTCAATCTCCAGGAGGCAACCGGCCTCGTCCTGCTGGATGTGGAACGAGCCTTCGATCGAGTTTGGCACGATGGACTCATCGCCAAAATGGAAGCCGCCGAAATCGATGCAAACATGTGCCAACTGATCCAGAGCTATCTAACACAAAGATGGTTCACGGTGAAGATTGGTACATGCCACTCAACAAGACGACAGCTGGAAGCAGGCGTGCCCCAGGGGTCAGCCTTAGCCCCCCTGCTCTACAACATCTACACTCACGACGTACCGAAGACAGCTGACACAATGCTGGCCCTATATGCAGACGACACTACTATAGCCGCCAAGCATCGACGACCCGAGATCATCCGTAGGAGACTACAGGATGAACTGGACCACATCCAGGACTGGTGCGTGAAATGGAAAATCCGCATCAACGTCCAGAAGACGCAGGCAATCTTCGTCCAACGAAGAAGGATTGCAAGACCTCTCTAAGCATCCATCTTCGACGAAGATATCCAGTGGAGCGCAAAGTCAAATATCTGGGGATCGTAATTGACAAGTCCCTCACCTGGAAAGACCACTTAGAAGCTGTCATCGCAAAGACCAGAGCAGCCATGGTCCAACTCTACCCATTACTAGGTAGACACAGCCGGATGCCGCTAGCGACCAAGCTCCGGCTGATCAAGGCCATCGCCAGACCTCAGCTCGCTTACGCCTCCGCGGTCTGGGGATACGCTGCTCCCAGCTACCGCAAGCGACTTGCTGGTCTAGAGATGAAGCTACTCCGGATCGCCACCAGTGCACCATCCTACGTAAGAAACTCAACCTTGCGTAGAGACCTGCATTGGGACACCATTCACAAGTACATGAGGAAAAAAGCGGAGAAGACCTTCCAGAAAGCTCAGGACCACCCGAACGAGCAGCTACGATTCCTCATAGACTATGATCCGGACGAGAGGCCTCGCAACCGCAGAACCAGGTATCCTAGACCCAAGTCACAGTTGGCAGACGCTAACTGGAACCTTGACTAGGAGTACCCGCGGTTGCTCTCCCCTTCCCCCTCCACGGCGTGGATGCACACCAGGAACCACCGGGACCATGACCCACCGGGACCAGGACCCACCAGGACTAGCACCAATCAGGACCAGGACCCGCTACGACCAGGACCCACCAGGACCAGGACCAGGAACAATATATAGGTAAGAGGACTTGAAACTCTTGATTTTTCGAAAACAAGAGTTTCAAGAGAACCTAGCAGACCCTCTATCGATGATCGCTTAACGACATCGATAGAATGTGCGAGGTAAAGGGAACCAACCCGGCGTTCCCAGAGACTGAAACACATGAGGAGATGTTGTAGCAGACCGCAGGTCACGCACATGGCCTACCGAGACGCTGATGAGTCGGGCCACGCGGAGGTTAGGGTTTAGTGAGTATTAGGTGGTCTCCTCAAGACTACCTGGAGTCCCACACACGCCGTAGATCGGGCTATGGTATGGTGCATAAACGCATTCCCCCCTCACCAAAAAAAAAAAACAGTATTAAAACCTCAACCTTCCAATAATTCCAGCATCAGAATTGATGGTAGAATAGGTGCACTGAAAACCATGTGGCTCCTTCCTAAGTAGGGATGTACCGCGCTTATCATAATCACCGTAACCACAATTACATTCATAATAACTGCTAAGCTGTAAAGCCGATTATCCTAAGCTCAAAATAAGCTTAGATGCTCAGAGTTCTAAGAATATAACGTCAAACAATGATATTTGATCATATGGCCTTAATGATCGACCGATTTGGCCCCCTTAAGCTGATGTCGGGCCTGTTACGATTGAAGCTCCTTAAAGCTAATCGCATCAAACCAACTATAATTACTCCAACAAACGTACGGAGTAATAAAACAATTGACAGGGCAGCCCGATTTACACCGCACAACTACCTGCAAAACCGATGCCAGTGGCGTGTAGGGTTTAAAAATACCAATAGTCCGTCTTCCACGAAGCCATTATCAAGTCCGAAGATAATTAGCCGTTTTCCTTCCTCTGAAGAATTTTTTAATCCCGTGGAGAGACCTTCCAGGAAGACTGCTAACGGTGTGCCCTGCATTGAGCCAAGTCTCGTCTAGATAGTATATCTTCCTGCCTTCTTCTCTATACTTCCAGATTTCGCCTAAGAATCTACGTCCTTCCTACAAAACTAAAAATTACATCTAAATCTTCAAACTCGTTAATTCAATGAACCATATTATACGAGTAAAGAGTTTCAGGTGATTCATCTCAACAAAATTGCAAATTTAGTCTAGTCATAAAGTATAGATAAAGAGTGATAAAAAACATAAAAAGTTCTAAAATATTTTTGTGTGTGAAAATTTTACGGAATTTTTTAGTTTTGTTTTTACTTTCAATGAGAAATAAAAAACAAAATACGTTTTTTGTACAACATTTGCCGAAAATTCAGCTCCTTCATTAATGTAACGAACGTCGATCTTTTGAAGTCTGGCAAGTCGTCGTCGTCGTCGTTGATTGTTAACAAAATTTTGTCCAATTTGGGTGGTTCGTTTCGGAAGAAAAATTCATGGATTTTTCCTCGGATTAATGCCTTAGTTTCTTGTGAAACCTTGTCCAATATTATACATACATGCATTAATAAATAATAAAAATAATTGAAAATAAGTTTTAAAAATCAAAATGTGTGCAATAGAAGTAGCTATCATATACTAAGTGACATATAAATCCGAACACCCAGTTTAAATGGTTTTATTTTAATAAAACTTTGTATAAGTACTTAATGAAGCATAATAAGTGAATGATAAAAATTTCAAAATGATTGCACTGCTTTAAAGCCCTTTGACCTTTAATAATGTGTGTATGCACCCTGATGTGCTACGCATTCTCCAACGCGCCTAGGCATGCTTCTGATCAGGTGGTCAATGTCCTCTTGTGGTATCTCATTCCAGGCAACCACCAACTCCTCTCTAAGTGCTTCTAGAGTCTGAGGAGGACGTTACAAATTGAGCATCCATCCTACACGTGCTCAATTGGGGATAAGTCGGGAGATCTTGGTGGCCATGGTAACAATGAGACATCATTATGTTGAAAGAAGTCTATTGTGACTCTTGCAACATGTGGTCGGGCATTATCTTGTTGGAAAGTTGGATCTGCCAGGGTGTCAAGATAGGGTAAAATATGGGGTTCTAGAACTTCGTGGATATAACGCTGCGCGTTCATGTTACCTCTGATGAAGATTAAAGGTGACCTCGAACCATAAGCTATAGCACCCCAAACCATAACTACAACAGTGTGATGAACATGTCTTTCAACGAAAAACTGTGGATTCCTCCTTTCACCACGTCGCCTTCTAACCCTGGCACGACCATCGTGCATGCCTACACAAAATCGAGACTCGTCACTAAAGACAATACTGTTCCATTCCTGGTCCCAGAGTGATCGTTGTCTGCACCACTCAAGGCGATTACGTCGGTGTTCTCGAGTTAAAGGGAGGACCCAGTGTGGCCGGTATGAAAACAAGCCAAAACTCCTCATTCGTCGGTAAACACTTGGCGTGCCAATAGGTCTTCCGTGTTCTGCAAACCATTCATTTGCCATGGACCTGGTAGTGGAGAAACGGTCCCTTAAGGCCAATAATCTTAGGCGGCGATCTTCACGGTCTGTTGTTCTACGGTGGCGTCCAGTGCCCCTTGCTCTTTGCGTACGGCCTTCTCGAAGCCATGCCTGACAACACCTAACCACAGTGACTACACTTCTTTGCACTCTAACTGCAGTTGCCCGGAAAGACAGTCCAGCTTCCCGAAGTCCCACTATACGGCCCCTATCAAACTCACTAAGTTGACGAAATCGTACTGGTCTCCGTACTCTAGGCATCGTAACGGATCGTAAAGGATGTCAAGAACCAAAATCCGCTAACGTTGATTCTTTACTGCGGCTGAAATATTCATTTTTAGAGCGTTAGTGAATTAAAAAAAAGCAGTATAAAAACCGGAATGTCCAACTGATAAGGCTGAAAATTTTTTCACTTGTTATTTACAGTAAGATAAATACGTTCACCAACTTTTATTAAAATAAAACCATTTAAACTGGGTGTTCGGATTTATATGTCACTTAGTATAGTTGTGGGTAAGATATTTAACAAAAAATAACTATTATTTAGAATAATACATCAAACTACAAAACATTTTAATCTATAGGTTAAAGCAAAATCCTCACCTGATACTCTTGAAACAAAGGCTACACGTTCTGTCTGAGTTTCAGTTGGATAGCGCTCCCGAGAAGCTATATAAATATTTATAATAGTTTCTCTTTTAGAAACCGACAAAGCTCCTTTAGCCCGTCTTCTTGGTAACTGGCCCTCGTCTAATAAGGCACTCATGTCGAAATATCCTTTTAAAAGTTCTCTCACAAACATGAACGAAGCATACAAAAAAAAATTGTGGTATTGTGAACTTGGCGGCTTATCTACCGAAAACGAACCAATAGGAACGAGGCACGTGCCGGTCAGATGATTTATTACTACGTACGTTCGTTGGATAGATATAGAAGGAAAGGAATTCGTTTTTCTAGAACATAGTTCACGGGATAAATATATTCACGAAAAATCGCATCAAGCAGGCTGTCGCAACGGTGTCATGTCATCATAAGTTCATAAAGGATTACGCTAGCCCCTCAGAGAAAAAACTACGGACATCTGTAATAAAAGAATTAAACTGGTCGAGTCAGCCAATCAGACACTACTCTATTTTAGTTGCTTTACAAGTATCTCTCTTGCAGGTTTATTTCGCCCAGTTCATTTCACTCCACGCGTGTGTTGAAAATGTTTCTCTGTGTTATTCAATCTCTGACTGAGATAGCGCAAAGCGCCATCTATCATCAAAATCGACCACAGCGAAGAGTGCATTGCAGCGATTTGTTGGGACATTAATATGTCCAACAGGTGCGTAGAATTACCGGAGTTGGAAATGTAGAAATATACTAACGCCAAAAAATTGAGATGTACCCTCTCCTGCCTTATAGAGTTTTTTCTTAATACGCTCTGAAATCAAAATAAAGACACTTCATTATGAGACCATTTACTCTTGCGCTAAAATTTTGATGTTCTTGATGCGACATCAACAATAAATTCCCTTCTTCTTCAAACGAAAATAATCAGGACTATCATCAGAGGCATTCATTTTGGCACGTAGACTAGCAAGATTCCAGACTCCATTCATTGTGCCTGAGAGATATTGTGCACCACCCCGTAAGCACATGAAAAGAGGACGAGGACGTATTGCGTATTATACTATCGGGATATGAGGGATTAGCCTGTCATCCGTTCCATGAAAAGCTTAGGGGGGTATTAGCGTCGTTTCTTTTTAAAACCAACGAATGTATATTTCGCTTAATTTCTCTCGCTGCTGCTTAAGCGATTAGTGGGATTTCTTTGAAGCCGAGTCTATTTTTATTAGTTCCCAGCGACTGAATCATAAACTTGAATGAAAGGAAAAGATCAAACTAAGTCTCGTAATTGCTTTCACGGCTAGTGCGGTCGTATATTTTATGATAGCTGTCATTTGTTTATTTTCACGAATAGACACTTTGCTTTAATAATAGCAGTAACGTCACGTAAGTTTACCGCAAAGTTTCCGTATAACGGCTATAACAACCAGGATTGTCAAATCAACGGTCCGTTATTCTCCACCTATAAGGTAAGAGTCCGTCAAATACAGCGAATGAGCTTCAAGTTCCAATCAACAAATTTTAGCAACCAATAGCAGTGAGATGTTGAAAACATAATATTGTCAAAGTATGAGATGACAGCTTGTCATTGAAACATCAGCAGCTTATTGAATAATAAGAAATTACATATAATTCAGTCAAAATTTGAAAAAAAAAATATTTTTTGAAAAAAATTGATGTTTTTTTTAATATTGTTGACTGCTTATTCATGTTTATATTTCTTTCTTCAATTGATATGCAATTTTACTGACTTAACATCACCTACCGTGTGTTTTTCCGATAAACCTCTTTCAGATAGCTATTAAGCACCTGCTTGGTGACAGGCTCTGCCAAAAATTTCATAGATATATCCCACACGTGCTCAATTGGGGATAAGTCGGGATATCTTGGTGGCCATGGTAACAATGTGACATCATTATGTTGAAAGAAGTCTATTGTGACTCTTGCAATAAGTGGTCGGGCATTATCTTGTTGGAAAGTTGGATCTGCCAGGGTGTCAAGATAGGGTAAAAGATGGGGTTCTAGAACTTCGTGGATATAACGCTGCGCGTTCATGTTACCTCTGATGAAGATTAAAGGTGACCTGGAACCATAAGCTATAGCACCCCAAACCATAACTCCAACAGTGTGATGAACATGTCTTTCAACAAAAAACTGCGGATTCCTCCTTTCACCACGTCGCCTTCTAACCCTGGCACGATCATCGTGCATGCCTAAACAAAATCGAGACTCGTCACTAAAGACAATACTGTTCCATTCCTGATCCCAGAGTGGCCGTT
The DNA here is from genome assembly GCA_963669975.1 of Acanthoscelides obtectus. Classification (NCBI taxonomy): domain Eukaryota; kingdom Metazoa; phylum Arthropoda; class Insecta; order Coleoptera; family Chrysomelidae; genus Acanthoscelides; species Acanthoscelides obtectus. The sequence continues at coordinate 28,225,776 of CAVLJG010000010.1, read as the reverse complement.
GTCTGCACCACTCAAGGCGATTACGTCGGTGTTCTCGAGTTAAAGGGAGGACCCAGTGTGGCCGGTATGAAAACAAGCCAAAACTTCTCATTCGTCGGTAAACACTTCGCATGCCAATAGGTCTTCCGTGTTCCGCAAACCATTCATTTGCAATGGACCTGGTAGTGGAGAAACGGTCTCTTAAGGCCAATAATCTTAGGCGGCGATCTTCACGGTCTGTTGTTCTACGGCGGCGTCCAGTACCCCTTGCTCTTTGCGTACGGCCTTCTCGAAGCCATGCCTGACAACACCTAACCACAGTGTCTACACTTCTTTGCACTCTAACTGCAATTGCCCGAAAAGAAAGTCCAGCTTCCCGAAGTTCCACTATACGGCCCCTATCAAACTCACTATGTTGACGAGATCCTACAGGTCTCCGTACTCTAGGCATCGTAACCGATCGTAAACGATGTCAAGAACCAAAATCCGCCAACGTTGATTATTTACTGCGGCTGAAATATTCATTTTTAGAGCGTTAGTGAATTAAAAAAAAGCAGTATAAAAACCGGAATGTCCAACTGATAAGGCTGAACATTTTTTCACTTGTTATTTACAGTAAGATAAATACATTCACCAACTTTTATTAAAATAAAACCATTCAAACTGGGTGTTCGGATTTATATGTCACTTAGTATATTTCCACAAAACCATTCATAGTTTTTGATACCCATACATCCTTAAAGTCGAATATTTTTCGTTGTTCAGGAACTTAACAAACATCCACACTATATTTACAGCGATTAAGAAATACCCAAATATATATCGTCAAGCTACCGGCAAACCTAAAACCTGCAAAAAAATAGAAATTGCAATAACTTTATTAGTTCCTTGAGTACACGTTCTAAGTTATAGAAATTTCAAGCCATAACCACGCCTTCGCAATCTAGTGCACAAAGACTCAACGTGAAACTCCAAGACAGTCGACAACCAAGTATCATATCCAGCATATTAATTGAATTAGAAAATGGACTAGTATAGTTTGTATTATCGATCTTCAATATTCAAATGTTGCTTAGTTTGGAGGAAGTTTTTTTCAGACCATTTATTAATCCTGTTTTCACTCTCAATCAATGCAGGCAGCTCAGTAACGTTTGGACTGATAACTAAGGCTTTGGAATAATCTGCACCCATCATAACCTGATAATCCGGACCAATTTCAGATATAAGAAAGACAAATCGTTAGCATACATCAGAAGCAAAAAAGATTATCGAATTGGCGTCTGTGGTGCATCGATGTCTATTTATGTTGTTTCATTTTTGGTACCGTTGACACGAACATTGGGTGGTATGAATAAAAATGAAGTACCTTCTAATACTACAAGTATTAGCATTTTCTACAAAGTATGTACTTCAAATCTGAGAAGAAGCTACATTTTCAAGTAGATACTTTTTGTTTTACCGGAACTTACTATATCAAGTAGTATTTACTGAAAGTACCTACTTCTTGTAGTAGATGCTACTAATTTGAAGAGGAATTTAGTATATGCTTGACTTTTGCGAAGTTGGTATAAGTGCAACTTCAGAGAGAATACTACGGTTAGTTTTGTTTAGTTTTCTTTGAAAATGGAAGGAATACGCAGCAGAAAAATATATAATGCAAGACGCCGCTATCATAATGATATTTTATATCATAAAATATTTCGGTAATTTAACAATAATATTATTATTGTTTTTAATTACTTTTAAAATTGTTTATTCTTTTAGGTTTAGTAGAGAAAACGTATCTTACCTAGCGAATATATTTCTCCCAGAAGTAAATGAAACTCGAGGCGGTGCTCTTACACACATCCAACAAATGGAAGTATTTTTAAGAAGCTTAGGTATGTTTCAATAAATGAAATAGGATAAATAATCTAATTTTTATATCTTTATTTCAAGAGACCCTGGATTTCAGCTAGGCGTTGGATTTGATGTTGGGATTCATCAAACAACCGTTTCAAAAATTATTGATAAGGTATCACGTGAAATCTGTAGCAAGAAAAATCAGTGGGTTAAATTCCCTGCTACGGGAGCTATATTCAACAGAGCTAAAGATGAATGGGCAGCACATAATACAATACCTCATGTCATTGGCGCCATTGACTGCACTCACGTGAAAATTATAAAACCATATGTACATGGCGATGAATATATTAACAGAAAAGGAGTTTCTACAATAAATGTACAAGCAACATGTAATAGCTGAGAAATGTTTACCAGTGTTGATGCTTCCTGGCCTGGGTCTGTTCATGATTCTAGAATATGGTACAATAGTCCTATTTACCCTATTATGTATAATAATCAAAAAAAAGTTTGTCTTTTGGGTGATTCTGGATATGGTGTAACTCCTTGGATGCTTACACCTTTCAAAGATCCCATAACAAACATTCAAAAGTATTTTAACAGAATACATGCAAGAGAACGTGTGATTATAGAAAGATGCTTTGGCCAGTTAAAAACAAGATTTCCTATGTTGAATTATACAATCCGACTTAAAACAGATAGAACATGTCGATATATTATGTGTGCATTTATTTTACATAATTGTGCAAAGTTTTTGAACGATCCAGATGAACATTTTGATGAAATGAACATAGAAGAAGAAGCAGTTATGCCTGAATTATATGCCGAACCAAACAACGGTGAAGTCCGACGCCGAGGTATCCAGTTTAGAAATGAAATTGCAACACTAATGTACAGACAGCGTTGAAAAAGTAAATAAATATTTGGATTGTTTGGATTTTATACATATTTATTTTATGAAGGTTCTGACAAAATAATTAAACCTAATAAACATGTTATACAAATAATAAACATAAACCTTATTTCTCTTTTAACAAAAAAAAACATATTAATCAGTAGGTATTTTTGAATCCAAATGAATTCAAAAGCTCGCCTGTTGTCGTGCAAAGTAATCTTCTACGAATTGCTCTACAGCTCCTGCGGCCCTTTCGACAGCTAGAGCGGCCTTTTCTTGAGCTATAGCAGCTTTTTCTTGAGCTGCGGCAGTGTTGATTTGTTGAAGTAGTAATTTCTTTAGCCATTAATTCTTTATCATCACAAAAAGGTATTTGATTCTCTTCATCGGTCAATGATATATCAACGTCTTGACTGGTGCCCCCAGTTACACCTCCTAAAACATTATTAAATTAAAAATTTTGCACCACAATAGTATTATGATTTTATATGGAGGAAAAGTGATTTTATGACGAGCCTGAATTAGACAGCCATGAAAATTAACTTTTCCTCCAAGTAAAATATGCTGTTTTTCTTCAAGTGTCAAGAAATTAATCGTGGAAAAGTAAAAAGTGAAGCTCCGGCTGATGAAAAATAAAACTTCGTGGCCGCATACAAGTCAAGCAATAAATGATTTACTGACGTTTGAAGAAAAAATATATAATATCAAATAATACAGTACCTGGCACTTGTTGAATTACTGGATTCTCACTCCCATTCCATAGGTTGAAAAATTTTTTTTGCCACTCATTTAACTTAATTTTCCTATTTCCTGTTTTCTTCATATCGGTAATATTTTTAATTTTACTTTTCATATTATTAACTTTTTTTAATACCTGTTTTGCATCTAAATTTTGTTTTATATTTCTGTTATACGTCTCTGTGAATTCTTTAAGTGCTTTGTCTTTGGCAGACTCAACGGGAGGTGTCATTTTTTTATCCAGAATAATTTTGTAGTCTTCTAACATCTTAACAAAAGCTAACTGCAAATCTTCATTTTGGGACTCTTCTTGATTTGGCATTTCCTCGTCGGAAGACATTTTAACGCGCGTGCCGTACAATACCAAGTATGTGAATATTTCAAATAAAATAAAACAACAACAAGTGTGACCTGTCGAAACTTGTGGAAATAAGAAGATGCTACTCATTTTAAAGCATTTACTTCGGAATAAAAGTAGATACTACAGGCACGATAGTAAGTACTTCGACGTAAAGCAAATACTACCGGAACTGATTGGATACTTCATGGCGAAGTATTTACTTTGAAGTAGATTCTTAAAATTGTAGTATAAGCATCTACTTCGTTTTTATTCATACCTCTCAATTGTTTGCACGAAAGGTGGTAGCGCCGCGTTATTTGATTTCTGCTACCCCAGGCGATTAGAAAGCATAAGAATTATGACAGATTGCTAATCATATAGGTGTATGGGTCATTATGCCTGATCGTATGTGTCATCATTAGAGTTTTTCCACTCTAAGCGATTAGAACCAAATGTAACGTTCAATATCTGTTAGTAATAACGTTCCTTATTGAAATAAACAAAAGATGATTTCCAAGTTGTAATAATTCTCTAATATCGGAAAATAAATTGATTTTGGACAAGGAAACCAGGAGTACTATTTATGGAAGGTGCAGCCTCATTGATCCTGTAACTATGAGTTTTATGCAAAATCTAGCGTTGTCTGAGTTTTGTTACCTCGGGCGATTAGACCTTCAGGGCTAATAAACCTAAGCTGCTATAATTTTATGATTTAAGGGGGTGAGTTAATTTTGGGAAACTGGGAGCAATATCCATGGAAGGTCGCAGCATCATTCAAAATGTTATTGTGAGTAATCCTGGTGTCCTCATTCAAGCTTTAGTATCTGAGGTGATTAACCCAAAAGATCGTTATACGGTAGATAGATAGGTATAAGGAACCAGTCAAGGATTTGCTTGTCTCTTAAATCTCATAGCCTGTAGTGAGGATCAAAGTGCACTGGACATGAGTCAATTTTTTACAGATCTGTCATTAAGTTCGTAGTTTTAGTGTTATTTTTTAAAGAAGCGAGCGTTTGCAGATAATTGTGGTGTAAGGTTACTTCGAGTCGTACTACTTCTTACATAATCTGTAAAGAGCAGCACAATCCTAACTAAGGTAGATCTATCCACCGGCAAGTATTACTATGTTGATACAACGCTATCTCTTTGGAGGGCACTGGTACATAAATGAGTCCAAAGTGTGCACTAAAACTACGCAATTTTGGCCTCAAACAACGCAATTTAAACATATAGGCTTGGCTCATTCTAACCTATTAGAATTTGTTGGCAAGGACTTAACATCGTGTGTTCGAATCACTCGGCAGTCTACAAGGCGGTATATGACAAGGAGTTTGGAGTCTCCCACTTCAGCTGGAGGTACCTAATAATTATCCTAAGAGTTTTTGTAGGGTAAGTAACTTCATAATGATTCTTACCAATTAAAAGTTTTGCTTCTGAATACCTTTTTCGCGCTGAATCCCCAGATGAAGCGGTTCTCCGAAATCGTAAAAAATTAAAGTAGTCTTGGAATGGGTCCTCCAGTTTTTGCTCCCTAGTTGAGAAACGCCGTGTAAAGGGTATCCCAAAAGTTACTTTGGGATTTTATTTTCAAATAATACCAACAACTTTAGAAAAAATGGCGTCAAGTAGGCTGACTCTCCATTTCAAACGTAATTTTGTGATCAGTACATAAAGAATTCAAATATCGGTCAGCCTTGGAAGCAGAGGTAGATGTACATTCGATGAGTTGCAGTTTTAACTAATCCTTGGAGAAATATCCTCCTCGCTTCCTACAACCCCTAACGTTTAATCCCTACCATTTTTTTTGTGCGAATGGTCACGAACCTCTAGAACTTTAGAAAAAAAAAGTTGAACGATTTTAAAAAACTGAAGATCCTTTTCGTCCTTAGCATAGCAGTAACCTTGGGTAAAAGTGTTATCAAAACCAAGCGATACCTCACAAGTTATAGACGAGCCAAAGGTTAGCGGATAGATACCGACAGACAGACAGTACCGACAGAAATGACTGACATGATTTTTGGTGCCGTAGATGTAATATAGCATCCAAAAAACATAAAATACCATTCTGGAAATGTTTTGCGATTACAGTAATTCCTCGCTGGTGGTATGGAAAGTAAAATAGTATGTTTGTTAGTATTAAGAGAATGTAGAAGTATGGGAGTTGTATGTTTTATGGATCATGTTTCCCAAATGTCTGCTCGACAGCTGTTCATACAGAGATATTACCTGTTCCACTGAAATATTCACCAACGTTTTGGCACAATTCCATTAATAACTTGAAATTGGTTTCGCTTCGGATCCCTATGATCTGCAGGTTAATTAAATAGTCTTGATTTTTGAGAAATTCATATGAAAAATGTCAAAAGATTTAGTTTTCATTATCTTACTAATTCCAGGAATCAAGCGACCATCAGGAAAACGCATCTACCAGTTCGGCAATAGAGTAAGAAAGGGACAGACGTATGTCAAACATTGTCGAGTTATATTGTCGCGTGCCAAATTCGCTTCGCCTTCTCTCAATGAGAGTGTACCTTTGCCGTTCCATCACCGCCAATTTCGTGAAAAAATGAGAGTGAACCTCTCTAGTATGTTGGCACCATTACATACCTTGCATTCTCGTAAAAAGCTCCATGAAATGATGCAATACAGTGATTATCGTGGAGGTGGAAGATACAATTAATGTTCTAGCAGATGAAATTTTGGATTTCCTCGCGAGTAGGTATATCAAGATTCCAATTATATTTATGATATGGATATGGATGATGCGAAGACGTATTAAGATCCACTTCTATTTGACCCTACCCTTGTTCTTTTTGTTGCCGGTATAATTCTCGTGGGGTGTAATTTCTCCGATTCGATGAAATTGAGAAATCTGGTATGCTAGTTTTTTTCTTATCAAACACAAATAATAAAAATGTAGCAGGGTGTTATAGGTTTAAAATATTAACAATGAATATTTTGATAATGTTGAACATGTTGCAATTACAGCATATCAAACTATTTTCATCTCATTGCAAAATAAATCTATAACGCATAGGTGGCTGTGAAAAATAAAAGCCATGACAATTGTTTTTATTAATCACAGCTGTCAGAATACGTTTAAAATAGTTTTGGGTAGTTAAGGTTTTCAAAATGGGTAGAAGAAAGGTTATTAGTGAGAAAACTCGGTTACTGATAATTAATTTTTTTAATTCTGGGAAATCAAACTCAGAAATTGCAACTTTGTTAGAATCATCACGGTACAGTGTGAGAAATATTGTTAGATAGTATAACGTAACTGGTTCAGTTAATATTAAGCCACGATATGTGAAAAAAAGTAATATCACAAATGCCGACCGAAGAGCATTAAGAAGGATAATCGTGAAAAACAAGCATGCCAATTATTTACAACTAAGTTCTCTGTGGAGTGGCGCTGTTGGAAGGAGAATTTCGAGGTCCACAACTCATAGAGAGGCCCACAAACCGGAATTTAATAATTGCAAGGTAAGTTTTCATATAAAAAAAAGTGAAGTAAAAACCCTAAAGTTGCACTGCAACTTGTTTATAGGCCAAAGAAAACCCGCGATTAACTCCAATGCAAAAGAAAAATCAGCTTAGATGGGCTAAAGAGCATAGACAATGGACACCTCAACATTCGTGTGCAATACAATGGAGTGATGAGGCCCTATTCAAAGTTTGTGTTGGTGACAGTCGTAGTAGAGTTATTCGCAAAAAAAAATGAAGTATTCCATGTTGACTGTCTGAAGAGAAAAGTGAAATTTCCAGCATCCAATATGGTCTGGGGCAGTATGTCATCAAAAGGAGTAGGAAAACTTCATTTTATTGATGGAAGTGAGGATACAAACAAATATTTGGCAATTTTAGAAGAATCGCTTCTACCAGTGATGGAAGAATGTTTGACATCCGGCCAAGATTTTGTGTTTCAGCAAGATGGTGCAGCGTGCCATACCTCCAAAAAGGCTATACAATGGATGGAAGAAAATAATGTACCACTTTTGAAATGGGTTTCTAGCAGTCCAGATCTGTCACCTATTGAAACTTTGTGGCACGAGATGAGAAAGGTTCTACTACAACATCCTGCTCGTACAATCACCGAACTGAGATAAAAGCTTCAAGAAATATAGGATTGTTTTACACCAAATTTTTGCCAAAACTTGGTTAACACTATGCCACAAAGAATTTCAGCAGTAATAAAAAATAAAGGTGATGTTACCCAATGGTAATCTTTCACTTGTTGCTTTGTTATCTTCGCGCATTTATTCGCACATTGTCTATTTGTTCAGATGTTCTATCAGTTATAGGTCTGTAGTGTAGTGATTTCAAATATGTATTTTTTACGACTAGAGTGTATATAACATGTTTTTGAGAAAATAAATTGTTTTAGAAGTAAGTAGTTTCGCCATGTTTAGTTTATAAAGGCATATTTTGGTACAAATCTTGAAGTGGCCCAACTGAAGTGGGAAGCGGCTCGTAATAAGTCCAGTTTACGTGAGCAGCGCTTATCAAGAAAACGGTGTGTATAGAAATAAGGGGCTCATGAGTAGTGAAAATTGAACAAATCACATCGTTGAAAAATGATGCCAACAGGCTCGAAGCATATTTTCGGCTGCCGGCCGAGTTTAACTCAAAAGCTTCATTATAGTTTTTATAGGTAACTACCGAGAACCAATTTCACGAAATCAGAACAGTTTGGGACAGTTCTGTGTAGAGTCCAAATAAGACTGAGGAATTACGTACTAGGCCTTCCGGTGATAGCTTAAATAATCCCACTGTCACATCGCATGTTACTTGATCATGAGCAAAGGTCCCACGGACCGTTCTCTCGAACAATGATGAATAGAGATCACATGTTCCCGTAAAGTATCTATTCGCATAAGCAGTGTAATACTCTAGTGAAGAAAAACTATGTCACCTTGTATGCCACTCATGCGTGGCTACCTCGCAGCAATCTATAAAAAATCGTAGAACACCGTCAGTTATCTTCAAATTGATCAACCGCATAAGTTTATTACCACAAACGTACCACCATTGCAGCATCAGGCGATCTAGCAAACAAAAAGAGACCCATAGCGGCATTCTGGCTAATCTCGATCGCGCATCGGCGAACAATTTCTAAGCGATTTCAAGGCCGACAGCGATGCGAAAGGGAAGAGAGAACGGAAGACGAACAAAGTACAGCTGAGACTGCGAGGAGTTTACCAGGCGAATATGTCCGGAGAGTATAGTCCAGTGCTGAAATTCATGGAAGTTGGATACTGGTTGTGGAACGGTCTGATTTGATATGGAGCGAGAAGAATAAAAAAATATCAGCTACACATTTAAAAAATATGGTCAAACATCGTCTGCCTTCTCAAGGTTCCAATAACCAGCAAATGTTACAGAACGAGAAATACGCTAATAACTGAAACTATAGGGAATACCAATAACTTGACATAACCTTGATATACCATGTAATCAGCGCTTGGGCTCGAGCTCTCTTCCTTGTATTTCTTTACCCTCGTGACATAATATAAAGAAAACCGATTCCTTCGATGTATCCAAACGAATAAACCATTGTCGTTAGTCTTTATTAGCTCATCGTTGTCGAATGTATGGGTAACCCGGGCCTTTCATGCTGTATGTGTCGGTGCAGAGTTTATCCTGTTTGTCGCCTTTCTGTATCGCAAATCCAAAACATGTTCTTAACCGGTTCGGCTATTGAGTTTTGGGAACGAGCGAGAATAAATTTCATTTTTTTTCAGCCTCCGACGACCAGGAATAGTTACTCACAAATAGATTCCCAACTAACAATTATCACTCCTATTAGAGTTGCAAGAATGATTATACAGTATTCCTTTAACCGCAGTGTACACTGTAAGAACATTAGCAAAACCCTCTTAGAACAGCTATACAAGCGGAATGGGCACACCTAATAGGACACTTCAGTCATTTAAGAGGTTGTATAAGGGCTGCAGGTAACAGTAACACAACCTCTTGCAGCCGCTATAGGACATTTGCGTCAGTGCAAGATTCAGTTTTTGTCAACTATACAACTATTCTCTTACGTGATTCTACTTTATTGCAACCCAACTATTTCCTATGTATTGTATAGACGAAGTGAATAATATATAACTAACACATTACAGTCATCTTGTTTACTTACATATCGGTCATTGTGAATTTCATACACAGGTATATGATAAACTTCTACACTTTGATATAGGGCTATTGAATTACTTGCGCAGCAAATTTTATTGTGATTATCGTGCAAATTAGTTACCCAATTTCTACGGGCTTCGTATTTGATTCATATTTTGACAATGATCAAAAGTATGTCTAGATTATTAAGATGGAAAACTGAACTTATCTGCGTTAAATCTTCCACAAATCCTATATTTAGACACAATTACACTAATGTTTATCACTTTATATCTGTAATTTCGAACTGAAACATAATTATTTAATATTAAATAGAGGAATAAATGTTTGCCCAATATGGCGGGTGGTTGTGTACAATCATGGCATCGTCCATGTTGTCTTTAGGTTATTAGAATATTTTGGTGTTGCCTGCAGGTGTTATACAACAATTTGACAAATGTCTGAAATGAAATACCGACAGAGTCGAATGATTTAACCAGAATTTGTACCAGCTCTATATCTTCTGTTTGAAAAGTTCATAAAACCTTTTGAACCGATATGCATGCGTTTTTTCTCTTAAAACATTGGTTATGGCATTTTAACAAAAATATGACAGCAGAAAGTTAGGTTATGGTGAAGTTGTTTACCAACATATTTAGCATATGTAACAGTTGTATAAGTGCTTCCGTTGGGAGCAACTTGTTGGCTAATGTAGTAAATTGCACAGCAAAGCAACAAGGATGAGGGTTTGTTTTATAAACGTTAGCATGGGTGCCACAACACAACCATTTTGACTAACTTGCAAATATGCCGTATAAAATAGTTGTATTAACGTTTATGCAACAGTTAAAAAATTGCCCTATAAGGTGTTGTATAACTATGCTATAAGAATATTTTAAACACCTCATTTTAGAGCAAATATGTTTCAGAAAGCAAATTTGCATTCCACACAACATTAAGCTAGCGTTTTGGTGTTCAGGCAACAACAATAGAGAGCTCTTATGGCTGAACGGTTCTTTTACCAAAACCTTATAGCACTACTTTGCTAGTTGGGATGCTTTTCACAAATAACTGTATACCATTTATGTTGATATAAGATTGAAATACTGACTACTAAACTTAATGCCACACATAAATCACTTTTTGTTAGAGGCATATATTGATAATGTGGATAATTCATTTAGCTTCTAAACCCGTGACACTGCGGGGTCGTTAAATACGGTCGCTGGTGGCGTAGTTGCCAGGTTTCGCTTACCCGCCACGACTACTACTACTAAATCCATGATAATTATTTCTACTTGATGATGATACGTGGAGACTAGCGACCTGCTGTCTTACTGGAGTACCCATTCAACAGCCAACGACGAAGAACCATTGAAAGTATGCTGCCTATGTTGGGATATTCATTGGTTTAAGTGGCAACAGAAACATTGGTGAAACCGATACCGTTGATTAAGGTATTCTACTTAAAGATAGCCAACTTAATACTGCATAGCAGCATCCAAAGAGTTATCTGAGGTGTAATTAGTCAACTATATGGTCATATAGTTGGTTACAGTGCCAATCATGAGACACAATCCGTTTTAAAGTAGATTTCATATTATTTTGGAGAGAAGAAACATAGCTGTGACAAGTTTTATCATAGATGACGCCACAATATTTATAATTTTATCTCCGATAATGTTTTCGACGCTGAAATACAGCATCGGAGTGGCTATCTTCTTGTAGAGTACGTTAGCAATGCTCAACATGATGTATTTGAAAAACGTAACCTGTTTAATTTTAGTTGTTTGGTATTTTCTATGGACAAGTTCAGCCAAAGGGTATTTAAACTATACGCATCATTATGTGGCTCGGAATTTAAAAGCCTTATAATTTGATTAGCAAGGCCGATCAGCTTAAACAAATATGGTTTTCAAGAATTGCTTAAAATTTTACAATTTTACCTAAATCATATCCAAAATCGATTAATCGCCATGTTTCAAATTGTACTTCAAGCCAGAATAAAATAGCGTGATACTGTATACTTTATGTCAAGGGCATTAGTTTCGTGTATTTTTTTCTTTGTCTAACAAGTATAGCTCTAAGCCAGTTCCCAGGATCTTTAATCATTTTTAAGCTTTGCTGTATAGTTAGACAATTTTTTCGTAGTGTTTTGTTTTCAACCTAGAAACAGTTTCTCATGTCTATTCCTAGATAGCAAGAAATTTGGAGATCAAAAATCCAAATAGTCGAACCTTTTCTAATATTGATTGCCGTCTTGTTGAAACTGGTTCTGTGCGAAAAGGAACATCTGAAGGTAGACCTCTAAGTGTGAGAACACCTGAAATTGAGGAACCGGTGCTGCACGAAGTCGAAGAACATCCTGAAACAAGTAAGAGGAAGATCGCTAGATACTTAAATATTTTCCATCAAATTGTTTGGAGAATTTTAGTGGACTTATTGTTATATCCTTACCATATTTTAAGAGTACAGGCATTACTTTCCATTGATTTTCCAAGGCGTGTGACCTTTTGTCAGTGGTATCTTCAAAAAATTACACAAAATCCGCAATTTTAACGAATGATTCTGTTCACGGACGAAGCTAACTTTTCTCGAAATGCCATTCAGAATTTCCACAATAATCATTTGTGGGCAGAAGAAAATCCCTATGCCGCAACCGAAACCCATGTCCAACACCAATTTTCGTTAACGTATGGGAAGGAATTATTGGCAACCACTTTATTGGCCCATTCTTCTTGTCGGGACGATTTGACGGACAGACTTACCTCAGTTTTCCTCAACAAAAGTTGCCTTTGCTGCTTGATGATGTGCCGTTAGTAATAAGAAACAATATGTGGTAGCAGTTCATAATTATTTACAAACTGTTTATCCAAATCGATTGGCTGCGGTGGGCCCCAAGAATTGCCACTAAGGTCCCCAGACCTCAACAATTTAGATTTCATTTCCTTAAGACACTAAAGTGAATCCAAATTCAAGATGAGATGTAAATAATAACAGTTAGCGCGTGATCTCTCGGTAACAGGTGGGGACAACGCCTCTTATCGGTCAATTCGCCATTAAATTTCAAGCGGTCGCCTGGCGGAATAATGCGCGGGGCAGGGGCAGGGCAGGCAGAGTTGCATTCAGGCCACCGACCGTCGCGTGTATCACTGCGTGCTCGTGTTTTCGTATTCACCTTGCTTGGTTGTTGCTGTTGTTGTTGTTAAGTGTATTTGAGTAATTTGTTAAGTTTCTGTTAAATACTGTCATCTTTGTTTTACAACATGTTGGTGGTAGTCCATCATTTGGAGGTAGCCCTGAATGCGGCCCTGTACGCCGTCCTTGCTTTTGGCAATCACGCATCCATTCTATCTTGGGTGTAAATACACTATAGTGTACACGAGTCCCATTAACACTGTAGAGGAATTAAGAGAAAGAATAGTTGCAGCGTGATAGAATAAAAAACATTCCAGGAATATTTCGACGAGTGCGTAATTCCATGCATACTAAGTTCTTGTTGTTGTTCATTACCTTTAATATGTGTTTAGTTTTTCCAATTAAACTAAGAATAATTTTGCAAGTTAGACAATAGAACGGTTTTTATTTTTTTTTTTACTCAAAGAGGGCGCATCGAAAGAAAACAATTCAAGAGAGACCATTTGTTTTAAATTGAACGGGAATTTCAAAAATAATTCTGATTTGGCATTTTTTTCTTAAAAAATATCGAAATCAATACCCGTACTCACGCAACTGTTGAAGCTAAAAATTGGTTTTGCATTGGAAAATATGCAACTTTATTAACTTTCACTACATACTAAATATCAGTTAAATATCTGAAGTGGTTCTGAAAATATTAATTAATTTCCATTTTTTTCCTAAAACTTCAACATCCCGAGTTTTTGTAAGGAAACATTTTTGGACCATAGTTTATAAAGCAAACTAACATTAATTTTTCATGCAGATTCACACCCTTCAATATTCGCATATCACACACTGTTTCCTGAGTGGCCAATAAACCTGGTATCTAATTTCTGTCCGTGAAACTTCTTACTTGAGAAAAATACTGTATATCTGTATGCCTGAAAACAACAGGATATCGGATACCACAAACACATCCTGCATGACGACTTACTTGACAAGCAAACCGAATCCCTCTTTCCAGTGTAAGGCAATTCCAACATTTCCTAATCCAACATTCATCCTGCTTACATTTTTTCTACTGTCAGTATCTCTGTGTGCTGGACTATCTAAGGCCAGTCGAATAAATCCGGAGAGCGTAGGGTGAAACAAATGAACGTGTGGTGAATGCAGACTGATGGTAACAGCTTTGCGGAGATTCGTGACGGAGATAAAAGGTTAATAGCAGTTAGCCGACTGTGTCGTGCCGTCCCGCTGTGGAGCTGACTGGGATGGACCAAAGGGAGGTTCCAGCTGCTTAGACCACGGGGAGATCGAATGTCGAACGGTCAATGTCGCGTTGAGATAACTAAAATGTCATGCGAAACTCATAAATTGCCTTCTTCAATCTCGCCATCGACATTTTTCATTCGACAAAATCGCGCGAAGCTAAAACCATTTGATATCGTTTTACCGTACAACAAAACATCAAATGACAAAGTAGGTGTATGAATTCCATCAAAATATTCACTGTTTTCTCTGTTATACAGGGTGACTTCGAAGTTGAGTCATTTATTTTAACAGTGAGTAGATCTGATCAAAAGAAATGTTTTTCCTTTACCATTTTTCTGGTAAAATTAAAGTAACAAAGTTATAGCCGTTTGGAAGTTTGAGTACCGCCCTGTCTCAATAATAATATTATGTGCTCGTGTTTGGCAACAACGGATATAATCCGCGTTATCGGTTCATCGCATCGGAAACAAAAAAGCGAGAGAATTTGGAACGATGTTTTTACAATTATTTTATTCAGTTGTATACAGTCAGTGTCAGTCGGTAACGCGTGAGTGAATAGGGGTGTCTGTTGCGTGGCTCAAACGAAATCAAAAATGGCACATGTTTACGAAAATGCTGAACTTTTGGACATGATTCTTATTTACGCGGCATCACGGATTTATGCGGATCGGTTTCCCAATCGAGTGCAACCAACCCCTCGTGCCTTTGTTAATGTAGTACAAAGGGCTCGTGAATCAGGTGACTTAAGACCTCACAGGGGAGGGCATGCCGGTGCTCCAAGACCGCACGAACAAATACAGGTCCGCACTGAAATACTTGTCGGGAGGATACTTTATAAAACAAGGTAACATTTTTTTTTAATTTTATTTTTATTTTTACACACATATTTTGGTTTATCTTCCTTCTACAATCATTATCTGAAAATTAATGACTCAACTTCAAAGTCAGCCTGTAGATTAACCTTTTTCCCCATACCTGCGTTAAAATCATGCCACTTAACAAAAGTGACACCATAGCGACAAACGGTGACAGGAATCACAAAAATGAAAATTCCAGTATCGCAAGCGAGGATGTGTCGCATACGAGAAATGAGAACATCCCCCAGGTTACCTAGGATTTCGAAACATAATTGTATAAAAGGATTGTACAATAGAATAGAGATATTTTTGAGGGTGAATGAAGAGCTCATTCATCTAAAGTGTATTTACACCCAAGATAGAACGGATGGGTGATTGCCAAAAGCAAGGACGGCGTACAGGGCCGCATTCAGGGCTACCTCCGAATGATAGACTACCATCAACGTGTTGTAAAACAAAGATGACAGTATTTAACGAAATTATCTAATATAGTGAAGTAGTTATAGTTAAGGGTGTCGCAAAATCAATTTTTTTTTCTTGAAGGGGTGCTAAGTTTTTCTACAGATTTTTCAAACTAGACAACATGGAGAAATACATACCAAAGGTAACCAGCTGCTCACTATGCACAATGAATCCGTAGTCAATGAGGGGTAGAGATGACACTTTTGTATATGGAATAAATATAAGGCTGTTCTATCAATTGAAAATAGATTTTGAAGGTGCACTTCGGACTTGCATTGTCTGTAGTTTATCTGTAAGTTAATATTTCACTATAACTATAGTATCAAATTTTTAGTCAAGTCCGCTGAAATTATGTGCGACGTTTAAATAATTCCTAAAAGTTTAATCCCTTAGTTCTAAAACACCCTATATAGGGACTGTCTAAAGTCACATATTTTTTTCATCCTCACTAGTCTTTAAAATATCTATGACAGCCTTTAATCCGCATATCGCATTCTTCAATAGAGAATCGCTGAATATGGTGATTTTTAGCTTGGATTGTATGGTTTAGTCATGGTATTCACTTATCACGGACGACCGGACTACCTAGCGGAAGAGTTTCGCGTCTCTAATCTTCACTTCCCATCCCCTCAATGTGCGCGAACCTTTAGACGTCATCGCACGTACATATTTTCAGTGGCCGCTTGTATGAGGCTCGCTCTCTTATTGACGACGTCAATGCTGATTTGATTTGTAGTGCTAATGTTTATAATAGTCAGCTTTGCAGAGTTATTATTTTGTGGTCGCTCATATACATGAGTGCTTTTAAGAACGCGATGACTATGGGTCGTATTACTAATCGTTACTCACAAGTTCGTTTGAGGGTGACCCTTAAGTGTTTCGTAATGTACCCGAAACTGGCAACGTCAATTTATTGAAGAGTACCAAGACTTTGTCGAATCAAAAGAAAATCGGTGGTATATCCATAGAGAAAAATCAAGAAGCTTGGCGAAAAATTAGCAATTCGTAGAATTTCCTGAAAGTGATCCAAAAGAGATCCAAGAAATTGATGTTTGATAATTGACATAAGTTTGCTCTATGATTTGAATAATCAAATCACTTGTACATTTTACAGATATCAAATACAGGAAGTTGGTGGTGGTCGTCATCCCACAGATGATTCTGACTCAATGGTTGAGAGGGTTCGATTAATAGTATTAACCTCAAAGTTGACAACCCACACGACATCACAGCTGCTTGAAAGAAATCTTATGGTAGATGTAGATACCATTTGGTAAAGTATTTATATAGTAGTATATTTACACTACATGTATCGAAACATACATTACCTGTGATTTTTCGGAAACTACCAGTGAAGAACTAACCCTTTTAGTTGGGAATAAGGTAGACGCAAGAGAAAGGTCAAGTCACCTCAATCATACACTTAATGGTAAATATTGTCAACTGAATCATGTGTCTTTGTTATAAATATTTTATATGCTTTTTATATGCATTCATTTTTTTGTGATTTTCCTGTAAGAACTGTTTTCGCAAGAATCAATTGAGCAGCAAGGAATACTGCATAAGTTGAGAGTTTGGGGTGGCGATTCTTCAGAAAAGAAAGTATTGGGAAATAAAAACAAATCTTTTAACTCAGTATAAGAATTGTATACAAATTGGTTTTTTCTCAGGCTTCCTGTTTTTTTAGGGACACGCCATGGCTTTTTCTAGGCTTCCCTAGATACGTTGAATGTCGCTTCACTAGACTTTCATTTTCTGTTAATACCAGGTGTGCTTATTTTTACTGTAAGTTTGACAGTCTAGTTGTTTTGCCTGTTCTACTGTTAATCATTTGTCTACTTCTATTTATTAAAAAACGGATTTAGGAGTGCTTGTTTTTTCAATTTGTTCATTTTATTTGCCTTTAATGTAACAGGTATACTAGAAAAGGTATAATTGTTAAGAATTTGTGTTAACAACCGTTTTAACAACTGTTGTGGCAACGAGCTTAATTTTCATGTGAAGAGCAAGCATTATGAGGAATGATTTGTGCGTGATTAGGACCGTAATCCATCATACGTTTAAATTATCATAGTTTTATGGAAGTGGATTTCAAAATTATCTAACCAAAATGACAGCTATATATCGCAACGAAACAGTTTGTTTGTAGCGATAATGCGCTGCATGTTTCCCGACTGTACGGAAATGTTTCATGCTGGTATATTTAGAAATTTAAGGCGGTATCAGCAGGGCGATACGAGGCGGTATGCGGGCGAATAACAGGAAAAATACTTTCATCGCTCGCAGCAGGAAATGGGAAAGACATCAATGGCTCCTATCGAAAATGACGAGACCCGTAACGGTGATGAGAAATCGTTCTTATGTAGCTCTGATATGAAATGGATGGCATTTATAATAATTGCGGTTCCATCTACAGATACGAGAAACTTTTGGTAATACGTATGTGTATGCGATATCGTTTAACTATCGAGGAACTTTAGGAAATATGTATATGCAATGCTGAATTATCAAATGGGAAGCTATTGCAGGAGTGACTGAACAAAATGCGTTACGTTAAATGTAACGGGCCAAACAATATTCAACCCAAAAAGAGCAGAATCCACGGTGGTTGGTTTTCAGATCAATTGTACCCCGTATTGTGTATTTCTATTAAAAATTAGCATGCATTTGTTCCATCGCACACTTCTGGTGTATCACATATGCTTTGCATTTTAATGCAACTCTTTTCTTTCCAACCAGCAAACCACAGGCATTTGCAAACAAAGCCGCGTGTATAATAAAGGATATTGGTACACTGGAAATGCGATTGACGAAAAAATAGTACTGTTTCATTTGTTTTTCGAGATACAAAGATATGGCGTAGAAAAGCACCGCAGTGGAACAAATTCCATTGGTATATTGCTAGGAGAAAGAAGCTTAAGCGTATCAGTTGGGAAGTGTTGCTGATTAGTTATCAACTGCATCAAGTATCTACACAGAGTGCAGTCAAAGATGCTGCACGCCAGACATGTGAATAGTACTTCAGGCGGCATATGATCATGCTCCTGCGTATGGACACACCATTAGACTAATATGAAAGACAATATGTTTTTTTATAAGACTTGCGCTACACAGTTATCAGTATCATTGTTAATTCAATATATTTTGCATATAATTTTAAAGCTTATATTGTTGATGTCTTTCATACTATCTAAAGTATATTTACACGCTTGTATGTATTTGATCAGATAATATATATATATATATATATATTTTATCATAGCACAATTTACACAAAAAATACCTGCACGGCTAGCTATAAAGTTTGTTGGCATGTAGCAGAATAATGTCAAGTTGGTTCTTGATAGATACATGCCTTTCTTGATATCACATAATTTACGACAGACGGCTTTGTGTCACAACGACCGTATCTCCATCGCTGTTTGTTTATAGTTAGAAATACTGATATCCCCGTGTGGATAGCTTAGCATACATTGAATTGCTTTTATACCTTATCTTGAATTTGTCCAATAAACTGGAAATATTGATGTGAACAACCGTAGTATTTAAAAATTGATTTAAACTATCTTGGCTGTTGTATACATTTTTTATCGAGAAATTGTCTAATTCAAAATTAAACAACCATTTACGCAATATTGAATAGGGGTCAGAATGTTGAAAAACCATAACTTGAATTTATACATTTAAATGGAACATAACCAATGCGGAAACATCGGTAAAAGCTAAAGATTTTGTCGTATAAGCTAGAAATATCAATTATTTTATTGTAAATGATTATTTATCAGGCTGTTGTGGATTTATCTTTACAGTTAACTATGTAAGTATGCATGTACTTTGAACCTTTGTCACTGGGGGAAAAATGAGCAGCTATGAAGCACGAAACAGAGGTTCATGGTTGGCCGTCTCCTGTCAGATGGACAACAGCTATACTACTAGTTCAAACCTAATTTTCACCGGTTATACGTACTAGACAAAGTCCCAATCCAAATTCCTAATGAAGTCATTTGTACCATACTTTTCTATTCCCCCTCTTATTTACCAAAGAGGTATTCCTCTTTGCTTTCGATTATCCGCACTTCCTGTATAGGGTGTGGGATATTCTATTCCCCATTTTCTGTAGATGTGTCTTGAATAACGGCTGGCTTATCCAACATACAATTACCTTACATAATTATTTCCTACACAATAATTGTTTCCTGTTCAATTTAGTTACCTTCAATGGGTTAGGGTACAATGGTCCTTTAGGCATTCTCTTAGATTGATGGCTTAATACTACTTTTATCAATAACCTTTTGTGCCATTCAGCACCCATCATAATCCAGTTAAGTCAACTAGATTGCTTTTGAATTTCTTCGCATCGAATGATATGCAAGTGCGTCCAGTGCTACCTATAAATCGGACAATGGGCAAAGTCAGCCGGGTTTCTTTAAGGTAGCAAGTCAAAGCTGCGGTGGCAATCCAATTGCTGCTAGATGCAAAAATGCCTAACAAATTGTAAAAGCAACACATCAGCGTACATTCTTTTGTCTGGAAAGGGTATTCAAGTAACCAACTGTACAAAGTGTGCTCTCGTGATTGTGGAAGGTGAAAAATAAGAATATTGTCTTTATCAGATAGAAGCAAATGGTGGGGCACCTTGCTTCAAGTCTTTTTTTCTAAATAGCTGTGTTGTGTGTGATTTGGGTATTATATAAAAAACCTATAAAACGTCAAAAGACACCTATAAAATTTCATCTTCCATTCTAGGTAGTTTTTAGGGTGCAAACACTCATTACACGCTTGCTCACTAGGATCGTTGTGAGCGTCCATCTATGGAGGAATAACTCAACTACACGCATTGTTGGTTGCAGATGTTTTATGAACACTATAGTGTTCATCTCTGAGAAGAAAGTTGGTTGTATAGCAAGACTGCATCTGGATCATTGTGTGTATTGGTCTGCATGTGTATAAAATCAGTGATATTTGCTGTGTGAGAAAGTCATTACTGAATATGTAAACCATATCTATTAGCTGTGCCCGACGGGTTATTGATATGTTGTGCTTTCTGAAGACAGGTTATGTTCAAAGTTATAATTACCGATTTTTTAAGTTTTTTGTGTTTTCAAAAACTTTGAGGAGAATTACGAGAAATCACCACCGCGCTCGCGATGTGTGTTGTTACTGTTAGCATATATGATTTGTAATTCGACAGTGTACACTGAATATAATTAACTCTTAACTCTCTCGTTTTTGAAATTCAGCAAATTTGCATAAATATGTAATTTCCAGAATGGATAAGGAAAAGTGGACGCGCAACTAATCTCTAGCTTTGAATCTCAAGTAAGTGTATTATTAGTAAACAGATCTTCACTATGCACCTATGCACTGCCGTTACCTCCAGCAATGCCATCTCTAAAGCAGATTTTACATCACATCAAAGCCAAACATTGGTAACTGAAGCAGTATGACGTTTAGACAACACGTACACCTACAAAACGAGTTCACAAGTAGTGGTATATTAGCATCTTGTAAGAAAGCGTACATAACGTCACAAAAAACCCATGTAATATAAAAAAAAATCGACAAAGTCACTTTTCAATATACGTAATTCCTGTGCCGGGTAGATTTGATTATTGTCGTTAATCCAGTAAAAAGGCTTAAAAGCTAATTTAATGTTTATGTGTTGGGGGGGGGGGGGGTGGCGTGCTGAGGTTCCTTAGCAGAATTTCGTCGAGCTAAGAAAACGTAAAATTACATGATCAAATGAACTAAGTGATGTTCGATCTTAATTATGTGAAGTCCTAGTTGAGGTAAATATTTAGAATACATATCGTAGTGCCCTCGTAGAGTAGGTACCCCCAGAGGGGGAAAGGTAGGGGGAAGGGGCGCGGTGCCGCTTTCCTTCTCTGCTTGCGCACTTTGAAATCGTGGCGGTTGGATACTACTATCAGGGTACTACGATATGTATTCTAAATATTTACTTCGACGAGGACGGAACATAATTACTAATTATACTCTGACTGGCTTATCTCGAATTTTTTGCATTTCTCAATGTATAATATTTTGTTGGCAAACCTTGGAGTGGGATTGAGTATCCAAACAAATTGAATGATATAAATCAAAGCTACTTCGCAACTGTCTTTTAAAGCCAAACGTTGAGGCCCATGCCATGTCACAGCGTCAGATGTAGAACATACAGTAACTGGTTGCAAGGAACGCACTAAAAAGACCTTTTGACTCATGTGCAAGACAATACTCAACCAGGAGCTTTCCTGTTCCTCAAAGCTGCCACATCACTAGTTCTTGGGTCTTGAAGTCAGTAGGCAAAGATTGATTTCGAGATCGAGGAGCATGTTTGAAACCCTCTAGCTGAGACATAGAAGTAATAAAGGTCTTGTTGCCATCAGGTAAAAGGGCTCTAAGTTGTTAATCAACACTCCAGCATTTCTGGATGTCAAATACGTTCTTTGTTTCATTATAAGTGATATTATCACTTATAATGAAGTGAAATCATTATAAGTGATAACTTCACTTATAATGATTTTTTTTTGAAAATCCGTTATCGTAATTTTCTTGTTTACCAAATTTTATTCAGCATTCCCGGCAGTCTGATCATGCTAATAGGTGTTGAACTTAATGACAAAAATATCCGATGTGTTAATACAGGTATAGTGTTAACTGATAATATTCAATATTTGTTTCACAGCAGTATGAACAGATTCGCTTTCGGATTCCGGTACTCCATGTACTGAACTGTCTCGCATTTTGGAATCAACAGTGTTGATTTGTTGTTCCATACTTAGTATTATAGTTTGAAACTGTTGCATCTTGCTATCTGAATTTATAGCTTGTTTTAGATGACTGTTGAAGGCATCCACAGATCTAGTGAAGTATTATTCTAGCTTCTCCAACTGATTTCCAAGATGCATCTTGCTACACCTCTGCTTTTGCCTCTCATCGTATTTGTAAGTGTTAGAAGACGTACAGCAAAAAGCTAAATCCCTATCTGTACACCGGTGGGGCAAATTTTCAACTTATTGTACATTACTTGTTCAATTTGTAGCGTCGATCCTTTTTATAATTTTTAGCAAAATAACCACGGAAAAACGCAGCTAATTCTACCAGAGCTGTTTACTCGAACATCGCATTTGCACTCTGGCTACTGACTACCATTTTGTGGTTCAAAACAAATAGCATGCTATTTTGACTAGTCGTTAGTCTAGTGTGATGCGGACCGTTTGACGTGTTACATAAAGTTCTGCATGCTGATATCTATCGTGTAAAGGAGACATCAGCTCCTACCTCGTCACACCGCTTACGAGAAAAACGTATTAACCTTTGCCCCGTTTTCACAGATATTGTCTTTTTGTTATATTCTCTATATGCCGCACCTCAACAATGCAGCAATTTCCGCTTTTCCAGCGCATCTTTATTCTGTACATAGACATACGCGTTCAAATAACAAATCTCTAATGTTTTGCATCGATTTTGAAGATTCGGGGAGCTCCAGTGATGAGGCAAGGTAAGGCAACATGATTTTTTAAACTCAATTGTGTGACTGCGAAATGCAAAAAAAACCTTCCTTTTGGTTTTGTGTTTTACAACATTATGGTAACTTTCGAGGATCCCCTAATTAGAGTCCAAGCACGAGGCGATATGGAACGTGTTGTCGCAAAGTGGAATGTGCTACAGACGCATGTAATTGCAATGAACGTACTTATGAAGATTTTCGGCAAGGCAGCTAACGCGCGATATGGCACGATACAGAAACGCTTGACGATGGCGCAAAAAGCGCCTATGCATAGGTAATCAAAAAATTAATGTGGAAGGGTTGCAAAAGGTTGACATGAGTTGAAGACATTGATGGTACTAAAACAACATCTCTCTCAAGGGTCTTCAATTGGTAGATATGGAATTTTGGCCTTTTCAAGGTTACTCGCGGGTCACATTAAACTCGCTTTTCTAGTTTGGTTTGTCATGAAAGCTTTCTAAGCAATGTATCAATATCTTCAACATTTATGCTTGCCACTGTTAGTACAACAACTTTCAATCCGATTTATTTGTTTGTGTCTAGGTGCAAAAGCGAGTAGCAGCTGCTCTTGGAACTGTTTTACAGTGCACAAGACCATTTCCTGCAAGCCCTTGGAGTTGCAATACGGCATTGTTTTATCTGCAAGACAATCGTATCCAATCACTGCAAGATCAGCCAACCAAAATAATTGAAATATTCTCTGTCACATTCCTAACCTATAATCTTGGTTATGGTGTTTTACTCTTCAGAGCACATGGTGTCAATCGCAGAGCACCCAACATCAAAACAATCACACAATAACCACACAAAGTAGCGGTCCGGCCTAGGGACATTTGCATGCATTGTGAACTTGTAAGTCACTAATTGCAGACAAACTTGCAAGAAAATGACAGGAAGAATCGTCTGCTTTGTTAGAGTGCAGGCGTTTGTCCGATATGTCTCTTGCTCTTGCTGACCGTAAAATGGATATAGTTAAGTACCATTAGCCAACCAGTTTACTTAATTGGCATGGCGTCGTGACGTAGTCTTCAAAACCCGTTAAGAAGCTATATGTTAATCTGTGCTAAGAACTTAGGGCCGTATTACCAGTCGGTCCTACAATTGTAGCACACCTTTATGGCCTCCTAGATTTTCATAGCTTTCTACTGTTCCGTGTCAGCACTCTAGTTTGAGGTTATGTTACAAATATATATTTCCATCAAATTGTTCATGCATTTTATTTATATTATCTGTTATGTCAGCGTGAAATTTCCTACAATTCAAAAGAAACGTAGCCTCACAACAGGAGAGCGTTGACGCTGACACGGAACAGTAGAAATCTAGAAATGTCCCAGTCTTTCTGAAGGAGAGAAAATATTATGAGAATCAAGGAGGCAATAAAGGCGTCCCACAATTATGGTAGAAACGACTGACGATATGGCTCTTAGTTAATAAAATAAACGTATGGTCTTATATACTTCGTACTTTGCTAGTTTTATTTATTGATTCATTTTAATTTGCTTTTGAGTATTGTTGCAAACATTCTGGGTCTTAACTATCCAATTTTAATGTATCTCTATTAATTCTATAAAACCTTTTTGCTTTTGTCCATCATTATAGTCCTGAATTGTGTAATCTTATAAAAGTTTTTAATTTTAGTTCTTTGTTTCTCCGATAAAACTAGATCATGCTGGCACAAATGGCAAAGAACACTGCAACACCACACACAAGTGGTTTTATGTTTATTTGCATATTTATATATGATTGTGTGTAGTAATACATTGTATTCGATTGAAATTATGATATGGCTATGAATTGTATTTTAGAAAATAATTTATTATTAGTAATCTACTTGACACCATTCGCATGAACGTATTATCGACCGGACGGAAAGAAATGTGAATTTCTAAAGCAATAAAATCATGGATTAATCTTCGCGTTATCAATCCCATTACCCAAGAGCTTTTAGTATTCTTGGCTAACTCTGTGCAGTCGTAAATCAAAAATTACTCCTTCGATATGCTAAAAAATACACCGAGGTGAAGCGAAAGTTTGCACATGCTTAACGCCGTAACCAAATCGATTCGCAGAAATAAATATTCGCTAATTACGATATTTCACGCGGCCGTAAACTTAATTTAAGCTTAAATGCAAAACGAAAGCTGTGAAACGCGATAATAAACATACCGGAGATTTATTTTGGACGTGGAACGATGTCAAGTTTGTAAGGATTTGTCAGGAGTTGGCGTTTGCTGCACACATGGCCAGGGTTGTCTGCATAATGAGCTTGAAATGCCCACTGTTTGTAATTAATTATGTTTGCTTGACTAACCTCTTGGTTAATCATGTTAAGTAATCTGATTTTTTAATACATGGTGTTCCGGAATTCGTATAGACACTCCACAGTAAGTGCTAGGTATACAGGGTGTTCGCAAAGTTGGGGTTTTCCTTTACACGACGTGTAGAACTAAAACATAAGCAATTTTTCTTAGTATCATATACACCAATGTCTTAAGGGAACCGAGATAAAGGGCTCTGCAACATCAAAAATATCTGAATACCGTCCTGTAGCCGCGACCCGCGACATCACCACCGGCTCAACCCGACGACAGAACTGGGTCGGGGTCAGTGTGTCAGGTCAGTATGCAACCTTCAACCGACGGTTACGGTCACGCGTGTAGAGGTAATCGCGTAGACGAGAATCCCTCAACAAGCACTAGTGACGTGGCTAGAGAAGTGCAAGTATCAAAAACTAAAGTGTGGCAAACGCTGCATGAAGAGGGGCTGAATCCGTTTCACGTTCAACGTGTCCAAGCCCTTCAACCTGACGATTTTCCAGCAAGAGTGCGGTTTTGTGAGTGGTTGTTGCATCAACATGACAATAATCCGGACTTTCTGAAGTGCATATTGGTGACAGACGAATCTACGTTCACGCGTAATGGGGTGAATAACTTTCGCAACACTCATGTTTGGTCAGTAGAAAATCCGCACGCTGTCCGTCGGGAACATTTTTAACAAATATTTTCGGTGAATGTTTGGGCTGGCATTGTGAACGGTATGCTCATTGGACCATTTATTCTCCCAAATCGATTGGACGGGATGCAATACCTAGACTTTTTACGCAACATTTTGCCTTCCTTGTTAGAAAATGTGCCATTAAGTGTAAGACAATCAATGTGGTTTCTGCGTCTGCTCGGTAGCGCATCAGCTGATTTCATTTTCTGTTGGAGCGGTATGATTTCGGGCAGAGACGTACTTAGCCCTTCTCGTCAACTGGAGAGTGAGTACTTTTTCCTTTATTTTTTTTTACTTGGTCGCCCCCGTTTCACTGCACATTACCTTTGTTATTTCAAGGGTAGTTGTTTCTGAAAAGGACAACCCCAACTTTGCGGACACCCTGTATATTCAGGTGGTGTGAGTAAGTAGGAGAGAAATGTTGCACCACCATCACGCCCTATCCATCAAGTAGTCCTATAGTAGACTGTACCGCACTGATGAGTTGCTAATGACCACGAAAAAGCGCTGTCTTCGGTTGGACGTGGTTACAGAGACATAAAGAAAAAGTACATTTTAACCGCATAGATGCATAGAATGTTAATGTTCGTCTGCTTTGTGAGTACTTGGTATTCCGGATGCTAGATGGGTCAAAAGGTGCGTCAAAATTTTATGAATTTTGTTATTAACATCTTAAAGACCTTTTCTTACATCTAAAGAATAACTTGAACATAAATTGTACATTTATCAAATCAAAGTGATGATATTTCAACAATTTTTAGGTACTCGATTTTTTTTCCAGAAAATGAACTAAGATACGAGGGGATACCAAGAGACAAATAAGTTGTATTCTTATCTGACTAATCCGAAGAAATATATTCTTTTAAAGTTATTGGAGTATGTTTTTTGTCAATACGATTCGTGAAGCCGTTTCCTGAGACGCCACTGGAATGCATAATTATTTTCTACTTAGTGTAACTTAGCATCTTATCGCAATAAGTAACACTGCCAAAATTCCATAAAATCGGCACAAGGAGACATTAATAAAGAACATTTTATTAAGATTTGATATCCTGTATTAAAGATTAGTGGAAACTATTAAAAATATTGTAGACGTAAGTACAAAAATGGTCAAGATCAAAAAAGAACGCTATGGATCACGAGCGGATTAATCAAATACATAGAGAAAATAAACAAATTATACACATATCTCAAAAATACCCAATCTAAGAGAAAAAACTACAACAACTACTGAAACAAACTTGAAGTTTTAGTAGACCCGGCGAAGAGAAATTGCTATCAAAAAGAGCTGGAAAATAACAGATCTAATCCAACTAAGTTGTGAAGGTCCCTGAACAAATTGACAGGAGGCAATGATCAAACCGGAATACATGAAATGAAACTAGATGTCGGCAATGAAAGCTCTGACAGAAAAATGATAGCAAATAGGTTTGCCGATTATTATTATGCACTCTCGCAGTTAAGCTAATTGAAGATATAGACACTAATACAAATTTCCCGTAGCACAACAAAAAAAAATTGGTGAATATTTCCAAGCTTCATAATTTGATAAATTCATGAATGATTTTGATTAATAATTCTTGATTATTTTGGTACATATGTATGTGCATTTATGCTTAATTTTATAATATAACGTAAGCTCTCTATTGTTATTTAATTTACTAAATTCGACATACATAAACTATATATGATTTGTACTTCAAAGTACATACATATACAAAACATATATAATCTTACCATTGGATACGTAATTTGTCGGATTACATGGTACCCTTTTGTAAAAAATTCCGGACTATAGGAGGTCTGAGGCAGTGCTCTATAATCCGACAAATTCGATAGTCCGACACTGCCCTGCATAATGTTTGTCGGATTACCGGAGGTCCACTGTATATGTCTAACGGGAGCAATTAAAATAGCCTAAAGGATGACAACAATCAGGAAAACCAAGGAAGAACAGCGATTTCCATCAACAAGCCGTATTCATAAAACAAAGGATATCCTTGTACTTGCAAATTTTGAAGGAAATCCTCCAGATGGTATTTATAATAATTTGAAGTAAATGTTTTTGCTTTTTGAGTATAAGCATATCCTTCAAAGCAGTGACATAAGTAAAAGGATATTCATAATCTTCACCTTGGCATAGGAAGCATATCCTTCAAAAATTCTGAGTGTGGTCAGTAGCAGACTCAACTTCGTAACGAAAGGTGGTCAAACGATGATGGCGGAAATTGTGGATGATAGGGATGTTAAAACGTACAAACCTCATTTACCTTCACTTGGTCGTGACTTCAAAAAATTATATCAATGTACAACGGCTTGCGGACAGATTTTTAGTTGAGAATGAGAAAACTCGAGGAGGAGCACTTTCATGTATTCATAAAATGAAGTAATGCTTACGCTATCTCGGTGACCCCGGATATCAACAAGGTATTGATTTCAGGTTGTTGATTTTTTAACAAGCTTTTAGTATCTAATGGTTTACAGAATGTTGATTGGTAATTTTTCAACATCTTCTTCGAGGTATCGTCCTTTCTCATTTTTATTTTTGGAACTTGTGAATTTTGCCAAATAATGGGAGCAATGGCAATTTCATCTGCGATGAACTGCAGGTCGTTGCCATTATTATAGTTTCCTCATCACTTGAGCATGACATGCTTATTAATTTAATAAAAAACTGTATCCAGTAAAAATACGGAACGGTCTGTGTAAGCTCTGGAGTACAACTGTCAGTGATGCTGAGTGAACGAACTCCCACGTCAACTACAAGCTGGAACAAGAAAAGACGGGTCCACACTATGTAACAAAATATGTTAATGACAAAGTTGTACAACAAATTTGCTGTACAACTTTGTTGTGTAACTTGTTATAATATAGCACAAGCATCCAGACTATATAACAAAATACAAAACAAAAAAGTGCTCATAATTTTCGCAGCATTTTAGCTGGTAGGTGGTAGTATGTAAAATGTCGTCAAACGTAGAGGATGCCATAATGGCAGCAGCAGCTTGCGTAATTTTGTGCAGGCGACACCGACGTGTAAAGCGAAGGTTTTGGGTGCGGCCTTCATTAAAAGCTCGAGAAATATATAGTGGTACAGCTCTTTTAACTGATCTGAAAAGAGATGGTCTAGACCCATCGACAGGAGACATTAAATGTGATGGCAGTTTTAAAAACTTCTTAAGAATGACAAGTTCAGATTTTGACTATCTTATAAATGAAATCGGCCATAAAATAGGCAGGAAAGACACAACATTTCGAGATGCAATTCCAGTAAGAGAAAGATTAGCAGTTACGATGAGATTCTTAGCAAGTGGAGATTCCTACCAAAGTTTAAGCTATTTATTTAAATTGTCTAAGCCGAGTATTTCGAATATTGTGCCAGAAGTTTGTGACGCTCTCATTGACTGTTTAAGAGATATAATCAAAGTAAGTATATTTTTTAAACTTTTTATTCATTTAGTTTCATAGAGAAAGTAACATTTGCGTAAAATGTAATTCATCCTCGGTATCTGCACCTGTGCATGATTGAGTGTCAGTGTCTGTTTGAATTGGTGTAGCTGGGGAAGTTACGGGTGTAGGTGTAGTGGACGGAACGGAGGATGCCTCAGGTATATTGTATGATTTAGTGCCTGTTTGATCTGATGTAGCTGGTGAAGCAGCGGGCGTCGGTGTAGCGAACGGAGTGGTGGATGTCCCAGGTTGTATGTCTGAACACTCTGCTCTATAGAGAATACTATTTATTTCAAATTTGGCGTAGATTTGCACCGATCTGCTCTTAAGATTTCAGAAGGTGGTCGCTACATATTCACCATACACATCAAAGTCATCTCGCTTTTTCACGTTACTTGATAGTTCTTTCATTACCGCGTACGCTTCTTCAGATTTCGTATCTTTTGACATTCTCTTGTTGCCTTTAGTTATAGGTATACGTACAATAGTTTCATTTACTGTTTTTTTCTTGACGTTTTTTTGTATCATTTTGCACCTTTGCATGTGGCTGTGATCGCTCTTCTTCCTATAAAATTAGAAAAAACCGAAAATAGTATTTTGATATATAACTTGTATATAACGATTAAAGGCCTGTTTCAGGAAGACGCGTCACAAACCAGTCAGAGTCAATGATTTAATCTAAAAATTTTTACATGTCAATTCTCTGACTGTTTCTGATCTGTCCGATTGGCTCTGACTGGTTTGTGATTCTTCTAGAAACAGAACTTAAAACATGTCTTGAAATGAATATAATAATATAGCATAATTCCTCTTTCTTCAGGTACCCAAATATCAAGAGGAATGGCAACAGATTTGATGTGATTTTGTGGCAGTATCGATGGAAAACACATATGCTTACAAGCTCCAATAAATACTGGAAGCGACTATTTCAATTACAAGGGATTTTTCAGCATAGTGCTTTTAGCTATAGTGGACGCTAACTATTGCTTTACGTTTGTAAATATAGGTCGCCAAGGTCGTTTATCTGATGGCGGAGTATTTGCTAATACAACATTTAAAAAGTTACTTGAAACCTCTTCCTTGAATCTCCCATCAATGAAAGTTTTACCGGGAAGAATATCAACTTCACCTGTTGTGTTTCTTGGTGATGAGGCATTTGCTTTACAGCCGCATATGATGACTACCCTTCCCAGGCACTCAACAGAAAGGGTCACCGGCTCGGATTTACAATTACAGACACAGCAGAGCAAGACGTGTAGTCGAAAATACATTTGGAATTATGTCTGTTATATTCAGGGTGTTTAGATAACCAATGCTTCTTGAGCCTCAAAAGGCAGAAAGGGTAGTTTTAGCAAGTTGTTATCTCCATAATTTTCTTCGAAAAGGTCAATCAACTTCATCCTACTGTCCACCAGGAACTTTTGATTCAAATGACGCGCTGTCGGGAGAATTAATACCTGGTCCATGGAGAGTCGAAGGTCAGCCAAATGGTACTTTGAAAAAACTTAAAAAGATTCCCAGGAAACCTACCATGCTAGGCAAAGAAATACGAGAGGAGTATTCTTTGTACTTTACCAGTAAAGAGGGGAAAGTGCCGTGGCAGAATAATTTTTGATTTCAAATTGGTTATTAATTTAAAGTGTGCTTACCTCAACCGCAGTGATATTCCCAGTGTCCCGTGTCTCAGTATCTTGCTTGGGAGATAGACCACCTTCAGTAGAATGACGTGCCTCATTTTTGTCTTTTAAAATTAAAAATAAAAGCATTTAAAAAAAAAGCCATTTTGTTTTAAAAGGGGCATCAGCTCCATCGCCGCTCTTTCCTTTTTTCAATTCTCGCTGAAATTGCCCAATCAGCATGCGCATTTTTTTTTCAACTTCATTTGTATCTGTTTTCACTTTTGCGGATATTTCATTCCATGCGTCGTGTTTTTTATTTCTATTTTTAAAATCCATAAATGTAGGATCCCATAATACTCGTTGCTCACGAAATAGTTCAATTAAATGAGTAGTCAATTCTTTCGACCATTCCATCGTGAACAGATCAAAGAAAAATGTAGCAAAACAAACAAGACGATGTGACACCGACGGTTCCCGCACTTGTACTACTCCAAACACTATTCACAGTGCCAGGGAATGTTTCAATAACCTGTTTTTAAGTGTAGACCAGTCACACTGCGATTTTACAACAAAGTTTTATAACTTTCTTTGATCTTTACCGACAACTGATGGATAACATAAAACATGCTATATAACCTGCAAAATGTTATACAACACTGTGTTTTATAACTTTTTTATCTAAAATTCTGTAACAAGTTACAAAACTTTGTTATTTAACATGTTTTGTTACATAGTGTGGACCCGTCTTAAGGACATGTCGCTCAAGAAAGAAATACCAGTCAAACTTTTACTTCTTCTTGGAGGATATCCTCGCGAGTATACCTTTTTCTCCGAAGCAAGGCCTTATACTTTTACCTTATGCTTCCGAGGATATGCTTCTCTTTCATCAATACGGCTCAATGTATCTTGCGCAACTCCTAAAGCACACATACATCAACATTTATTGTTATTATCATGTACTGTCACATACGTTTGATTTGCAGCCCTAATATACCACAGGCAATAACAATTAATAATACATTGTTGCTAATAGGCAGGCCATATCGATGTATCGACTTCCTGTTATCTGGATGGCGGCTCAAGTAATCTATATTGCTTCGAACCGATAGAGTTTAATGGCCATAATACTGACAACAGCTGAAACATTTATTCTCATGAAAAATTACTAATGATTCTGCTGCGCTGTGCTCTATAGTACAGCATACAAAATCGATTACTGCTAGGCTTCCAGATGTTGATGTTTTATCTGAATTGTGTTTTTATATTATTTAAAGATTTTCTCGATGATGGGGAATTCCTGCAGAGTATATCGGAACGTTTTATCAAGTCATGATCATCATTAGTATATCTGACGTATAAAATGTTGCAAAAGGTTACTACAGCCATCAGTAACAATATTATATGTAGAGGAGGCCGGGGTTCGAAGTCCCGATTTTTGTGTATGAATGTAATAAACATATTTGTAATTTATGATTCCTATGTAAGTAGATGGAGAATTCATTGTAGTTTCATATTTTACTGTCGAATTTATTGCAATAACAATTTGTTTTGGCTCACGATCCATTTTCTGTAAAAAGTCGACTAGGAACAGCACGCCCCACGAAGGGGCTGGTTGTTCCTCAGCTGAGGCAAGTTGTCCGCTGTCAACTTCAGTCATTAATTAAATAATATTAGCTGATAAGGTATGTATAAAATAAATGAGACTCACCCATAACAAACTGTTTATTATTATTAATCAAAGGATTCGTCAACCGAATTATAATTCGGACAAAGATAGTAACGTATATTTTCAGAGTTTAGGCATTTTGAATTGGAAAATGTGTCGCAACATATCAGACAATACCATTACAGGCTGCCTTCTTCACATCGCTTTCATCATGATGGATTTTGGTCAAGTTTTTCATGTTTCTTTTGTTTCTGTTTTACATTTTGTGCTGTAACTACCATCTATACTACTGCATTTTGCTCTGTAAATGTTGATCACTGTTGGGTAATACACGCATTATTATTATTATTATATTATTATTATCATCGTCTTGCAGGATTATCCGATTCACATTTTCATTACCAGTTGTATTCTCCTTCCCGACTCTTTTTTCAATTCTGTTTCCCTTTATTTTGCTATTAACTCTTCCTCTTTTTGCTTTTTCTTCAGCTAAAGCGATCTCTTCAGGCGTGTCTGTCAGTAAGAGTTTGATGGCTTCAGGGGAAAATATGAGAGATGTTACTTGATTGACATTCTTTGGACAATCAGTAATGTTAGTAATGGTCGTTGATCATTGATCCTGTTGTTGCTGGACGAGGCTCAATACCTGGGATGGCTTCCATATTATAATCTAACTGATGCTCTTCAGGGTCTGCTATTTCTTCGTTATAATTCAATTCCAATAGTGATGTATTAGTGACGGGTATAGGTCGGTCAGTCACGAAAGACGGAGCGAAATCTCAAATATATCAGGGATGTATGGACTTATGTCTGCTTTTTTGAATGCATGCCATGCACGCTTTACAATTCCAGGTATCTCGTAGATAGACAGCGTCTTGCCTGGGTTATTACGTATCCAGTTTTCTTGAATTTATCGCAATATGTTTTAAACGGTCCATTAAGGTCAACGTCTAATGGTTGCAAATGATTAGTACAATGTGGCGGAAAAGACAATATAATAACCGAATTGGCTTTTGCCTTTTCAACAACATCAATGTTAAAATGTGATTGATAATGGTCATAATATCATTACAGGTGTAGGCTTTGTGTATTTTATAAAATGGTCCATAAATATGAGAAATTCTTTAGCCGTCATCCATCCTGTACTATTTTCTGCTCCAATACTTTCTGGAGGGCCATCGCGCAGGAATGGGTCTTTATACTTAAGGCGAGGAAAAACAAACATAGGTGGTATAGTATTTCAACTGCATGCGCTGCTAATTCGATGGTAACTAAGATTCCTCGCTCCGCAGACACTATGACACCTACCTGCTTAACACCTTTTGAAGCTACTATTTTTCTTGGTTTCAACACAGTGGTAACTTCTGTTTCATACAAGTTCCATATTCTAGACGGTAGCAAGCTGTCTTTCAATACGACGTATCCAAGCTTCTTAAAGATTCATTGACACTGTGCCGGTTAAAAGAAGATGCACGTCCTGCACTTATAGCTTCAGGAGTTCTTATTAACAAAGACGTTATTTCTTTCCAGAAAACCCGTCAACCAATTAGCTCCAGCCTATTTATTTCTATGCCAAGATTCAGGAATGTTACGCATGTCAAACTTGACAGCACAAGTATATGCTAATTTCCTCACTTCTTCTGGCAAGAGGCCAAAGTAAATTGACGCACATTTCAACAACTAGTCGGTTATTTCCTAGTTGTTGTTGAACCCCTGTCTAGAATAATAACCTACAGTTGGTGTTATACCGGCCTTCAACTTTTTGACATAACGTCATATGACATATCTCTAGTTCTCTTGCTATGGTCGTAAACTTACGACCATCATTCATAACAGCATCAGCTGCCCGTGGCAGAAGGTCAATTGAAACTCTGCCCCTTTCGGTTTTCCGCTTGTAATTTCTCATCCTAAAACAAAATTTTATTTTTATTACTAATGTCCTTACATTATGGGGCACGTTGTTCCGCGGCACAAGCATCGCCCCGCCAGAGGAACTTTGAATCCCAAACCTCATTTCCTGAGTAACCTCCAAATTATAATAGGTTATGTTATCAAAAGCCAACAATGGTAGTAAAAAGATATTCGCTATAGTTTGCCCAAGTTATAATAGCAAGTCATACATAAATAGCAACAAAGTTGATTGAAATAGACCAAAGGTTGACGGAGAAAAAAATATACTTACGTGGTGTTTACGTACCACTACACACGCCGCCACGCCATCACTAAAATGACTGATGCAACAGCGTAAAAGCATCCCACAAACCGGCGCGAAATATTCGCTTTGGCTGCGAAAATTTCGCGGCGATGAATTCGCGATCAGATTAAAACGCGGCGGTTTACGGAGAGGCTCAGACTTGTGCGAAGCGAATGCGATTGTTCCAGCGTTTTTATCGCGGCGTATTTCAGTTCGCCTTTGACCGCGTTTTTGACGCCGTTTTTCAAAAATTCGCAATGGCAAAAACGGAATTATTGTTAGAAATAGTGAAAAAGTATCCTTGTTTGTATGATTTGTCGAACGATGAATACAGGAATGTGAGAAAGAAAGACAAGATTTGGATGGAAATAGGAAAAGAATTAAATACAAATGGTATGTACCTAATATTTTTTATTAACTTGTTAAATAATTTACAGTCTACACAAATGTGAAAACGAACATTCTATATATTGGGCATAGGCATATCAGAATTAAAATAATTTACGAATTTGTCACGAGTAGAAAATGCTAGCATTACTGCCCGCCGAGGATCATTTGCTATATCAGTAAAAGCTCCAAGCACGGGTTCTGGGGGATCTAAGAATTCAAAATATTTGTCATCGCCACTTTTACTTCGTAAAAAATTGTGTAAAATACACAACGTACAATTAGAATAGTAGTATCTACTTTAGTTTCTGATGGCCTGTAAAATATTCGCCATTTTTGAGACAAAATACCAAACGCATTTTCCACGACCCTTCTAGTTCGACAAAGTCTTACATTGTATTTCTCTTTTCTGACGTCTGTTAAAGTCTGCTTATAAGGAAATGGTCTCATAAGGTATGGTTTTAAAGCAAATGCTTCATCACCAATTAAGACGTACGAGCAGATTTCATTTTGCCCAGGGAGAAATCTAGGTGCAGGGACACTATATAAATTTTGTTCAAATCGTTTTCCCATGTTTGAGGTTTCGAAAATACCCCCATCACTATTTTTTCCGAAACCACCAATATCAACACATATAAATTTATAGTCCGGGCCAACAATGGCCATAAGTACTATTGAATATTTATGTAAATAGCACCAGTAATTGGAGCCACTGTTGTTAGGTCTCTTGATTGTTACATGTTTACCGTCCACGCTGCCCATGCAATTGGGAAATCCCCATCTATTTTCAAATTCTTCAGCACATTTTTTCCATATATTCTCTGTTGGTTCTGGTAAATATATATGCTCCATATGTCTGCATATCGCTTCACAGACTTCGGTTACGATTGCATTCACTGTTGTAAAGCCAACTCGAAAGTTATGCCCAATGGTATAGAAGGTGTCACCAGTGGCAAGGAATCTATAAAAACAATCGTTTTTAGGTGATGAAGTAAAAAAAAGGTGGAAGAATATCAGATACACATTTGCAAAATATATAAAATCTACCAAACCAAAGACCGGCCAAGCAGTGGGCAACATAAAAAAATGGCAGTGGGCTGACTACAAGGAATTTTTCCGTCCTTTTTTGGCATTTGCCAAAACGTCGTCTAATGTGAAAGATACTGACGTCATACATTATGAGACTGCCGAATTTAACTCAAATATATATCAGGAAAGGGCTGGAAATGTAGAAACCGAAAATTTGGAAGACTGTGGCCATGGAGAAGATGAAAATGCTGATGTAGATGCAGACGATGCACAGAACGCCTCGGCAACACAGACAGCACCACCTTCTTCATTGAACACTACAGCAGTGACTACTCCAGGGCACACCTTTCCGCAGACTGCAACTACACCAACATATAAAACGAGCAGAAAACGCTATGAACCACCATCTTCGTCTGTACAACAGCTCATTAATTATTTTGAAGGTAAAAAACCTAAAAAAGAGAACCAGGCCATTGATTCACTTTTCTTGGCACATGCACAGACTGTGAAAACACCTCCCTTAAAGCG
Organism: Acanthoscelides obtectus; assembly: GCA_963669975.1. NCBI lineage: Eukaryota > Metazoa > Arthropoda > Insecta > Coleoptera > Chrysomelidae > Acanthoscelides > Acanthoscelides obtectus. The sequence goes on along the minus strand of CAVLJG010000010.1, from coordinate 28,188,777 downwards.
TCAAGCCCGAATAAAACTAAAAATAGCCGAATTAATAGCGCACGAAGAATTTGAACATATTGAAGAAATGTCTTCAGCGTCTACCCAGAATTCTGCAAGTATGTATGATAGTAGTATGTCGTCCTTCCCAAGCGGCACTGGGTTTACCCCAATAATATACCCAACAGTGGAGGCAAATTCTGCCTCGAATTATTTAGCAACATTTAATCCTAGTGGCAACATGTAGTCCAATTATTACAATAAAATATTTATTTCACGATCCCTGAAGTTTTCGTATTCGATAAGCCTACTAATTTTAATACATATAATTTTTTTACCTGAGTGTAATAGCAAGTCGTTCTTCTGGCGAAATAGCTTCACGATAATTTGTGTCAGATTTTCGTATTTCATCTTTCACAAAGTTCAATATTTCATCGAAACACTCTGGAGTCATTCTAAAATATACGTAAAAGCGCTGTTCATCCAGCCGAAGTTGTGGCAACAAGGTATGGTATTCCCCAAATTTATTTCGTTCCAAGTTAATATCATGTAACCACTTCGTTTCCTAAACAAAATTGAAAATACTTGTTTTATGTACTTCGTTAAACTATCAAATGGCGTTAAATAAACATAACTTACCGTGCATTTTGTTCCTCTTCTAAAGCAAGAAATAGAAGTGCCTCCTCTTCTTCTGAAGACGAGCTCATTGCAAAAGGCAAAAATAAAATGTACGCAACCTGTCGAAACTTTCACGTTCGCGGAGCGAATAAGACGCATTGGTATGAATAAACAGGCGAAACAGATTGCGAATTTCGCTCTGAATTTCGTTGCGAATACTTCGCCGCGATTATTTCGCGCCGGTTTGTGGGATGCTTAATAGTATGACGTTTCGCAACGCACTTCACACCTATTGCTACCTCTTTTCATCGCGGAGCTATTTGAATCAAGTCAACTTACCCCCGGCACTTTGATCCCCGGCTTCCCCTACCTGATGTCAAACTATCAGTTTGTTAATGTAAGTTTAGTCGAACGTACACCATGAGTTTCCGTGTATTTTTCCTTAGCTAAGACGCCTCATTTATGGAATTGCACATTATTCCTCAACTCTTTCATCTTTGGATTGCTTCTGGAATTATTAATAAGGTTCATTTTGCGCGATTGATTGTTCCACATTATCGGCACCCTAGAAAGGAGGGAGCGGTATATATTGATCAATTTTACCTTTGACCGCGCTCGAGACCTTAGCTACAACGTCTTGAAAAGCAATATCAAGCTTTTCTGCAATTTTGCCAGGTTTATGTCCGCCCATTATTCTTCGGCAGTTTTATTGGTAAGGTCATATGAAACTTCAACGGTAGGTATGTTCCAACAAGACACGGGATATAATTAATTTGTATTACTGTGGCAAGGTACTTTTTAAAAATCCGTGTGCTGGAGCTGACACTGAAGTTGAAAAAAAGACGGAAAAACAGAATCTTTTGTATTTCCTCAAGGCATCCAAAACACAAAAAGGTTAGGTAAAAAGGGGTTTGGCGTAGTTCAAAATGTTGCTTCCCTAGATCAGAAATGCTTCTTAATTGTTGCATGTAAGCCTTCAAATGGGCTATGGAGGATCCCGCATCTATTGTATTTTTTTCATACCGGAGTAGCCTCGCAAGCCAAGCCTAAACACCAGGTCACCGCGACTGTTATGAGGAGGTTAAAGAAATTTTGTTAATCCAATCTTTCAATTGCCTCAGGTTAGTAGAAATGTGAATAACGTTCTCGTGTATCCAGAATCTTGATACCCTAGGAGCAAAGAGCGGTCGTATCGGACAGTTCTGGATGTACAGGGTTGTCCAATGGGGACGCAGGTAAGTAAACGTCAATTTGACATAGACGCCATCTTTGTTTTCTGTCACCGACATGTCATCTTGTTAGTTGAATGTTTACAATTGATCGCTATGGAGTGGTATTCGATTGAAGAAAAAACACGGTTCGCGCGCTTCGTGAACATTTCGGTCGCAACAACCGCCCAAACGAAACAATCATCGGTCGTCTGGTGCGTAAATTCGAGGCAACAGGTTCTGTGGCAGATCTGCCGGGCTCTGGCCGGCCAAGGAGCGTTCGCACACCGGAAAATATTGCTAATGTGAAGGAGAGTGTGAGAGACGATCCGAAACAATCAACAACGCGTCGATCCCAAGAATTGGGCATTTCGAGAAACAGTTTGCTCCGCATTCTCCACAAGGATTTGAATGTATACGCCTACAAGATCCAACTGACGCAAGAGCTGCGTCGGGCCGACCATTTTTTGCGCCGAACGTTCTCAGATTGGCTCCTTGAACACCGCCAAATTGATGCCAATTTTTCATCAAAAATCATGTTCAGCGACGACGCGCATTTCACTTTGAATGGGACGGTGAACAAGCAAAACTGCCGCATCTGGGCGAACGAAAATCGCCGTGAGTATCAAGAGCAGCCGATGCATCCTCAAAAAGTGACTGTGTGGTCAAAAGGCATCATCGGACCTTACTTTTTCGAAAATGCGGCCGAGGACGCCGTTACCGTCAATTCTGAGCGAGGTCTCGTGATGATAGAGGACTATTTTTTGCCGCAACTTGGAGGAATGGATATGGACGATGTTTATTTCCAACAAGACGGTGCAACATGCCACACAACCAACGTCAATATCCATCGATTGCAGTCCTTCTTCGGTGATCGCGTGATTTTGTGCAGAGGAAATGTGCCATGGCCACCAAGATCGTGCGATTTGACTCCCTTGGACTTCTTTTTATGGGGATATTTGAAAAGCAAAGTTTACGTCAACAAACCAGCCACCCTCCAAGAACTCAAAAACAGCATCATTGCCGAGATAAGTGCAATAGAACCGACCATGTTGCAAAATGTCATTGAAAATTTCGACCATCGCGTGGACGTCTGTAAATCCAGTCGTGGTGAACATTTGAGCGATATTATTTTTCATACATAAATGGTATAAATGAACCTTCAAGATAAAGTACCCAACTTGATTTGAATATCAATCTTTCTTTTTTTAATATGCGTTTACTTTCCTGCGTCCGTTTTCGACAACCCCATACGAAGCTCGACACGATCAGGATGGGGGCGGCAAAGTCAAGCGAGTCTGTCTGGAAGGCACATCGTGCGGCTGAATCATGGAGAAGAGCTCTAAGAAGCAAAGCCCATTGGCGTAGCGGTAGAAGAAAGCTAGGCCGCCGACGGCCCACCGGTGCAAAGGGGCTCCGAGACTGTCTGTTAGAGAAGAGTAATTGATAAGTCGGTCAGCCCTCCTGTGAACAGCATCGAACATAAATAATGTAGCATCCCAAACATGTATTTTTTAGCTCTAAACAAATGGCCTAACTTTTATCCAGCAGCGGCCGCTGTTGACGAGATGTGTTCTTGCCAGGTGAAGCCCCCAGTGATCTGGACTCCGATCAGCCGAAATGAACGGTTCTTTGGTAGAACTCGGACATCTATCGAAACCGGCACTGAAACGCTGTTTATTCGTTAAGGTACATTACTATGTTTTGGAAGCATTAAACTGTACAAGATTGCTGCACCCCCAAGTAGTGATAACCTCCAGGTCTCTCATCAGAGAGTAAGTCGCTGCTACTCTTCTTTTCTCCAGCTCACCAGCAGAGACAAATTCCTTCATGTAGAGTGCTGTCATCAGCAAAGCTGTAGACTGGTTTGATGTTTCCGGAAGGGAGGTCTTTGATATGTAAGAGGAACGGTGTCGGAGTCAAGACCAATCGGGGAACCCCGCGTTGACGTTGTGCCATAAAGAAAGTCAGCGATCCATCCGCGAAGCTTCTCTGGGAGGCCATTTTATGGAGGTTGCATAAGAGGGTAGCATGCCACAGTTCACTATCAGACTGGATGAGTTTACTCCATAATTGTTTGACGTATACTAAGGACGTCCCCTGTGGATCGCTGGTGCCGGAACCCAAACTGCCTGTCGCAAATCAAACCGTGACGTTTTTGTAATAGATTATAAATGTACGAGTTCCATTCAATTTTTTTGAATAGACGAGTAAAAAACAAGGACAAACCACATCATCTTTAAAAAATACTTAGTATCCCTTAACGACGTTAACTGAGGTTGACACCTTAATTTCGTCTTTTTATTACCGCCCGATAACAAATAAGCGGAACAAGAGGAATCTTTGTGAATGCTTAGAAAGCGCCGCGTCAACTTTTTAAACTCTAATAATACTGAGAAGGGTCAGCCTTAAATAGTAAAACAGCGGAATTCGCCGACACGGCAAAAATCGATTTATGCAAAAACGCATGGAAAAAAGAAGGGAGCGATGATGAAAGGTCCGCGTGAGAAAACTCCAGGTAATTCATTAGCCATTCCGGATCGGAAACTAAAAAGTGTAATTAGAGAGGCAGCCTCGGATGTCTGACAGCGCTACGTGGCCCGCATGTAATGGGGTTTCTCTGCTGGGTGCTCTCTCGTTAAGAGAACGCTCACGGTTGCCAGGGACGAGAAATTTTACCTATTTTTGGGGACCTTTAGAACCGTATGCATAGTCCTCCCTCCAATTACGGACTACTTATTTTGAGGACACCCCATTTGTCTTATAGGTTTAGATAGTTAGTGGCAGGATGGTTGTAAAAATGTTTCTCAATGAGGATGAGGTTTGCTAATTTCTTATTAATTTTTCTATCTACCTTTTGCATGAAACGTTCGTCCTTATGAGTTTGTATGTACTAATGATTGCATCTAATACCTACGGCTGGTTATGGTCATAGAGGCAGACGGCAAACAAATCCTTTTCAGACATCAAACATTTAATTAATAAAATAGATAACCTTTTTACTACGGTTTTGTCCTTTCAATCTGTCGAATATGAGACTTGAGAATTTTTTTTATTTTGTTAATTGAAGTCCCGAATTTTTGCGAAAGGTGCTACCCGAGATGCTAATGCACCCCTCCTACCGATGCAATGTCTCCTCTGTATATCCCCTTTCATTACTTTCCCTTTCTTTATTCTTCTAAGCTTTGCCTGGAATCTGCAATCAAAAGCAAAAGTTTTACGGACAGACAATGACAAATGAAGATTTTTGTCTCACTGTAATCAGGTCCAAGCGAATCTAAAGATATCCAGGCAATCCAAAGTGATTCAAGTCAATCTGGAACCTGTTGCGAAGATAGTAAAATGTTCTAGGGAATCCAAGAAAATCTGAAAAGGTGCGAAGATTTCCAATGAGATCCAAAGGTCTCCAAGGGAATCCATAAAAATCTAAGCAGACCAGATCTTTTGTGCCAAAAAGTGTTAGTGGTTAGCTTACAAATATTTGTGTCTGACTCGTACAATTTAAATGTGAAAAATAGCAATGAAAATAACATTTAGTCGATTTGATGCTAGAAAGAATTATAATTTCAAAGTGACAGTTCGGCGATCGATTTAAATCCCGCTACTATACATTTCATTCATGGAATAGAATAGAATAGAAATGTATTGGTTTCTCGGTTATAAACAAAAAACAAAGAAATTTATAACAGAGATAACAGATACAGTGTAAATAACACACAATTTTTCTAAAGTACATACAAAAACAAACATTCATAGACAACATACAACAACAGCGATATTAATGCTTACGGTTTCACTAGAGCACAGAACTCTTCAATACTATATGGTTCCATATCGTATATATATTTATGAATGCTTTTTTTGAATATAGTGAATGCTGAAATGGATTGAAGATGAAGAAGCCTTCTTGGTTATTGGTGAAGTATTTATACTAAGTGACATATAAATCCTAACACCCAGTTTAAATGGTTTTATTTTAATAAAAGTTGGTGAATGTATACTAAGTGACATATAAATCCGAACACCCAGTTTAAATGGTTTTATTTTAATAAAAATTGGTGAATGTATTTATCTTACTGTAAATAACAAGTGAAAAAATTTTCAGCCTTATCAGTTGGACATTCCGGTTTTTATACTGTTTTTTTTTAATTAACTAACTCTCTAAAAATGAATATTTCAGCCGCAGTAAAGAATCAACGTTGGCGGATTTGGGTTCTTGACATCCTTTACGATCGGTTACGATGCCTAGAGTACGGAGACCTGTACGATTTCGTCAACTTAGTGAGTTTCATAGGGGCCGTATAGTGGGACTTCGGGAAGCTGGACTTTCTTTTCGGGCAATTGCAGTTAGAGTGCAAAGAAGTGTAGACACTGTGGTTAGGTGTTGTCAGGCATGGCTTCGAGAAGGCCGTACGCAAAGAGCAAGGGGCACTGGACGTCGCCGTAGAACAACAGACCGTGAAGATCGCCGCCTAAGATTATTGGCCTTAAGGGACCGTTTCTCCACTACCAGGTCCATTGAAAATGAATGGTTTGCAGAACACGGAAGACCTATTGGCATGCGAAGTGTTTACCGACGAATGAGAAGTTTTGGCTTGTTTTCATACCGGCCACACTGGGTCCTCCCTTTAACTCGAGAACACCGACGTAATCGCCTTGAGTGGTGCAGACAACGGTCACTCTGGGATCAGGAATGGAACAGTATTGTCTTTAGTGACGAGTCTCGTTTTTGTTTAGGCATGCACGATGGTCGTGCCAGGGTTAGAAGGCGACGTGGTGAAAGGAGGAATCCACAGTTTTTTGTTGAAAGACATGTTCATCACACTGTTGGAGTTATGGTTTGGGGTGCTATAGCTTATGGTTCCAGGTCACCTGTAATCTTCATCAGAGGTAACATGAACGCGCAGCGTTATATCCACGAAGTTCTAGAACCCCATCCTTTACCCTATCTTGACACCCTGTCAGATCCAACTTTCCAACAAGATAATGCCCGGACACATGTTGCAAGAGTCACGATAGACTTCTTTCAACATAATGATGTCACATTGTTACCATGGCCACCAAGATCTCCCGACTTATCCCCAATTGAGCACGTGTGGGATATGATGGGTAGGAGATTGCTCAATTTGCAACGTTCTCCTCAGACTCTAGAAGTACTTCGAGAGGAGTTGGTGGTTGCCTGGAATGAGATACCACAGGAGGACATTGACCACCTGATCAGAAGCATGCCTAATCGCGTTGGAGAATGCGTAGCACATCAGGGTGCATCCGCACATTATTAAAGGTCAAAGGGCTTTAAAGCAGTGCAATCATTTTGAAATTTTTATCGTTTACTTATTATGCTTCATTAAGTACTTATACAAAATTTTATTAAAATAAAACCATTTAAACTGGGTGTTCGGATTTATATGTCACTTAGTATATTTATCTTACTGTAAATAACAAGTGAAAAAATGTTCAGCCTCATCAGTTGGACATTCCGGTTTGTATACTGCTTTTTTTTTAATTCACTAACGCTCTAAAAATGAATATTTCAGCCGCAGCAAAGAATCAACGTTGGCGGATTTTGGTTCTTGACATCCATTACGATCGGTTACGATGCCTAGAGTACGGAGACCTGTACGATTTCGTCAACTTAGTGAGTTTGATAGGGGCCGTATAGTGGGACTTCGGGAAGCTGGATTTTCTTTTCGGGCAATTGCAGTTAGAGTGCAAAGAAGTGTAGACACTGTGGTTAGGTGTTGTCAGGCATGGTTTCGAGAAGACCGTACGCAAAAAGCAAGGGGCACTGGACGCCGCCGTAGAACAACAGACCGTGAAGATCGCCGCCTAAGATTATTGGCCTTAAGGGACCGTTTCTCCACTACCAGGTCCATTGCAAATGAATGGTTTGCAGAACACGGAAGACCTATTGGCATGCGAAGTATTTACCGACGAATGAGAAGTTTTGGCTTGTTTTCATACCCGCCACACTGGGTCCTCCCTTTAACTCGAGAACACCGACGTAATCGCCTTGAGTGGTGCAGACAACAGTCACTCTGGTATCAGGAATGGAACAGTATTGTCTTTAGTGACGAGTCTTGATTTTGTTTAGGCATGCACGATGGTCGTGCCAGGGTTAGAAGGCGACGTGGTGAAAGGAGGAATCCACAGTTTTTTGTTGAAAGACATGTTCATCACACTGTTGGAGTTATGGTTTGGGGTGCTATAGCTTATGGTTCCAGGTCACCTTTAATCTTCATCAGAGGTAACATGAACGCGCAGCGTTATATCCACGAAGTTCTAGAACCCCATCTTTTACCCTATCTTGACACCCTGGCAGAATACGAGATTGCTCAATTTGCAACGCCCTCCTCAGACTCTAGAAGCACTTCGAGAGGAGTTGGTGGTTGCCTGGAATGACATACCGCAGGAGGACATTGACCACCTGATCAGAAGCATGCCTAGGCGCGTTGGAGAATGCGTAGCACATCAGGGTGCATCCACACATTATTAAAGGTCAAAGGGCTTTAAAGCAGTGCAATCATTTTGAAATTTTTATCATTTAATTATTATGCTTCATTAAGTAATTTTATTAAAATAAAACCATTGAAACTGGGTGTTCGGATTTATATGTCACTTAGTATATTTAAGTGGAAAAAATTAATTAGACGGTTGTTATACGCAATTTCGAAGATTTTTGAAAAATTTATGAGTAAGCTAATAGCACGGTAGTTGTCCGTATCATCAGGATCGCATTTTTTATAGATTGGTAATACGAGTGCAATTTTTAATGCTTCTGGGAATTCTCCTACAGTAAGAGATGTATTTAGGATATTAAGAAGAGGGTCAGATATTATGGTTATCATTTTTTTAATGATGAAAATTTTGACGTTGTCATCACCACAACTTTTTATGTCTTTTAGGTTGCATACAATTCTGAGCAATTCGTCATGATCTATTGGAGTTAAAAATATTGTTTTATTTTTTAGTTCTAGGTTGCAGTCGTAATTCAAATGTGGTAGTTTTGAGAGGAGTTTTGGAGCAGCTTCGACAAAGCTTTTATTGAAATGATTTGCTAAAGCATTTACATCATTATGTACCGGTAAAACAAACTGATCTGACGACATTTTGGGTGTGGTAGTTAATTCTCGTACTGTATTCCAAATTTACTTCTATTGCCATGATTATTTACTGTCTTTAAATAGTATTGCGATTTTGAATCTTTTAAGAGTTTCTCATACGTGATTATAACTTTTAAAAACATCTTTATATTTTATCACCATTTGAAGAGCACTCACCCTGTTCCTGAGTCGATCCAATTCTGGGGTAATCCAAGGAGGTTTCTTACTTCCCGCAGCTCACTTTTTTATCCTCAGAGGAAAATAGTAATTGAAACTGTTTTGTATTATCTGAGAAAATATGTCCCACTTTTTGTTTACGTTGACAGTACTACAAATTTCGTTCCATGATGCTGATTTTAGATCTTGTAGAAAACTATTTATATGTGAGTTAGAAAACAATCAAATCAATTTGGATTCATGATCATGATCATAGGGAATAGGGACTTAAGTTTAAGAAATCTGAGGTACTTGAGAGAAAAACAATTTGGCAACACTGGTGACGAGTGCCACTCCTACCATGTAGTGCACTCGGCCGAACAGAATAGTGCACTTTGTTTTTGTCTGCAGGGCGGTGGATTCCGCCGTTCTTTGCTATCACTTGCATCGGATAGAACTGTTACGCTTTACATTTAACTTATTGCGCTTCAAGCTTTGCATCTAAAGTGATATTTACTGTTCGCACTACGGGAAAGGAAAACCGTTTGTATCTACAAGAATAGGAGCTTTCATTGATTAAGAAGCCGGAGTTTTGTGCACCTTTTCCAAAAGATGATATTACAAGCTTACCGTCTATATCAGCGAAAAATGAAAAAAGAAATCCTAAAATAGCAGCTATGGCACCTTATAGCCGCACTTTTTTTTCATTTTCCAACTCCTACAGCTCAGCTACAGCAGTTTGTGGTCAAACGACTCCTTGACCACTTAAATTTTTCTGTACAAGTCCATCTATAATGCTGGAACTGGCGTTCTTCGAAATTTGCAGGGGATCTCAATAATATTTTTTCCAGCAATAGTTCTATTTTGAGTATTTGTGTTTATTATTCCAAATTATCAAAAGCAGTCCTTTGGAAGCCTACTAAGAGGTTCTAGAAGATTAAAGAATAGAAGTCCTTCCATAGTGACAATTGTTTACTCAGAAGGCACGCTCTCAGATTTTACAAATACCCTTGAGTGCGTTAACTATCGAGTTAATTCCATAAGATATATTGTGCAAAAGATAACATTCCCTTACTTTTTAATTTTGAAGCCCCCTGTGTCAGAGAAACGAGTGCCTTAAACAACCATCTTGGCACTTTTCAATCCTTATTTTTTTACGTTGAGTAATAAACATCTTGGTACAACCGGTATTTTGAAGTGGATGTCCCAAGAGATTAGATATGTATTTGCAATAATCTTACTTTTCCAAACCCTTTTGGGCAATATCTAACTTTCATACAGGGTGGCGCATCGAAAATGAAACAGACGCATTTACGGGCAGCTCAGTTTTTTTTTTAAAACGCTAAGACCCATCGATTTTGTTTTCGAGGGGGACACAAGTTTGGCAATAAATCACGTTAACACGTGCAGCCCCCTGGGCGGAGGTGACACCAACCCTAAAATCTTAAATGGAAAGAGGGGTCGAGTGATACCTTATTTTAAAGGACACTCAATTCCCTTTATAATGATGTAAAATACATGAGTTTCAGTTCAGTAGTTTTGAAGATTTATTGATTTAAAGCTCAAAGTAGACTACGCCCATGGTTTGTTTATCATTTTGTTGTTGAAAATAGCTATTGGAGCGTTTTCTTTTTTGTGGCAAAAAGGTTATTTCTTGAAGAAAGATAAGGAGATATCTCGCACTTATTTTAAATAGGAATTTAGTACATAGTTTGCGATTGATCTGACCAAACTTTGTTGATAAATAACTTGTAACACTTTATTACATAAATTAACCATGGTATATTCCACATCAGAAAGAGCTGAAATTATCGAAATATTTTTGAAAATAATCAGTGCGCTAATAGAACAGCAGAAATATTTAATGAGCGACATCAGAACAGTAACGTGCAACGAAAATATGTTATGTTCTAGAACTTGTAGCTAAATTTCGGTAAACTGGGTCAGTCGCCAATAAAAAACGCAACATTGAAAATCCCAGAAGGAACGAAGCAATAGAAGTGGGGGTTTTAGGGCAAGTTTATGTAGATCCTACGTTAAATACCCGCAAATTGGAGACTGTGTGTGGTGTTAGTCGACGTACTGGCCAACGGATTCTAAAGGCCCATAGTTTTCATCCGTATAAAATTCACCTAGTACAAGAACTTAATGAAGACGATTTTGATCGGCGATTACAATTTTGTGAAGATATGAGTGAACGAATTATAAACGATGAACATTTTCTATTCAACACTTGCTTTTCCGACGAATCTTCCTTTTTCTTAAATGGCGTAGTGAATCGCCATAAGTGTCGATATTGGTCCGATTCTAATCCCAGAATTTATCATGAGGTTCATACACAGCAGCCACAAAAATTAAGTGTTTGGGCTGGTATTTTTGGCGATCATTTAGTTGGTCCTTTCTTCTTACCTGGAAATTTGACCGGTCAAATGTACTTGAAATTACTGGAAGACGCCATAGATCCTGCATTAACATCCATAATTTAAAATCAGAATGATCGGCGGTACATTGCGAATAGGTTGATGTTAAAACATGATGGTGCCCCACCACATTACGCATTACGTGTTCGACAATATTATGATCAGACGTTTCCAAATCGATCGATTTGAAGAAGAGGTTCCATTGAATGGCCCCCAAGATCGCCAGATGTATCACCTTTGGCTTTATGTGGGGTCATATAAAAAGCAAAATCTACTCAGCCAACATCATTAGAAGACCTGCGACAAAGAATTGTGAATGAGTGCCTCCAAATTACTCCTCAAATATTGCAAAATGTGCGGCAACGTTTTGACCAAAATCTGTATTATTGCATGGAGAGTCATGGTGGCCATTTTCAACATTTACTTGCCTAACGGGTCAGTTCATTCTTCATTTTTAAATTACTTTGCTGCCAAATGTATTGGTCTCCACTAATGATATATTAGTTTTATTTAACCTTTAAAGGTATCACTCGACCCCCCTTTCCATTTAACATTTTGGGGGTAGTGTCACCCCCGCTTGGCTAATGTTTCACATCTTTCGCTTTACTAGTCTTCGAACCTTACTCGTCATTCGATAAATTCGAAAGGTGTCTTAGGCGATAACTATAAATTGTGGTATCACATAAAATGCTTCCCATCACAAGCTGCAGTATTCTGCAGATTACATCTCCATGTTCTTCTAGCCAACTGAAACCACACATTCGGAGAGATGAGCGGGTGTGCCTGGTACAACCAAAACAATAGATAAGGCAAAAGTATAAGAAATTTGGACAATCAAACTTTAAATAAACTCAGCATATACTAATTACATTAGTGATGTCCAAAATAGGTCATTTACTAATATGAAAAACAGAACAACAAGAATTCCTGGCACTATGAAGTTCCGTATTCTCAGCCTCAAGCGACAGTAAACGCCTATGGTAAATTTTTCAGGAGTGTTTATCAGAAATCTGTTTTGAACGATGGAATCAAAGAAACTTTTGATAACAATACCCATGTAAATATTGGTCTTGTTGAGGAAGAAGAGGTTACTTTAGCTATCAAACAACTGAAGGACAAGATGGAATTGCTTCATTTTTAGTGAAAGACTGTGCAAGAGCTTTCCTATCTCTACTTACTGTACCATTCAATTTAAGCTTGAAATCTGGTACTTTTCCAGCATTACGGAGAGTTTCCAAAGTCTGCCCTGTTTTTAGGAACGTTGATATGTGCAAAACTATCGACCAATATCTCTTATAGGTATGTTTGCAAAAGTATTTGAAATTGTATTATACAACCGCTTATATCGATCAGTCAGTAATCAAATATCTCAATATCAACATGGTTTTGTTAGTAACAAACAGTAACAAACTTAGGTATTTTGACACAGAATATCTCTGAAGCACTAGATAACAGTTGTCAGGTTGATGTTATTTACACTGATTTTTCAAAGGCATTTGACAGGTTTGATTATGGCGTTCTATTGAAAAAACTAGCAGGCTTTGTATTTACTCAAAGCACTATAAAATTCTCTATGTCGTTTTTACTAGAACGGAAGCAGTTTGTGGCATACAATGGTTTCAAATCTGACACTTACCTAGCTCCATCTGGTGTCTCACACGGGTCTAATTTGGGACCATTATTGTTTTTGCTATTCATCAATGATCTCTGTGATGAACTGAACTGCCAAAGATTATGTTTCGTGGCAATATGAAAATATATTCATATATATATATATATATATATAGCTATAACATTAATGGATTTGCTTTGGAATGGTGCCATGCATTTAAAGATTTGGAAGTTCTCTTCGACGAAAAGCTGACCTTCAATGCTCATATTTCTCACAATAATTCAGAAGCTTTGAAGACCTATGGTTTTTTTAGTTAGGAATTGTAGGCAGTTTTAAAGGATTAAAGTCTTATATTTCGCATATGTGCGGACGAAACTCGAATACGCAAGTCAAGTGTTGTATGAAGTCCTTCCTATGCATGCTATGTGAAAGACACTGAAAGAGTTCAGCGAAAGTTCCTAAAGTATTTATATTTTAAATCAGAAGGCATTTACCTGCAGCAAGGAATTAGTAGTTTGGAGCTATGTGAACGTTTCGATGTTAAGACATTAGAATTAAAGAGAAACATATCGTCTGCCATTTTTCTGTTAAAATTAATAAATGGTCATACTGACTGTCCCGGAATTTTGTCGCAAATAAATTTTAATGTACCTGCTTTGACCTCACGCAACCATGATACATTCAGATCTGCTCGAGCAAGAGCCAATGTTTTATAGTCAACGCCAAACAAAGTGGCGTGCACGTCATCAAGGTGGGTGTGTTGAAAAATTTACATTGTTGCCAAACTTTTTGTAAAATAATAAAATTTATTATTTACATATCTAGGTTTATAAGCAATATTAACCTCAAATGAGAACAAAAATAATAGTATGATAAAATTATAGATCTGTACTTGCACAATCATTAAGTATGACAATTATTGATCAGATGACACTATAAAACTACCATATTTAATTGATAGCTTAAAGGTACTGAATAAAAATCCAAATGGGGTCCTCCAAATTTTATGCATGGTATTTATTTTACAGAATTCATACAGAAAAATGCATTCTAAAATTAGGTAAGCTACTAGTGTAAGCTTTTTCTGTACAATAAAGTTAGTCGGAGTTTCTTTCTTCAGCGCTGTCTGAATCTGAATCTTCATCACTCTCAAAGTTGATTATTAAAGGTTCGATGTCTGGTCGATCAAAAATTCGTTCTCTTTCATACCATTTAAAAATTTCTTGCTCAGTATGTCGAACACTATTTTTCCACATGTCTGGGGTAACCGTTTGTAGAGCTTCGTTCCACATATCCAAACAGTCTTTTTCACTGTTACCATCTCTACCAATATGTCTGTTATAGTAACCTTTTGCTATGCCCCAAATTAACTCAATAGGCTTAAATATACAATGGTAAGGAGGCAGACGAAGAACTTTGTGCACATGTTGTTCCGCCAATTCATCAATCACGTATATTTTAGGTGGTTTGTTTCTAAAAAAGCAGTTATTTTAAGAATAGGAATAAACAAAAGAAATATAAACTGTCGACCAAAATATATACATATAATTAAGAAGCATTATGTACCGAGCAACAATACTCAATAGCTCTGTTTTAAACATTGTGTTTAAAAATGGTATGTTTTGATTTGTCAACCAGTCTTGGATATTTTTTTTTGTCCATGCATTGTTGGGCACTTTGTTCAATATCATGCTGTGATAAGGGGCGTTATCCAGTATAATCATAGATGGACTCTCCAATTTTTCTAATAACTGATGTTGAAACCATTTCAAAAAATTGTCCTGGTTCATCTCTCCATGGTAATCGCTCAATTTTGTTTTCGAAGAAAATATCGCTTCACTACCCTCAATAAACCCATTTTCATTTCCAGCATGTAATATAATGTATCTAAAATATATTAGTTTTAAATTTTATAGTGCAAATTGTGTAAAAGTACATACCTTTTACCATCTGTTTTAATAGCTTTCACGCTTTTTTGGTTTCCATTTTGCCAAGAGCGACCTATGGTCCCATTTTGAAATATCCAAGTTTCATCGAGGAAGACAAACTGGTATAAGGCCTCAACCTTGGCTTGATTGTATTGCCTTAGAAATTCCACCCTTTTCAAAGCTATACTTGGTAGTTCCATGAGCCCTCGTCGCGGATTGTCCTTAAGCCACTTAAATCCAAGATCTCTAAGCAACCGCCTTAAAGACGTGGCACTACCATCAAATAATGCCCTATCTCTTAATCGAGACCATAAAGTTTGTATCGTAACTTGTTCTTCTGAAACCATGTGTAATATGACATTATAATTTAGTTAACAAATTAATGCAAATTTCTGATAAGTTATTATAATAAGATCTTACTTTTGTGATACATATTATAGATCACTTCTCGAATGGCACTTGTATCCAATGTCGCTGTGTTGGTTACACGTTTAATATAACTCCGCTTTTTCTTGGGCGATTCTAAATTTGCATCACTTTTCACACCCTCGGAAATACGACTAACTGTCCTTAAACTAATTTTTAAAGCAGCAGCAACACGCTACAAAAAATGAAATAAAATTTCACTATTATTAATATACATTACATATAATTATTAGTAACCTACCTCTTGAACAGCATTTAAAGGCAACAAAGGCCCGTTGTTGTCCCTTTCTTGCTCAAAGTAGTGCATTAACGAGGCCACGAGTTCCTTACACCGACTATTTAACTGTTTGGGCATCTTTATATACCAAAATTGCCTTTATCTACTCGTAAAATGAATAATTTTGTTTTGAAACAAACAGTTGTTGATTTACAGTATGCGGGGCCAAAGGATTTATAAAGATTTGAAATGCCACAAATTGATTCAGTGTCAAAATTAATACAAATGTCAGTTCCCAGTTTAAATAAGTTTCAAGGTGACAATGTGTCAACGCTGCGAAATCGGTTTAGTGCGTTTACATGTCGATAAGTGATTGGAGCGTTTGCAAAACATTTTATTTCGCATAATGCGTCTAAATTTATCATAAAGCAACTTATGTGATATTTTAATAACAATGTTTATATGACTATTAACCATAATAAGAGAGTAATGACCATTTTACAATTTATATATCACATTAATATGAAACTGCAATAGAGCAATTGTTTGTGATAGAAACCTAGGCATTAGGTCGGGGAATTTTTATCGTGATGACGTGCACGCCACTTTGTTTAGCGTTGACTATAGTTAAATCGCCAGTTCACAATATGTGTAAGTATATAAATAATATTAGCTGTCATTGCGACATATTTATATGTTCCCTCAATGAATTGGTTAGGATGGCTTATATATGTCAGCAGAGCTTATCATGTTTTTATAATCTTTTTACGTAATTGTTATCTTTTACCACTGTGCATGATTTTTTATTAATTTCTATATTCCATTTAATTGTCCTAGAAATGGGTTACTGTTGTACAATAAAGCTATTATTATTACTATTATTATTATAAGATCGCGATCGCTTGTCGCTTTTGGGGGACTGCAAACTTTTGAGATCGGGAATACCTACCCCAGGCAGCCCTGGGCTTAGCTGGTGTTGAACGGTACCACCTTAAAATTGCACATTCCGCTGCGGCTGATGCTGCAATATACTACATAGTAGCAAAACTGTCACCTGGAAGACTAATTATAAAATATATTGTCAGCAGAGACGATTCCATTTTGAACTGTACCTCGAAGAAGGCTACCATGGTGGACGGAGCAGCAGTAGAGGGTAATTTATATCTATATATGTGGTTTCATTTGGTCAGAAAAACATGGTGTGATCAGAATAAAACTACAGGATGTTACATTAGTCTGCTGCTTATCCGAGCCTTCCTGAATTGGATCTTAAAGTAAGCTAGCACCAGGTTGAGTATATTTGTATTTGCCAAAGCATCTGAAAGGAAAATTATAAAATGTAGTACCTTTCTGCCATCCTGCTGTCGCACGGGGAGCATGAAACTAGGTACTTATTCAGCTTTCTCCTTCTCCCGTATGTTATTACAATCAGCCTAAGTACGTTGAACTGCATATATTATATGTCATTAAAAGTAACCCACAAAAAAAATTAACGTACTAATTACAGTATTTCCATGTTACCGATTACACGTTTTGAGGAAAAAGTGTATAATTAGTTACTACTAATGTTTACAGTTTACATGTTATCATAATCGTTAAAAAAGCTGCATGTGTAATTTATCAAGAACTAATTGCAGTTACTCCAATTTATGAATAGGCCATTAGTTCTAGATATATGCAGTTAGTTATTACCAACGTTATTACTTAGAATCAGCGGAACGTTACTACCTGGGAAATGTGCAATCAAACTTTTTCTTCCCTTGGTATCAGTTACGCTACCATAGTTCTTCATATTAATGTCTAATAAATGAAATATATATATATATATATATATATATATATATATATATATATATATATATATATATATAAAGAATACAATTAATTGTTAATTGGGAAATTGGCAAACTTTTAAGCTTTAGTTAGGTCGTTTGACGATAAAGTCAAGCTTTCTGCATTCTCTATGGA
This sequence comes from Acanthoscelides obtectus, assembly GCA_963669975.1. Taxonomy (NCBI): domain Eukaryota; kingdom Metazoa; phylum Arthropoda; class Insecta; order Coleoptera; family Chrysomelidae; genus Acanthoscelides; species Acanthoscelides obtectus. The sequence continues at coordinate 28,171,142 of CAVLJG010000010.1, read as the reverse complement.
GTCTTCATCAGGATTCGTCGTTGAGGTTGTAGCCAAATGGTGTCTCAAAACGAACGTAGAGATGAGAGCACTTGTTACATAGAGATAGCAAGTGCTCTCATCAAGTGGCTTCACGATGTAATGCTTAACTTTCGTTTTAAATATTTTTTAATCTGTTTTTAACTTGTTCTTGTCATACAGCTGTGTGTAGTTTGTATAATTTTGACCATTGTACCATTTATCCAGCTTTCACCATGTTACTGGGTGTTTCCCTCATATACTGTAAGTTAATTTAAATTCATTTTACACTATGGTTGCTACTGTTATCAATGTAATTGCAGCTCCTGATGAAGATGGCAAAGACCATTGAAAGCTAAAGAGAATAAAAAAATCTAAAGAGTCCTCCTTGCTTAAATTTTGTCGAAGTACCCAACGAAAGGAGGAAGCTTTAATTTTTCACCTATATGTATAACTTGAGACGTGGTCATTGTCGTCTAGACCAGTTAGGTGAAAAATTCAAGCTTCCGCCTCTTGTTGGGTACTTCGACAAAAATTTTAAGCAAGGAGGACTCTTTATACCTTTTTAATTCTCTCTAGCTTTCATCATCAGGAGCTGCAATTACATTGATAACAGTTGCAACAATAGTGTAAAATGAATTTAAATTAACTTAACTTACAGTAGTATGTGAGGATGCTGCAAATAGTTGTTTACGTTCAGGATGAGGGAAACACCCAGTAACATGGTGAAAGCTAGATAATTGGTACAATGGCCAAAATTATATAAAATACACACAACTGTGTGACAAGAAGAAGTTAAAAACAGTAAAAATTTTTAGAACATGAAAGCATTACATCGTGAAGCCACTTGATGATTGCACAAAATGGTGGGCATGGAATAATGAGTAAGATGAACCTTTTGACAGATGGCCGATATATATATATATATATAGGGTTTCCTGACAGTTGGGACTTTCCCTTTCAGAGACAACTACGTTTGCAATACCAAAGCTAATTTGCGGCAAAATAACACCGAAAACGTAGAAACAAATTGAAGAAGAGTACTTGCGCATTATTTATTTGGTACTGACCTGTCACATGTTTTGTTTGTGAACACTACTTGAAGTTGTAGCGGTTCGATTCAAAAGCACGAGTTTGTTTACCTCTTACTAAATTTGCAACATTTGCGGATGTCTAGATCCTCAGCTGTGTCCAACAATACGGCTTTTGCGTGATATAAACAAACATATACAGCTCTGACAGAAAGAAACATCGAGGACGACGGCGACGTTCTGCTCATATCAAATCGATAACTACCCTTTTGCTCTAGGAACATTCCTCCAATTTCGATTTTTCAAATGCGGTTTGCTTATAAACTAGTTTAACCTGGACACCTCGCGGTGCCTGATTTGCATACTGATGATAAACGTATGATGTGGCCTTAGTACAGCATCATACGTTCTGACGTAAGAGGTGATTGTGGAGGGGGGAGAGAATGGCAGGTTATTTATTGCCTTTTTTAACCTAATATATCGGTTATCTTGCAGCTTTGGCTTATATAGTATGTTATTAAAAAAGCATGCATATACGCTCTGTAAAGGAAAATCCCAAATGTCAGGATATCCTGTGTATGTAATTCGCTGAATAAATGAATGAATTTATATAGATGGCCGACATTATTTTTTTCATTATGTTTTAGAAGATATGACATTATTATTATTGCTTTGTTTTTCTTCTCCGACGTTCATTGGAAGTGAATTTTTTTATCTACCATTGCGTATTGAAATGTAGTTTCTGATGCAGATGCAGCTTACACAGGTATAAACTAATTTTGAATTAAGTCATCGTCTCCCTTGTAGAATTAGATATCCAAATATATTCACCCTTTGTCATTACAACAAGTGGCTCACCTAGAGATGTGTCAAACATTTTTTTCTGAATATTACATGTTTTAGCTACGTTTTTCAACTCATCGTAATCGTACAAAAAGCTGGAAGTGACTATATGTTTGAAATGATGACGCCATTTTGTTTCTTGTTTGAATTTAGATCTGCTATACCTAGTCACGAGAACACTTACAAGACTGTAGGTCGAAGTGATTGTTTAATGTTACATTATTCATCTGTTAAAAACCAAGTTGCGTGGCGAATCACTCGATCGCTTCCAACAAACATCTGCGGCTAATACAAATGAGTTGCCTGTCAGCTACAAAAAATTCGTACGGCCTATCCGAGACGCAACAACAACTAACTATCATCAGATAAAAGTGGCTAACAATAATTTCTAATAAATGTTATCACGTCCAATATATCAAAGCAATAATTAATCCTTTGTACAGAACGCATCCATCATATACCACTGTTATTACCAATTTGCTGTTTCCCAAACTTTCAGATAGCGTCTAATACATACAATTACTCATATCCTTAAAATTAATAGCTATTCTTTAGATAGATAACGGTGTGTATGCACTTTCATCGCGAACCTTGTAAGTAGGAAACTAAAATTTATCAATAAAGCCGGTACGGTAACATTAGGATCGAGATGGGCCTTGAGAAACATCTAAGAACATGTACATTGATTTTACAAATAATTCATTCAGTGTAGATTCGTACATAACATAATAGTAGTAATTCAGACTGGTATGAAGGCCACTAGGTACATGGCCTCTCCCAATTATCTTTAGGGGTAATCATATATTAGTAGTGCCTTCCACACTCATCGTACCGAAACTACCTGTAATTTTGCTGTCAATGTTCCTGTGGGATGGAAGCAGCAAATCTACTGTATGGTTATGATGCTATTATGTATAGATAGTGTTTCGCACGTATGTTTTTGGCATGCAAGCATGAATACCGGAATACCGAACGAGATACCACCACTGCTCTATACAGGAAAACTATGCGTTAATGTACATAGTATCTGGGGCATATTCACAAAATCCCAGCGATTTTATAGGGTGTCCCAATTTTGATCCACACCACAAAATTGATTTTTTTATTTAAAAGAAGAGGATTGATATAACATCCCAACTAGCAAAGTAGTGCTATAAGCGTTTGTTAAAAGAACCATTCAGCCATAAAAGCTCTTTATTGTTGTTGCCTGAACACCAAGCTGCTGGCTTAATGTTGTGTGGAATGCAAATTTGCTTTCTGCAACATATTTGCTCTAAAATGAGGTGTTTAAAATATTCCTTAGCATAGTTATACAACACCTTATAGGACAAATTTTTAACTGTTGCATAAACGTTTATACAACTATTTTATACGGCATATTTGCACGTTAGTCAAAATGGTTGTGTTGTGGCATCCATGGCAACGTTTATAAAACAAACCCGAGCCTTGTTGTTTTGCTGGGCATATTACTACTTTAGCCAACAAGTTGCTCCCAACGGAAGCACTTATACAACTGTTGTTTAGAAACTGTACAAAGGCTGTACATATGCTAAATATGTTGATACAACTTCACCATAACCTAACTTTCTGCTGTCATATTTTTGTTAAAATGCCATAACCAATGATTTAAGACAAACAACGGATGCATATTGGTTCAAAAGGATTTATCAACTGTTCAAACAGAAGATATAGATCTGGTACAAATTCTGGGTAGATCATCCGTATTTTATTTCACACATTTGTCAAATTGTTGTAGAACACCTGCAGGCAACACCAAAATATTCTAATAAACTGAAGACAACATGGACGATGCCATGTTTATACACAACCGCCAGCCATATTGGGCAAACATTTATTCCTCTATTTAATATTAAATAAATATGTTTCAGTTCGAAATTACAGATATAAAGTGATAAACATTAGTGTAATTGTGTCTAAATATAGGATTTGTGGAAGATTTGACGAAGATAAGTTCAGTTTTCCATCTTAAAAATCTAGACAGACTTTTGATCATTATCAAAATATGCATGAAATAAGAAGCCCGTAGAAATTGCGTAACTACTTTGCACGATAATCACAATAAAATTTGCTGCGCAAGTAATTCAATAGCCCTGTATCACAGTGTAGAAGTTGATCATATACCTGTGTCTGAAAATCACAATGGCCGATATATAAGTAAACAAGATGACTGTAATGTGTTAGTTATATTTGAGTAATCGCGTTTTCTCTGCAAATGTGGTCCCTAGAATTCCACACATTAAACTGGAAACGTTCTTGATGTCCGGATACTTTTCTGCCAGCAGATTTTCTTGAGCCCAGTGATATATTCTTCACTTCGTCTATGCAATACATAAGAAATGGTTTGGTTGCAATAAAGTAGAATCACGTAACAGAATAGTTGTATAGTTGACAAAGACTGAATCTTGCACTGACGCAAATGTCCTATAGCGGCTGCAAGGGGCTTACACTTTTGTTGTATAAATGTTACCTGCCGCCCTTATACAACCTCTTAAATGACTGATGTGTCCTATTAGGTGTGCCCATTCCGCTTGTATAGCTGTTCTAAGAGGGTTTTGCCAATGTTCTTACAGTATACAATGCTGTGTAAGCAATACTGTATAATCATTTTTGCAACTCTAATAGGAGTGATAATTGTTAGTTGGGATAGCTATGGGGTTTGATTATTAGTTTTGAGGTATTTTATATGAGAACACACTAAGGCTTGACAGCCTGCACATTTGTTATTTTGGCAGATCGAGTAGTGAATTTTGAGTTAAACGTTTTTTATTATCATCAATCTCAATCCTGTTTATCTATTTTTCTGAACGATCAATACAGGATGGTAACAAACGCAGATATGTGATCCGTGAACTTTGCAGTTATAGTTAACTTTTCACTAAATATGCTTGGCAACCAAATAACAACTATACAAAAATATAACATTATTCAGTGAAACAGAGTAAAAGCACTGGAGTAGTTACAACCAGCATACAGACTTCCCTGAAGGTAATGGAATCCATTTATTTTTGGAAGGCAAATAAATCAAATATGTCTTTATACTGAAGACTATTGGAATAAACCACAGTATCAGTTTCAGATGTTACATTCTGCTGTCTTATACCGATAAGTTGGTTACTGTTTGCTCATTTGCCAAATTGACACGCAGTGCCTCTTTTATAATTTAGGGTTCAAAATATTGCCTCTGTCATAGTTTAACATACAAAGTATAACACATATCATTTTAATTATGAAATACAGCTTTAATGTCCAATTCCATTACAGAAACATGGACATGATTCCATGGAAAGGGTTTGGCTTCAAAGAATCAAGGGTATCTAGTTTTAATTATAAATCTGCTATTTATCGTTTATTTTCATGGATAGTGCGAAATTTGAAATAACTCAAAGACTTCATAAATAAACGCTATTGATATCTATATCACGGGAAAGCTTGTAAAACGTGTATATGCATGGTGTTCTAATTATTTTGTTTTTGAAAGAAAGCATTTTTTGCATTTTCGAGCACGTTGTATTGATAATTGAGGGAATTCAAGAGGTGGAAGAACTAAGTTAAAATTGAGGAAAATAAATTTTTTTCTACATAAACTTCACTACCTCACCTGTCAAGATAGCGCACCTACGCAGGCTGCCAAACTCTGGCATTTTTCCAGATAAAATACACAATAGCTCAACGACTAATGGATAATCAAAGCACATAAATAAACCTGTATATCAAAATTCTGTTTTTTAATGAAGAACTTTGTTGTGTAGATCAAGATTGAGATACCCTGCATAATTATAAGTGTTTTTCATAAATTTGTTCCCAGATGTGTATAATAGCTCACAAATAATTTTACTTGAAAAGTCTCTGTTTAAAAGTAATATTCGATGGATGAGATACCTTGTATATACAGGGTGTAAACGTTATGGTAGTCATTATTAAAATGGGTAATAGAGGGGGTCAAAGCAAGTCAAAAAGTTCATATGAACCATGGTCCAAAAGTCAATAGATTTTTATCTAAATGGCTTTATAGTTTACAACTTTAAGTGCTTTATATCGACCACAATCCTACTAATTTTTATAATCTAATCTAAAACATTTTTAAATTGGGTAATTAACAAATAAACGGCATTAAGCTTTTCTAAGTTAAGCCAAAATTTGTAGTCAGTAAGTTTCATTAAATTTAATATTCAAAACACACATGATAACAGCGCGTCGGTATTTCATTACTGTTATCGAACCGGCAATCGATCGCAAACGGTAACAGTGATTATCTATCGTTTTGCATAGATAAGTTACTTTATCGTTTGGTCGAGCAGAGCATCTGGCGTGTTGTTTTGTTTTTGTTCGCGTACGTCGTCGTGTTTATCTACAATGTTCCCGAATCAAGAGTTCGCCGACATGTTGTTAGTTTACGGTGAAGCTCGTCAGAATTCAAATCTGGCAGTTCAAATTTATCGCGACAGATTTTGCAGGAAGAACAAATTTTAAATATCGTGGAAATCAATGCAGATATCAGTACTCGGGAATTAGGCCGCCGCGTAGGACTATCGCATACCATAGTCCATAGAATCCTACGGGAAAATTTGCTTTATCCCTACCATGTACAACGAGTGCAGGCCTTGTTACCAGAAGACTATCCTCACAGACTAACGTTCTGTCAGTGGCTTTTGCACGAAAACATTGAAAATCCGGACCTGATTAAATTTCCATAATACTTACACGTGGGCCCAAAACAATCCTCATATAATTCGTGATGGACATTTTCAACAACGTTTTAAAATAAATATTTGGGCGGGTATTCTTGACGATCAGGTAATTGGACCTTTCGAGTTATCCCCCAAAGTTGTCAGGAGTAGCCAGTAACCTACCAGAACTTTCGGAACAGACCTTAGACAACATGCCATTACAAAGGAGACAGAATTTGTGGCTTCTTCGTGACGGGGCACCACCACACATTCATAGAGGCATCATTCAGTATTTTAATGAACATTATCCAAATCTCTGGATCGGTCGAAATGCTCCTGATCCTCGAAAATGGCCAGCAAGATTTCCTGACCTCAATGCGATGGATTTCTGGTATTGGGGAGAACTTAAAGGGATGGTTTATGGGGCTGGTCCTATAACAACTGAAGTACAACTTCGCGAAAGAAATTTTATTGCGGCTGAAATAATAAATGGACAAATTCGAGGGCGTAGAGTAAGAAGAAACTGGGTTCGTCGTAATCAAGCTTGTGTGGAAGGTGCATTGTGGGTTTTAACAAGAAAAACAATGTCACGAGTACATTATCAAATAATGAAGTAATACCTAAGAGCCAAAAATAACAAACTCCATCTTTATTTACACTGCGTTCCGTCGTAATTTGCGTCTGGCATTGCGGCGTTGTCATATTTTATTTTACTTTAAAGTCGCTTTTTTATAAAACTTTTTGCTTCTTTCAACCCCCTCTATCACCCATTTAAATAATGACTAGCATAACGTTTACACCCTGTACGATCGCTAAAGATGGGTGGGATTGTGAAATCTTTCCTCTGTTGCAGACACCCTAAGAGGTCAGGTCAATTTGAAATGTGGGAGTTGCTCAGAAATAGAGATTGATGGTAGACATCAAAGAATCAAACTCCGTTTGATTATGGGTAGCAATGCGCACTAGGTTAATTGTTGTTTGGAGTAAATCGCCCTATGTGAAAAAAGGTGCTCTATAGTCACCTGAAGACTTGCGTCAAAAATGAAATGCCTACATGCATCTACGAAACTATGAAACTTTGAAGAAGATTACTAATATGAAGTAGAAACAACGTTGGCTATAAAACTGATTTTGACGAAATCAGCTTAATATTTTCAGAGCAAAATCATCGAGTTTTATGAACGTCTGAAGATCTATAATAAAAAGCTTCTATGCGATCGAGGAAGAGTTTTGTGGCAAGTATGAGAGTATAAATTGTCAAAACATAGTGAAATAAAGTTTATTGATTTCAGTAGGGAAGACTGATAGGTATGTGTGTCGGTCAGCGATATTACTGGGTCGAGTAGAATGTTATAAAAGCGTAGAACTGTCATATGGGCAATGATAGAAAAAAATCTACAGCGTGCACACATAATTTTACGAGTACCTTGGTTTCTCGTCAACGAAAATATTAGTGTTTTTAAAATTTGGCGTCGGAACGTGTAACGTCATTATTTAGCCACGTCATCGAGAAGGACGAGTAAAATGTGGTGCTTAACAGACGACAGTGATAGCAAAGACATGGTAGTCTGCACAAAACGCTTTGGTCACGGTGTTCTGTCATTGTAAGTGCCGTTATGTTATCAATTGTCTTCAAATGGTAAAATGGATGTTGTTGCCTATTATTGTGAACTTTTTAGCCAATTCGGTATTGTCCTATGTGACAAAGAGCCTGCCATCTCGCGACCAGAAGCATGCTCTCAACGCCATTCCAAAACCCCAAAAGTAACAATACAAGAATTGACTGACATGACCAGGGCAGAGCTAGATCATCTAGATTATAGCCCAAGCCTACCACTAAGAATCCCTTGATAGACACCATCTCGCAAGAAACGGAAATTCGCAAGAAACTGTTCACGTGGTATCAATTCTATAGGCGTCCGAAAACTTTTTATGGTGGTGGATCGAAAGGTTGGGAAATCTAGAAACTGAAGATACTACACACCAAGATATGTGAAGTGACCTAAGCATTCCTCAGTCCAAAAGTTGATAGTTTGCGAACCACAGGGTGTCAAAGTTACAATTTTATTTTCTACTTTTCGTTGTTACTTGCGAAGTATTTCAGATTCTGACACAAAACCGAAATAGTGCTGTAAAGTGGCGCCCTCTAGAAGTTTGGTCATAAAAAGTAACGGATTATTGTTTCTCATTCTAAAAACCTCCCTGTACCGAGTTTTATGCCAAAATCTGAAATACTTCTCAAGCAACAAGGAAAAATAGAAAATAAAATTGTTACTTTGACACCCCACCCCGTATCTCGCAAACTATCAACTTTTGGACTTAGGCCCGTATCGTCAGTCGTCCCTACAATTGTAGGGCGCCTCTATGGCCTCCTTGATTGTCATAGTTTTCTGCTTCTCCGTGTCTGAACTCTATTTTGAGGTTATGTTACAAACATCTATTTGCATCAAATTGTGCTTGCTTTTGCGTTATATCATGTTTTATCAGCCTGAAATTTCCTACCATTTAAAAAGAAAACATATATTCACAATAGGAAAGCGACGACGCTGACACGGGCAAGTGTAATCCAGAAATTTTTTAAGGAGAGAAAGAAGTATGACAATCAAGGAGGCCATAAACGCGCCCTGCAATTGTAGGGACGACTGACGATACGGGCCTTAAGGTATGTTTAGGTTAATTCGCATATTTTGGTCTGTAGTACCTTCGGTTTCGAGATTTCCGAACCTTTCGCATATAAAAAATGAGAAAGCGTATATAGAATGCGCCCGGCCATATCATGCTTTCGAATTGCAGATGATCTTCCATTGGAATTTTGCCCATCTCTGCTGAAGTTGCATGTCTGAAATTATAAATGAACCGGTCGGCAGGTCGGACCCGCGTTTATGTTATTATCCTCTAGCGATGTAATTTATTGGCCCGTAACCACTATTATGTAGGCATATACACGAAGGAAGGAGTTCCCATTCAACGAGGATTCCGCTTCGGTCTTCGATGCGATGCCACGGGTCCTATTAATCCAGTAGCGACTCGTTCGTTCTCGTGGCAAAATCAAAAAGGCTTTTCAAAAGTATCATCAGCATCGTCGTCTGATAGTGAAAACTCTAAAACATGCAATCCAGCCGAAATCAGTCCAAATATCTTGAAGGGTGCACTTCTGTGGTCTCTTAATTAGTGACATTAGAAACCAACTAAGAGCCTTCTGTTATATGAAAAATCCATACACTAGCCTGACTCAGTCATTTAGGGATACTCGCTTTGTTGTCCTTGGTAGTCCAAGAAATTTGGAACAATCTTCTGTTCCATGGTCACCAATAGAGGTTCTACAAACGGGAATTCCTTGCTTATCGACATACAGGGTTTGTCCGGAAAGTAATAGGACTGAGTCGATTTAAAAAAAATTAGTGAGCCAATCGTTACAATTCTTTAAAAACTTTCAAAATAGGCTCCTTCTGCGTCGATGCAGCGCTGCCAGCGCGATTTCCAAGCATTGAAGGCGTCACGGAAGGCATTCTCCGGAATAGCCTCGAGAGCCGTGGTGCATGCTGCTTGGATCCCCCATGTCGTCTCAAAATGCTTGCCTTTCATCGGCCTTTTCAGGCCAGGAAACAAAAAAAGTCCGGGGGGCCACATCTGGGCTGTAGGACGCCTGCGGAAGCGTTGGGATGCCGGCCTTGGTCAGGTAGCTGTTCACAAGAAAGGCGGTGTGAGCCAGGGCGTTGTCGTGGTGCAACTTCCAGTCGGCTGCGATGTCTTGTCGGACCCGACTGACCCTTCGTTTGAGTCTCCTGAGCACTTCCACGTAAAACTTGGCGTTGACGGTATGTCCAGGAGAAACAAATTCATGGTGGACGATGCCTTTGATGTCAAAAAAGACAATAATAATAGCATCGTTTTCACTTTGGATTTGCTCATTCTTCCCTTTTTTGGGCGAGGAGACGCCGTCGTGTGCCACTCGGAAGATTGCCTCTTTGTCTCGGGATCATACTCAAAGATCGACGACTCGTCACCTGTGACTACGTTATTCAAAAATTGGGGGTCACGTTCACACATGTTCAAATTTTCTTGGCACACTTCCACTCGCCGCAATTTCTGGTCGTCAGTGAGCACTTTTGGGACCATCTTCGCGCACACCTTGCGTATGTTCAAATGCTGTGTCACAATCTCATGAACCACAGATTTTGGTAAGTTTAACATCTGGGCAATTAAACGAATACTTAGTCGAAGGTCTGAGTTCAAAACTTTGCGCACACGAGTCACATTATCGGTGTTTGTCGAAGTCGAAGGTCTTCCAGGACGGTCTTCATCAGCGACCTCTTCCCGGCCCTCGAAATAGGCCTGGTGCCACCGAAACACACCACTTGTTGCTAAAGCAACACCTGGGTAAGCCTGCTTGATCATATCAAACGTCTCTATCGCAGATTTACCGAGTTTCACACAGAATTTAATCGCGTACCTCTGATCTAACGAACGCTGCATTTTCGGCTTGCACCACTCACGCAAAAATGCCTGTCGTGACTCTCCAAGTGCTCGGAGATAACTGACGAGCCGCTCATTCGTCAGCTAGGAACGCCCTCTACCGAATCCAGTTGGTGTGCGCACGCTCCGAAGTACAGGTCATGGCCGAAGAAAATGAGTCCTAATACTTTCCGGACAAACCCTGTAAGTATAACCAACACCCGCAAACAACCAATCACCTCCTAGGTTACAGCACGCAATAGTCTACCTAAGTCTTCTGACCAAACAGATACTAACAGAAAAGCTTTACTTTGAGTGGATGACTTTCTTTCCGGTCGCAAGGTATTGATGAATGATTGTCTTCGTTTGACAATATTCGGTTATTCCTTACGTTTCTGTTTTGGATTCGAAGCTGTTCCTATTGCACATTAATAACCTGTTTCCCTATATGGTCCAACCCATAGCCCTGCATGAAGGCAATCACGGTGCTAAGTGCTAAGGCGACTCCTTTGGATGAGCTGGAAAAAAAAGACTTCTTCTGTGATGAAAGACTAGGGGGTCTGACTCTGAATTACGACCGTTAAAAGAATTTCAATGATGATGTATGAAGATGTATGTAGTTTCAAGGGTCGAGATTCAGTTTGATTCGGGCCCCTGGAAGTTATCACTGTCAGGGAATACAACACTTTGCCGTAGTTTCGTGATTTTGACACAATGGCACACTTTAGTCAACGGCTGCAGAAAAAAGCTACGATATCTGCCATATAACATCATCACTTTGTTCACATATCTGGGCTGCTGCTCCTCCAGCTGCACTATTCTTGATGTCAACGGAGAGTCTTAAGCCTCTCGTACACCGACAGGAAGCTTCTACTACCGATCTTTTATAAAGGCATGTAGGAAAACTTTTTTCCTTTGAGCTTTACTCTATAACACCATGGCGCCTTAGCCCTGTTCAGTTGCATGCGTTAGAAAAGGGAAAATGTTGTCACATATAATAATAATAATAATAATATTTATTCACTCAATGTACAAAGATAACAAACAGTATGAGTAAATAAATATAAAATCAAAACAAGCCCAATAGAAGGCATCGCCTGTACATGGACCAATAATTTAAGTTGAAACTGTAGAATGCAAATGACAACAAAGGACAAAAATTAGCAACAGTAGATTATGTATTTAGTTGATGTTCGTATTTATGAGTTTATGAATTTCAGTCCTAGATATCGAATGCAGCCACTTTTTTAAATTTCTTTTGAAACAATTTCCGAAACGTAAATCTTTTAAGTCTTTAGGTATAATTTCATGAAATTTAGGCGCTAAATAGAGATATGATCGCTGCATTATAGATTTATGCGGTTGAGGAACTACTGTGCCACGAATTTTGTATCTGGTATAATGATTATGTTTAATTTTTGGTCGGTGTTTACAAATTTATGGTAGTGAGTGATACTGTGTAAGAAATAAAGCTGTCTTATATCATACATTCGAACATCTGCGTACAATTTTTCAGTGGGATAAAGTTTCGGTTTTTTAAATATCATTTTTAGAATACTTTTTTGAAAAACCTCTAAATTATAGATATGTGAGGAACATGCAGCTCCCCATGCTAATATACCATATGTGACATGAGGCTCAATCAGTGCATCGTATAATGTTCGTAGATATTTTTCTGTCAATATATTCCCAAGGTATTTAATTTTGTAGGATACAAATCTAACTTTCTTTAAAGTATAATTGACATGGATGTCCCATCGTACGTGAGGATTCAAGACTACTCCAAGGGATTTTATGTTGGGCACTCTATTAATTTGCATTTTTTGATCATTGATGCTGAAGGAGAAATTTGTGTAATTGGGCAGATGTCTAGCATAAGATCCAAATGGTAAAAAATGTGTTTTAGAGTAGTTAATGCTTTATTTTCTACTGTTAAACCACAGAATAATTTTGATAAAATCATTTTCAATTACATTTTTCAGATCAAACCAGTCAGTGCCTTCACATAATATTGCAGTATCATCTGCAAAGCTAGTTATTTTGCCAACACAACTAATTTGGAAAATATCATTTAAATATATATTGAATAACAGCGGACCTAAGACAGTTCCTTGTGAGACACCACAATTAATATACATTTCTTTACTAAATGATCCTGATATCTGCACAGATTGTGGGCGATTTGACAAATAATTTTCGATCAGTGAGTACGCGTTTCCTCTGAAACCAATTCTCTCCAATGCTTCTAATAATAATTTGTGATTAACTGTGTCGAAAGCTTTCTTTAAATCAACAAAAACGCAGATTGAAGGGATTCTGTTATCAATATTTTGATGTATTTGATTTACAATTTTAGTTATTGCGTCCGATGTAGCCTTCCCTTCTGTAAATCCATATTGATTTTCACTTAAAATTTTGAATTTTGTGAGGTATCGAATCATTCTAGCAGATAAAACTTTTTCAAAAACCTTTGCTACACTGGATATTATTGATATTGGTCTATAGTTGTTAACATCTGTTTTTGTTCCTGATTTATGTATCGGTATTATACTACCTTTTTTAAAATTGAGGGATATATGCCAGATTCAAAGCATTTGTTGATTAGGTAAGTGAGTGGTTCTGTTATGTCCTCGGCTATAATTTTCAAATGCTCGCTTTTAATACCATCGAACCCAGGACTTTTCCGATTTTTTAAGGACATAACAGTGGTGTATACTTTACATTGCTCGACTTTATCCAAAATAAATGAGTTCAAAGTTCTTTTTGGGGGCTGAGTATTTTGTACATTTGCTTGTATATTACTTGCTAAATGTTCGCCTATGTCAGTAAAGAATTGTACAAATTCATCGCATATCTGTTGAGTATTTTTCAATACTGTTCCCGATGTTGTATTTAACACAGTGACAGACTCTTTAAATTTTGTTTTCCCAGTAGTCTCATCAATAGTTGTCCAAAGCCGCTTAGGATCATTTAAGTTGTTATTCAATTTATTTAGGTAATGTTTTCGTTTGGTTTGCCTTGCAAGCTCTATAAATTTATTTTTATATTGGTTGTAGCAGTCGGTATTCTGTGTAGTTGGCGTTAGTTTCATTACATTATATAGTCTTTCTTTTTCTATTGCCGCTGTTATTAATCCTTTGGTAATCCAGGCATTTCTGCTTTTCTCTTTGTGACTAATTATTACTTTATTGGTACTAATATCTATTAGTTTTTTTATTTTCTCTATGAACAGTCCCGTTGCTTTGTCTATATTATTTATAGAGTATAATTGTTCCCAGGATTCTTGTTTGACATTTGATATTAGTTTTGAATTGTAAATTTGTAATTTTCCTGGTTGTTATTAACGGTAGGGATGTTAGAATGTCTTTCATTTGAAGATATCAGTAAAATAGTGGAGAAGTGGTCAGTAATATCGCTTTCTAGGATTATTGGTATACAAGTAATTTTGTAATAGTTGCATTTATTGGTCAGTTAGAGCATTAGAGTGTCAACCGTCACATCAGACTCGTATTATGATCCACGTATATGCGATCTGCCACTGCTTCTCTTCCTTCTTCGCCGTCCTTTTATTTTAACGCCTGCGGGCGGCAAAGTTGGTGCCGGTGCTATAATTTTAATTAAATGATCTGAAGCTTCGCTGCCAGATGTCTTCATGCAGGCCTCGCCGTAGATTATAGCTCCTTTCCGATTTTAGGATTCCGATTTAGAGTGCATTCGGGTTAATGGTGTGTGTAATCTATTACGCCCCACTGTCATACAGGGCGGATTTTTTGTAATTTGTTTACAGTGTTTCTCAGTCCTAGTCTCACTTTATTAGTTTGTGAAGAAATCAACAAACTATCAACAATTAAATGAAAATATGCTCTAACTCGGATTAAAAAAAATCAAAAACGATAATGACAGAGTTCTGTATCAATAACGGACTTGTGGATTTGATGTTTACGATAAACGCCTTTAGAGTGCTGCATAGATCTGTTTGTAGGAACACAAGGTGAGCACAGTGAAGATTCTAGATATCTTGAATACTGCAAATTGAGGAAGAGGTTTAAGAACTTGTATTTTGTGATCGAACCGCGGTTACCTGGAATATGTGATAGGGCGGTACTAAAAATTTCTTAAAATAACATTGCGTGTCTTCATCCCTTTTCCTGTTTTACCTAGTTGCTTTTGAAAAAGGACCCAAAGTTCAGAATATCCTGTATTCCATGTTTCTACAACTAGTTCATAGAGATAGTGTGGTAAATTGGAACGATGCTTTACACACAACCAACGCATCAAGCTTGAAAGGTTAACTTCTATATCAAAAGTGACATAAATTCAAGTTGACGCTCCTTGCGTAATCTAACAATATATTGTCTGCTTTTTAAAGGGTTGCAACTCGTACATATTGTACTTACCATTTCCGTAATCCTTTGAGTGATTCCGAGCTTCGCTGTTAGATGCTTTCATGCAGCCCGGGTCGTAGATTATAGTCTACCTACCTTTCGATTTTAGGATTCTGATTTGGAGTGCATTTAGGTTAATGGTGTGTGTAATCTGTTACGGCCCGCCGTTGTATTTCATGCTTTTACATTTTGTCCATTAAGATAGCCGTCTGTTGTCGCTAATAGCCTAGCGGATTTATCAGAGATTAGATCGATATTTCACACATAGCCTACGCTTCAAGTTTAGCCATCTGAAAGATTTCTGATATTATACAGAATGTTTCCAAAACACGTGGGCAAACATTGAATGAGTCATTGTCTGGACAATTCAAAGAATATTTTATTTTATTTTCTGACGATCTTTAAGCTGCCCTGTTTGAACTGTAGAACATAAGAGTTATTACAATTTAGTTTCATTTCGCCGTTCTATGCCTATCGAAATGTTAAGCTGACGTCCTATCAGTTCCGGGAACGTTCTAGGCTTCTGCGACTCGATGGTGATTTGTCGCGTGCAATCTTGACTATTCTGTCGCCCATGTTGTTCATATGCGCGCGCCATTCGTCTTCTGTATTTTGGTACTAAAACGGAAGAAAGTATCTGTATCAGCACAGTCGGAGCATGCCACATAAAAATTCCTTAATTAATCATTGGATCAATTCAAAATTAGCGAATACCAGTTAGCAATAGCAAGGCATCCCTTTAACTGGCGCACTTCACCCTCTTTGTTGCTCTTCTCCCTTCCTTCCTTTCTTTCTTGTTCCTTTCTGTCTCATTGACTTCGTCTGGTATCAGGGCAACCAGACCAGACAGACCTACTGACGTACGATACTTCAACAAAGGGCGAAGGTCCCACGGACCGCTCTGACCATGACGAATACAATGACGCCTTATGCCGTTTTAGTACCACACTAAAAAAATGCGTGTAAATGTCATGGCAATATTTTCCTTAATTTTGTTTCATTGTTTTATTGTTATAATACAGTTGTTATGTATATTTAATACGTAAACAATTATTTTTACACGAAAGCAAGTGTAATATAGATAAAGTTACAATCCAGTTTTGTCCGTAAACGGTAGGTAATGTTAGATCAATAATGTGAATCTAAGATTTTTTTTTGTGTAATATCCCAGGATATAATATGGAAGTTCCAGGTAACCTATGTACGAGGGATGTCTTTTAAGTTTTGCAAATGGAAATAAAACAACACGGTAGGTAGTATTAAATGACTCTATTGTTTTTCGAAGCACTTATTCCACTCGTTTGCTGGCAGATCCAAAACGGCATTTTTGAGTGCGTCAACTGCTTCTTCTGGTGACTAGAACCTTTGAGCACGCAGTCTGTTTTTAATTTTCGGGAACGTAAAGAAATCGATAGGACTTAGATCGGGATGCCTCAATCTCGCGATATTTCACATGTCACCCGTCCACGTTTGAATTCTCCATACCAACGGGAAATTGTCGACTGATGTGGCGCTTCGTTGCCGAAAACAGACAGTAACTCAGCAAGGCATTCTTGTTGCGATAATTGTCTCTGAAAGTTGTAATAAATTATGGCGCAAAAATGTTCTCGGTTGAGTTCCATTTTTCTAATGACTTGGTGATACTTAAAAATTCACTGTAGTGAGAACACTGCACGTATTTTTGTGAAACCTTGAATTTAAGTTTACTAAAGAGTGAAGTTCTGATTCAATACTGACGTTCGATCCGCGCGGCATACTATGTTTCTGTATGCAAAACTTAAAAGACATCCCTCGTAACGCGACCTATTAAGACTCGGCTCCAGGTGGCAGGAGGCTCTAAAAATATTTCTAGGTTAGATTAATTAGTTTTACAAGGTATAATCTAAGTTGGTATTATTATGAATCGGTCATTAATTTGTTTTATGCGCTTTCGTTCTCTCCAAAAAGAGAAAAGTGAGCACTTGTGTTGTGTTTTTGACTTATTGCTTTATTGCATGCGACCCATGGGCCATTAGAGCTTTATGTCGATTGCGCTAACGGCTCATTGCAAGCAACACAGTGACTTGTATTAGATTTGACCTTATTTAATTACTTGCTTTGATTTTTGCCACCGAACTTTATAATAAAAGTCTCTCTTTTTGTACTATAAATGATTTTATTCATACTAAAATTTAATATATACATCGCCTGTAATTTGAGAGCTAGTTTTTTTATTGGGTTACCCTCGTTTCAGTTGTCTTTAACAGCCGCTTCGTTCGTACTCCATTGGTGTATTTCCACCGGTATATAACAATATAGTAATCGGTCTCTTCATGGTTTTGTGGATTTTTGATGATGTTTTTTTACACTAACGATTTTTATATTTTTCAAACCATCAATTTAGCCGAAATAAAAGTGCAGCATGCTACTCTGGAATACACACCAGTGTTTCGGTTGTAGCTCAATAAAAATCATCTTGAAGCTTCGGATTAGATAAAAAGGAAAATATTGTATGTACCAAATGTACCATTTTATAAAAGGACTAGCTAAATTTCAGCTCAGGAAGTAACTTGTAACCATTTGTAGACAGAACAGCGTTCCCTATAATTATGAATACTGAGGTGGAAGTCAACGACACAGTTAGGCAGATTGAAGGCGCAAACGTGTCCTATTTGGATGCTAACCTTTTCAAACCAAAACTCATTTTGATATCATTACATCCGATCACGAACGGCAAGCTTTCATTTTGTGGTTTATTTCTGCCATGTCTAAATCATCAAAAGATATTAGAACTTGACGCATTTTCTAAAATGTGTTTCAGAGGCTGAGAGTCAGAAAGCGATGTTTCATTCATTGCACCCAATATTAAATTAGCCTCAAATCCATCATCTGGCATGGATAAATGATGTCTAGTACGAGTATAAGGTTGTGTTCACTGTAAGAAGTAAGAACGCGCGTTTTGTGCATATGACGTATTTAGATTACATGTGTATTTCGGTGTCACTCTTGACAAGGGTATGACCTATAGCAAAAGCACACGGAAGCGTTAAAAACTAAATTCCAAATCTCGTTTCGGCAAATCCACGCTATGCTATGTAGAACCTCAAAATTAAGTTTGATCAACAAAGTTTGGCTGTACAAGATGGTTATTAGACCAACGATCACTTACGCAAGTGCGGCTTGGTGTTTTCTCGCCAAGACGCATTTGCGTAGCCTGCGGTTTTGCAGAACAGAACTTTTCGTACAAACACTAACGCCCCATGGTATGTCTCAAATGAAACCCTTCACAAAGACCTTGACATCCCTTACCCGAGAGACTACAACAAGCAATAAGCACAGCTATGTTATAGTCAAGCAGAATCGCATAGCAACACTTTGTTGCGCGAGTCAGTAGACTACACAGTCGAGTAAATCTGCAAGCAGACAAGGCCGCCACTCGCACAGTGAACAACATTAAATCGTGCGACTTTGGGGCCAACCAAAATTATAATTTTTCCTCATCAACCAATCTCTAAATTTATTTTAGGATCAATTTAAAATTTCCGAATACTACTTAGCTATGCCAAGGCATCCCTTAAGTTGACGTAGTCCTTTTTTGTTTGCTTCTCTCCTTCTTTCCTTTATTTTTTCTTCTTCCCTTCTTTCTCCACGACTTTGTATGGTATCTGGGCAACCAGACATGACAGACCTACTGACTTACAAGACTTTAACCAAAAAAGGTTCTGACAGACAATGGCGAATAGAATAGATGTACGTACTTATTCTTTAATGTGTTTTTATGACGTTCTTACGAATGCGTTATTTTCACAGTTTTTTTAATATGTGTGTGTTGTTGACCTTTTTTATGCTTTATCTAAACCTCTTGGAACAATAAACTATTAATTCACCTATCAACATGAATGCGACATGCGGCAGCAATCAATATTCTTGAAATCTCGAAGAGGACACTTATTAGGAGCTAATTTTAAATTAATAAGCTCTGAAGCTTTTGATCAAACAGTTTGTCGACTATTTTTTACAGACGGTCACTTATTAACTAAATTGTCGGTTGCAATTGCTTGGAATACTTGAATACTTTGTATCAGCTCTTTTTGCAGATGAATCTCCAACTACCTAACGCACTTTCCAAAAACTATTAACCACCAAAGAGCATAGAAGGGAAAGCTAACTTTCAACCGAAAAAATGACCTTCATCAATCAAAACCCCACAAATTGTACAGTTACCGTCCTCTCTGGAAGTGCCGGAGCAGTTCCAGTTAGTCTGCACGACATCCGAACATCTGTCATTATTCTCTGACCGTATCTGATCGGTCCGCAACAGGGCACGACCAAAGTACGACCCCCCGGGTAGGCTCTCGGTTTTATTTATGAGCGAAAATACTCAGTTGCGTACTTTTTCGGGGTAAATTGGCGGGTATGCGTTATGTTTTATGTATGTAATTATAGTCGCTGGCGCTGCCATGGCTTGTTTCTCGTTCGCCCGCCATCCGATTTCGAATTTGGGGCCGTTTCGCCTTTAATGGACTCGCAGGAAATGACGTGACGCTCAGCTTGGGTTGCCACTCTTGATACATAGGCCAGTTTGTATAATTGGATAATAAAAAGTCCACACAGCTGAGTTGCGCAATAATTCCAGTGTATGTTTAAATTAAAACCAATAACATATATACTAAGTGACATATAAATCCGAACACCCAGTTTAAATGGTTTTATTTTAATAAAATTTTGTATAAGTGAAGCATAATAGGTAAATGATAAAAATTTCAAAATGATTGCACTGCTTTAAAGCCCTTTGACCTTTAATAATGTGTGGATGCACCCTGATGAGCTACGCATTCTCCAACGCGCCTAGGCATGCTTCTGATTAGGTGGTCAATGTCCTCCTGTGGCATCTCATTCCAGGCAACCACCAACTCCTCTCGAAGTGCTTCTAGAGTCTGAAGAGGACGTTGCAAATTGAGCAATCTCCTACCCATCATATCCCACACGTGCTCAATTGGGGATAAGTCGGGAGATCTTGGTGGGCATGGTAACAGTGTGACATCATAATTTTGAAAGAAGTCTATTGTGACTCTTGCAACATGTGGTCGGGCATTATCTTGTTGGAAAGTTGGATCTGCCAGGGTGGATATAACGCTGCGCGTTCATGTTACCTCTGATGAAGATTAAAGGTGACCTGGAACTATAAGCTATAGCACCCCAAACCATAACTCCAACAGTGTGATGAACATGTCTTTCAACAAAAAACTGTGGATTCCTCCTTTCACCACGTCGCCTTCAAACCCTGGCACGACCATTGTGCATGCCTAAACAAAATTGAGACTCGTCACTAAAGACAATACTGTTCCATTCCTGATCCCAGAGTGACCGTTGTCTGCACCACTCAAGGCGATTACGTCGGTGTTCTCGAGTTAAAGGGAGGACCCAGTGTGGCCGGTATGAAAACAAGCCAAAACTTCTCATTCGTCGGTAAACACGTCGCATGCCAATAGGTCTTCCGTGTTCTGCAAACCATTCATTTGCAATGGACCTGGTAGTGGAGAAACGGTCCCTTAAGGCCAATAATCTTAGGCGGTGATCTTCACTGTCTGTTGTTCTACGGCGGCGTCCAGTGCCCCTTGCTCTTTGCGTACGGCCTTCTCGAAGCCATGACTGACAACACCTAACCACAGTGTCTACACTTCTTTGCACTCTAACTGCAATTGCCCGAAAAGAAAGTCCAGCTTCCCGAAGTCCCACTATACGGCCCCTATCAAACTCACTAAGTTGACGAAATCGTACAGGTCTCCGTACTCTAGGCATCGTAACCGATCATAAAGGATGTCAAGAACCAAAATCCGCCAACGTTGATTCTTTACTGCGGCTGAAATATTCATTTTTAGAGCGTTAGTGAATTAAAAAAAAGCAGTATAAAAACCGGAATGTCCAACTGATAAGGCTGAAAATTTTTTCACTTGTTATTTACAGTAAGATAAATAACGTACATTCACCAACTTTTATTAAAATAAAACCATTTAAACTTGGTGTTCGGATTTATATATCACTTAGTATATTTTTCTTAATTATTTGGCAAGTATGTTTGAGACTGCCATCTGCATGCTTTGTTCATAGGCAATGGAGTCAATCTTAGGCGGTTGTTAAACAATCAGTATAATTTACTGTAATCCGTTGGTTCTACCATTACCATTGAATGCGATATTTGTTGACTGTGTACCCCGGATGTGTATATGAGGTTACGTGGAAATCCAGTGACCTCAACCACTAAATACTGACCGTATCACATTCGTTTTACGAGAGACTAGTCAGCTCAGAGGGTTAGACATTCTAAACGTATTTTGTCCATTTTGAGATATAGATGGCGTTGCAATCTATTTTGCCTGTTCAACAATGTCCATAACACACAGACAATCTAACTACATTTTGTTCCACTTCAATTTAACATTCAATAAAACCTTGACAAACTAAGTGTATTTTGTCCAAAGCCGGGAGACAAACTAACCATATTTCCGAGGACAAAACGCTGTTTGTTCGTCTTTACGATATGTTTACGTTCCGTTTAAAATCAGTCTGCCAGTATTCGCGAAAGGTTAGCATTGCGTTGTTGTTGGCGGACTATAGAAATACTGTTGAATTAAATACCTCAGTGAAAATGATCGAAGCAGAGCATGTTGTGGGTGATGTAGACAGAGGTACTACGAGCCCCTTCCCACTTCAGTTGGCCCACTTCACGATTTGTACCAAAATATGGCTTTATAAATTAAACATGACGAAACTATTTACTTCTAAAACAATTTATTTTCTCTAACTCAAGAGAGATCATTTAGTTCAAATGGGAATGGGAGTTCAAAAATAATTTTTATTTGACAAAAAAACATTGGCGTACCATTTTTTTCTTAAAAAATACCCGTACGCACGCCACTGTTAAAGCTAAACATTATTTTTGCATTGAAAAATATGTTATTTATTAACTTTCACTACGTACTGAATATCAGTGAAATATCTGAACCGGTTCTGAAAATATTAATTAGTTTCTATTTTTTTCGTAAAACTTCAACACCCCGAGTTTTTAGAAGGAAACAGTTTTTGGACCATAGTTTATAAAGCAAACTAACATTAATTTTCCATGTAGATTTACACTCTTAAATATTCGAATATCATTAAGGAACACCCTGTATATTTGAGACGACTTATATTCATCAGAACTATAGAACGATGATTGACGTACAAATCACGTTAACTATACTATGGTTACATAGGAACCGCGTAACGGCGTCCTCGAAGTTGAACTTTCGCGGACCATGCTCGTCCTTTTAATTGGACTCTTTTTCAACGACGTAAAACACAACACTCGCCGAAAAGGAACGAGAAAATGTAGGTTGTTGCATGTATGGCTACGTTGATGACTAAAGGAATTCTATCCGTTTGGGAGAAGAACATTGGCATCCAATCGGGACGTGTTTCGCATTACATTTATAAAACATGACTGCAATTGAGTTTGTACAAAAGAAAAACGTATACAGGGTAGTGAATGTTAAACTATAAAAAAACACTGAATTCACAATGGAAGTACAAAAATTCTGGAAGTAGTTTGTGTCCTTTAACGTACTGCGCTCTCAATGGAATATTTTATCTTGGTTTCATGGATCGATACCTACACGTAACGAACGCTCTGCGCCCTAAGTATATTCAAACTCGCTCCGCTACGCACTGCCAGGGTACATCCGCTCAAATCTGGCTAGCCGCAATCCACCGGCTCAGCTACAGCATGTTCGAAGGCATCTGCTTTACAGGCAAGGTTTTTCGGAGCCGGTTATGAAAGTTTAGCTTTGATGCTGCCTTGCAATCAAGTGATATAGGCACCTTTGTGTTACGTGCAACGAATGAATCGTAAATTAATGTGCGCTCTAGAATCATCTAACCCGTTTTATTTTCTGCTGTAAACCCATGGCAGTGAGGGTACATTCGGACAAGCTGTGGCTGAGCGGTTGTGATCCCGGCTGGCCAGAGTTGAGCGGATGCATCCTGGCAGCACGTAGCGGAACGAGTTTTGGTGAAGTTAGCGGCGTCTATTATATCGCTGTGTCATTCATGTTCTCAATAATAAATCATTCAAATGTCATCTGCAACTTCAAATCTAAAAGCGGCACCGGCATTACGTATCTTCAAAAATGACATTATGTCATTTTTTGTTTTTCCACAAGAGGGCAACTTATCCTTCGCTGTTGTACGTTTGTGTACTCGTTCCGTAGCTGCACGTGATGCCTACACGTCATGATGATTCAGCTACCAATGTTTGGCTCTGATGTGATGTAACATCTGATTCAGAGATGGCTCTATTAGAGGTCTAAGCTGTAAGTTGTGTACTCTAGCTGGAAAAAAACGGCAGTGCATAGGTGCATAGCGAGGATTTGTGCGCTAATAGTCTGTGTTGATAATTCAATTGGTTCCTTTTCACAAGTACACTTACTTGAGATGTATGCAAAGCTAAAAACTTGTTGCGCACTAGCTTTTTCTTCTTCAAATTTGCTGAATTTCAAAAAAGAGAGCGATAAGAAAAGGGAGTTCCTGGCTGGTAAGGTATATTAAAACAGGTGAGAAAATGCGGTACATAACGTACATACATACATTTCGCATCAATTTCTATTTCAAGTCATTTAAATTTTATAGAAATTTATTTTACGATGTCAAGTGGAAAATATAAATAATAGATGTGAGGCAGTAAGAGAATGTTTTGTATGTCATGCGTCATTTCTAATTTTTCTGTGATGTAACTCAGCTACCCACAATGCGGGTGCGGTGCTGATTTCCCATAATGCTTCTTAAAGTTTTTGAAAACGCAGAAAAACGAGAACGATCGTGATGAACGTAACCTCTCTTCTGAAAAGTCAACACAATTGTGCCGTCTGGCACAGCTAATATATATATATAGTCATGGGCAGCATATGCAGTTAATAATTTTCTCACAAGGCAATTATTACTGTTTTTATACACATGTAGACCAATACACAGAATCATCCAGATGTAACCTTGCTACTCTGCTCCTCATCCACACATCTTCTCAAAGTATACTCTACAGACTCGGCATTCTGCAACCAACAAAGCATGATGGGGAACTGACCTGCAGTTTGCAGCATAGTCACTGAGCATGCCATGTCGTTGATTCATTCCCCCATAGATGGAGGCTTTTTATGACACTGATAGCTCTTAGCGAGCAAACGTGTATGTATTTGCACACTAGGAACTACCTAGATGTTTTGTAGGTTTTTTTTGAAGTTTTATGGGTTTTTTACTTAATAACCTTGTCGGTTTGTTGTACATTGTGGTTCGAAAATACTATGTTCATGTATGAATATATCGCTGTGATCGTGCACATCCAATACCAATCGGCGAATTGTAGGAACGTTTGGAAGATTGAGGACATCTAAAATGCTCAAATGTCGATCTCTAAGGATTGTATTTTTTCGTCAAACTATCCGGAGCAAGAACGTAATATAATTAGTCGATTTTTTAAACCACAATAATTAGAGAAGTACTCGTAACGAGAAAGTTGAACCAGGTAAAATTTTGATCTAAACTATTCAGTTGGAACCAGAAGCTTGGAAAATGGCATCTTTCATATTTACAAAATGGGTACGTATAATAAATTCTTTTGAGTGACTTTCAAAACAGTGGAGTAGGCAAAATATACTCTCCAATCCGTCAGTTAAGATTACCATGATGCGTTTTGAAGAATTATGAATCACGGAGACATAAAAATTATGTATTATCTTTGTATTAATACCATCTATCATCACCATCATCAACTATGTGATTTGTTTATCGGTTACCAGCTGCGTATAATGATGTCTAGCCTACAAGAGACAGTTACCAATAATAACCAGTAAGTAAATTACTATAGTAATACAGTTGCCGACACCTATCAAGATTTGGTCATATGGTGCGCAGTAACAAACTCCTCCCACGCAACGGCGGCAATACTGCATGGTACCTCGTCCGCCGTTATTCCAGTAGTGTACCGAGTACCGACTGAGAACGTTTTGCTTATAG
This sequence comes from Acanthoscelides obtectus, assembly GCA_963669975.1. NCBI lineage: Eukaryota > Metazoa > Arthropoda > Insecta > Coleoptera > Chrysomelidae > Acanthoscelides > Acanthoscelides obtectus. Next base: position 28,145,717 of record CAVLJG010000010.1, on the reverse strand, counting down.
AATAGTGATAATATTTCTACTATGAGTAATCTTTTCGAATTTTCGGCAGCAGCGGTGGCCGCAGTAGTAGACTCTTCGGTCTCCTGATCAGTCGCCGTGCGCTGTGCGGGTTCGAGTCCCGTCCCAGGAGAAATTTTTCTCTTGGCTATGGATGTTGTGATTGTCCGTAGGTGGTAGACGGTCTCTGACTGTCGAACGCGGAGGTACCACCCGGCGGATCTCGTAGGCGGAGCCAGAATGTGTGCATGTTGCCAGAGTCCGTGTGGCGTTCCCCCTTTCCCATGTATCCCCCTATAGCCCCACGGTACCCAATGGGTGCTTAGGCCTGAGGCCTTCGTGGTAGTTGGAGTATAAAAAAAAATCTGGGTAGGAATAAAGTTTTGTCCAAGACGAGTAAGGTGGTATACAATGTAAACTGCCAGTGATGGTTCCAAAATATGGTGGAGATTGAAGCTGAAGTATCTAAAGCAACCGGAGTATCAATTGCCAGTATTACTCGCATTGTTAAAAAGGTTAAGGATGCCGGAAGTAATGGACAAGAGCGAGCAGCGTTTTCTGGTGAAGTTAGTATGGCACGAAAGCGCAAATTTCCCGTGACAGATCTGTCAAACGAGAATTTCACTACTGCAGATATGAGAAACATCATCTTTAATTTTCATTCAACAAACTCGTCTCGAGTAACAATCGGAGCGCTTAGGAAGAAACTAGAAGAAGATTTCGATTGGCATGGTAGCGAAAGATCTTTGAGAAGAATCGTTAAACAACTCGGCTTCAAATGAAAAAAATACACAAAATAATAGAAAACTACTCATCGAGAACAACTAAGAATCAGATATCTATAGAAAATCAAGTACTTCAAAGACAAGGCTGCAAAATTATATACCTAGATGAGTCCTTACATACATGGCTGGCATATTAGGGCTAAAAGTTGGGTTGATGGTAGCAAGTGGGGCACCTTTTCCAAAATATCCAAAGGAAAGCGGCTAATTATGATCTATTCAGGTATTTCCGACGGCTTCATAAATGACGGTTTAATGATTTTTAAATCAGGTACAAAGAGCGGAGATTATCATGACGAGATGAATAGCTCAAATTAAGAGAAATGGTTGAAGCAGCAGCTTATTACAAATTCGCCGCCAAATTCTGTGACAGTTACTGATAAGTTATCTTATCACAACATTCAAGTGGATCCTGCACCTACCTGCAACGCTCGGAATCAAATACTGACTGGCTTGTATCTAAAAATATTAGAATCACACCGACTATGCTGAAACCACAACTTTATAATTAAATTGATAAAGCAAAAAAAACAACAATTCATACAGTATAAATATGATGCACTTTTTACGCATGCACGGACACACAGTTATACGACCACCTCAATAGCATCCCGATTTAAATCCTATTGAATAGATATGGGCTGCAGTGAAGAACAGAGTTGCAGATCGAAATATACCATTTACTTTAGATGACGCACAGCGAAGAAACGGTCAAAACTGAAACGGAATATCTGGAACGGGAATATAAAGGAGACGCCACATCTGAAGAATTTATTATCAACATCCACACGTATCTTAAAAACTGACATTATGCCGATTTTTTGTGACATTATGCTGGTTTTTTTTTCTGACATTATCTAGTTTTTTTCCCAAGACGTTGACTTAGCACTTAGTTGTACATGTTGCCTAAACCTCATGACGATTCTGCTTCTGAGATGGCAGTACTGGAGATCTAAGGTGTAAGTTGTATGTGTTGATGATAATTACATTGGGTTTTTGTCTCAAATACACTTAATTGAGATTCAAAGCTAGAAACTAGTTTCACATCCACTTTTTCTTATCCATTCTGGAAATTACATATACAAATTTGCTGAATTTCAAAAATGACAGTTAAGAAATAATTATATTCACTGTACACCGTCGAATTACAAGCCATATACATGCTAACGGTAATTACATACAACGCCGGCGCTGTGATGATTTTCCGTAAATCTTCTCAGTTTTTCGTAATTTATAACTTTGAACATAACCTCTCTTCAGAAAGCACAACATATGAATAACCCGTCATATTCAGCATATTCAGTAATGATTTTCTCACACAGCAAATATCACTGATTTTATACACATGCAGACCTATACACACAATCTTCTCAGAGATAAAAACTACAGACACGGATAACTCAGCCTCACAAAACTATGTAACCAATAATGCTTGTAGTTTAGTTTAGTGATTCCTCCATAGATGCACGTTCACAACGATCCTAGTGAGCAAAGGTGGAATGACCCTAGAAGCTACCTAGTCTGCAAGTTGACATTTTATAGTTTTTTTTTTGAGTTTTTGTAGGTTTTTTACATGATACTCGTGCGGGGATGATGACAGCGATAGTGACAGTGATGTGGAAGACATCGAGTCCTTACCCTTCTAAAGAAATGTAGCATGCGGTTAGGAGCAGGATAATGACTAACATTTCATATTTTGCAGTTTATAGGTATATCAGATATATTCATCTTTCGGATATATTTAGGTGTAAGCATTAGGCTTTCAAACAGTACTGACCTCTTTTAATCTCCTTATATTAAGCTGCGGACGTCTGTAAATGGTATTTGATCGATTCGTATTAATTCCGCTTTAGGTAATCGCCACAATACTACTTTGTAAAAATATAAGTAATAAATATAGAGGATACAAGTGTTTCATCATTGACCTGAGCGCAAACAAAACTAATGTTTTTTTTAAATTGAAGATACTTTATCAAATTCATATGACCAACTTGAAAAATTTCAAAGCACATCACTGCCAAGGGAAACAATAACATGACATTAAGTACAACCCTCTACCATCTCGAGCGTTCCTATTGGCTTTCACTTTCAGGGTTAGAAGATATGCCCGTTTGAGAGTAAATCTTGGTAGGTGCCGGCAACTGTAGTATACTTTAATTTGATGGGCTTTCATCGTTTGTGTCAATAACCATGGACAATGCAGTTTGAAGAAAAGAGGAAGCCTACGTACTACATGCTGAATCGTACTTGTTATATTAACACTTTTAAAACTGTGCACTATGTTTATATTAAAGCACATTACGTTCGATGAATTGATTTTATTCAACTCAGGGTTGATCCTAAAACGATATCCATTTACTCTTTGTACGAATCGACTCCCTCGAGTTTCATGATTTACTGCACAGCGATTCCTACGAAATGTTTCCAAACTGCTTCACACGTAATTTATTCATAGGCGCCGCTTTGTATCTATATGAATAGCCACTGAGTGTGTACGGGGAAGTAGTTAAATAGTGAAAGGTGAGCGTATCCATAGAAAATCCACCGTGCCATTTTATTCCTGTCAGGGATAGATTGCCAAAGATTGGTAGGGCACCGAGCCGCCCAGCCGTCAACCCGGACAAATGAAAGATTTAACGCCAGGTCTACAGCCATTAATGCTGAATCTTTGCAGTGCCGTACATCATAACCGCAGGGGGCGGCAGGTTTTTACGATAGTATATCTTGGGAAAATCGAAAAAGGAGTGTAAAATAGGGATCGATGTTTTTGCAAAGCATGAAATACTCGTACGTTACGAATCTGGAATCGATATAGCAATAGCAATCATCCAGTATAACGTTTATCCTAAACGTTTTGGCACAAAATTCATTGGCTTCAATTTTACCAAATACAAAAAAATATCAAGTTGCCTTTGGAAACAAAAGTTTCTTCACTTACGTTACTGTCAGTTGACATTTATTCATTTATTTTGAAGTTTTCGGTTTAAGATGTCGTATAAATTAGAAATAAGAAAAAGTATCTACAAGTTTGTTGGGCGGGTAAACAAAGCTGACATCTATCGAATATTCCAGAATGAAAACATTTCACGCAGAACTATTTATCGAACAATAGCGGAGTGAGAGCAAGGAATACAATGTCTGAATCTCCCAAAAAGTGTGGAAGACCATGTGCATTTACTACACAGAGAGATTGGTGAGGAGAGCAAAAAATTAGGTTGGAATGTTAACAAGGAGAATGGCTCCTTGGATACCAAGAAGCTATCGTCAACTCAGGCGGGTACATTTTGCAAATGGAAAAATCATTATTTTGCATGACGAAATGTCTTTTACCTTGAGAAATTCTGAAATGAAGGGAAACAATGGCAATGTTAGATACAAACATAAAGCGAAGTTTGCTGATAAAATCCTACCCTTTTGTGGGTAAAGTGAGGGGTGGAGCTTTGAATAGTAAGAGCTATATAGATAACCTCCTTTCCAAATTGCTTCAGTTTGTCCATGCTAATGACCACATGATGTTTTGTTCAAACCTAGCTAGAATCATGCCTACTCAAGAGATGCCCAAAACTGGTTTCGACAACACAGCATAATTCTTTGAGCATACCAATAGAGGATTTTTGGGCTTTACTGTCTGGCAAGGTTTGTCGTGGAGGCTGGGAAGCCCAAGATGAAGTACAATTTAGACGGCGAATTTACGAGAACTGAGAGAAATTAATCGGAATTTCGTCCAGGACCTTGTCAGAGCCATTGAATCTGGTAGAGCAGACAAAATTCGAAACTACAGTTTAGTTAAGTATTGAGTTCTAATTTATCATAACTAGTTAGTGTTTAAATATCTTCTTCATTAAAAAAAAATCCGATAAATATTTTGTGCCAAAACTTTTAGGGCATACATTAGTTGATACAATGGTAAATGGGGAACTATTTTGGAGGTAGAGGAAAAAATACTATTTATAAACTATCCAGGAAGATGAAGAAATTATAAGAAAAAATGTTCTTTACCTATGCTCGTTCGTTCAAAATAGGTGAAACATCATTTTTTCCCGGGATGATTATATCGAGAACTTAATACATAGGCACAGGTCCTGTACTGCTTCGTTTCTAAGTTAAACTTTTTCGGAAATTGCTTTATTTACAAAAATTGTGACAAAGCTACAATCAATTTTTCTAGAATCTGTAGAACTTTAGCATGTAGAGACAAATGGCTGAAAATCTAATTCATTATGACTAACAACATCCAAAATCTCTAGATATACCTAAATTTGAATCTTTCAATTTATAATAGTCATGGAAATTTGTGATCAATAAAGCGTTTTTCAAATTATTCTGGTTAATTATTCGGTAATGCGTTTGTAATTCTTAAATTTTAACAAATCTTAACAGAATCGGCTGGAAATTTATTTCATGTTTTTCTTAGAAAGCTTCAGGAATCACAATTTTTTTACGTTTCTGGACTTCATCTCATTTTACTTATGACGTATACACCTCTAAAATATACACAATTTTAAAACCGATTACAGCTATTTGTTTCTTGAACTAGTCCAGTAGTTTGCAGCCTGAGATTCGTATTCACGCAATTGATACATGAATACTATGATTTAAGCGTAAAAGTGTTAGTTGAAGTGTTTCAATATGGCAGTAGCGAGCCATTTAGAATCACTTTCGCATAGAATGGATATCATATGATACCTTATTTTGTAGATCTTTATGAGCACGTTATGACCCTAGAATGCAAAATCAGCAACTTCCAAAGTACCAAACTGACAAGCCGTCAAATTTGTGCGTTTCTGTACATTGAATCCCTTATACCTTAACAATCAATTATCAATACGCTATACGTTATGTCAATCTTCTTTTCTTCGGAGTATCCGTCAGAATATACGAGCCCCTTCCCACTTCAGTTGGCCCACTTCAAGATATGCCTTTATAAACTAAACATGACGAAACTATTTACTTCTAAAACAATTTATTTTCTCAAAAACATTTTGGATACACTCTAGTTGTAAAAAATACATATTTGAAATCACTTAGACCTATAACTAATAGAACATCTGAACAAATAAACAATGTGCGAATAAATGCGCGAAGTTAATAAAGCAACAATTGAAAGATTACCATTGGGTAACATCACCTTTAATTTTTATTACGGCTGAAGCTCTTTGAGGCATAGTGTTATCCAAGTTTAGGCAAAAATTTGGTGTAAAACAATCCCATATTTCTTGAATCTTTTGACTCAGTTCGGTGATTGTACTAGCAGGATGTTGTCGTACAACCTTTTTCATCTCGTTCACAAAGTTTCAATACGTGGCAGATCTGGACTGCTAGAAACCCATTTCAAAAGTGGTACATTATTTTCTTCCATCCATTTTATAGCCTTTTTTGATGTATGGCACGCTGCACCATCTTGCTGAAGCACAAAATCTTGGCCGAATATCAAACATTCTTCCATCACTGGTAAAAGCGATTCTTCTAAAATTGCCAAATATTTGTTTGTATCCACATTTCCATCAATAAAATGAAGTTTTCCTACTAGCTTTGATGACATACTGCCCCAGACCATAATGGGTGCTGGAAATTATACTTTTCTCTTCAGACAGTCAACATGGAATGCTTCAGTTTTTTGCGAATTACTCTACTGCGACTGTCACCAACACAAACTCGAATCGGGCCTCATCACTCCATTGTATTGCACACCATTGTTGAGGTGTAAATTGTCTATGTTCTTTAGCCACTCTAAGCCGATTTTTCTTTTGCATTGGAGTTAATAGTGGCTTTTCTTTGGCCTATAAACAAGTTGTGCAACTTTAGGGTTTTACTTCACTTTTTTTTATAAGAAAACTTACCTTGCAAGTGCTAAATCCCAGATTGTGGGCCTCTCTATGAGTTGTGGACCTCGAAATTCTCCTTCCAACAGCGTCACTCCACAGAGCAGTTAATCATAAATAATTGGCACGCCTGTTTTTAACGATTATTCTTCTTAATGCTCTTCGGTCGGCAATTGTGATATTACATTTTTTCACATATCGTGGCTTAATACTAACTGAACCAGTTACGTTATATCGTCTAACAATATTTCTCACACTGTACCGCGATAAGTCTAACAAAGTTGCAATTTCTGAGTTTGATTTCCCAGAATTAAAAAATTAATTATCAGTAACCGAATTTTATTAATAATAACCTTTCCTCTACCTATTTTGAAAACCTTAACTACCCAAAACTATTTTAAACGTATTCTGACAGCTGTGAATAATAATCACAATTGTCATGGCTTTTATTTTTCACAGCCACCTATAGGCTTATTATATAGGTTGATATGCTGTAATTGCAACATGCATTATGCTGCAAATTTGATTAGAGAGTGATAAAGTTGGTGTTTTCTACTATATATTATCAAAATATTCATTGATAATATTTTAAACCTATAACACCCTGCTACATTTTTATTATTTGTGTTTGATAGGAAAAAAAATAAGATTTCAATAGTTGGGCCAACTGAAGTGGGAAGGGGCTCGTATAATATAAAAGATTCTATTAAAAGACAATCTGAAATCTGTCATTCTACAAAGACGCTCAACTTTGGCTGCCCATAATTTTTGAAGATAGTAAACTTCTGGCTTAGGATAGCAAAGTACTAACAAAGGGCTTCAACGAAATGTGCCGTTTGAAATCTTGAAATTTCCAACTGTCACTTTCACACTAAAATGCATTCATTTGCATCAAAATAGAGTGAAGGGATCTTTTTGAAAAGCGCTATAACCGATTCCAAAATCTGGACATCTTGCCCATTGACGGAACGCCTCTGGTGAATTAGTGCTGTACGCCGCACAGTTGTAATTCGTGCAATTCGAAGATTAGGTACACCAACCGAACTGAAGGAAATGATGGGTGTGTAGACGAGGACGCCCCAGACGCCGGGGTTTAGAACGAACGGTTTACATTTAGGCTGACATGAAAGCCCTGCCCTGCCAACTGTGATTATTCAAAATTATTTGGAAGATAGATCGCCGGATTTCAAACGGACCGTTTCTATGGAAGCGGGATTGTTAATTTCTCTTGTCTGGATTATACCGGTGATAAGTAGGACAAGCAGGTATGCGATTCTCGGGCATCCTGGGTGACGACTGCGTCCATGGTATTCTAACCTAACTAATGAATCTAATCCCACATAAGCGTATCCTACAATACATACCAGGTATAACAGAAGTAACGGAACAACTGTGTTTTCCCGGCCAGGTATTTTTTAAAATGTCAAGGTCAAATCTTTACTTAGTTTGTTCAAGAAGTTGAACTATGAATTTGAATTTGACCTTGAGTTTCCCTTAAAGATCATTTCAAGGTGAACCGTATCCGAACGTATAGTCAGACCTAAGGTCAACTTTAAAGGTCAAATGTGAGGAGCTAGGGGAAGTTCCTAGAATTTAGCAGGATCACTGTTAACGGAAATTCTTCTTTAGTAACTTTTAATAAGAATTTCAGTGATGCACTTGAATTCAACCTTAATCGTCACCTTTAACGTGATATCAAGTGCAACTTTTTTGACTGGGGTGCCCAGTTCTACACCGCCAACGGAAAATTTTTCGCTGAAGGTGAGGCTTAAGTTCAAATCCAAGGTCAATACTGACATTCTTTTTATGAGTTACTAAATGGCTGACTTGGATCTTTTAATCGATCGTCCTCCTAAGCTTCTAGGAATTTTCTATATCCTCACATACAGTGTGTTCCAAATTTGAGTCTCACTATTGGGGTCTTAGAAACGGTAAGAGAGAGGAAGTCTTTTAAACAGGGGCAAAGATCCGAAATTCCGCTTTTTTTAAATAACTAAGGTTTGGCAATGACAATGTGTGACGTATACATTTTTTAATCATTAAAAACTCTATTCATTTGTGCAAAAATCCAATATGGCAGTCGTTATAAAAAGGACAAAAAACTAAACATCATATTGAAATTATAATTATGCCATCTTGTAGTAGAGAAAAAGTGGCAAGCCATTGTGCAATTTATATTGAGATCCCACCACAAATAAGGTCACGATTTTGGGAAAATTCTGTTTTCCTGTCTCTCTCCGAAATTACTTTGAATTTCGAAACTCTCTAATTCTCTTATGGGCCTAAATATGCATCTTTGCCCCTGTTCGAGCGACTTTGTATCTTTTACAGTTTATGAGATCCCAATGGTGAGGGTCGAATTCCGAACACCCGGAACATGATATTGATTTGACCTTCGAATGTCTCAGATCTTAATACATATTTCTAATTTCCTTAACGGCCTAAATGTGCATCTTTGCCCCTGTTCAAGCGAACTCGTATCCTTTACAGTTTATGAGATCCCAATGGTGAGGGTCGAATTCCGAACACCCAGAACATGATATTGATTTGACCTTCGAATGTCTCAGATCTTAATACATATTCGAACGTGGAATTGTCCGTTCTCCCGATTTTCGCTGTTAAAAAGTGTTTAATAAGCAAAGCTTGACCTTAAAATGACCTTGAAGGTGAGGCTCGAGGTCAAATCCAAAGTCAACATTCCACTCTTTGTTAGTGAAGAGCTGACCTTGGACTCTTTCGAAAATACCTTACCTGAAAACATATAGAGCCTTTCTGTTGTCAACGTTACACCAGAAATATGAAAATTGAATAAGTGAATAGAAAAACAAAGCATGTTAATGCAACTCTGAAGGAAAAAGTACAAGCCGAAATCGTGTGGGCAGTGGTAGTGAGCTGTTCATTACTGTTTACATACCTTTACCCTGCGTGTTGTTTTCTGAACGTCTTTGTATATAACGCGAAATGTATTAACGTAGCAGGTCATTATGTTGCCGAATATGAGCAAACGTACGAGTATATAGAGAAAATTATGATAAAGCGCCATGTTTTTGTGATGAAATGAAACTATCCATGCACAACTCCTTACTGACGCTTCGGCATCACGGTGACCTTTTTCAAAAACTTTTTATCTTTACCTCCAGTTTTTGACGTGTCGTTAAGATCTGTCGTCAAAGATTTTTTTTTATATCACTGTGCTCAGCGTTGCGCATGACAATATGCTCTACCATCCTCCACACAAACTTTTCTAGTGAATCCGCTTGCTATTACTTGCATTAAATCGATGAGCTTGTGTTGCGTCTGCAACATTTTACTTCAATAGATATTTCCCTGAATCTTGAACTCAAATTAAAAATGTTCTATTATTAATATATCTGTCTGTTTGCCTGTCTTTCGAAAGCCTACTCCGTAACCCTTCGCCCTTCGATGAAATGGAAAGTGTTTTGATAAAACCTCGACACAATGCCTATGTAAAGGAGAAAAGGCTATTAACCTTCCAGTACTCGCGCGGGGTATCCAAATACCCCACTAGTAATATCTCTATCTATACTGGAGTGGGGGAAATGACGATCGGCATATAGTTTCGTCTATTCCTCGAGTGTAGTATACGCAGGCTGGTGTTAAGAGTTGGCTGCAGTCGAGATCACGTGGTGCGTAAGCTACGAGTCGAAATTTGATTGGGGTATTTAGATACCCCTCGCGAGCATCAGAGTAACAAGGAAGTATTTTTGTTTGTTTTTTGAGGCTTTTTGCAATTTATTGGTGTTATTGCAGGTAAAAATATGGGAAATTTATCAAGTAGAGACCCACAGCAATGGCTGAAATGGTATAATGAAATGCTTGACAGTGACGACGAAGAAGTTTATGGTGAAGATGATCCATCGGAGCAAGAAACAGATAACTTGGAAGTACAAGGTGAATGTTCAGATACGGAGCAAGAGTCTGAAGAGGGAGCTGATTTCGAATATAACTGAAGAAGATTCTGTAAAAAACGGTGGTTCATATTTTTTGGGAAAGGATAAAGAAACTAAATGGAGTAAAAACAAACCACCAACGTCAAGAACAAAGGTTCACAATCTTATATTGAATGTTCCAGGGCCAGTAGGCAACGCAAAAAACGCCAAATCCTCGATGGACTGTCTTAGCCAATTTATTGATGATTCAATGATTGAAATCGTTGTGAAATGTACCAATCTATACATTGCAAAGATTCAAGCAAATTTCGATAGAGAACGTGATGCTAGATTGACTGACGAATGTGAGATAAGATCTTTTATAGGAATACTTTATTTGGCGGGATTTTTGAAACCTGGGAGGCAGAATATTCGGACGTTATGGAACACAAATGGCAATGGAATGGAAAACATATATATATATATATATAACAATGAGTTATAATCGCTTCAGATTCCTGTGTAGAAGTATCAGATTTGATGATGTAAATACTAGGGAAGATCGACGTATGTACAGGGTGGGGCAAAAGTCGCGAAGGGATTTGAAAAATTAATAACTTTTTTAAATTTTAATTTTAATTTTTTTCCCTAACACAAAACTAAAATGCAATGTTTGGAGTTTGTTTACAATTTAAGTGTGAAAGATTACATCACGCAAATGACCGCCATTTTCAGCCTCGCAAAGTGCAGCTCTTGCAAGAGCATTTTCCATTACCCGAGTCAGAATATCTGGCCCCAAAGCACTTACTTCTGCTCGAATATTATCTTTTAGTTGCTGCAGGGTTGTGGGTTTATTAATATACACTTTTCCTTTCAGATATCCCCAAAGGAAATAATCAGGGGCTGTTAAGTCCGGCGAGCGGGCGGGCCAATTGAATCGTGAATTTCTCGAAATTAAACGTTCGCCAAAAATCTGCCTTAGAAGGTGCATAGTGGCTCGAGCAGTATGCGCAGTGGCTCCATCTTGTTGGAAAGTCATCGTTTGATTGTCAGCAAGAGCTGGTCTTAAGAAATTTTGAATCATATCACGATATCGGTCGCCATCTACAGATACAGCATTCCCATCGTGGTCTTCGAAGAAGAATGGTCCAATAATTCGTTGAGACGTAACTGCGCACCATACTGTACATTTAAGCGGATGTAATTGCCTTTGATGAACCACCCTTGGGTTCTCGGTACCCCATATTCTGCAGTTCTGCTTATTTACGAAGCCATTCAAATGAAAATGGGCTTCATCGCTCATGATCAGAGAATGAATAAATTCATTATCTTCTCGAGCCATTCTTTGCAAGCGAACTGCATAAGTTAGTCGTTCTTGAAAATCTGCTGGTTTTAGTTCTTGCACTAGCTGCACTTTATATGGAAACAGATGTAAATTTCCTCTTAATATTCTGCGTAAAGACCTTTGAGACATCTGCAGCTCAGCAGAACGTCTTCGGGTTGAGGTTTCCGGATTCTCCTGAACACTCTCCTGAACGCGTTGAATGTTCCCTTCATTTCTTGCGGAACGTGGCCTTCCGCTTCGTGGGAGATCCATAACTGTGCCTTGTTGCTGAAATCGTGCCACTAAGCGTCGAATCATTGATTCAGAGGGCGAATTCCGCAAATTGAAATGACGACGATATGCTCGTTGAGTTTGAATTATTGAATGGTGATATTCAAAATAAAATTCTATAAGTTTGGTTCGTTGATTGAGGTTGTAACGCTCCATAATCAATCTCCAGGATTTATTTTACACGGTCCTGAAAAAAAAAAATGAAAACAAAATAAATTTAAAAAAGTTATTAATTTTTCAAATCCCTTCGTGACTTTTGCCCCACCCTGTATGACAAACTGGCAGCGATTAGGGACATTTTTCAGCGATTTGTGAACAATTGCCAGTCTTCAGTGATACCAAGCGCCTTTCTAACCATCGATGAACAACTGGTTGCCTTTCGAGGAAGATGCGCCTTCAGGCAATATATACCTAATAAGCCTAGCAAATATGGAATCAAAATATTTGCTTTGGTCGATGTCAAAGCCATGTATACATACAGGTTAGAAATATATGCAGGTAAACAACCGAACGGGCCGTATGGTTTGAGTAACAGTCCTGGAGATGGCGTAAAAAGGTTAGTTGAGCCTCTAAAAGGTACAGGTCGTAACATTACAATGGATAATTGGTTTTCCAGTGTACTATACCTCTTGCTAGGGACTTATTGAAAGATAAATTTACTATGGTTGGTACGCTCAGGAAAAATAAAAGAGAGATTCCATTAGAATTCACACATACTGCTTCTAGACCAGAACAGAGTAATATGTTTGCCTTTCAATCAGATCTTACCTTGCTGTCTTACGTTCCAAAAAAAGACAAAAATGTATTGCTGATTTCATCAATGCACCACGATGACGAGGTTGATAGGAAATGCTTGAAAACTGAAATAATCCTGGAATACAACAGAACTAAATCTGGAGTAGATGTCGTAGACAAACTTTGTGCTCAATATGACGTGGCTAGAAATAGCCGACGTTGGCCTCTGACAGTTTTCTTTGACATTCTAAATATTGCTGGAATCAACGCACTTTGTCTATTTGCTATGAACAATAATTTTGAAAAACCAAACAGAGAACATTTCCTGCAAGAGTTAGCTGCAGAGTTAGTACGGCCACAAATAATGAAAAGAATATATATGGATAATATCCCTATCGCTTTACTGAACATTGAGGAAGCTGATCTAGCAACAGACAAGGCTACTACAAAGAAACAAAAACTTGGAAAGGGTAGGTGTTATTTATGTACCAGATCAGCTGATAGAAAAACGCCAATTACATGCGTAAAATGTGTCGAGTGGATATGTAAAATTCATCAAAATTTCGTATGCCGTAATTGCCTTGATAGCAGAGAAATAGAAACCAATTGTGACAGCGAATAGATGCTTTTGCCATATTATACCTTCAGGGACCTGATTTGTTAGTTAGGATTTTATATAAATATTATGTTAGCATTTCTTTCGTAAGTGAATATGTTTTGTTCTGTTATAAAAGCATTTAGAAAAATTGTGTGAATATATTTTTCAAAGAAAATCTCCAACTATTGTCTTATTTAAATTAAAAAACGCAAAAACAGGTTGGGGTACCTCAGTACCCCACGCGAGTACCTACGTGATTTTCCCCCGCGCGATTACTGGAAGGTTAAGGTGGTACCTCTGCCTTTTATGCTGTTAATCCTCCTTGTTTGTATGGCCGCTAAATGGAACCACATACAGGGTGTTCCCACAAAAGTGGAGATTCGTTTTATGAACAAACTGGAAGAGATATCAGTAATATGTCTTCGTGGTGACCTTGATATGTTGCTTGTGCAAATTTTAGAATAATTTCCATATATACAGGGTGTTACATAACTTGCGATAAAGTGCCATAGCAAACATGTATTTTTTTAAAATAGAATACCCTATACTTTATTGCATATTTGGATAGAGCTTCTAAAAACAAGAATTTTGATATCATACAACATAAGGTTTTGATATTTAATTGTTTAGATATTTGGTGAGATGTGTGGAAAAATGCACAGCTTTGACTACTCGCAACTTCACCATTTTCAAAGATATTCAGATAAATTTTATTTTCAAAAATTTTATCATCCTTGATTTTACGCTGATCTGAAAGGAATGCTAAAATATTTTTTGAGATCCTGTATAGGTAGGAAGAAATTTCAGCACTTTTCTAGATCACCTTAAAATCGATGATAATAAAATTTTTGCGAACTAAGATTAATCTGAATATCTTCAAAAATGATGCTTCGAGTCGTCGAAGTCGTTATTTTTTCATACGTTTTACCAATTATACTATACATTAGAAGTGTTACATCCAGAACATATAATTTATTCAACTTTGGCGACATAATGACTATATAGGGTGTTTCACAATTTATCCGACAAATTTTAACCACATGTGCACTGAAAGAAGTTGATTACTCAAAAAAATGTAATATAAGTCCTACAGAATATTAAGTTATAAACCTGAGTTTCAATAATAAATTGAAAAATAAATATCTGTAATTTGCGTTCATCGTCGCGATATTAGAACACGCATTAATAATTTACTGTAGCAAGGGTTGTACCAAACAACTGACGAAAACAAAATACCGGAAATTTTTGGTTTTTTCATACTGGTAAGAACGTGTAAATAAGGCAAAATTCTCGAGTGGCTTCTCGTTTGTATGCCGACCGATTTCCGATGAGGCACATACCACATCACGAAATATTTGGTTCAATTGTTTGACGCGTACGTGCTAGTGGAGATTTGCGCCCCAGACGTGGAGTGGATGGGGATCGGGTTCGCCCACAACGCGTTTTAAATGCCGAAGACGAAATTTTTGACATTGTGGATGAAAATCCGGGAATAAGCACAAGGCAGTTAGCCCAACAGGTCCCGGAAGTGTCACACGCAACAGCGTGGCGCATATTACATGAGGCCCAACCGTACCCTTATGACGTCCAGAGAGTCCAGGCTTTGCTACCTACAGAGTAACATTTTGGGAGTGGTTGTTGCAGGAAAATGCTCGAAATGCCCGTTTTGCAGCTGATATTTTGGCAACCAATGAAGCTATTTTTACTCGTAATGGGATAACAAACCTTCATAATACATACGTTTGGTCCTTTGAAAATCCTCACGCAGTGGTCCAGACACACTTCCAACATCGTTTTTCCTACACGTGTAGGCAGGTATTGTCAATGAACGTCTAATTGGACCATTCGTATTGCCAGATCGGATGGATGCTCGCCAGTATTTGGAATCTCTTCGGAATGATTTGCCGGTCCTTCTTGAAGATGTGCCATTGGCGGCCCGGCACGGATGTGGTTTCTGCATGATCGGGCACCTACGCTGAATATATGCTGAGATTGTGCGAAGCCATCATTGCGATTTCACCGCGCAAAATCAGCAAAGGAGAGGACCACCATTTTGAATCGTTGCAAAATCGGTAAGGTTATTGGCAAATATAACATTTGTGACCTACTATGTTGCTAAATCCGAAGGTACCGCTCCGGAAAAAGATTTTGGAGCTGGTCGAGTGCTAGCATCAAGATACTTATCGCTAATAACTAGTGAGCGTATTACTGTAGTTATTCTGAAATGTTTAAGATCCGTCAATATCTTTGAGGTATCATCGTTGTGGCTTAGGAAGTTCGATACCAACTGCTTGACGCAATTTCCTCAAGAATTATACGGACGATGATTACTACGACTGACTCATAACTTTTTTAAAGCCAATTTTCAATTTCCTTTAACTGCAATCCCGGAATAAATGAAAACGGCATCTATAGGGACTGCAAATTCCGTAATAACGGCCAGTTGTCACCTTATTAGGAAGGTGGTATGAACGGTCAAGGCTCCATTAATTATAAAGGCTCATTAATTTATAAAACGACGCCGTAAAAAGTGAGGATATGCGGTGCGAGCCGCGGACGGCGGAATTGCCATTCACCATCTGCAGCTGAAAGACGAAACGAGCCTCAGTGATTCATGCCCAGCAGTGAAATACGACTATGGCTATGGGAGACCGATGACATTTCCACGATTCATCGCACTTGGGTTTTTATATGTACTTTGAAGAATCGGCATTCAAAGTACTATCAACCTATTAGGTATCAGACTTTTATCATCAGAGCGAAGGAACGATTTACTAACAACATATGGTTCTAAATAATACACTCAAATTAGTCAGAAGGACTTAACAGACATTTTCAATACACTTGTTTGATATTTTGGGCACCTCCTAATGGAACCGCATTCTTCATTTAAATTCATATTCAAAATTGCTTACCTCGCGAAAAAAATTAAACACACGATGACTTCCTTAATGGGGAGTAATATGGATAGTTAGGTTATGAGCAGCTCAAGGGTCGCAGGGTATTTGATAAGAAACGAGAACTGCCAGTTAGGCTGTTACAGCTAAACTTCACCATTAAGCTCTTGTTTAATTTCCTTATACGAGTAGGTAATGCTTGCGATATCTGTAATTTCATTTTAATAAAAGATGGTTTATTATCATTATTCTTGGTTATGCGTTCATCACACCTGTCAACTTCTACATATAGTTGACAATGCTTCAAAATTATTCACGAAATTCGTTCTTAGGCCCGTATCGTCAGTCGTCTCTACAATTGTAGGGCGCCTTTATGGCCTCCTTGATTGTCATAGTTTTCTACTTCTCCGTGTCAGAACTCTATTTTGAGGTTATGTCACAAACATCTATTTGCATCAAATTGTGCTTGCTTTTGAATTATATCATGTTTTATCAGCCTGAAATTTCCTACAATTTAAAAAGAAAACATATCTTCACAATATGAGAGTGCTGACGCTTACACGGGACAAGTGTAATCTAGAAATTTGAAGGAGAGAAAGGAGTATGACAATCAAGGAGGCCATAAACGCGCCCTACAATTGTAGGGACGACTGGCGATACGGGCCTTAGTCACTGATGTAATGTCAAATGATTCTCGCGGGACGTATACAAACGATCATTCCCAAAAATATTTTCGTTGTGGAAACGTGCATTGTGGTGCCTATATTTCCATTATAACAGATCTTCTTCGCAACGTGCACATGTGACGGAAATATATTCTAGTAGCAAAAATTTGCAAAATGTTACGGAACATTTGCTGCAGGAAAAAATGTTCTGCGCGCACAATGTAAACAGATTCCGACGTGTCCCAAGTAACTAACTTTGCACGTTTCACTGTCCGACAACATGCCCTTTTAACTTCTTAACGGACGGAAACCATCCTTCTTCGTTATTGTACTGTAACATGTTGCAGATGTTTCTACTTTTACAAATATCTGGAGCATGTACCAGCATTAGGGTATTTTACAAAAAATAGAATGTAAAATTTAGACAGCCAAGTCTCAGAAATTTGAAAGAGAGGTATATCAATATCCGAGAGGGATTGATCGCTTTTATTAAAGCAGGAAATAAACAAAATTTTCAATAGGTAGTGCTACTTATTTTTTGAATAGGTCAAGTTAGCAAGCTGAAATTCGGTATAATGGTATTGATGCATTAAAACTATATTTTTACAGATGGCAGCTGAAAATGGGTCATGTTTACCTCATTTTGAAGCTCGTTATCCATACTTCATAACCCGGGAATATAAATGCACTATCTTAAAAAATGGCGGCCTGGCTGATTGTTAAAGTAGAGCGTTTTCATACATTGAAACGTCTATAACTTAGCAAGTTTCCGTCAAAATGTTATAGTATGCTATAACAATCTTCTTCCTTTGAAACAGCATATCTGAATGTGCAATAAAAAATATAACATTCGGTAACAATGTACCTGTAGCACATTCAGTTAAATTGACAGGTTTTGACACTTTTGTTTTAAATGGAATGCTTCATATGTCATTACATATTCGGATAGACCCTTGCAAGATAAAAAGATTGGTATAACGTACTGTAGCGTTTTGATGATTGGTTATTGGATTACGAGCGATTCAATAGAAAACATGCTTAAATTTGACATATTTTCAGTTCGCCATTTTCAAAGATAGTTTTTATATTCATAATATTCATAAGAAGCTCCAAAATGAGGTATCACATAACCCATTATTAGATTAAAAACATTTTCCAACATCGCGCCATGCCGCCATTTAGTTCCGCCGCTTCTACGCCGAAATATAGTATTCATACATTAATTTTATCATCCAAAATGGCCCGTTCAGTAAGAAGTAAGTTAGAAAGGAGTTGTGACCTTTCTGAAAAGCACTGGATATGATATTCTAGAAACTAGAAATCACAAACTTCAAATAAACATAACTCTAAATGCTAGGATCAACAGATGTTATTATTATATAAAACATATAAATCGATGCAATTTTTCCTTTATTCTCTTGCAGACAACTTTAGGAAGAAAGCGGTGCTGCATAGAAAGATCCTAGGGGCTGAATCATATTTTACTGTCTTTTTAGATTTTCAAATTAGAAATGCTGTCCAAATGTGTACCACCCGGTTCAAAATGGGTGTGCAGTGCCAAGTAATATAACGACCGGTATTCTCAAAATATAGAAAATACAAATTAGTTCCTGCAACAAAAGCAACCCATCATATCCAGCATCCTCAGCTGGTACAATTTGTGCGAACTACCAAAATATATCTAAGACTAGGACTTACCAGATATCTCAACAATTGTCGCGGGTACAGTCAGCTGAAAAAGAAAGTCAATAATAATTGTTTGGAAATTTTGATAAGTGTACATCTGGTAGTGAATACAAATAACGCAACCACCGAAACACTATTACACTTTTTGCCATCAACCAGTTAAGCCATGGTGCCAGAGATGTAAAAACTGTGGAAAAAATATCTCGAATACTTTAAGATATAGTAGGTCATTAAAAAATCAGGAGTATGAGAAGCACGGAACGTGTAGATAGTTTTAATGACAAATAGCTATGTTATTTGTGTACGATAGTCTTGACCACTGCAGACTAGACTTGTGTGTTGCTCCATTGGACAATCTGATGTTGTGGGTAATATTTTTACATGTAAAACATGGAATGTCCAAATAGTCCTTTAAAAATACTTACACCCCACTAAAATACAAACAGTAACACTTACAGTTCAAAAGCAAGCATCATAAAACAGATAGTATAAAATAATACAAATTATCATTTCCAAGGTATCTTCCAAGAATTGCTGGAGGCTATAGTATGCCTATAGAGGTGTTTGGTATTTTCTTTAAAAATTTGCATATGCTTAGTGCCTATAATGTGAGGTGGTAATTTATTGTAAAAACGGATGCAATAATACGGTGGAAAATATTCAAATAGAGCCAGTTTGTGCGCCGGCATTTTGAAATTGTTTCGGTGTTTTGCATTCTGATTTTGTGACACTATAAAGCTCTCAAAGCCATCCCAATGTTGTTTGATATATATCAAATAGCACAAAACAAATATAGAAGGAACGGTTAGTAAATGCTTCTTCACAGAAGTTAGTTTGCAGCTGTCTCTGGGGCTTAGTTCGTAACTTAACCTAATAATTCTTTATTGAGTGAAAAAACCCTGTAGTAGCACTACTGCCAGTTCAGATGAGTATATTGAATGATAGGTGTCTAAAACCCATCGCAAATTATATTGTTTTGCAGCCAGTTCTGTCGACACTGTTCTTTAACCAATGCATACAAAGCGGAGCTCATTCTGGAGCACGCATGGTCAACCTGTCTATCATAAGTTAAATGATTATCTAAATGGCTAGCAGGATATTTAGATTTAGATGGTAATGTATATGAAACAGATATATACTTTCGCAGATGACAGTGCACTGATATTGTTTTTGAACTGAATGGAATCAAGTTGCTTCTAGTGCACCAGAAACTCACCTTATAATCACCTTATTGTTTGAGTCATCTGGATTTTTGGCTGCTTCAGTTCTCTTGGTGTCATCTGTAAACATTCTAACATGACTGTGAGTGATATAATAAGGTAAGTCATTCGTGTAGTCCAAGAAAAGTATTGGTCCTAAGACAGAACCTTGGGAGACACCAAGTTGAACGTCGTATGCCGCTGAATGAGCTCCATTACATCTGACTACCATTTCCTTGCCATTTAGGTAAGGCTTGACGCTACTTAGTATTTTTGTCGATACCTTGTAGATTTCCAGCTTGTTAACCAACATATGATTTACCGTGTCAAAAGCCTTGGTCAAGTCAGGAATTACTTTATTATACTTTGGGTCCAGTCCGAAGACATCACTTTGTTTATTCACTATGTAGTCCGCCCCTGGAGTACGATCCGCGCACCAAGTTGAAAGACGAGAATCCCCACCTCCTCGCCGCGCCCTGGCCACTCGCGTTGAATCATTCGCTTTTTGGTGCGCGATCCGTGCAGTCGCCCGGCCTGCTTCAGTTCAGAAAACGCGTGCGATTTCTCTTTTCGGTACATAGTGCTCAGTGAGTAGGTAGGTAAGTTCACAACAAGGCTATTCTTTTTGATACCACTTAGCAGTCTGTTACATAATTGATTGGCGTATTCAACCAGATTGAATACGTTAACCAATGGTTATACTTGTTTAACAGAAACCATGGAAAAATCAGGAATTTCGGAGGCCAATTCACCCAGCTCCTTGAGAGACATGATTCGGGCCATTTTACAGGAGGAGCTCGAGGCAAGGTCAGGTGGTTATCGTTCTCGCACTAATTCGAGAAGTTTATCCCGAAAGAGTCGACACAGCAGATCCATGTCTCGTACCAATTCACCTCATCATTTTAGACGCTCCCGCTCTCGCATCAGCCGTAGGCGTTCAAGGTCACGTTCTAGGAGTAGTAACAGTCGCAGTCGATCACCGAGCGTGTCGAGGCGACGTAGAGAGAGACGGAATATTTGCGTCAAGAGAAAAACTCAGGCAGCCCATCTGATAAGGTACAGCGTCAGGTAGACTCGGCTGGCCGTTCTCCGTGCGAGGCGGAAGCTCAGATTCTGACAGGGCCGGACTTGGGAACGGTACCAACTGAGAAAAATGATATGGAGGATGTTTTGATGCTTAGTGAAGGTGAGTGTCTCCCATTATCGGAAGACATATTAAATATCCTGGGTGTAGATCCTAAAAAAGCCAATAGGTCTAACTTCCAACTACACGGTGCCTTAGCTTCTCGATGGTCCCACATTTTGGCCAACGGACTTTCCACCGAGGACACCACCATCATTAGAGAAAAACACATTGTGCCTTCTAACTGTGCCTCTTTACACCCTCCGAAGATAAACCCCGAAGTGAAAGCCATTCTCTCTTCTACTCATTTAACGAGAGATGCCACCCATTCCGGGTACCAATTGAACATTGGTACCGGACTGACCGCCATGGGGAAAGCTTTTAACGTCATTTTGGAAGAAGAAACCCAGATTCCCAAGGATATCAAGGAAAAGATTTTATCGAATTTGACAGATTCTGCGCGAATCTTGGCGGCACTCTTTCACGACATCTCTAAAACTAGAAAGTACCTGATCAGCCCAGTACTCAACAAATCAGTTAAAGAACTGACTGAAAACACCTTACCAGGGGAGTTCTTATTCGGGCCAGATTTAGGTGAGCGGGCGAAAAATTTGAAATCTTTGGAGAAGGCCGGACAGGACCTACGTTTGTCCTCTATCCCCTCACGCAGTAGCTCTCAAGTGACTCGGTCTTTCAGTAATCCTGAAAGAAGAGGGGGGGGAGGCAACTCGTCAAAGAATGTAGGCGCTTTAAACAGGTATCGCCCGTCTTACCGCAAGAGGGAGGTGAGGCAGCACAAGGGCAATTCCTCAAAACAGTTTGCTCCGAACAGACAACAGCAGTCCAGAAAACGTTGAAGGTAAAACAAGTTCTATTTGCTGGTCGGCTACAATTTTACCTCAACTCTTGGTCAAAACTAACTTCAAATCCGATAGTCTTATCCTGGATTCAAGGTTACCGGATTCCCTTTAAATGCACACCTCCATTACGTCAACCTTTGGGCACAAATAATTTTTCTTCGACAGAAACATCGCTAGTTCGAGTAGCTATACGCGACTTGCAGAAGTCCGGGGCCATAATCAAATCTGAGTCAAGGCCCGATCAATTTATCTCTCCATATTTTCTTGCAGATAAATCCAACGGGGGAAAAAAGATTTATATTAAACCTGAAACAGTTAAATGAATATGTGGAATGCCCGCATTTCAAAATGGAGGACCTTCGTACGGCTATAAAATTGACTCATAAAAACGTGTACAGGTGCACAATCGACTTGAGAGATGCGTATTTTTTAGTACCTGTCCACAGCGACCATCAACAATTTCTAAAATTCTACTTTGATGGCCAATTGTATCAATTCACTTGCCTACCGTTTGGGTTATGTACAGCTCCGTTATGTTTCACAAAGCTTATGAAGCCAGTCGTCTCTTTTCTCCGCAATTTAGGCATCTCTACAGTCAATTATTTAGACGATTTTCTAATCTTTGGAGTTTCCTATGAATCCTGCCTTAATAATGTTAGCACAACCATTCGGTTTTTAAGCTCATTGGGTCTTATCATCAATAACAGCAAAAGCATTCTGGTACCCACTACTCGTATAAGATTCCTCGGCTTTCTGATAGATAGTGTTAATTTAACAATTGAACTTCCTGCCGAAAAGAAAAATCACATCCTCAGGTTAGCCTCATATTATTTGAACCAATCGAGATGTAGAATTCGCGACTGGGCAAGGTTCATTGGCACCTTGGTGTCGGCTTGTCCTGGTGTGAAATACGGGTTTCTTTATTGCAAATCTCTAGAAAGGGAAAAATTCTTAGCTTTAGAGAAAAACAATGGAAATTATAACGCAAGTATGGCTATTCCTGAAAACATAAAGAGCGATATTTCATGGTGGAAAGATCACATTTCAACAGCTTTCAATGACATAAGGTATGATTCCTTTCATATCACCATCTTTACCGACGCATCGCTAACAGGATGGGGGGCTTGCTCTGGCCAGGATAGAACCCACGGTTTCTGGTCCGACTCCCAAAAACTATTGCATATAAATAATTTGGAATTATGGGCTATATTTTACGGCATCCAGTGTTATGCAAAACTTTTAAAAAAATTGCAATATCCTAATTCGATGCGACAATACAACAGCCGTTTCTTACATTAACAGAATGGGGAGTGTTCGGTTTCCAGAGCTATGTTCTCTGGCTAAACAAATTTGGCAATGGTGTGAGGAAAGAAATCTCTGGCTTTTTGCATCATACATCCCATCTAAAGATAACGCTATAGCAGACGATGAGTCCAGGAGCTTGAATTTTGAAACGGAATGGTCATTATCTCAAACTGCCTTCGACCATTTAACCGACATCTTCGGAAAACCAGAGATCGATCTTTTTGCCTCTCATACCAATGCGAAATGCGAGGTATACGCTTCCTGGCATAGAGATCCAGGATCTACATATATCGATGCGTTTACAATTCGCTGGAACAGTTTTTATTTTTATGCATTCCCCCCTTTTACCTTAATTCTCCGAGTTTTACAAAAAATAATTCAGGATAAGGCTGTCGGAATTTTGGTGGTTCCTTGGTGGCCTTCACAACCTTGGTACCCACTTTTCCGTCAGTTATTGATCGACCAAGAAATTCATTTTCCCCCTTCACCTGATTTACTATCTTGTGCGGTTTCCAGGTCACATCCGCTGTCGAAAACCCTTACCCTGGTAGCAGCGAAGTTATCAGGCAAGCGTTTTTGAGTAGAGAGGTGCCGGAATCTGCTATTTCTACAATCATCGCCTCAGTCTCCAGATCCACATTGCAGCAATATAACAGCTCCTACAAATTGTGGTGGGAATTTTGCTTTAGTAATGACATTTCGATCTTTAAACCCACAATCAAAGACGTGGTGTCATTCTTGCAAGAGTTGACAAAGAAGAAAAACCTCACGTCTGGCACTTTTAATTCTCATACATCTGCTCTTTCACTAATTTGCTCAACTGATTTAGCATCCAATCCTATAATTAGACGCTTCAAAAAAGGCATTCATCGTTTACGGCCTTCTCGGCCAAAATATTCGGCCACCTGGGATCCTATACCTCTCCTAAGTTATCTAGAAAAGTTACCATCTCCACTTAGCCTCCAAAGTCTGTCACAAAAATTGACAACGTTATTAGCTCTAATAACAGGAGAAAGACTCCAGACAATTTCTCTTATTCGTCTTTCACATACCTCCCATGGTCCCAGCGAAACTACCATTAATATTTCAGACCCAATTAAAACCAGTCGAATTGGGAAACCTCAACCAACCTTGCATATACCGGTTTTTCAACAAAACCCTTTCCTGTGCGTAGCCACCATCCTGAAGGAATATATTGACAGAACAGCTAGCTTGAGAGAACCCGACAACGATTTTCTATTCGTGACATATAAAAAACCACATACCAGGGCGTCCAAAGACACTTTAAGCAGATGGGTAAAACAGACTCTTGCATCGGCGGGTGTCAACACAACACTTTTTACGCCCCATTCAGTCAGGCATGCGGCTACCTCAACGGCGTTAAGAAAAGGCGTTTCCGTAGATAGTATATGTAAAACAGTTGGTTGGACGCAACATTCCACATTTGCAAAGTTTTATAATCGTCCTTTACAAACCAACAATGAGTTTGCAAATGCCATTTTGGACATAAATGCCTGATTAGTTAGAACAGTTTAAGAGTTTGTGACGTACTTTAGGTACTCTAGTTGTTTTTTGAAAAAATATTACTATTAGGGTAAATGTTAAAAATTGACCCCTTGTTTTTTGCTTTTGTTTATGAGAATGCAGAATATATGTTTTTGCCTTTTTGTGTTTGTATACTTGTATTTTTTATATCATCAACTCGCTCGCAACTCTATCTCATCTTTAAACATCTACATAGTGAATAAACAAAGTGATGTCTTCGGACTGGACCCAAAGTATAATTGATCGATCAAACGAACTTACCTGAAGTGAAGTTCGATCGTAATTATACGAGGGTCCAGTCCGAAGACATCACCCCCACCCTATATGCAACCCTCCCAAGTTGCGAGCAAGTACCATTTCTTTAAACAAATGATTCAACGCGAGTGGCCAGGGCGCGGCGAGGAGGTGGGGATTCTCGTCTTTCAACTTGGTGCGCGGATCGTACTCCAGGGGCGGACTACATAGTGAATAAACAAAGTGATGTCTTCGGACTGGACCCTCGTATAATTACGATCGAACTTCACTTCAGGTAAGTTCGTTTGATCGATCAATTATTTGGGTCTAATTGATCGTGAATAAAATTGAGCACATAGAAGCAAGCAGCTTTAATTGATTGTTTGGGTCTGAACTCATGCTGTTCAATACAGAAGAAGCTAGTTTATCCAAGATATAGTCTGGTACAGACAATTTTTTCAATTAATTTGAATAATTATATAGGCATCGATATTTGTCTGTAATTATTAAGATCCAGTAAGATCCATAAGTAATTTATCTTCTGATATACTGAAATGGTTGGTATTCATCAAGATTCCAAAGCCTCCTGTTTGATGTTCCGTGTAATTAACATAGCCAGGCAGGATGTGCGTATCATCTGTACATTGAAAAAAAGGCGAAGTTCATTCATGCATAACTCACATGTAAGATCGAACCGGCGGTAGGTCGAGATATCCATCCTTCATCAGATAATATCTGTTTTCCATTATACATGAGATTTTATGAGGTTATCCTGACTTCAGGTTCATCAGATAAGAAAATATATTTAAAAGAGTTTGTATTTATTGTGGCTTTCACTTACATACACACAGCTACTAATACCAGCGTCATTTAATTTACCATATGTCTGTTTCGTTTTGTAACTGATGCCAAAGTTGGTTGTAAAGACCTTTTTTTTAATTCAAATTCAATTGCCTCTATTGTAAGGTTATAGAACAGTATTCCGAATAGAAGTAGAAAAGTATAAAAAGGCAACATATGTGCCATCTGCTGCCAAAATCCGTCACCTAGAAGGTGTCGAAGAGCGAGAGGAGCTGAAGATGTCAGTACAGTACGATTTGGTCGCATTATTTATGCCGCAAAGGCAAGACGTTCGTACCTTAATACATCTAACAGAATGGACTTCGACCTACTGTCACATGCTTTTGCCCATTCGCCCCGTCTACTCCTGCTAGGTGCCATATCTTTAGAGGATGGCGACTATAATGACATAACCTTCCTTATTATGTAATGTGGGCATTACATTGTAGTTACGACGCTAGGATTTCTTCTTTCCTCATACTCCTCTATTTCCTTCTAACTTTCTCTGACTCATTACTCGCAGGAGTTCATACTCTTTGTGCCTTCAGTCATCTTAAGTACCCCTGTTTTTCAGATTTTGTGGGCGGTAGGAAGATGGAAATGTACATTTATCATCTGTAGAGCACCCTCGATCGTTATTCTCTGAGTTCGGCTGATTCGTAGGATGCTTCTGTTGATCCACATTTTAGAAGCTTGCAGACGAGATATATTAATGTAAAAAAATGTAAGGTTACCTACTACTAATTTCACCAACATTAATATTTGACGGTCAGTTGGACCAATAGAAAAGGACCATCGAAATGCAATTTGACGGAAGCTGCCAAAGCTCTCTGAATATCAGTGGTTTCTATTGACATATTGAGTAAAGTCGTGAAAAAAAAAACGGTTGCCTTCTAAAGGGTACATGATAGATGTAATATTATGTCTCTGTGCTTTAGAATTAGGATAACTTTCATAGAATTTTAAATTTTTATCATTTCAGAAAAGACGGTCAGTTATTTAAATGGACCAATGAAAATGCGAGAAATAATAGAGCTATTATATTTGCTTAGTGTTTTCACTGTTTTTGACGACTGTTCATGCATGGCAATCTAGTTTTGACTGTATATCGCGTTCAGGGTGTTGTACATAATACGTACCTGTAGAAATGTACTGTTTTTTGTTATTTTGTAAAAAAAGGATATAAAACGTATTCCAACTGGTTCATCATCTTTTGTTACTTCAAAAACAATTTTTGCCAATTTATGATCTAGAAATCCGCACCAAATGTAAACAAACAGCATATTCTGCATCTCGGGGTCCTAAAATATCGATATTTGTAAAACTATCCGCATCCACCTATTATTCATCGTCTAGATATTAGTCAGAATCAAAAATACCTATTATGAAAATATATCTCCAAACATTGTTATATTTTCTGCTTCTTTTAATTATTATCACACGTCTGGGATATCAATTGTTTTTAAAGTGACCTGCACACATTATACAACATTTGACTGTATATCACGTTCAGGGTGTTGTACATAATACGTACCTGTAGAAATGTACTGTTTTTTGTTATTTTGCAAAAAAAGGATATAAAACGTATTCCAACTGGTTCATCATCTTTTGTTACGTCAAAAACAATTTTTGCCAATTTATGATCTGGAAATCCACACCAAATGTAAACAAACAGCACATTCTGCATCTCGGGGTCCTAAATCATCGATATTTGTAAAACTATCCGCATCCACCTATTATTCATCGTCTAGATATTAGTCAGAATCAAAAATACCTATTTATGAAAATATATCTCCAAACATTGTTATATTTTCTTCTTCTTTTAATTATTATAACACGTCTGGGATATCAATTGTTTTTAAAGTGATCTGCACACCTGCAGTGTTGCCGAACCGGCAAAGAAAACGGAATCGGTAAATAGTGCCGTTGAACTTGGTATAAGGTAAATGCCGTCTCAAGATCAGTGGCTCATCAAGGACCTTTGAGTCATGGAAAACGTCTGTTATTGTATTGGGCGCGCACACATGTTTTTTGAGGGCATAGTTCTATACTACAACTTCTACAATGTACATACTGGTCGTTCTTTCAAAGTACTTTGCAACCATTCTGGAATCACCTTTTTCGATTCCTGCTTATAGGATTGTGATTATTTCTCTGTTTTACCCCTGAACTCACGACCTCACCTCCCATTTTAATTAAATATTTATTTTGAAAACAGACGGGTTTCGGTTTCTTTATTGCTTGTCCGGTGATCAGGTAATGACGGTAATCTACCAGTCTGTACCTTCTGTATGCACAAAAATCAATTCAGGGCAAGGGGAGTAAGGGAGAGTAAAAGGATGTGCGTTCTTAATCATAGGCAACCCAAATCTACGCCTCTCATGTGCCCGACTGACTGAGTGTGTATGCATATGTATGATTGATATGTGGCATAAAACTATGAAGACTACATAAAATTAAATTGTAGCTCTGTTTTTGGTTTCAGCTCTTTTTGGGCAAGTACAGAAATATTTAAACTATTTTGAAAAATCGTGGAGAATGATGTTATCGGTAAATATTCTCCTTTCGGTAAAAATACAGAAAAATCCGGTTCAAGTCCATGCATAGACAATCTCAAATTAGCAATATGAATTTATATTCGAAATTCTATGCATATCCGTTCATATTCGTCAATAGTTCATTTAAAGCTTTAATATGTCATTCGATTTTAGCAAAATGTAGGATAGTAAAGGCAATGTATCGATTATTATCGTTTTAGGAAGTATCGATACTCTAAAATATTGGAATAAAATTATCGATATCCAGCGGAAGGAACAAAGAAGAAAAGTAATCTGAAGTTAGTCACTCTTTCTGACACAGTCCGGATCGAAAGATGACGATATTCGTGAAATGTATCGATACACCCAAGTATCGGATATAAAAATATCGATGCAAAATATCGGTATAGGAAGCAAAAGTATCGATACTTCTAAATATAGGATCGTATCGAACATCCCAACTGTCAAGATGTATAACCTGAGGTACCGACGGAGATTTTTTGCGGCGTCATGGAAATAATTTTAAATCTTCACTTGCATTTTTTCAAGTGTTGTGCAACGATTTTGGGAAAAATTCCACGTATAGTCTTATAAAGCATAGTGGAGTATATTTCAACATTAAGCAGAGCTTACTCCACTGGGGCGAAGGATTGACGGATCCCACACACGTGTCACTCGTTGGGAGTTTTGAAATCTAATAATCAGCTGCTTTTCAAATAATGTCTAATATAAATATAACCTAGAATGTGTACTCAGTGAAACAAGAACGTTATTGCAAATTCTATTTTTTTGCAGGTTTAGTTTTCCGGTAGCTTTACGACGTATATTTGAGTATTTCTTAAGCGCTGTAAATATAGTGTGGATGTTTGTTCAGTTCCTGAGCAACCAAAGAGTATTTGACTTTATGGATGTAAGTTATAGGGCTACCCTGTAGAAGCTAGAAAATAGAAAATGCAAGTCAGCACATCATCGCAGCGCCTAGCAACCGTTGAAATGCAACATGATATGTTTCCTATTTTATGCTAACGAACATTGTACTTGTATAATTAAAATTTAGTCTTAATCTAACTTTCGTACCATCCACTACTGTATTTTCGGAAATAAATATTTTTAAAAAGGCACCTAAGTTATCCCGAAATATTAGTTGTATAGATATTAAAAATACTGAATGGTTTTGTGGGAATATCTATCGACGGTGCAATAATGGTAGATTTGTTGATTGGAACTTGAAGCTCATTCGCTGTAATTGAGGGACTGTTACCTTACAGGTGGAGAATAACGGACTGAAAGTCCTGGTGAAATCCACCCTTAGATTTCTACGTGTTATTTTATTTATATGTATGTACATTATCTAGTTATTGTATAGAATACCGGATTACACAGATTGCCGGTAACATATACATACTTTCATCATGATGGTCTAGTTGGAATTCGATATGTGTAGAAGGAGGCCGTTTCCATCTTAATACCTGCCAAAGCTTTACAATCTGACAGTTTATGACCGGCGCTTTAGCACCCTTGGCATTTTTATATTGTTATAGAGGGATATTAAGGTTACACAATAGTTATTTCAGGTAAAAGGAGGCTAATCCTACTGGGATGTCTAAGAAGTTCCTGACAATTACATTTGACCTAGCTATAGCTACAATTATGTGGTGTACACAAATATAGATTCATGATTCAAGATTCGAACGGATTTAATAAACACATGAGGCATATTTTATTCTGGCGTATTTCGAAGTACCCCTACGATTCAGAGATACCAGCCGTGATCATATGATGGTGACCATGGAAAATAACTTCTTTAATCCCCCATAATACTACTGATAAATTCTTACACAGCTTTCGTCGGTTGTGGTAGCTACAAGTCTAGAGCATGATGAGAATTTGCCAGTGGTTTGCCTTCCACGGTCGGACGAAAAAATCTATACTACTAGTTTTTTAAGTATTTTTCCTCAAAAATGGTTAATTTTATAGAAACTAAACAATTACAGATTTCTTCCGGATAAGGGATTGGACCTTTGAAATATATTACCTTTGGGTCAACATTATACAGGATGTTTCAGTTTATTGTTACATAACTGATTCTTCGCACTTTTCTGCATAAAAAAAAGTTTTCGTTATAGTTAGCCGTTTTTGAGATATTTCGATTTTTAAGGTTCGATGCATTTTTAATTATTTATGAATAAATAATATGTTTTTTTAAATTTTCGCTTTGTTCATTACAAGTAATTAAGATGATCGTTTAGATTGTGTTTTTAAACACAGCAATAATTCCTAACTCCAAATAAACACAAAAAAACAGAATATTAATTTGTTTAATTTTCCAATATTATTTTTAACAAATTAAATTAATTATTTACAACTAAAATGCTATTGGATAGTTAGGACAAACATACAAAATCTAAAGTAGTTGCTCGAAATGTAAACCCAATTGTTCAATACACAATTCACATCTATGTATGATCGAACGTGGTATAGCATTATTCTAATAAGGCTCATTTCATCACATGCATTCCTGATTCTGTCTATTAGCATATCTCTTGTGGTTACGAGAGTCTGGTACACTTTTTCTTTTAGAAATCCCCACACAAAGAAATCTAGTGGATTTAGGTCAGGGGATCGTGGAGGCCAGGCGACTGGTCCTCCACGGCCGATCCATCTTTCTGGATAATTCTCATCCAACCAGTTTCTAACTATTCTCGAATAATGAGCTGGACAACCATCAAGCTGGAACCAGGCCAATCTTCTTAAATCTAACAGAACATCATCACACAAATTTGCATGTTCAGCCTTTAAAAATTCCAAGAAGGTCGCAGCATTTAACCTTGCAGGCAAAAGGTAGGGTCCAAATAGTCCAAACGCATGCTGAAAATTTCTTTCCCGAACTGCATGCGGATTTTCATGCGACCAAATATGATGATTATGAAAATTTACCACTCCACGTCTGGTGAAGCATGACTCATCGGCCCATAAAAGGTTACTTAAAAACTCCCTATTATTATCAGTTCTATCAAGAATCCAC
This sequence comes from Acanthoscelides obtectus, assembly GCA_963669975.1. Lineage (NCBI taxonomy): Eukaryota > Metazoa > Arthropoda > Insecta > Coleoptera > Chrysomelidae > Acanthoscelides > Acanthoscelides obtectus. The sequence goes on along the minus strand of CAVLJG010000010.1, from coordinate 28,114,362 downwards.
TGACAAAATGTGATTCTTCGTTCTCCGTCCCCTGGCTGTAGTCCTTGCACAGGTTGTAAATGGTAAGCACGTCTATGGTCATTTCTAAGAACACGGTAAACATGGCGTGCTGAAATTTCCAAGGCACCAGAAACTCTCCTAACACTTGTGGTCGGATCTCTATCAAACTCACGCAGAATCATACGGGTAAATCTGCGCTGACAAACATTTATGTCTTGATCCCTTTGGAGATTTCCAAAACCATTTTCAATTATTTGGCGATGCACTCTTACAAATACTCGGCGAGTTGGATGTCGTCTGTTTGGAAATCTTCGGGCGTATTCTCTGGCTGCTTCTGCTGCGTTTCCATTTACAAAGCCATACACAAAATGAATATCCGCTAACTCTTGATTGGAGAATAAAAATGGCATTTTTATAAAACTTACAAAAAAAACAGGTAAAAAACTAAATTTCGTGCATTCACAATTGCAAAAAACATTTCAGGTTTCAACAGACAACAAAACTAACTGTCAACTAATTGACGTTTAACCTTATTCTGCTTTCAATTTCAAAAATATTTGCAGGCACAGCCTACTTCTAAAAATTATCGAGATACTGACTTTTTAACGTTATTTTATCATAAATAATTAAAAATGCATTTAACCTTAAAAATCGAAATGTCTCAAAAACGGTTAACTATAACGAAAATTCACAAAAGAGCTTTTTTATGTTGAAAAGTGCGAAGAATGAGTTTTTTTATTTAAAAAGCCAAAAATTGTACTAAGAAAAATATTTCGGTCATTTTAATACACTACAGGTACAGTAGAGAGCGCCCTCTAGCGGCTACAGTAAAACTATGCCCATGGTTCGTTTCGTCGTACCAAAAAACCCTTGTATACCAATTTTCACTGTTATACATCAAATATTGTTCGAAATATTTAAAAAAAAACTATTTATAGAGTAATTTAAAACACCCTGTATTTAGGAAGATACGCATTTTTCGACCCATTTTTATATAGCCTTTATGCATTCATTTTAAAAGTTCTATCGAATCTTAAAGTTATGCAACAATAAACTGAAACACGCTGTATAGAGCATTGATAAAAATTATAATTGCATTAGGAATAATTCGTTTACGACGAACTAGGTGCATTAATATTTTGCCATGAACATCATCATATGAGCCTTTAAATCGTTATTATGCTGCCAGGATTTGGTGGGACCTTGTGGTGTTGTAAAAAAGTAACTTGAACTCCAGTGGCATTATTTAGAGTATGTGAAAAAATACTACGCAAACTGTATAAAAGAATGGGTCAAGTTTACTTTACTACTGTGATAAGATCGAAACCTGGCTATGTTCATCTATTTTATTACGATATATCGCATCATCACGTTTTAGTCTCTAAAAAGTAAAAAATGAAGTTCGAATAATTTTCCTTTATCATTTTGTTTCTTTTTTTCATGACTCCGCCGCCCTTTGGTCGATTTTTAAACCCTAGAGCTTTTTCATCATTGGCATACAACTTACCTTACGTCAAACTTTCATCAAAATCTGTCCGCCTGATCTGTGTGTTATGTAACACGGAAAAAACGTAATATCTCATTTTCAAATTTCTTGTAAAACATTTGAATTGCTCTCAAGTGTCCATAGTTTTAGAGGTTGTATGTTCCAAAAGTGTCTCAAGAATGTGCAGCTAAACTGCAGTTGTTTCAAGTAACTAAAATGGATCAGTCTAAGGCAGCTGAATCGGAAGAAAGTACTCTCCGTACGCCCATGTCCCTTTGTATGATTCTGCCCCAGTACAAATGACCCTTAACGATCAGCATTTATAGAAGTTTATAGCAGTCACTTAATATCGACGAGCCGAGTAATCATTTCATCCGTTGGAATGACACACAATTTTCGTTTTATGGAACATCGGCCACGAATATTTATTGCCCCCAAATAGCTTTCCATCAAGAAGGAATAATTACGTTCGGTTCGGGCAAAACGAATCGTCGTCTCTGCAAGAGCATCAACGGATATATTTAACCTAAAAAGGGGTTATACAGATAACCATTCCCCTTTCCTGTATCTTGATGATGCCAATTTCGCAAATGAAGGCTTGTGGTTTGTGCAATAATCATTCACGTTGAACATCTGTGACATAGGTTTAGGAATTATTCGATTTTTAATCAACCAATCATCTATGAAAATGAGGAATGTGTAATCTTTATAGTCGAACGTTTTCAGAAAATTCACGTTCATCTGAAAGAACTGGGAAGATACTGAAATGGAATAAACCCTGGAACTGTGTATTGAATAACTTTCAATATGACCTTCATAAAGAAAGAAATGGTTCGAAGAGGATCCACAAATGTTCAGATTAATGGTGCGTTTTCACGCTCGTCCATACTTTGGAAAAAAGGCTTGTATGAGCCTGTTTGTGGAAGCAAATCGCTGTGTCAAAACGGAAATCACACACTTGCGCAAGCCAAAAAGTTGGCCTTTCAAGCGATTACACCAACTCAGTTCTATTTGCACGAGTTGGCATACACAAAGACCTGCGCTAGTCTGCATTAGCCTGAAAACAGAGCTTGAAAGGGATTATCGAATTACAGAGACTACCATCCCACTTTGCCGTTTTTTGAACACGTCAATTTTGCAGGCGAAAGTGGTTACTCCAGTAAAATCGACCAGTTGTTATATGAGATGTGTTACGGGCTTAAACTAAATCAAACTATTTACCTCAGACTTTTAGTTTATTGGCTGGAAAATTGTACAATGTCAACGGTGACGAAAGCTAGTCCTTAGTCCAAGGTGCCACGGTGGTCCGCGGGACGAGCCCTCAACTTCATCCAGAAAACTTGTACTAACTGCTGTACCACTGTGGCCATATATTGGACTTAACTACCTTTATTTTCCTGAAGTATTAATCTATCGCTTTTTAAGAATTTTTTGTTTAATCTCTCCTGTTGTACTAGAGGCTTTACCATTTGGGAAATGTTTTTCTTTTCGTTCGTCACTAACCTCAATGTTGCTTCATTTCGTCATTTGTCTCTTCCGTGATTCTAATATCTAGCGCTGTTCTGCCAAACTTGATGTCCGGAAGCCTTGTGTCCGTAGCCGAAAGCTTCACTTTTTAATTGCGACTCGATAGAGCATCACGCAATTTTAAGAATTTGGCCAAAAGCTAGAAGTGTAGTTGATTGGCCTCATTATGTTTTTATCCTACGGGGATCCGGTAGATTCGCCACGGATGTTTCCCCGAACTTATCAGCGTAGCTTAGCCGAAATGATCTTTTAGGTCACACTCCAATGAAGGTAAGCCTCCAGCTCGTATTATCATGGAATCTGGTGGCATATTGAATTTTGTTTTAGGCCGTTCTTCTCTTTCTTCCTAATTATTCACTAAGTTTACGTACGTCCGGAAACTCTCCTTCATTGGTCAACGTAATATCTTCTACACCCTGCCTGAAATGTTGACTTCAAAAACCCCTGAGGAAGGGATATTGTGCGACAATGTCTTAATTCACCATGCGCCGATAACCTTCCTTGAATCGTTCCCCGAGCGACCAACTTCACTTATTACAAAATCTAACGTTATATTACAGATTAGGTGTGATCCCGAGGTATGCTACCCCCGAAACCTTTTGGTAAGTATACTAAGTGACATATAAATCCGAACACCCAGTTTAAATGGTTTTATTTTAATAAAATTTTGTATAAGTACTTAATGAAGCATAATAAGTAAATGATAAAAATTTCAAAATGATTGCACTGCTTTAAAGCCCTTTGACCTTTAGTAATGTGTGGATGCACTCTGATGTGCTACGCATTCTCGAACGCGCTTAGGCATGCTTCTGATCAGGTGGTCAATGTCCTCCTATGGTATCTCATTCCAGGCAACCACCAACTCCTCTCGAAGTGCTTCTAGAGTCTGATGAGGACGTTGCAAATTGAGCAATCTCCTACCCATCATATCCCACACGTGCTCAATTGGGGATAAGTCGGGAGATCTTGGTGGTCATGGTAACAATGTGACATCATTATGTTGAAAGAAGTCTATTGTGACTCTTGCAACATGTGGTCGGGCATTATCTTGTTGGAAAGTTGGATCTGCCAGGGTGTCAAGATAGGGTAAAAGATCGGGTTCTAGAACCTCGTGGATATAACGCTGCGCGTTCATGTTACCTCTGATGAAGATTGAAGGTGACCTGGAACCATAAGCTATAGCACCCCAAACCATAACTCCAACAGTGTGATGAACATGTCTTTCAACAAAAAACTGTGGATTCCTCCTTTCACCACGTCGCCTTCTAACCCTGGCACGACCATCGTGCATGCCTAATTAAAATCGAGACTCGTCACTAAAGACAATACTGTTTCATTCCTGATCCCAGAGTGACCGTTGTCTGCACCACTCAAGGCGATTACGTCGGTGTTCTCGAGTTAAAGGGAGGACCCAGTGTGGCCGATATGAACACAAGCCAAAACTTCTCATTCGTCGGTAAACACTTCGCATGCCAATAGGTCTTCCGTGTTCTGCAAACCATTCATTTGCAATGGACCTGGTAGTGGAGAAACGGTCCCTTAAGGCCAATAATCTTAGGCGGCGATCTTCACGGTCTGTTGTTCTACGGCGGCGTCCAGTGCCCCTTGCTCTTTGCGTACGGCCTTCTCGAGGCCATGCCTGACCACAGTGTCTACACTTCTTTGCACTCTAACTGCAATTGCCCGAAAAGAAAGTCCAGCTTCCCGAAGTTCCACTATACGGCCCCTATCAAACTCACTAAGTTGACGAAATCGTACAGGTCTCCGTACTCTAGGCATCGTAACCGATCGTAAAGGATGTCAAGAACAAAAATCCGCCAACGTTGATTCTTTACTGTGGCTGAAATATTCATTTTTAGAGCGTTAGTGAATTAAAAAAAGCAGTATAAAAACCGGAATGTCCAACTGATAAGGCTGAAAATTTTTTCACTTGTTATTTACAGTAAGATAAGTACATTCACCAACTTTTATTAAAATAAAACCATTTAAACTGGATGTTCGGATTTATATGTCACTTAGTATAATTGATGTACTCTTCTCCTTCCTTGCCTGTTCACATCGGATTGTGATAATTCTGGCAAACAAATAAGAAAAGAGTATCGCATCATCTATGAACTCAAAAAATTTAAAAAAAAAGTAAACTTGAGCTCATATTAATTTATCTGCTAAAATTAAATGCTGATGCAGAAGCTTTGGAATACAATCAGATATTATGTTTCAAGAAATCCGCAAAAAGAACCTCAATTTTTGATACAAGAGCAAAACGAATGGAATTTTTTGACTTTTTGAGATTGAATCATTTTTTGTGACTGGTGCGAATAACTGGCGAGGAGGTATTCTATCGAGAAGAATTCCAAAGGTTATTATACAGGGTGCGGCAGAGAGGACGGATATTTTTGGGATGGGTAGTACTCTCCGCCTCCGTCTACGAGAGAGGTGGGGAGGGTGCCGTTTGACTCGTGAGATCCTAGCATTATTTTAGCAGTTGTCGTTATGGAGCCTTGGACGGTGGAGCACCGCGTTTTCGAATATGATTGTTTCGTCCGAAATAATGAGTCGGTCATCGTCGTACAGCGTGAGTTTCGTCGCCACTTCAACACTCATCGGAATAGGGCTGTTCCCTCTCGAAGCACCATCCTTCGGTGGGTTGAATCTCTTCGCCGGAGTGGTGGACTGATCAACAGAAGACCAAGAGGAGCGCCGCGAACAGTTCGAACTCCTGAAAATATTGAACGCGGTCGACAGGTCTTTCTTCGCAGTCCGACTCGATCTGCCCGAAAACACTGCTGCTGCACTTCGCCTTAGTGATCGTTCGGTAAGGCGAATTTTGCATATGGATCTCCGCTTTCACCCCTACAAATTGACCATTGTGCAACAGTTACAGCCCGGAGATTATGCACAACGAATGAACTTCGCACGTGAGATGGAAGCACTGATCGATATCCATATGCGATTTTTTCTTATGGGAACACCTCAAGGCTAGAGTATACGCGAACAAGCCCCGAACTCTGGACGAATTGAGGGGCAAAAGTCGCCCAAGTTGAGAGAGCGATGTTGGAGAGAGTCTACGCGAACTTCCAAGAACGCCTCCAGCACTGCATCAACGATTTTGGCCACCACATGCCTGATGTGATTTTCCACACTTGACTGTCTCAAATGCTATTTCCTTGGGAACCTGATTCCATCAATAAGTTTGTTTTCGAGTAAAAATTAACTATTTTATGATTTTTTTAAAACCGTCCATCCTCTCTACCGCACCCTGTACCTTTTTTATACTCCAACTACCACGAAGGCCTAAGGCCTAAGCACCCATTGGATACCGTGGGGCTATAGGGGGATACATGGGAAAGGGGGAACGCCACACGGACTCTGGCGAGGGAACACGTGTGCATGCAACATGCACACATTCTGGCTCCGCCTACGAGATCCGCCGGGTGGTACCTCCGCGTTCGACAGTCAGAGACCGTCTACCACCTACGGACAATCACAACATCTATAGCCAAGAGAAAAATTTCTCCTGGGACGGGACTCGAACCCGCACAGCGCACGGCCACTGATCAGGAGACCGAAGAGTCTACTACTGCGGCCACCGCTGCTGCCTTTTCCTGTTTTTCTGTCTGTGTATCGTCATTAGCTTGACGCCTCTGTATCTTGGAAGGTAGCAGTTGGACCTTGAGAGTACTTCAACAAAAATCGATGCCACGTACAGACAAGTGACGTGGGTTCTGAAAACCTCTCTGGTGGTGGAGTAGTCGTGGAAAACCTTGTTACCATTAAATCCTCCATAACATAAGAATGCATATTGATTAGATTTTGTCGTAAGTTTAGTGCTACGGCAATGAGAAAAATGTTTTGTAGGATTTCTCCAAACTAGAATTAATTTCAAAGCATGTCCAAGCTTGCTTAATACCAACGTATGAACTGTGACTTGACATCATCCTATTCTCCTGAAGATGATTTAAAATAATGTCCTAGTCACGGCAAATAATTTTAACATTACCATTTTTAAAATTGCCGAATAGATCCATAAAAGCGGCAAACTTAAAGCGGAAAGAACCCTCCCATTTTATGATCAATTTAGGATATATAAAATACCGTCCGTTCCAATTTCCTATGTTCCTTTCTACCACCATTCTTGCTTTTTATGGACTTTTAATCAATATCCTGACCTTCTTTGACAACGACTACACCCGACATTGGGCACAGAGGCGTAACAATACAGTCTATTCTAAATTGAACGTAACGTTATACAGGAAGTCATTTTGAAACGGGTCTTAAATAATAGGTAATGCTTTGGAAGTCACATTTGCTTCATCAAAGGACGTTTAATGGCGTGTCTGTACTTTCGATGCGGTGGCATCAGATGAATATTTTTTGAATCAAGTGAGTGTGCAAATGATGATAGTGTTAGAATCGAACACAAGGATTTTAACACTTATTGGGTTTTGACTAATTCTTTTCTGACTCATGATGCGATAAGTAAGTTAAAAAAATTAGGGAAGAATTCGCCAAGCAGGAACTAGGGTTGCATTGGTTCCGAGCTATAGGCGTGGTACATCTAGCATTCTTCCAAAATTCTTTCAAGCCGGCTCTGATACGTTAACTGGATTAGGCAAGAATTACTGCGGAATTACTGAGGAATCAGTGTGTGTTTTGGCTCTCAGTGATAATCTTGAATGTTATTTACATGATCATATGAAGATCAACACGATAGATTGAAAAACAACATTGAACATGGGACATCAAGTAATTTATTAGTATTAACACATTTTTCGTCATCATTATCTGGAGAATAAATATAAAATAATTCTAAGGCACATATAATAAAGAAAAATAGCTATAATGACTCATTCCTACTTGGAAAGACGTAAGAGGATTGTCGGGCTGAGCGGTAAATACCTCAGATTACTGTTGTTTAAACGAAAGTGAATCAGACTAACGTATGAGGCACAAAGAATAGTATCATAAAAAATGAACTCATCTGTTAATTGCAGTAAGATGGCTTAGCAGGTCTGACGTGTGTATATGAATAATTTGTTGTTTTAAGCTATATGACTACAGTCATAACCGTAACCATCAATTACCAAGGGCGACTGGAAGCTGGAAATGGTAATTACACAGCAATAAATTTTACAATTATAACAACTTACAGACATTAGTTTGTCGACTGTAAAATTAATGAGTTAGAACCAAATTGCGTTCTATATTGTATCCACTGTTTTGTACAATTCCCTTCACAAGTTAAATTGGATCTCACGAACATCATAGCTGATAATTACTATATTCTTGATAAACGTTCATGGATAGAACTTCACAAAACTTTAAACTATGTACCCAAGTAGGCTGTTCCAATATACCAGATATAAAATAAAAGTTTTTTCATTTAGCGATTTTGTTCCCATCATCCCAAGATGCTTTCCATGAGCCTTGTATGTTTTATGAAAAATAATTCTTTTGGTAGTAGTAATCTTTACTGAAACATTTGAAACTCATCTCGCGGTTTTCTCGCTGATCAAGGTTTCTATTTTGCTTGCCAAATGAAACTACAGTTGGAGTTGAAAGGTTCCTAACGTTTCGCCCACTTCGGTGACCATTTTTAAAGTACAATACAGATATGCTGTTGACGTATATCGTTTAATATGTAACGGGTCTTGTGGTGTCCTTCATAAGTAAATACATATTTGACCATCTATAGTAGAGACGGGTATATCTTGCATTCCAGACAGAATTGGATTATTAATAGCGAAAATATACAGGGTGTAAACGTCATTATTTAAATGGGATTAAAAGAAGCCGAAAAGCGAGTAAAATAAAATCGTACAACGCCGCAATTCCAGATGCGAATTACGACGGATCACAATGTAAATAAAGATGGACTTTGTTATCTTTGGCTCTTAGGTATTATTTCATTATTTGTTGCGCTTCAGTTGTTATTGGACCAGCCCCAAAAACCATCCCTTTAAGTTCTGCCCAATACCAGAAATCCATCGGATTGAGGTCGGGAGATCTTGCTGGCCATTTTTGAGGATCAGGAGCATTTCGAGCGATCCAGCGCTTTGGATAATGTTCTAAAAGTACATTCGTCCGTCGCTAGAATGTTTTTAAAAGAATCCGGATTTTCAATGCTTGTGTGCAAAAGCCACTGACAGAATGTTAGTCTGCGAGGATAGTCTTCTGGTAACAAGGAGTGCACTCGTTGTACATGGTAGGGAGAAAGCAAATTTTCCCGTAGGATTCTATGGACTATGGTATGCGATAGTCCTACGCGGCGGCCTAATTCCCGAGTGCTGATATCTGCACTGATTTCCACGATATTTAAAATTTGTTCCTCCTGCTCTACAGTAACCTGTGTTTCACGAGTGCGAATATTAGTGGGTTGAACACTTCCTGTATCTCGAAGTCGTTGGTATACTTGCACAAATGTCCTTCTGTCTGTCGCGATAAATTTGAGCTGTAAGATTTGAGTTCTGACGAGCTTCACCGTGAACTAACAACATGTCGGCGAACTCTTGATTCGAGACCATTGTAAATAAACACGACGACGTACGCGAACAAAACATAACTCACGACTGTTACCGTTTGCGTTCGATTGCCGGTTCGATAGGAGTGATGAAAGACAGAGGCGCTGTTGTCACGTCTGTTTTAAATATTTAATTTAATGAAATTTACTTACTTCCTGACTACAAATTTTGGCTTAACTTAGAAAAACTTAATGCCATTTATTTGTTAATTACCCATTTTAGAAACGTTTTAGATTGGATTATAAGAATTAGTAATATTGTGGTGATTGTGGTCGATATAAAGCACTTAAAGCCATTTAGACAAAAATCTATTGACTTTTGGACCATGGGTCATATGAACCTTTTAACTTGATTTGACCCCTCTCCTATTACCCATTTCAATAATGTATACCATAACGTTTACACCTTATATATGCTTGCTTCTGTTTCTTAAGGATGATGCCGTTCATAATCGTTTCTCAGCCTATCTGTTAGAAAAAAGTATCCGAAAATCGTACCTTGGAAGAGAACTTATTAAATTTTTGTGTGGCCTTACATTTCGTACATCAACCTATGAACGCAAAAGAAAAAGCTATCTTTCATGGCAGAAATAGGGACACATTTCAAATATAGGGCCAAATTCCGTCATTTGGCGCAAAACTTTACTACGCACGGCAAGTTTTCCTACCTCTTCTTCTAGAAGAAAGTGAAAATACTCAGCATATACTCTTTGGGATAGAATGTTGATAATCAGACGAAATAAGGATTTAGGAAGGTACCTCAATCTAGCTATAGGTACTTGTGGAAACTGGTATGCAATTTTTTTACCTGATATACAAAATCATACCTTTCTACTCCTGAGGAAATATTTATTTACACGCCTATGGCTAGTTTTTTTTAATCGATAATACCGAACCTCCATTGGTAAACGTTTTATAGGAGTGCTAATGTAAATGTAGCTGTCACCTTGCATCGGATCAAGGCGGCATTATTTACCGGATTCGTCGGCCTCTAATGATGGCTACCTCCTATTGATAAGATTAACGAAGAATGAAGTTTCTACCTGTAACAGGGCTTTCAATACATTTGACAGTATTTCCTGGAAAAAGCGTTAAGTCATACTGGTTATTATTCGGAAAATATACACAGCAATTGCACAAGGCAACTAAATTAATAACTCATAGGTATTTATGGAATAAGATTAACCCAAACCGTATAAATTACGATGATACTATGTTTTTCAAAATGCGCAAAGTGGAATGTTATTTTAGAACACATTCGAGGTATTTTATACATCTTTTTTTCGCTTATTTTCTACTACTAAAGGATTTATGAATATAAAATTTACTTATTCAGGTACCATAACCGTTAGTCTTTTAGAAAAACCCAAATAAATCCCCATTTAGCAGCCGCGTAGGCAAAAGCCTAAATACCGGTCACTGCGGCTGCTATATGAGCTTAGTTAGTGGGTTAGTAGTACTTTGAAAATGATAATAATAATAATATTTATTCACTCAATGTACAAAGATAACAAACAATATGAGTAAATAAATATAAAATCAAAACAGGCCCAATAGAAGGCATCGCCTGTACATGGACCAATAATTTAAGTTGAAACTGTAGAATGCAAATGACAAAAAAGGACAAAAATTAGCTACAGCAGATTATGTATTTAGTTGATGTTCGTATTTATGAGTTTATGAATTTCAGTCCTAGATATAGAATGTAGCCACTTTTTTAAATTTCTTTTGAAACAGTTTCCGAAACGTAAATCTTTTAAGTCTTTAGGTATAATTTCATAAAATTTAGGCGCTAAATAGAGATATGATCGATGCATTATATATTTATGCGGTTGAGGAACTACTGTGCCACGAATTTTGTACCTGGTATAATGATTATGTATAATATTTTGGTCGGTGGTTACAAATTTATGGTAGTGAGTGATACTGTGTAAGAAATAAAGCTGTCTTATATCATACATTCGAACATCTGCGTATAATTTTTCAGTGGGATAAAGTTTCGGTTTTTAGAATACTTTTGTGAAAAATATCTAAATTATAGATATGTGAGGAACATGCAGCTCCCCATGCTAATATACCAGATGTGAGATGAGGCTCAATCAGTGCATGGTATAATGTTCGAAGATATTTTTCTGTCAATATATTCCCAAGGTATTTAATTTTGTAGGATACAAATCTAACTTTCTTTAAAATATAATTGACATGGATGTCCCATCGTAAGTGAGGATCCAAGACCACTCCAAGGTATTTTATGTTGGGTATTCTATTAATTTGCATTTTTTGATCATTAATATTGAAGGAGAAATTTGTGTAATTTGGCAGATGTCTAGCATAAGATCCAAATGGTAAAAAATGTGTTTTAGAGTAGTTAATGCTTAATTTTCTACTGTTAAACCACCGAATAATTTTGATAAAATCATTTTCAATTACATTTTTCAGATCAGACCAGTCAGTGCCTTCATATAATATTGCAGTATCATCTGCAAAACTAGTTATTTTGCCAACACAATTAATTTGGAAAATATCATTTAAATATATATTGAATAACAGCGGACCTAAGACAGTTCCTTGTGGGACATCACACTTAATATACATTTCTTTACTAAATGATCCTGATATCTGCACAGATTGTGGGCGATTTGACAAATAACTTTCGATCAGTGAGTACGCGTTTCCTCTGAAAACAATTCTCTCCAATGCTTCTAATAATAATTTGTGATTAACTGTGTCGAAAGCTTTCTTTAAATCAACAAAAATGCAGATTGAAGGGATTCTGTTACCAATATTTTGATGTATTTGATTTACAATTTTAGTTATTGCGTCCGATGTAGCCTTCCCTTCTGTAAATCCATATTGATTTTCACTTAAAATTTTGAATTTTGTGAGGTATCGAATCATTCTAGTAGATAAAACTTTTTCAAAAATCTTTGCTACACTGGGTATTATTGATATTGGTCTATAGTTGTTAACATCTGTTTTTGTTCCTGATTTATGTATCGGTATTATATTACCTTTTTTTAAAATTGAGGGATATATGCCAGATTCAAAGCATTTGTTGATTAGGTAAGTGAGTGGTTCTGTTATGTCCTCGGCTATAATTTTCAAATGCTCGCTTTTAATACCATCGAACCCAGGACTTTTCCAATTTTTTAAGGACATAACAGTGGTGTATACTTCACATTGCTCGACTTTATCCAAAATAAATGATTTCAAAGTTCTTTTTGGAGGCTGAGTATTTTGTACATTTGCTTGTATATTACTTGCTAAATTTTCGCCTATGTCAGTAAAGAATTGTACAAATTTATCGCATATCTGTTGAGTATTTTTTAATACTGTTCCCGATGTTGTATTTAACTCAGTGACACACTCTTTAAATTTTGTTTTCCCAGTAATCTCATCAATAGTTGTCCAAAGCCGCTTAGGATCATTTAAGCTATTATTCAATTTATTTAGGTAATGTTTTCGTTTGGTTTGCCTTACAAGCTCTATAAATTCATTTTTATATTGGTTGTAGCAGTCGGTATTCTCTGTAGTTGGCGTTAGTTTCATTACATTTCTTTTTCTATTGCCGATGTTATTAGTCCTTTGGTAATCCCAGGCATTTCTGCTTCTCTCTTTGTGACTAATTATTACTTTATTGGTACTAATATCTATTAGTTTTTTTATTTTCTCTATGAACAGTCCCGTTGCTTTGTCTATATTATTTATAGAGTATAATTGTTCCCAGGATTCTTGTTTGACATTTGATATTAGTTTTGAATTGTCGACAAAAAATTTGTAATTTTCCTGATTGTTATTAACGGTAGCGATGTTAGAATGTTTTTCATTTGAAGATATCAGTAAAATAGTGGAGAAGTGGTCAGTAATATCGCTTTCTAGGATTATTGGTATACAAGTAATTTTGTTGGATAGGTCTTTCACAAAGCAGTGATCTATGCATGTGCCACTGATGGACCTTGTAAGTAGGTTTATATAGGACAGAAATCCGTTACTTGATAGGATATTCAAGTATTCATTTGTGATGGGATCATCGTCCAAAATATTTATATTGACATCTCCCAAGAAAATATGTTGCTTTAAATGAACTTTATTTTGATTTTGAAAAAAAAAATCGAATTCTTTAAAAACTCGTGGGGTTCTGAACATGGCGGACGATAAATTGCAGATACCACAATTTTGTTATGGTTAATTTGGAACATTATGTTTAAAATTTTGATTCCATCGGTGAAAGTGAATGTATCGTGATTATATTGCAGTTTATTTCTTACAAAAACTATCACCCCATCGTTTTGGTTATAAGTGCCAAAGTTATACAGCGTGTCATATCCCTGCTGATTGAAGCAAGAAATATCAACCACTTGACACGTTTCAGTTAAAACTATTAGATCAAAATTGTACCATATTTGGTCGAGTAGTATTTTTAAGTAATCATTGTTGTGTTTTATACTCCTTATGTTCATATTAAAAATTCGAAATTTTGCATCAGAATTTTGTGTACATAAATTAAGTTCATCGACGTTTTGTGCTATATTTGTTGCAATACTTGGAATTTGGAAATCATTAATGTATTTATTTACTGACATTTTTAGGTCCTCTTTAGAGATAGGAGTAGTAAAAGATGAACTTGAATTTTAAAAAGTATCCTTAAGTTTTGTTGTTCCTGATAATATTTGTACGATGGACAGTTTTTGTCGGTAGGTGAGTGGTTAATATTATAATTTTTTTTATATCTTTCATTTCCATATCTACAGTTGCAGCATTCTATTGATACATGCTTACAATTTTCTCCTTCGTGACCGTTGCCACAGTTGGCACATATCTTCTCAAAAGTCTTTACAGTTGAATTGTTCCACGATATCGAAAGGTAGATTGCCGATGGCTTGTTGGTGCGAAAGGGTATCGATACTGTCAGGGAAGAGTAGTCGATCAGTCGGACAGCCCTGCCCTGAGTAGGATCGAGAGTGGATAACGTAGTCAGGGCAGCAGTACCTCAAACCTGTGAGCAGTACCCGAGGCTGAGTCTTGGCTGGGCCTTGTTCAGGTGGGAAAAACTATTTCCTGAACAAATAGTTCAGCTCCTTCCCAGTAGCTGCAGCGATTGATGAGGTTTGTTCATGCCAAGTCCTTGGTGATCTAGATACCGACCAAGCGAAATAAATGGCTCCTTGGCAGAACTCGCCCATCCATGGAAGCCGCATGAGCACTAGGGCGCTTTTTGATGGTCAACGTACTGTGTTTTAAAAGCACTAAACTGTACCATGATTGCACAGAAGGTATACCAAGCCAAAACTAATGACGAAAAAAGAAAAGAGAAAGAATTGAGGAGGACATCAAAGACATGGAGGGCTATTTAAGGAGAAAGGAAATGAGAAATAGAGAAGCGAAAAAGGGCAAGCAGAGGTATATAGGAGTGATAAATTAAGGGCAGGGATGGCAATTTAGTCCTGCAGAATGAAGGAATTAAAGCAAGATAGAGAGAATTGTGAAATGTACAACAATGGTGATAATACAGAAGGAAACGAGGGACCTTATAGAGACGAGCAGGTAGAAGATACCGTAGATGAGCCAGTGAGGGAAGAAATAGAAACTATAATCAAAAATCAGCAGGGTATCGTTGCAGAGAACATTAAATATGCAGGGGGCTGCTGAAACAACACATTCATGAATTAATCCTAAGAATATAGAGAGAAGAAGAAATGCCCAGGAATTGGGAACTAGCACTTATTACACCATTACTGAAAAAGTGTGAGAAGACCGATTCTAAAAACTATAGGGTAATCTCCCTATTGGATGTAGTATATAAAATTTTATCAACATAAAATGAGACTAGAGAAAATTATAGTTCTACAGTTGGGAGATTATCAGGCTGACTCTCGGAAGGGAAGATCGACAACTGATCAAATTTTTTTCGTAAAAAAAGCTCTTACCACCTGCTACGAATATAAATTACCAGCAATCATACTATTTATTGACCTCCAAAAAGCCTGCGACACGATCAGGAGGAGTATTTCATACAATGAATTATTTTGGTATATCTGAACTCACGAGAATGACGATGAGACAAACAAGAAGTATGTTAATAAGAGGAGAATTGACAGATGAGTTCGAGATTAATACAGGACTCAGACAGGGGGACCCATTATTTACCCTTTAATTTGATATGATCCTAGAAAGAATTGTTATTCAGAGTCACCTGGACAGATCAGGAAGTATATCATTTAAGAGTCACCAACTAATTGCCTATACTGATGATGTTGCCATAATAGCTGGGGATGAAAATAAAAGGGCAATGGAAAAAGTGGTAGAGCAGTTTATACAAGTTCTGGCAAAAATAGGATTGACGGTAGACGATGCAAAAAGAAAATTTATGAGAATAGGGCGGAAACCGGGCTAGAAATAGCGGTAAGCACAGGAAAAAAGATTTTTAAGGAGGTAGATGAGTTTGTGTATTTAGGATCACTGACTAGTAATAACATAAATGGAAACAAGCAAACTACAGAATTTGTAAGGCCAATAAATGTGCGGGAATGCTTAAGTCAAGAAATGTATCTAGAGTCTCCAAAATAAGGCTATACAATAGGATCATCAAGCCAACCCTTTTGTATGGAGTAGAGACCTGGGTAATTGATAAAAAACTTGAACAAGCATTACTTAGATGTGGGAGAAAAATTTTAAGGAGGGAACAAGGTGGAGGGAGAATATGTTGTCTAATGCGGAATCATCTGTATAATTAACCAAATATAATAGAATTAGCTAGGACTAGGAGATCGCAGTGACTGGGGCACCTGGAAAGAATGCCGCAAGAAAGAACAGTGAAGCATTTAGCATGGAGAGTTCCAGATACCAAGAAGAAAAGAGGGAGACCAAGAAGAAGATGAAAGGACGCGGTTATGGAAGATTTGAGGACTATCAGAGACTGGAAGAAATGAGCATTAGACAAGTAGTGGTGGAATAAACTTATTAGGCTTAGGGCTTAAACTGTACCAGATTGCTGCGTCTACACCACCGTGGCCTGAGTAGGTAGGACAGCACTACTAAGGGATAGGACGTGTAGTCAGAAACAGGAAGACTACTGGCGTGTGACGAAACGCGGGAGAGAAAAGTAGGACCCGTCAATAGGTGGGTCAGCCCTTAGGTTGTGGCGAACGCTTCAATGTCCCGACCTGCTGCATCTGGTCTTAGTTGAGTCCAACCACAGTCCATTATGGTCATTGAAATCACCGAAGTATACTACTTATAAAGAAGAGTGATTGATGTTCAAGAAATCGATCTTGACAGCGAGGTATTGAAGTAGGTCATCCCAGTTACGTTTAGACGGAGAGCGATAGAGGGGGCAAATTTGGGGGATAGCTTGGGGTTGATCCGAAGCCACAGAATGACCTACTAACCTAATTCCAAATACATCGCCTCAGGAGCATTAAATACTGCTATGGACAAAAGCCACAATCCCTGTTCAGTAGACCTGTTACCTAATTTGCGAACACTGGATAAATAATTATCCATAGTTAAAGCAATTATTTCTCACGAACCAGAGATCTATCGGGAGTAGAAAGACGTATTCTGTGTCTACTACAATAGGGAGAATAAAGTACTACATTGCGTTATTTCCGCTCTAAACGTACAAAACATTTCCCTACATTCTGCGCAACTTAGCTTCTTTGATATTTAACTGCTTAAGGCCTAAGTTTTGGTGGTTGCTGTAGCAATGAGCAAAGAGATGTGTAGGTGCAATGCAGACACCCTGACCACCATCGTCTAGCATCCACAAGCTATGGAGCACTTGGTAACACAGCTTGTTTTTGAAATAGCTCAAAGCTACTCTCAGGGTAACGTTAAACTCTTACTCTTACATCAAGTAAGGGACCTCGACTGTCGAACGCGGAGGAACCACCCGGCGGTTCTCGTAGGCGGAGCCAGAATGTGTGCATGTTGCATGCACACGTGTTCCCTCGCCAGAGTCCGTGTGGCGTCCCCCCTTTCCCATGTATCCCCCATAGCCCCACGGTACCCAATGGGTGCTTAGGCCTTAGGCCTTCGTGGTAGTTGGAGTATAAAAAAAAAAAAAAAAAAGTAACATTGTGTATGACTCGATTTTACGGGAAGTATGAGGTGACATTTTTGACACTAGCAATAATAGTAGTTAGACTACGTTCCACATTAATATACTAAGTGTCATATAAATTCGAACACCCAGTTTAAATGGTTTTATTTTAATAAAATTTTGTATAAGTACTTAATGAACCATAATAAGTAAATGATAAAAATTTCCTGGAAAATGACCTGGAACCATAAGCTATAGCACCCCAAACCATAACTCCAACAGTGTGATGAACATGTCTTTCAACAAAAAACTGTGGATTCCTCCTTTCACCACGTCGCCTTCTAACCCTTACACCGACGTAATCGCCTTGAGTGGTGCAGACAACGGTCACTCTGGGATCAGGAATGGAACAGTATTGTCTAGATTTTGTTTAGGCATGCACGATGGTCCTGCCAGGGTTAGAAGGCGACGTGGTGAAAGGAGGAATCCACAGTTTTTTGTTGAAAGACATGTTCATCACCCTGTTGGAGTTATGGTTTGGGGTGCTATAGCTTATGGTTCCAGGTCACCTTTGATCTTCATCAGATGTAACATGAACGCGCAGCGTTATATCCACGAAGTTCTAGAACCCCATCTTTTACCCTATCTTGACACCCTGGCAGATCCAACTTTCCAACAAGATAATGCCCGACCACATGTTGCATGAGTCACAATAGACTTCTTTCAACATAATGACGTCACATTGTTACTATGGCCACCAAGATCTCCCGACTTATCCCAATTGAGCACGTGTGGGATATGATGGGTAGGAGATTGCTCAATTTGCAACGTCCTCCTCAGACTCTAGAAGCACTTCGAGAGGAGTTGGTGGTTGCCTGGAATGAGATACCACAGGAGGACATTGACCACCTGATCAGAAGCATGCCTAGGCGCGCTGGAGAATGCGTAGCACATCAGGGTGCATCCACACATTATTAAAGGTCAAAGGGCATTGGGGACCTCGGTTGGCCGCGTGGGTCAGAGTGTCGTGCTACTGATCAGCCGGCCGGCCGGGCCGCGAGTTCGAATCTCGCCTTCGCCATGGATGTTGTGTGTTTGTTTTAGGCAGCAGCGGTGGCCGCAGTAGTAGACTCTTCGGTCTCCTGATCAGCCGCCGTGCGCTGTGCGGGTTCGAGTCCCGTCCCAGGAGAAATGTTACCCTTGGCCATGGATGTTGTGATTGTCCGTAGGTGGTAGATGGTCTCTGACTGTCGAACGCGGAGGTACCACCCGGCGGTTCTCGTAGGCGGAGCCAGAATGTGTGCATGTTGCATGCACACGTGTTCCCTCGCCAGAGACCGTGTGGCGTCCCCCCCTTTCCTCCCATGTATCCCCATAGCCCCACGGTACCCAATGGGTGCTTAGGCCTTAGGCCTTCGTGGAAGTTGGAGTATAAAAAAAAAAAAAAAAAAAGCAGTGCAATCATTTTGAAATTTTTATCATTTACTTATTATGCTTCATTAAGTACTTATACAAAATTTTATTAAGTAAAACCATTTAAACTGGGTGTTCGGATTTATATGTCACTTAGTATAATTACATGAAGCATCTTTTCCATATATACAAAGGTAGATCTCAAATTTGGTCCAAAAATGGAGTTATATGTTAAAATCATGGTAGTGTACACTTTTTTAGAAAATTTGGATGAGCACAACAGTTCCGTTCCAGACATAATTCCTATGACCTCTACACGTGCTCTTATGAGAAACTCCATAGCTTCCTCATAATTTTAATTTTCGTCTAAAAGCAACACATAGAACTGTTTATAAAGTTGATCATAAGGGAATTACGGGCAAACGTTCTCTCCAAATGCGCAGTGAAAATAAAAACCACAATGTTCCAACGACTGACTAAATGATACTTGAGTAATATTAGAACCTTACTTCTAAATTCATACGTGATCCTCTGGTCCACTGTTTGCGAAACGTTTTGCAGGTAAAGCTAATAAATCCATAGTTCCTGTCTTACAAGATCGTCCTGTGGGAACTAAGCACAGCTGTTGTGTCTACTAATGTTCAAGGATTTGAAAGAATATATGTTGTTAGTCCCACCTTAGATCGTGACATGTGAGAATCGGAATATATCAGTGCAACTCTGTGGGACAGAATACAATTCCACAACGTATGCAGAAAATCCCGTGTAGGCCATTATAAAGTTGTTTCGTCTCCCACTGAAATAAATAACAATGCGCATACAGCAACATATCTGAATCGGTAATTGGAGATTATTCGGATCTTGATTTATTGGAGATTAAATTAACACAACGTCCGCAGCATTAATTTTAATAGGCAGTTAAGATAAGGCCTCCTTAATGGCGGACGTCGGCTGAAAGTCACTTTTTATCTTTTTTAGAATGTAGCTATTTTCGGAGACATCTCTCGTGAGATAAGCGCAGAGAGTGAAAAGTTATTTATGACGTTTGGGAATGTGCGTTATCCAATAGCCATAAACTTTTTTACGGCCGTACAGTGTTTCACTGGATATTCCCTTTTATGATATTTTATAGCGGTCGATATTTGAAATCGGAAATTTTAATGCCGGGTAGTTTCACTGCAGCAAAACATTGCACAACGGGATCATCTCTGGAGTCTTCGCGATTATACTCTTGGATATGGAGTCAAGCTGATTTTCATTTGATGACCCGAGATCAAAAAGGCTGAATTCGCTAGTACTCCGCAGGCGCAGCAAATCGTTCGTTGCCTAGAATATGCTTTAACTAATGCTGGAGTGTCATCTAAATCTACTCACAATCGCTGAAAATCAGCATAACCTACTAAGCTATATCCTGCGTAATGTTTTGCTTGAGCGGCTGACCGCTTGTGAACTTAACCAAATTTCAATAAACCCTATGCAAATAAAATTAGCAAGATGAAGTACGGACTGCGAAAGTCAAAACTTCCACACTGTTGTTAACCTATCAAGGAAGGTTGAAATTTTTTTTTGGTATCGGTACCTCCGCCTATAATGACATAATAAATGTTAACGATAATGGTCGGTTTATTTGGATGTACCCAAGACATCTGCTTTGTTTATACTCTCAAGCGACTAGAGGGATGCAGGGATGAAAGATCTTGGGCGAACAATGGTATAGATTCAGTTGAAGCTGAGTACATGGTGTTTCAAGACCGCATGTGTTTATTATTAGTACTTATTTATAATAACTTGACTTACTCGCGTATTTTCTGTCTGTAACAGCTTTGAAGTAGACTGAGCCTAAAATACTCTTCAAGATCTTAGAGGAAGGTTTAACTTAAGCAATTTTAAAAGTTATATTTAAAATTTCATAATCTTAGATTTTCTGAGGAATTAAATCGCGTATAACTCGAAAACAGTTAGTTTTATAAGTAGGTAGCTGAGGACCTTTCAGAATGATTCAAAAAACCCAACAAAACTACCCACATAGGTGCATAGCGAAATTAGAGAAACACTTCGCCATTCAGGGATCGTCAGAAATAGTGATGGTTTTGGAAACTACAGTAAACTAGTAATTGCATTACGAAGACTTCCTTCGTTTTCTGCTAACGTCGCCGCCGCCGCTGATAGTCGTTGGGGCATTCGAATTGAGAGATATACCCTTTTTAGCGGTGATTTACTGTATAGCGAGCCTTCTTGATTCTTTTTAGATTATTTCAAGTGATCGTAAGTTTCCTTAATCATAAGATATGAGTAGAGAGCAACCGCATGATTTACAGGTCAATGAGTCATTGAGCCTAGGGAATGATTGGATAACTAATGCCATAATCTGTACTAAAGGGTGCGTTTGTGAAACTGGCCTGCTTGTGGATAACTGAAGGTGTGATCCGTACGTACAGCCAAAAACACTGCTGCTGTTGCTCAGGGTGCGTGAAAACGCAAGAATGTCAACTCGTCACAGAGCACAACAAGTGGGCATCAGTCGCACTTCTGTGCGGAGAATATTGCGTAGCAACCTGGAATTATTTCCTTACAAGGTGCAACTTGTGCAAAAGTCGTAACAAAATAACCACCCGCACAATATAATTTCTCTGTGTGGGCTCTATAACGGACGTCACTTTTGGTCGCCAAATCATCTTGTCGGACGAAGCCTCCCATCTGGCGGGTTACGTTAACAAGCAGAACTGTAGGATTTATGGTTCTGAAAATCCACATGTCGTCATGCATCCAAAAAGAGTACCTGTTTTGGTGAGGCTTTTGGAGTGGTGGGATTATTGGTCCCTACTTTTTTCAAGATGAAGATGCTAACAGCGTGACGGTAAACGAGGAACACTATAGAGTCATACTGAGAAGTTCTTTATGGCCACTATTAGACAACATGCACTTGCACAATCTCTAGTTCCAGCAGGATGTCGCAACATGCCACACCAGCCGTGAAACAATCGGTAACACTAAGTTCGGTAATCCCGTTTTCAACCGTTTTGGCCAGCCCGCAGCTGTGATTTCACACCCATGGATTACTTCCTATGGGGTACTGTTAAGAATCGCTATAACACTGACGATCCTCAAGCAATTGATGTTCCACCCTGTATATAATGCAACTTGTAAGTTTAAAAGAAAGCTAAAGAAAAATGTAAATGTGTTTATCAGCTACAATTACTTATTCCATTTTTGAACTTAGACTACGACATTAGACGAGGCGGAAACTTCACATTCGTGGCAATTTCTCAATTCGATCTTTTCCATACTCATGTCCTTGTTTTTGAAAATATTTTTTTCTTCTATTTATTTCTCTCCCATTCATTGATTCACAGGTAGTTCAATTATATGAGCCATAAAAGAGGGCCAACTGCGGAATGAGAGGAACTAAGCTGCAAACTTGTATAATCGTTTATTTTGCCATTATGAAAGTTGGCCCAAAAGATCTCGTGTCCGTATCTCAAGGTATATGCCAAATATCATAAAAATCGCTTTTTTGCAAAGATATATTTCTATGGCTACTTTTATTACGAATATTGTAGAAAATAAACTTCTATGCAACTTTTTTGTCAAACATTTTTTCGTACAATTAATCGTTTTTGAGATAGAGTTCAACCATTATTTCCGATAAATAATACGCCCGTCTATAAATAATTAAGAAATATGAAGATGTGCATAACTAATTTTTTTAATAAATTTGGGAAAAATCAGGAGGCTTCTGGGTATTTCTACGTATGCATATGTTAGGGTTACCTACTCAAACCTCAAAAAAAAATCGCAGAACCCAACAAGGTACGGTGCCACCAATAAGGTCATACATTTTGTAGACGCCCCATAGAATTATACATCTAGGTTATAGCACTGCCAGAAATCAGAAGTATACAAGATGATTATGTGTCTATAAGGGTTGCATGTTCAAAATTGAAACAAAAACGAACGATTGTGCACCAACAAACTCCAATGCATGGTCGAGGCATTATGGAAGTACACATCTAAGGTGAAGCATTGCTAAAATCAGGGTATGTAATACTATAGGGCCTCTAAAACATATATGACTTTTTTATATCGAAGCAGCCACGCAGGCAGAAGCCTAAATGCCGAAACACAACGGCTGCTATGATGATCCCAAAGAAATTTTGTAAATACGATTTTTGAACTGCCTAAGGTTAGTAGAATTGGGAAAAGCTTCCTCTTGTAGATTGTTCGACAATCTCGACACTTGTTGTTCGCGCAGTTCTTCGTTTGGGTTCTGCGGATTTTTCTCAGTTTTGAGCAGTCAACCTGATTGGCACAGAATCAACATTATAGTCTTCTACTTTTTTGCAAAGCTGTGCCCTAGGTACGTGCTCTCTATGACATATATGAGTTTTTTGGTGGCACACTTCTTCATTTGGGTACTGCGAATTTCGTATACTGTAATAATAATATTATGTGCTCGTGTTTGGCAACAACGGATATACTCCGCCTTATCAGTTCATCGCATCGGAAACAAAAAAGCGAAAGAATTTGAAACGCTGATCACGATGTTTTTATTCAGTCAATGTATCAGTCGGTAACGCGTGAGTGAATAGTGGTGTTTGCTGTGTGGCTCAAACGAAATAAAAAATGACACATATTTATGCGGATCGGTTTCCCAATCGAGTGCAACCAACCCCTCGTGCCTTTGTTAATGTAGTACAACGGGTTCGTGAATCATTTGACTTAAGACCTCACATATGGACGGCATGCCGGTGCTCCAAGACCTCACGATCAAATACAGGTCCGCACTGAAATACTTGTCGGGAGGATACTTTATAAAACAAGGTAAACATTTTTTTTTAATTTTTTTTTATTTTTACACACACATTTCGGTTTATCTTCCTTCTACAATTGTTATCTGAAAATTAATGACTCAACTTCAAAGTCACCCTGTATACTGTATACAAACATATAGACTAATGAAAAATATCAAAAATACAATGCAGTAATTAATAAGGAAATTCTAATTATGTATTTTTGTGATTTATAGACTTTAATACGGCGTACTATTTATGGCGACTATCATTGACCTTGCGTTATGCTGTAACGTTGCGCGCTCACCGCTCTCTACCTCCCCCCCCCCCGATTAATTGAGTGGAATAATGTTTGGAGCAAAAGTTGTAGAGGATTATTCTCTAAAATATTTATGATGAACGCAAATAGCATTAAACCTGCAGGAAGCCAGATATTTGCAAAAAACGATTGTTTTTGGTACCACTTTTAGGAGTACCAAGTGGTTTCTTCGAGCTTATAGCTTATTATCTCTCATTTCGAGGTAAAGCGCATTAAGAGCTATGTGCTTAGCAAAAGGATTCAGCAGATACTTGCATTATGTCACGTACCAAAATCACGTATCCTTTTTTTACTATTTTCATCACTTACCAGTAATATGAATTTCTCTTTATTAACAGTAGAGTGTCTATTCCTAGACCAAACCCTGTTCAATGATTTTCTTTTGGCAAATTTCTCGGTTTATTGATTGTATAGTTTCACACGTATTATATCTTTCTTTCTCAGTGATTCAGTATTATGTTGAATTCTTTTGGACACCAATGTTATAGTGTTATTAACGACTGTCTCAGAAATTCATCATACAATTTTGTTAGTCTCTCGTAGAAAGTTGTTTTTGCCTACAGTCTGCCCATTGGCAACCAGTGCTACTAGCCGTATATGAATATTTGCTTTCCTATCAAGATACCTTCTTTACCGGCTTATCTCGGTTCATTTTGTCGAACATATCTTTCTCATTTAACCTTCTTTTAAAAAGTTAGGTTTTCTGCATCATTTACTTTCCTGCTGAGATTAAGGTGTGGGTATCGTTCCATTAACTTCGGATTCTGCGATTTCAGACCCCCAAACATCAGTTTATGGAGTCGTACCATTTTATTTTGTATCTTAAGTTTTGTTGTTTTGGTTTGGGTACTACGCCGTCCATTTTCTAATGGGATATTAACCTTCAGCGATAAGTTTTCTTTTGTATACCGTCGGACCACGTCCATTAAGCATGTCCTGAAGAAGGTTGTTCAATATCTGCTTCCTTTTAGTTAAAGGGGATTGCGGAGATCCACCATACTTACTCCTCCAGCTTTGTTTCATAGCTGCCGCAGCCGATTTTGTTGGAAGCCATTCCTTTCCTTGACACAAGAACCCTGATGAGAACAGGTAACTCTTACAGTTTCTCGATTTTGTTTGGGATTTTACGTATTAACATATATTCTTTTGGGCTAACTACATTACATTGATCATGATTTCGATTTTTGAGCAGCCATAAGTTTGGAACAAGGGATACATTTTCTGAGGTTATATCAGTTTAGTAGGTTTTTATATTTCCTTACCTTTGCTTTAAATTTCTTGTAAAAGAGAATGTACATGCTTTTTTCTTGAGTATTTTAAACGAGTAGTTTTGTCACAGACATAGAATAGAGAGTACAGTATATTCAGATAAGAGATAGACCGGACATAAACAAGACCACGTGATCATCGAACGCTGTAACATTCGGCAGGGACGTATTAAGAGTCACGCAGTACATATTTTAGATAGTAGATGCTGCTTTGCGTAACTTTGTAGTAAATTAGCACAATTCGATGTGTATACGATTGGTGATGGATATAGGATCATGTGGGGGTGGGGTAAGAAATATATAATGATGTAAATATACATAAGGGTTTCAAAATTTCCGCTTCGATTTCCAGCTTTGGATGCCGCCTGATGTTTGGTGAAATACAGTCGAATATAATCTCAAAATGGCGTTTA
The DNA here is from genome assembly GCA_963669975.1 of Acanthoscelides obtectus. Taxonomy (NCBI): domain Eukaryota; kingdom Metazoa; phylum Arthropoda; class Insecta; order Coleoptera; family Chrysomelidae; genus Acanthoscelides; species Acanthoscelides obtectus. The sequence goes on along the minus strand of CAVLJG010000010.1, from coordinate 28,088,585 downwards.
AATTAGCCTAAATTAAAAATAATCGTATATCTCTTAAAATTGCTTTTAGAATATTGATTAGTATATTTTTTGATTTCTAGGTAAATATGTAACCAAATTAAAACGTTCAAAACGTAAAAAAATGCATGGTTGAACATTGTCAGAAAGTAGATTCTTGAATAGGTTTTGCCAAAATCAGTTCAAAAATGTCAATAATTAATTAAAAAATACAGTAGCTTGTAATATGTTTTATCTGCCCCCTGGAATTAATGTTTAGAACCTTGTTCCCAAGGTTTGAAAAACATCCGATTGTTGTCTATTACTCGTATTTACCTGCTGGATTTTTAATCCGGTGGACAGTCCATCTAGAAAGGCCCTCCTGGATGAAGTTACAGAATCATCAACCCATACTTTACTTGTAGTGTGTCCTGCGTTTACCCACGTTTCATCAAGGTAATAAATCTTCCTGTTTTGATTTCTATATTTCCCAATTTTTGTTAAATAATCCCTCCTCCATAGCACAATTTCTTCTCTATCCAGTAGTAAACTATTACGACCCCGTTTTTTCCATTTGAAATTTAAATGCTTCAGTAACGCATGGAAAGTTGATCGTTTGAAATTTGGCAACGTTGTATCTCCATTTACCTCCTGCAGTACTTTATCTATAGTAGGTATTTCATTCCTAAAGAGGAATTCATGCACTTTCCTCCTAATCGCATGCTTATCAGCTTCATCCAATGATTTAACAATACTTTTGCGATGTTTACTGGTCATTGGCTGAGAAAAGGTGTGATTTTTTTTGTATTGTCTTAACACATTAAACACTGATGCGCGACACACCCCAACTTTGTGAGAAACCTTCACAACAATTTCTTTGATGGTTGATGCCTCGTTCTCCTCGCGCTCGATCTTATATATATTCAAAATGACCTCTTTCATTTCTGCACTCAGGTATCTTTTTTTAGAGCGTTTAATATGTGGACTACAGGAGTTTACAACTTCATCGGCAGTATCTGTACTACTGGGCATTTTGCGCAAGCAGTTGATAACAATAACAATCAATAACAAGGTATGACAATAACAACGACAAACTCAACAACTTAATAAGATAACAAACGAAAACGTCCAAAGAAATATCAAATTGCAATGATGCACACGACATACGTAACACGTCTGAACCTGAATGTGACTCTGCCTTGATACGACTGCTCTGCCGCTCGGCATAGGCATTTAATTGCGAATTGACCAATGAGGGCTCCTGTTTTACGTCGAGACGGCGGCGTTAGCGTGAAAATCACCCGAACCTTTTGTTTACATCCGGTCTATCTCTTATCTGAATATACTGTAGATCTCTGCGGCTTTTTTTATACCGTAAATTTTGGAAAACGAGGCAAGCAGCCTCTACATTGTGACGTGTCTCACACCACTCCCATTGTGGGTCACTGGTTTTTGACCTGAGCGTTTGTGAGCTGTTGACATCTCAGCTGCACCTAGACCAGTGGTGAGTGGTGGAGCATATGTGCTGCTTGTTTTGATGATATGTTGTGATTTTTTTAAATATCTTGTTTTTTTGGCTCTCTGTATACAGTTAATTAAAGTGTATCTAACGAAGCTACAAAGTAATCGTAAACAGTGGTTGATTCGTGATCAACGCGTGATCGGTAGCCGTGGCGCTCTGTCGGCCTCTTCCTGATTGGCTTGTAGCGACGAGCCTCCAGACTAAGTCGCACGGTTGCCACGCTCGGCGAGTTTTCGCCAGAGTGGTTGATCACATTCGCATGGATCACAAATCAATCTGTTGGTGCAATACGTGCAATAACTGTTGTAAAGGACATTATATAACAATAAATGGCATCACAAAGGTATATTCCAATTTGATCTGCAGCAAATTATGAACGGCATATACGGAGATGCGAAAACAAGCTCAAAAAGGTGAAGAAAATTTTTGTGCAATCTTTATAGTTAAATTTTTCCTAAGAGATAGCATCAGTGAGGGAATTTTTTTCTATTGTCTTATTTTTCACATTAATGCGATGTCGAGGTATGTGGTCCTATCGCAATTGAAAATAAGGTTTCGATAATCCTTCCATAAAGTTTCGATGAGTACATCTGAAATAACCTTGAGATATTCTTCAGGGAAATACAAAAATCTCCTTTTGTGTTTTTTTGTGCAGATTTATCTATTAAAATCCTATCCGCAATCTATTTTCCGTGCACACACCTTCAACCGAATGTATGCCATATATGATATTATCGTTTCCAACTTTCACCAAGGTTAATAGGAACCATAACAGCTCCCTACTCTTCCCCCCTATAAGAATATCGATTTGTAGCCTCACATTTCAAGGTTAGACTTCTTGTAATGTTTCTGTTCAACATTCGGCGATTTCTGACAATTTTTCCAATAAAACATGATCATTGTGACATTAAGCCTGGCAACGCTGCATAGTAGAGGGAACTCTCGGCGTCACGTTGATGGTTCGTCATCACGCACAGGATTGTAATCAGTTACGGATACCCGTTTATGAGCGCGAACGTTTTATGCACGTCTTGACTTGATTTTTCTTGCGGAAATTTAATATTAGTCTAAAATGTCTGACACAGATACAGCTGATGAAGTGGTTGAAATCAGCTTAACGTCACCCAGAAAAAGGGCTAAAAAGCTTCATCTTAGCGCAGGTGAAAAACAAATTATTCTAAATATCTACAAGAACCAGATGCAAGAGAATTGTGGATTGGCTATAGAAAATATCGTATGTAAGGTTGCTGAAATTTCTGGAGTAGGTCGATCAAGTGTTTACAAAATCTTGAAGGAATATAGACAAAATCACTCACTATCTGAGCCAAAAACATATCCAGCGAGAAAAAAAATCATCGAAAAAATATATGACTTTGACAATAGTGCCATTAGAAGAAAAGTACATCACTTTTTCTTCAGGAATGAAATACCTACAATAGATAAAATATTGAAGCAAGTGAATGATGATGAGGACCTGCCAAATTTTAAAAGATCTACGTTCCATAAGCTGTTGAAAGAACTAGACTTTCGATTTTTGAAAAGAGGAAGGAATAGTTTATTGATAGAAAAGGAGGAAATTGTTATCTAGAGGAGAGAATACCTTAGAAAAATTAGGCAATTCCGCGCTGAAGGAAGAAAAATTTATTATTTAGACGAAACATGGGTGAACGCGGGGCATACGCAGGGAAAGGTTTGGGTAGACAGATCTGTGAGGTCCTCAAGGCAGGCTTTTTTAGATGGCCTTTCGACGGAATTGAAAAATCCTGCAGGTAAGTTTCGAAGTATATGAACTTTTTTGAATGCAGATAATTCATTTTCTGATCGAATGAATGATTTGGAAGCTCCGAACTCAGTTTTGCTATCTCATCCAAGTTTCTGAGTATTTCCTTCACCCAAAAACTAATCTGAGACCCTATCCTACACTAACCTAAAAAGAGTAAGTTGCTTAATTTCGTCATTTAGTGCGCTCGCTGAGAAGTAAAATAACTAATTACTTTCAGGCAAGGGAAAACGCCTGATCATTTGCCACATAGGTAGCGTAGATGGATTTGTTCCTGAAGCATTGTGGGCACTTGAATTCAAAAAAACTGGAGACTATCACGAAGAAATGGATGGTAACTCATTTGAAAATTGGTTCAAAAAAATTTTGCCGACACTTGATGATAACGCAATTATTGTGATGGATAATGCCCCGTACCACTCCAGAAAATTGAAAAAAATTCCAACAATGGCCACCAAAAAGGCAGACATTCAACAGTGGCTTGTCTCAAAGAAGATCGACTTCGACCAAACAATTAGTCAAAGCTGAGCTGATAAATATAGTCAAGCGACATAAGTATAAATATGATTTAAACATTGTTGACGAAATGGCCAAAAACTAAAATAAAACGATTCTCAGGCTGCCTCCCTATCACTGCGAACTGAATCCTATCGAGTTGATTTGGGCCGACAAGCAATACGTGGCGTCAAATAACAGCACTTTTAAGTTTTCTGACCTTAAAAAACTGTTTGATGTTGCTGTCGATAGAATTACGCCAGCAAAATGGAGAACATGTATTGACCATGTCCAAGAGAAGGTTGAAACCAAAATGTGGGATATGGACAATATCATTGACACCCAAGTTGAACCCCTTATACTTGACATCAACAATTCTGATGATTCAAGCTCCTCGGAATACAGCATATAAATCGATTGATACCATTAAGACTGGCAGTTTAACGGGCTTTTTGGCAAGACAGGTAAGTTCATTATAGACTGCACTCAAAGTGTAAGTTTCTAGTTATTAATGTGGAAATTCCAAATTTATAATTACACAAAATTAGGGTTAATTTAGGAGTTCCAAAGCATAATAGAGCCATTTTGACCTTCTTCCTATTTCTCATGTACATTTTAATAGCAATCAAACTAACAAACTTTATGGAGTCTGTAATAAACTTTTGTACTACTACTACTACGTCTGTAGTTTCTATTTGCTCAAAAAAATTTGCTCTGCATTTTGAATAGAAGGTTGATTTGTAAATATTATTGGGTATATATGTAAGTTAATAATAAAATATGAACAATTTCAATTGAGATGGTCCACAAGTTTTTTTCGTGTGCGTTTTAGTAACATTTTGCTGAAATGGTGAATACAGAATTTTTTGCACTGATTCCTAATGTCGAAATATGATTAGAAAGGCGTGGTATATTCCTGATAATTTACTATGCTTTTGATAGAATTTACAGCAACACATATCTTGTACGACATTTTTTGATAGATCAGTCACAATAGCTTGATACGGCCCTGTAGCGTCTCCTACGGTTAAGTTCTTGATCACGTGCAATACGGGTGTATATGTTTGATTTTACTTTGTTTCTTCGATGGATACAGTTTAGGTTTCGTCATTGCTGTTAGATTTTTTTCTTTTGTGCGGTGATCAAGCAAAACAAGTTCCGACTAACATCTCGGGGATTTGTGGCTTAATCCGTCTTGAGTCACTTTAATAATTCATTAGTTAATGTAAAAAAAAAGATGAATCACACTACCATTTCGTCTTGTTTATAAAAAAAGGCGTAACAATTAAGCCGATAGTAATGAATACTGTACAGTCATTCAGATCAGTCGGTATGACGCGAGTGTCAAATTTCGAACAACAACTGAAACTACTAAGTTCTGTGGTAGAGCCATGGTTAAGTGCTCATTATTGCCAGATGGTCGCGTATTCGAATGCTCTCCATAATCGCATGAATTGTATAATTAAGAACTTGCAGAGCAGCCTGTTGTGCTGTTAATATTAAAATAAAAATATTAGTCGTGGGAAAACGCGCCGTGCGCTTTACCGTTTGCTGTTGGACAACAGCCGTAATTTGGGCCTTGCACGGTCATTATGGGTAATTATGAGTGGGACACAAGCTGCACCGTGTTCGTCGGCACTATTTTCGACGTAACGAGAGAGATATGCTAAACTTTTTTGGCGCATTAACGCCACTAAAAATAACTACGTTTTTCACAGAATATGACTGAGTTAATTGGTTTTGAATTTATCTTCGTACCTTTTGTGCCTATATCTAATGAATCAGAAACTAGTAGCAAGCGAAATGTTGTCAAAGGAATTTAAACTTGAATGTCTCTCATTTGTCTATTCTGGTGCTTTCGTCAGTAGTATTTTTCTAAAATTACGTTTATTAACGTGAGAGTTATTTTTAAATACTGCAATCAATTTCCCACTTATTGCTTATACTATAATCATAATGGGTAATTATGAGCGGCGTACAACCTGCACGGGGTTCGCAGGCACTAAGATATGTTAAACTTTGTTGGCCGAAAATAACTAAAGCATATTACTATGTTTTTTTTTACTCACGAACGAAAAGAACTTCTCACACAGTAGCCTTCCACCACTTACGTGTCAGGATGGAACTATTGTATTCGACTCAAAGGCCAAGGCGGAAGTGCTAGCCAAGATCTTTGCTGCCAACTCCACCATGGACGTCCCCACCAACGCCCAAGTGCCGTCAATTCAAAGGGTTCCCCACACTATGCGGGAGGTAACATTCAGGCATAAGACCGTAAGACGAGTGCTCTTGTCGCTCGACATCAACAAAGCTTCTGGTCCCGACTTGATTCTTGCCATTGTACTGAAGAGATGTGCAGCTGAGCTTGCTCCAGTTGTTTTGCGTCTCTTCCAGATATCTTATGAATCCGGCACCTTCCCAGAAAACTGGAAATTTGCTCATGTACAGCCCATCCCAAAAAAAGGATCTAAAGCCGACCCTTACAACTACAGGCCTATAGCTCTGCTTTCTGTTATAAGTAAAGTGATGGAGAGGTGCATAAATCGCGAGCTTCTGGACTACCTCGAACGTCACAGCTTGATTAGCGACAGGCAGTACGGTTTCCGGCACCAACGATCCACAGGGGACCTCCCAGCTTACGTCACGCAACTGTGGAGTAAACTCATCCAGTCTCATGGTGAGGCTCATGTCGTTGCCCTTGACATCACGAAAGCGTTCGATCAGCTGTGGCACGCTGCCCTCTTGAGCAAACTTTCATCCTACGGCCTCCCAGAAAAGCTTTGCAGATGGGTGGCTGACTTTATCTCTGGCCGCAAGATATCCGTCGTAATTGACGGATTCTCCTCTTCATCCCACAACGTCAACGCGGGTGTTCCCCAGGGATCGGTTTTGGCTCCAACACTGTTTCTCTTACATATCAACGACCTCCTTTCCTGCACGATCAATCCAATCCACAGCTTCGCTGATCACAGCACTCTACATGCAGGAATTCAGAGTGACAAGCCGATCTCTGCCGCTGAGCTGGAAAAAAGAAGACTAGCGACGACTTCTTCTCTGACAAGAGACCTGGAGGCTATCACTGCTTAGGGACGCAACAATCTTGTACAGTTCAATGCTTCCAAAACACGATACTGTACTTTGACGAACAAAAAGCGTCCTAGCGCTCATACAGTTTCGATGGACGGTCGAGTTCTACCAAAGAGCCATTCAATTCGGCTGGTCGGAGTCCAGATCACCGAGGACCTGATCTGGCACGAACACATCTCTTCAATAGCTGCAGCTGCTGGGAAAAAGCTAGGCTATTTGTTTAGGGCTAAGAAGTACTTTTCTCCGCATGACCTTCTCACTCTATACAAGGCCCAGATAAGGCCTAGCCTCGAGTATTGCTCACACATTTGGGGTGCTGCCGCCCCGACTACATTGTCCATGCTCGATGCTGTCCATAGGAGGGCGGTCCGACTGATCGATGACTCTTCTCTAACAGACAGTCTCGGGACTCTTTCGCACCGGCGGGCCGTCGGCGATCTAGCTCTTTTCTATCGCTACACCAACGGGCTTTGCTCCTCAGAGCTCTATTCCATGATGCCGCCGCGCGATGTGCCTGCCAGACAGACCCGCCTGACTTCGGCGTCCCATCCTAACCGTGTCAAACTTCGTACATCCAGAACTGGCCGATACGACCGCTCCTTTGTCCCGAGGGTGTCTAGATTGTGGAACAAACTACGGGAGGAAGCTTTTCCCAGTTCTACTAACCTTAGGCAGTTCAAAAATCGTATTAACAAAATTTCTTTGGGATCATCATAGCAGCCGCGGTGTTCCGGCATTTAGGCTTCTGCCTGCGCGGCTGTTTCGATATAAAAAAAAAACATTTCGATTGATATGATCTTCAATAATCAATAGGTGAACTGATGAAGCGTGTCATTCTTATTTTATTATTCGCACATAACACTATTTAGTTTTTCAACGGACTAGCTCCGCTTGTTTTATTTTCGCCGTCTGCGTCCAAATGACTAGACCTCTACGGTACTGATATTTGCTGAATAGCATGAAACAACGTTTTACATGATTGACTGGGGTCACAGGGACGGATTGCAAACAGATTCTTTGGAATATGACATTCTGTAGTTACACACCATACATTGTTGACATTATAGCAGCATCTGTGGACGGTAATGACGAGAAGTCTGTAGCAGTAGAGCGTGAGCACATTTAGGGCCGATTTCACCAACATTAATACTATGGACCAATTGGAAAATACCTTATCGAAATGCAATTTGACAGAAGCTGTCAAAGGTCTCTGAATATTAGTGATTTCTATTGAAATATTGAATAAAATCGTGAAAATTCGACTGTATTATAAACAAGACCACTTTTTGATTCCAACATGATGCTTTTGTACATAAAAAACAGGACAACTTTCATGTATTTTGATATATATGTTATAGGTTTACATTTAACAATCCGTTATCTCCTTCAGCGAATGGGAATGCGGCAAATAATAGGTCGATCTTCTAGCTGTTAAATTTGGCAGCAGATTTGTACAGTTTGCTAATGCATGGCACTCTCGAATTTACCAACCTAAATATACTGAAAGTTATCATTACACACCTGTTGAATAGTGTGGATTTGTCTGTATTTTGCAAGAAAATAGAATATAAAATACATTCCATCCAATTCCTCATCTTCCTTTACGTCATAATAGTAATCATTTATTAATTTATGGCTTAATGAGATTCTTCAAAGCAATAAAAACATTATGTCCTCTCCATCCTAAAACACAGATAATATGTGTAAGACGTGTCAATCCCTACACCTCCCTGATGCATAATGCAATTACTATGGACATAGACAAATAATGTCTTTTAAGTCCAAAAAACCATAAAAACTAGTAATGTTTTTCTTTGTGACTGGCGGGGATATCTATGTCACTCGCAGCGTTGCCAAGTCTAACGACGATCACGTCCCGTGGTGAAGGGTGCGAAATGAATCTTTTGCATTTGCTGGTTTTAAATTTTTTTCGTGAAAATTTACTAGGTATCATGATTATAAGCATCTTTGGTAGATTGTTCGATCCGGAATTGGAAAGATGTCCTATTTATGAAAATATTTTTGGTATCATCTAACTATTGCAATCAGTGCACAAACACTGTGACATATGATTTATAGCATAACCCGCTGCCCTATCAACATGAATTTAACACACAGGTCGCCTAGCCGTGGGGACGCAGTGGTCGGGATGAATATCACGGCAGTAACTGATGATTTGGGCATGTCTGGTAACAACGCATGAAGTGAAACTCGCTAACTTCACAAATTTGAAGATTTGTACAGTTTATTGAAAATGATGAAAGATATGTCTGATTTGGCAGGGTAATGTCGCAGCCAAATGGCAGTCACTCTTTCTGATGCAGTCCGGATCGAAAGATGACGATACTCGTCAAGTGTATTAATACTTATAAATATAGGATCGTATCGAACATCCTTACTGCCACGATGTATAACCCAAGGCGCCGACGAAGCTATTTTGCGGCGTCATGGAAATAATTTTAAATTTTCATTTGCATTTTTCAAGTGTTTTGCAATGATTTTGGGAAAAATGTCACGAATAGTCTTATAAACCATAGTAGAGTATATTTCAACAGTTGGCGGAACTTACTCCACTGGGACCAGGAGGGTGAAACGGGATATTAATGCACAATCTCGCAATTCTGTCTCACAAAATGGCCGCTGACAACCACACAAGTTACCGTGTTGTCATTGAATAGCATGGAATTAAACCTTCAGAGTATATGTTTTGTGACTGGCACCAAGGGTTGACACATCTCATACATGTGTCACTCCTTGAAATGCAATAATCAGCTGAATTCAAATAATGTCTAATATAAATATAACCTAGAATGTGTACTCGTGAAAAAATAAAAATATGGCAATTGTAGTTTTTTTTGCAGGTTTTAGGTTTGCTGGTAGCTTTAAGGCATATATTTGGGAATTTCTTAATCACTATGAATATAGTGTGGATGTTTGTTCAGTTCCTGAACAACGAAAAGTATTCAACTTTATGGATGTATGGATATCAAAAAATCTTAATGGTTTTGAGGGAATATCAATTTAAGGTGCCATAATGGTTCTGATGAACGGCAAGTAAATGAATGAACGTTTGGAAACGAGCAATATCTTTTGGTAGAGCCTGTCATCAAGTAGGTGCTTAATGGCTATCTGCAAGAGGTTTATAGGAAAAAACACCCAGTATCGCATATCAATTGAAGAAAATAATATAAACGTGAATAAAAATCAACAATAGTAATTAAAACGTGAATTTTATTAAAAAATCCGACATTTCTTTAAATTTTGACTGAATTATATGTAATTTCTTAATATTCAATAAGCTGGTGATGTTTCAATGACAAGATGTCATCTCATACTTTGACAGTATTTTGTTTTCAACATTTCATAGCTATTGGTTGCTAAAATTTGTTGGTTGTAACTTGAAGCTCATTCGCTATATCTGACGGTCTGTTACCCTATAGGTGGAGAATAACGGACTGTTGTTGGTGAAATTGGCCCTAAAACTCATAAGCTATTGTTCTCCTTGCGCCGAAAATACCAATCATGAAATGATCTACTACAGAATAGTCAAGGAAATAGGTGATTTTGTCCTATAATAAGTAGAACAGTAAATTTTTTTTTGGTGATATCGTTAGAATAAATATTGCTAATGGTAACGTATAACCCAAAAGTTTTGGCACAACATTCATTGGCTTTAATCTTAACAAACACAAAATAAAATCAAGTTGCGTTTGAAAACAAACGTTTGTAAACAAGTAATAGAAACAAGGTAAGTAGGTAGTTAAGTTCTCTATGATCATGCTTCTACGAAAACATGACGAAAAGTCAACAGCTTAAAAGTAGTTCAAAGGGAAAGGAACACGTATTATGATATTTTCGCTTATAATGGCTAAACTAACAATCTAAGAGTATGAAGTAATTTTTGTAGTAAATAGAATCTGGTACTAAAAAGAGTGTTGTTTTCACTCGTGATGGTTCTTGAAGTATAACGAGGGAACATTGGTCCGCACACTAGTTACGTTGTCCACGTACCAGCATACAACACGATTTCACGTTTGGTAACTCCATAAATCATTATTTACGATCAAAAATACCATATTAAGGTGAATCCACTAACGTAGCCTCGGACAGTCGTTGCAACTATTTCAAAATTAATGTAGTGATTCCATAAACCTAGCAATATCTGCTACATCTTCGCTGAGATTAAAATCGTTGCAACAGTCACTAAACTTCCGCGAGATCAAGGTCTTCAAAGACAGACTATGGAAGTAAGTGACTTGAAATTTATAATGAAAACTCCACAAATTATCAAAAAGTATTACATTTTTCTTCTTACACGTGGAAATAAAAAAAATGTACTCGGAACGGTATCCTTGAAATTTTTGACTTTCCTTCCTTACACTTCAGGAATCATTAGGATGTCAAAATGACGTGAAAGCACATTTTATATCGTTACATGTACCTTTGCCCTTGAATTTCTGGTAAGCCATTCTATATTAATTTTTTAGATAGAGTTGATAGGTTAACGAGTAAAATGACGGCTGATGCTCCGGGCCTATCATGACATAATCTTGAACTTATTATTAGAAAACAACTTTATAACGGTACCGTCAACAGAATTTACTGTTGCACTATTGTAGAATTATTGTATTCAAAATCTCCGTATTTCTTAGTCTACAATTAGACCCATGTAACCCAATTCGTGCGTTTTTCAATTAACTTTGATATAGTTTGCGAGCGCAGCCGTGCCGTTTCCGTGTTTCAGACTAATTTACTAAGGAAACAATTCGTTATAATTGTCTACTCTGTCTAGTTATTGTATTTACTAACTATATTTTGAAAGTTACTCAGTATCTTATTAACCCAACGGACAAAATGCGTATTGGGATAACGGTCTGTTTATTCGGATGCATGGAAGGCATCTGTTTTTTGTTGTGTTAAGTGACGAAAGAGTTATGAGCCCTGGGGTAGACATTTCGTACCGCGCTCGAATAATGAATACATTGTATATAAAAGCCGCATCTACTTATTATTGGTATTTCCAAAAACTTGAATTATTCTCGTATTGTTGCGGTCTGTAACAAATGAAACTTGAGTAAAATTGGAAAGCAAAGTATAGTGACGTTCCAAAAATTTTCTCTTGTAGCCACTAGTGCGGTTTTCAGTACCTACAAAGCTTTTTCGTCCTTGCAATTGTGGTAACATTATGTTAAAAACACCGAATCCCAAACGGTACTTTGCGAAATATAGAGGGGCCAAGACTCATCGGACAGACTGCAGAAAACAAAAGGAAGGCAAATAAACAACAGACAGGCCGACGAACATAAATGAAACGATTTAAGTGATGTGAAGCCTAAACTTCCCGCAACTTCAAGCGATCAATACAATGCCTCACTTTTTAACTACTATATCGCGCGCTTTAAATTTGCTATATATATACAGGGTCTGTCTGGAAAGTAATAGGACTGAGTCGATTTAAAAAAAATTCTTTAAAAACTTTCAAAATAGGCTCCTTCTGCATCGATGCAGCGCTGCCAGCGCGATTTTCAAGCATTGAAGACGTCATGGAAGGCATTCTCCGGAATAGCCTTGAGAGCCGCGATGCATGCTGTTTGGATCCCCTCTGTCGTCTCAAAATGCTTGCCTTTCATCGGCCTTTTCAGGCGAGGAAACAAAAAAAAAGTCCGGGGGGGCTACATCTGTTCTGTAGGGCGGCTGCGGAAGCGTCGGGATGCCGGCCTTTGTCAGGTAGCTGTTTACAAGAAAGGCGGTGTGAGCCGGCGCGTTGTCGTGGTGCAACTTCCAGTCGGCTGCGATGTCTTGTCGGACCCGACTGACCCTCCGTTTGAGTCTCTTGAGCACTTCCACGTAAAACTTGGCGTTGACGGTTTGTCTAGGAGGAACAAATTCATGGTGGACGATGCCTTTGATGTCAAAAAAAGACAATGAGCATCGTTTTCACTTTGGATTTGCTCGTTCCTTTTTTAGGCGAGGAGACGCCGTCGTGTGCCACTCGGAAGATTGCCTCTTTGTCTCGGGATCATACTCAAAGATCCACGACTCTTCACCTGTGATTACGTTATTCAAAAATTGGGGGTCACTTTCACACATGTTCAAATTTTCTTGGCACACATCCACTCGCCGCAATTTCTGGTCGTCAGTGAGCACTTTTGGGACCATCTTCGCGCACACCTTACGCATGTTCAAATGCTGTGTCTCAATGTCGTGAACCACAGATTTTGGTAAATTTAACATCTGGGCACTTAAACGAATACTTAGTCGACGATCTGAGTTCAACACTTTGCGCACACGAGTCACATTATCGGTGTTTGTCGAAGTCGAATGTCTTCCAGCACGGTCTTCATCAGCGACCTCCAAAAAGGCCTGGTGCCACCGAAGCACACCACTTCTTGCTAAAGCAACACCTGGGTAGGCCCGCTTGATCAGATCAAACGTCTCTGTCGCAGATTTACCGAGTTTCACACAGAATTTAATCGAGGACCTCTGCTCTAACGGACGCTGCATTTTCAGCTTGCACCACTCACAGAAACACGTCACGCGAAAATGCCTGTCCTGATTCTCCAAGTGCTCGGAGACAACTGACCAGCCGCTCATTCGTTAGCTAGGAACGCCCTCTACCGAATCCAGTCGGAGCGCGCACGCTCCGAAGTACAGTCATGGCGGAAGAAAATGAGTCCTATTACTTTCCGGACAAACCCTGTATACAAATACATCAATACTTTATCCACTGTAAACTAATCCAAAGACAAAACCTTTAGAAGTAGGAAATTTTGAATGAAATCTTATGATGTTTATTTATTTATGGTGCCCCTTGTCCAAGAAACTGTGAAGTTGTGTGCTCTGGGATTTGGCTGACGACTGATACAAAGTGCATTGGAATGGGCGGATCGGTGGCTGAACAAAACCAATAATTGCTATCTATTGTACGTCTGTGGTTCCAGTGAACGGGGAGTATCATGGGACAATTCTGCCAAGTATCTTTGTCTCACTCTTGGCAGGGGGATGACATGAAAGAAGGGCATTGACAACTGTAAAAAATGTAGTTGTAATAAAAAAGTGCAAGATGGTTATTATACCAGCAATCACCTGCGCATGTGCTGCTTGGTGTCTTCTCGCCAAAACGCATGTGCGTAGTCTGCGTGTTTTGCACACAGTCACTGACGCCACTCCAGAAAGACCTCGACATCCCTCACCTAAGGGACTACATCAACAACAGACACAGCTACATTAGAGCCTAGCGGAATCACACACCAACCCTTTGTTGTGTGAGTTAGAAGACCATACAGTCGAGCAAGTGTGCTAGCACACAAGACCGCTGCACGCACTGTGTATAACATTAGGTCCAAGCAAAATTACAATTTTTCTATAACAACCAAGCTCTAAATTGACTCTCAAAAATCACGAATACTAGTTTACAATTTTTTTCCTTCTTCCTCCCTGACTTCGTCTGGTATCTGTGCAACCATTCGTGACAGACCTACGGACCCACAATACTTTACCCAACGATCTACGGACAGCTTTGATAAACAGTGAATAATAGTAAGAAGTAATTACAATTGTCTCAAACGCATTTGAGCTGTAAGCAATTACTATGAGTTACAATAAATCGGAGTACATAATTGAATGAAAAATGAACACACCGTTTTATCGTAGTATTTTTTCCAAGTAACATATTTAATATAGATATTGAACGAACACAATGGTATAACCTAATTTTTACAGCAGGCCATAAAAAAGCACATAAAACACTGAAACGAAGGCCTACACCTATTCTATACACAACTGAATTGCATACAAAGCAAATGATCCGCAACATGAAAATAAGCATTTATACATCATTGTACTTCCACCGTTATTACTCTACGGTCGTTACAGATACATAAATATTCAAATAATGTAGGAAAATTGTATGTTTTTTCGTTACCGCTATGGTCTACTTTTTGATCATGCTGATACTAATAATGTGTAATAAAGTAATTATCGCAGTTAAAATAACGCCATTCCATGTTTAAAGGTAGTTTGCTTCAGTGAGAAAGGCATTTAAGAACAGAGTTGTATTCGCACTTTTTGCAGTTCTGAATTTTATACATTAACTATGTCTGCAATGCAGCCCTGGCCAAATCTGTTAGTTGGACTTTTCTGTTTGCGTAAAATGAACGTTATGGTTTAAATTCTTTATAACTTTTTTATAGGCCCTATAATTGAAATAAATTTGTTTAAAAAATATGCCATGGTGTTGGGACAGGTTCCACTTCAGGGCCTATTCTGTTTATTTTCTGTATCAACTGGAAAATATTTTGTGAATTATGGATGCAATGAGTGACTGATTTTCTAAGCATCAGTCGTTTTTGAACTCTGGCAAGATCAATTTAATCACGAGTAGGTTTCACAATTCACAAAAGAATGGGTCATTGACGTTCACAGGTGATGTTAAGTTTCTGGGAACATTTCTGGACAAGTTAAATTTGAGAGTTCATTGCGACTACCTGGTTTCGTAACTTAACTCTCTCTTGTATCTATTTGTTTAAGTACTCAAGTTTGGTTCTCTCTGAAATATAAGTATAAAATCCTAACGGTACCTTTTTGGCAATTCTCGAGTTAACGTTATACGTGTTACAGAACAAGACCAAAGTCACTCTCAACCAAAATATACACACAACTGCCACAAGGCAGAGTAGGTAATAACATAAGCGCCGACTTTTATATATGTATTTACAGTAGGAAATAAATCGCCAAATATGCTTAATCCCAAACTTGTTTCAATTCATACATGTTTGTATAATATTTGTGACTTTATCAGTGTGTCAGTCTTGTCTATCATTTTGTTTTATTTATTGTTTTGTTATGTTGCTATATATACAGGGTGTCCGCAAAGTTGGGGTTTTCCTTTTCAGAAACAACTACCCTTGAAATAACAAAGGTAATGTGTAGTGAAACGAGGGCCACCAGGTAAAAAAAAATAAAGGCAAAAGTACTCACTCTCCAGTTGACGAGAAGGGCTAAGTACGTCTCTGCCCGAAATCATACCGTTCCAACAGAAAATGAAATCAGCTGAAGCGCTACCGAGCAGACGCAGAAACCACATTGATTGTCTTACACTTAATGGCATATCTTCTAACAAGGAAGGCAAAATGGTGCGTGAAAAGTCTAGGTATTGCATCCCGTCCAATCGATTTGGGAGAGTAAATGGTCCAATGAGCATACCGTTCACCATGCCAGCCCAAACATTCACCGAAAATTTTTGTTGAAAATGACCAAACATGAGTGTTGCGAAAGTTATTCACCCCATTACGCCTGAACGTAGATTCGTCTGTCACCAATATGCACTTCAAAAAGTCCGGATGATTGTCATGTTGATGCAACAACCACTCACAAAACCGCACTCTTGCTGGAAAATTGTCAGGTTGAAGGGCTTGAACACGTTGGACGTGAAACGGATACAGCCCCTCTACACGCAGCATTTGCCACACTTTAGTTTTTGATACTTGCACTTCTCTAGCCACGTCTCTAATGCTTGTTGTTTTTTGAAACGCAATCGATTATACGAGTTCGTTTACCTCTACACGCGTGACTGTAACCGTCGGTTGAAGGTTGCATACTAACCTGACACACTGACCCCGACCCAGTTCTGCCGTCGGGTTGAGACCTTGTACCAGTCGGGGTGTCGGGGATATCCCGGCAGGTCGCGGCTACAGGACAGTATTCAGATATTTTTGATGTTGCAGAGCCCTTTATCTCGGTTCCCTTAAGACATTGGTGTATATGGTACTAAGAAAAATTGCTTATGTTTTCAAAATCTGCACGTCGTGTAAAGGAAAACCCCAACTTTGCGGACACCCTGTATATATGTATATACTCTTTATACTTTATGAATCTCTACCTGTCCATGGACTTTGCCATCTTCATCAGGAGCTTTATCACACAAAAGTGTTTCTAGGCTTCATCCCAAGGGGTGTGCTCTGGCATCTCATGTCAATACAACATGACACTCTATTAACGACACAAGTATCAAAGTTCTTGATAAAGAAAAACACCTATCCAAACGTTTATTCCTGGAAATTTCCTACATTTTCATGAATGACAACTGTATGAATAAGAAGACCGATGTTAAGCAACTGAGTGTCATTTACTCATATTTGCTAAACTGCGAAAAGTTTTAGCACGTACATATCTCTCCAAGTTTCGACTTGTCTCAACAATAAACGGAATCTTTTTTTTTGGTCTATTCAAATTTGAATAATTGGTTTTTTCTCATAATAAAATAATAATTGTTTCCTTCAATTACCCATCTCATCAACAATATAGTTCGTTCAACTACCTCTGGACTGTTGATAAGTTCTTATTTAACATATCCTGATAAATAACATCATCTGAAGTGATTTGGCAACCTAGTACACACTTTACAAAAATTCTCGTTCCATCCATCGACACTAACACCACCAAGCTTCTATCACCTGTCAAATGTTTCATCCTACTTGTGACCCTCTGCGCACCATTTTGTGCAGCATCATGTGGTTCACGATGTAATTTTAACTTTCGTTTTTAAGATTTTTAATCCGTCTTAATTTGTTCCTGACACACAGCTGCGTGTATTTATATTAATTTTGACGAACGTACTATGTATCCAGCATTCACCAGGTTACTGGGTGTTTCCCTCAACCTGAGCATTAATAACATTTAGCAACAATCTCACATACGACTGTAAGTTAATGTAAAATCAATTTGCACAATAGTTGCTATTTCTTCTCAATGGTATTGCAGCTCCTGATGAAGATGGCAAAGTCCATTGAAAGCTAGAGATTAATAAAGTATAAAGAGTCCTCTTTGCTTGAATTTTGTCGAAGTATGTTATGTTTCACCTAACTGGTCTACACGACAATGACCACGTCTCAAGACATATATATATATATATATATACAGGGTGACTTTGAAGTTGAGTCATTAATTTTCACATAATGATTGTAGAAGGAAGATAAACCAAAATATGTGTGTAAAAATAAAAAAAAAATTAAAAAAAAATTTTACCTTGTTTTATAAAGTATCCTCCCGACAAGTATTTCAGTGCGGACCTGTATTTGATCGTGAGGTCCCCTGTGAGGTCTTAAGTCACCTGATTCACGAGCCCGTTGTACTACATTAACAAAGGCACGAGGGGTTGGTTGCACTCGATTGGGAAACCGATCCGCATAAACATGTGCCATTTTTTATTTCGTTTCACAGACACTATTCACACGCGACTGAAACTGACTGTATGTATAACTGAACTGAATTGTAATCGTAAAAACATCGTTCCAAATTCTTTCGCTTTTTTGTTTCCGATGCGATGAACCGTTGTTGCCAAACACGAACACATGATATTATTGAGACAGGGCGGTACTCAAACTTCCAAAGGGCTATAACTTTGTTACTTTAATTTTACCAGAAAAATGGTAAAGGAAAAAAACATTTCTTTTGATCAGATCTACACACTGTTAAAATAAATGACTCAACTTCGAAGTCACCCTGTATATATATGCTCTATTCACGATTGTTATATAAAATTTGTCCAAGGAAAATAAATTATTATTATTATAAATTGGATTAAAACGATAACACTTAAATACCCAGATTATACTTCTCGAACACGTGCTCTTCTGGAGCGCTTTTAATAAATTTCAACGAGATTTTGGGCACTATGCCAGCGATTTCGTTACGGATATTGTTTTTCAAGTCGGTAACGATTCCCGGCTGATTCATAATCTCAAATTCAATCAATTATTCCTAAAGAAAAGCCAAAGCGCGGTTAGATGTGGAGACTAATTTAAATTGACTTTGCTCCAAATAGCGCAGTCCTCCAAAACCACCTTGACAGAGCCGTTAACTACTCTATTCAAGTATGTGCTATAAATCTCATTAAAAAAATTTGCAGTATTATTCCGTCAGTAATGGAAACTAGGCTTTCTTGAAAACCAACACCTATTCGCTCCATAGCTACACCCGTCCGTACTGTATATCCCCTTTCAGCACTTCAAAGACTTAATACTGTCCTGTTAAACATTTGGAATGAGTGTTCCTAATCGAGGTGAATTAGAGTCGATATGCATGCCGAGTTAGAACAAAAGCCCCCGAAATTTAAAAATAAACTATCACCATTTCACTTCGTTGCTCCGTTATCAAATTTCTCAAGCATTCTCTACTAAACTCTAAATAATTAGAAGTGAATTTTTACAATGTGCTACACTGATAGAGAACCAAAATCGATCCTCTGTTCCACCCCAAAATCTGTTTATTTCCTGTACTTCAATGCTTTTGGCATCATGGCAGCATTATATTACCGAACTTACCTCAGCCTCTAACACCCGAAACATAAAACTGAAATTCTCAGAACAACAGTAGGATGTTGGCCATGTAATGACCCTAGACTTCCTTACTAAACCTGAAAACAAAATTTATAAACCGCAGTTGACGAAGTTTCGCAACACCAAAGTATATGTATTATGAAGAGTAATATCACTTGCGGAGAGACTTTCCCATTCAGACTTTTTATCAGAATCCAAATACTTTTCAATCTGTCATTCCTTTTACCGAAATTTTGATACAAGTACTTTTTTTATATGCAGAAGCAGCCGATCATGCAGTAGCCTAAATACTAGAGCTCCGCGGCCGATACGAGGAGCTTAAAGAAGCTTTAATCCAATTTTTGAACTGCCTAAGGTTAGAAGAACTGGGAAAACCTTCCAGTCTCGATAA
The DNA here is from genome assembly GCA_963669975.1 of Acanthoscelides obtectus. NCBI lineage: Eukaryota > Metazoa > Arthropoda > Insecta > Coleoptera > Chrysomelidae > Acanthoscelides > Acanthoscelides obtectus. The sequence goes on along the minus strand of CAVLJG010000010.1, from coordinate 28,068,996 downwards.
TCCAGGCTCATGGGAGCGATTGTATCGGCCAGTTATGGATGTACTAAGTTCGACACTGTTAGGATGGGAGGCCAAAGTTAGGCGGGTCTGTCTGGCAAGCACATCACGCGGCAGCATCATGGAGAAAAGCGTAGCGGAAGAAGAAAGCCCGTCGGTGGGAACAGGTTTCAAGACTGTTTGTTAGAGAAGAGAAATCGATCTAAAGCAAATTCGAGCAAGGACGTTGTAGTTTTGGCGGCAGCACCCCAAACATGTAAGCAGTACTTGAGGCTTGGTCTTTACCATGCTAAGGAAGACTTTGTGTACAGGCCCAATGAGTGCCGGCGAGATTGGGTGAAAAATGAAGAAAATTCAAACATCGCAAACTTCACTTATTTTCGGCATCTTTTCACTTTCTGGTCATTTTGAGGCATCAATAATTCTGATATCACATATCCCAGTTATAACTGACGTTTAGTGTGTTCGCGTATTCAAACTTTAAACAGGTTTCCGTAAATCATTGTGTGGAAAGTAGTAAAGCCTCCTAGTTAACCTATTTTTTTTCGGGTTACACAGACTGGGCAAAGCGGTCACTCCAGCCAGGGGTTTCTCCGCTTTTACTTCCCACGTCAATTATTAGCAAACAAATGTCGCAAAAGCTTTCGAAAATGAGATGTTACGTTACTTGGACATTGCATGTTATGTACATCGTGAAAAATTATGTCACTCGGTTTGTCAGTCTGTCTGTTAGTCTGCCTACCTGTCAGCTCATCTCTGTATAATTTGAAAAGTACCACTCGTAACTTGATGAAATTTTGGCAAAGACGAATAAGGTTTGGGAAAACGACTCAGTAGCGGCGGAGCTAGGGGCAAATACGAAAAAATAAACGCCGCTTGAAATTTTAACGTTTCAGTGACTGCTAATTTCCAGAACATATTTTGTATGGGGATAAGGAGCTATAGAAGGTAGGCAGTTCTAAATATATCGTCTGTGTTATCAGTGAAAAACATTCTAGCTTCAAGAAGCTTCTGAGCTCGATAAAGTACTACGCATCTATCAGACAATTTGAAGCCTATTAAGTTTAAATCACGGCGGTTGAAACCCAGTCAACCATTACACATCTCGAGTCTTGACTCGCCCATGCAACCGCTCAACGACATCAGTAAATTGATTCACCTTGGCTGAAAAGATCAGGCATACCTCAGTGCATGTCTTAAGCCGCGTACAGACCTAAGTTCCAACGCAAGCCAAGGCACATGTGGTTACAAATTTGGAGGTGTTCGTATCGGTGCACACGGCGCGAGCCAACATAAGCCAACGGTTTCCAGGGTCGGCGTTGGCGTACGACTGCGTTCGCTCCTTGATCGGTGCATCAAAGGGAGGTTTAATTTGGTCTGGACAGGATTTGTTGCGCTTCCAGTATTTAGTCGTTTGCTTGCATTCGATTAGAGGAGACTCGTCGCTCGACATCAGCACCGGACTTAACCCAACGCGGTCCAACCCGATACTAAATTTAGGTGTGGACAACGTGTAGATGAGCGCACTCCAATACATTCCAACAACCAACGCCAACATTACATGTGCTTGCATCCTCTTGTTCGGCGTTGGATTTTCGGTCTGTACGCGGCTTTAGACGTGGCGCTTATAACTCACGAGTTGGTGGAAGGTCAAGTGTTAGGAATTTTTATTTAATTTGTATCATATTGTATGAATAACAAATTTTGTATAGCTTCGTACCTTGAGGTGTAAATCGGTGGTCCTTTATCATATAATAATAACAAACGTCTATATTGTACAACAATTGGTGTACATAACGTAGTTAGGTGAACATACCTAGTTAGGTCAGTCTTTGCAATAGGCAGGTCGAGTTAGAGTACTGCTCTTTCCGAGGTTCACGGACCAACCCATGGCCAAGCACCTATCAGTCAGCAGCGCGGAAAAGATTATCAAAAACTGTACACCGAGCTGAAGGCGGATCTTATATCGGTAATGCCCAAGGATGCAAGTATCTCAATGTACATTTTCTATAAGAACTATCAATAAATAGTACCAGGAAGAAAGGCCTGGAAAGAAGTAACCCCTTTACATCCCATATGTTACTGGTATATGGACGCCTTTAGGACTGGATACGGAATTGGAGCCGAAATTTATGGGAGAAGGCCAAAAACATAAATCTAAGTAACGTAGCAGGGTTACGTAACTGCCATACACGAGGAGTTAATAAAAAGGAGACCCTAAATCAATCGATCGCCATATACTTAGACAGCGAGGTAGCTATAAAGGCATTAAGTTCATCGCAAATTTCGTCCAAATTAGTAGGGGACTGCGAGAACACTCTCGAAAAGCTGGGAAACCGGAACAAGGTAAGGCTGCTTTGGGTACCAGGACATGAACGGCACAAAGAAAATGAGATGACGGACCAGTTAGCCTGATAGGTGCGGCCACGCGTCTTATAGGCCTAGATCTTTTCTTTGGTGTGGCGAGAATAGGCATCAAATAGTCCATAAGACATTGGCTGAAGAAAAAGTTCCCCGAGTAGTAGAACAGCCAGTCAGAGCAAAGGCAGATAAAAGAGTTCATCAAAGACCGAAAACCTGCATGTAAAGAGGACCTGTACAGATTTAAAAGGAAAGCCGTAAAGGCCATAGTGGGTCTCCTAACAGGATATTGTCTAATAAATCGACATAGGAGGCTCTTGGGTCTGGCAGAACAGATCACATGCCGTTTCTGTAGAGAATGTGAGGAAACCCCAGTGCAGCTCTGGTATCGCTGAGAAGGCGTGACAAGGCTTTGTATCATATATTAGGAATTGCAACTCCAACAGTGGAAATGTACATGCAAACCCCTGTGTCAGGTCTACGGAATCCGGTTAAAGGATCAAGGCAGTGGGGTAGCAATAGACGCATTTAGATCGCAATGGCGTTAAGTCTAGCAAGCAAACCACTTTCCTGTAATCTAAGTAGGTCAGCTCTATATATCACATAAAACTGCTCCAGTAGATTTCTTTTGAATATATCTCACAAGGCTGGGAATAAACTTAACATCCTGATTGATGAGAGAAGTGCGTGGCAAGTACAGGGTCGTCCTACTTGATGCTATTTCTTGTTACTAAAAAGGCTGCTCGCCACGGTTAGTATGTGCCATCGAGCACTATTGCCTTTTTGGTCAGTTCGCAGGTGACGGTACAGACATGAAAATAAGCTGGTTTTACGACGGAGTGACCCTACTATTAGCATTCTGTACACTTTGCCAATACTGTCGCACATAATATAGAGTTGGAGAATGGAATCGTGGCCATTGTGAGCTCTCGTAATCACGACTATGATGTTGCCAGCTCTTAGATCGGACGGATAGTCGAAGCGAGTGTGTATTTTATCCTTTAGATCGGCGAAGCAGTTACGGATCTTACGTTCCCTAACATTTTACGAGGAGAATTGAATATGATTAAAAATGGCCAATAAATGAAGCGAAGTTCTTTTCACATTTAGTCTATAAATTTGGCCAGTATTATTATGATTGTCGCCCAGGCGACCCAGACTTATTGCACTTACGAATTTATGATAATTGTACTGGGTTACTGATGTTTGTGTATTCAGACATTATTTTCCAATCAACGGGCGAAGGAAGCATCGGGACCTCGGTTGGCCGCGTGGGTCAGAGTGTCGTGCTACTGATCAGCCGGCCGGCCGGGCCGCGAGTTCGAATCTCGCCTTCGCCATGGATGTTGTGTGTTTGTTTTAGGCAGCAGCGGTGGCCGCAGTAGTAGACCCTTCGGTCTCCTGATCAGCCGCCGTGCGCTGTGCGGGTTCGAGTCCCGTCCCAGGAGAAATGTTTCTCTTGGCCATGGATGTTGTGATTGTCCGTAGGTGGTAGATGGTCTCTGACTGTCGAACGCGGAGGTACCACCCGGCGGTTCTCGTAGGCGGAGCCAGAATGTGTGCATGTTGCATGCACACGTGTTCCCTCGCCAGAGTCCGTGTGGCGTCCCCCCTTTCCCATGTATCCCCCATAGCCCCACGGTACCCAATGGGTGCTTAGGCCTTAGGCCTTCGTGGTAGTTGGAGTATAAAAAAAAAATAAAAATCTACGTGTATGTATTATGATCGAAAAGCTTTTTGGTTTCACGTAATTTTGCTACAGGGTCCGTCAGAAAGAAAGCATGTTTTTTAATGAGTAGTACAGTCAAAATAAGTATGGGAAAAATATTTTATTCTATCGAAATACTCAGAGATACATGCCATTTTTTTGAATAAAAGCTATGTCGGCCATATGGCGCACTTGAGCCGAAATGCAGGAATCAAACCTCTCCCGAAATGAGCCCATTGCGTCGTCCAGCATCCGTGCAGGAATTTGGGTTACTTCTCTTCTTATTTCCTCCTTCATATCGGCGAGGGTCCGAGGCTTGCTTTGGTAAACTTTTGATTTCAGGTAGCCCCATGATAAAATATCACACGTTGACAGGTCCGGCGAGCGAGGGGGCCATAGAATATCGCCATGACGTGAAATGAGACGTCTTGGGAATTTTTGCCGAAGAAGTTTCATCGAAGTGCGAGCTGTGTGAGATGTTGCCCCGTCTTGTTGGGACCACACTGTTCTGAGACGGACACGTCGACGTCGAAGTTCCGTGAAAAAAGTTGTTCAGCATGTGGATGTAACGGTCTGAATTCACAGTAGCTGTTTCTCCATAATCTTTAAAAAAATAAAAGCCAATAATCATCGTTGGGCCTACTGCACACCAAACTATAACATTCGGGGTATGCAGGGGATGCGCATGCAACTGTTGGGGGTTCACTGGAGACCAATATCGACAATTTTGTATATTGACGTACCTATGTAAATGAAAATGTGCTTCATTACTCATAAACAACGTCATGTACTTGTCATCTGACTGTTCAATCATGAGCTGTGCAAAATTAACACGTTGTGCATAATCCCTTGGCAATAGTTGTTGACAAACTTGGATTTTGTAAGGATGGAACACTAAATCCTTCTTCAAGATGCGACGTACAGAGGACGCGTGGATCCTAAAGCTATGTACAGATATGCAACAACACCGCGAACCGAACCACACGACGAACCGCGCCGCGCTGGTGTAGACGGTAAAAAAGACGCCGTCGCGAACCTGATAAGCTTTACAGCTCGCCGTTCGGCCCGATCCAGACTCTGTCGGTTTTTCAGCGTAACATCAAAGGAAAGGCTGGCGACGAAGTTGCACATGTTTTGACAGGGATATCGGTGCGGCGAGCACGCGCTCATATCAGTAAGTGGATAGAGCCCGTGAAGAAAAGAAGGAATGGTCGGAGGAGGAGAAAACTCTTTTGCTTATAGAGCATCACAGAGCATTGTTGTGGGATGCAAAACATACCCTGAATTACAATAAATTGAAAAAAAAAATGATGTCTTTCACTGAACGACAAACATCAAAATTGGATCGTCAGTTTGTTGCGCGATGTGGTTGCACGACGTGTTTTGGTTTGTGGTGATGAGCGTTGCAATGTTGTTCGTCAAAATGTGCGCGCTGCGGTTCGTCGCGTGGTTCGATTCGCGGTATTGTTATATATCTGTACATAGCTTTAGGGAACTGGCACGCAAACGGACGGAACGATTCGGGCTTTGCAGCGTGTCAACTCTCACTCTGTCTATGTTTTCGGGGGCTCTAACAGTACGGTTTCGCACTGGCGCCATTTTGAAAGTGCCGACGTACAGTGAACGCACTATGCTCAACGTTCCAAACCATCTTGCCAACTGAAACGGCACTTCCCCCACTATCCAACACGCCCTTCCCCTTCGACACGGGACCAGCCCACTCGATGTAGTACCCGTTGGAAAAACATGCGTTCTTTCTGACGGACCCTGTAGATTTTGAGAAGACATTTCATCATTGGCATTATTACTTATTTCCAATTATTTCACACCGGAGAAGCCACGGAGGTAGAGTCTTATTGAAAGGGCACCACGGCTACTATGAGGATCCCAAAGAAATTTTGTTAGTCCGATAGTAGAACTGGCAAGAGATCCCTCTTGTAGATCTTTCCACATCGAGCATGGATAATGTAGTCGGGTTAGCAGCAACCCAAACATGTGAGCAATACTCGAGCTTAGGTCTTATCAAGCCCTTGTACCGAGTGAGGAGATCGTGTGGAGAAAAGTGCTTCTTAGCCCTAAACAAGTAGCCTAGCTTTTTCCCAGCAGCTGCAGCTATTGACGACCTGTGTTCATGCCAGATCAGTTCTCCGAGATCTGGAATCCGACTAGCCGAAGTCGGAAGAACGGATCTTTGCCAGAGCTTGGCCATCCATCGAAACCGGATGAGCGCTGGGACGCTTTTCCTTCGTCAAATCACAGTACTCTGTACTCTCGTCAGAGAGGAAGGCACTGTGAATTCCTGCATGAAGAGTGCTGTCATTAGCAAAGCTGTTAATCGGATTGGATTGATCATACAGGAGAACAGGTCGTTGATCTGTAAGAGGAACAGTGTCAAATCCAAGACCGATCTTTGGGGAACATCTGAGTTGACATGGGATGAGGAGGAAACGGATATCTTGTGGCCAGTGAGACGGTCAGCCACCCACCTGCAAAGCTTCTCTGGGAAGCCATATGCTGGAAGTTTGCGTGAGAGGGCAGATAGCCACAGCTGATTGACGCTTTCGTGATGTCAAGAGCAACGACATGAGCCTCACCATAAGACTGGGTGCGTTCAATCAATTATACTGTGACATAAGCTAGGAGGTCCCCTGTGGATCGCGGGCGGGAGGGCGTGGCGTTCCAGGTACTCGAGACGCTCACGATTCACGCACCTCTCCATTACTCACAACAGAAAGCAGAGCTATCGGCCTATAGTCTTGGGGGTTGGTCTGAGATCCTTTTTTACAAATTTCTGGGAAGGCGCCGGATTCGTAACATATCTGGAAGAGATGAGAAACAACTGGAGCAAGCTGCGCTGCACACCTTGTCAATACAACGCCAGGGGTCACGACTGGACCAGAAGCTTTGTTGATGTCTAGCAATAAGAGGACCCAACTTACGGTCTTATGCTTGAATGTTAGTTCCTGCATAGTGTCGGGAATCGACGGCACTCCATGGTGGAGTTGGCAGCAAAGACCTTGACAAACACTTCCGCCTTACTCTTTGAGTCGGTTACAATTGCACTATCCTGGCACTTGAGTCGAGCAAGGCTGTTCTTCTATCTATAAAAAATAATAAAATCTCTGAGCCACAGTTTTGGATGTTTTGATCCCCGACATGTTTGTGTAATATTAGCTTATAATAAGTATTTGAGAAGTCATTTTGAGGTGCAGGGAAAAACAGTATTGGGGTCCAAAAGCCTTCGACATTTCTATGGCACACCGTCATGGATAGCAAATCTTAAGTGTCTCATTGTATATTGTATATTTTCTTTTCTTTGTGAACCATCTTTTGGTTAGCATCTGCATCTGTGAAACGATTTCTGCAGCAAGTTCGTTTTCATGCCTTAAGTATTTTACTTCGTAGAGCCCGTTTTACTTCTCTAAAGCAATCACTCGCCGCAGCTGGTTTGTAAACTTGAAAGGAAACCAAACTATTCGGTACTTTTATTCAATTCAATTCAAAAGAAACTTGTAAGTAAAAGCTTCGATGGGTATTTTTTTTACTCACTATATACCCTTGCACTAATACCGTTATTAATAATCTGTAGTTTTAGGGCCAATTTCACCAACAACAATCCGTTATTCTCCACCTATAGGGTAATAGCCCGTCAAATACAGCGAATGAGCTTCAAGGTCAAATCAACAAATTTTAGAAACCAATAGCTATGAAATGTTGAAAACAAAATACTGTCAAAGTATGAGATGACAACTTGTCATTGAAACATCATCAGCTTATTGAATATTAAGAAATTACTTATAATTCAGTCAAAATTTAAACAAATGTTTGATTTTTGAATAAAATTCATGATTTAATTACTATTGTTGATTTTTTATTCATGTTTATACTATTTTCTTCAATTGATATGCGATTTTACTAATTCAAGATCATCTACTGGGTGTTTTTTTCCTATAAACCTCTTGCAGATAACCATTAAGCACCTACTTGATGACTGGCTCTACCAAAAAGTTCATAGATATTGCTCGTTTCCAAACATTCATTCATTTACTTGCCGTTCATCAGAACCATTATGGTACCTTAGATTGATATTCCCACAAAACCATTCTGGTTTTTTAATATCCATACATCCATAAAGTTGAATATTTTTCGTTGTTCAGGAACTTAACAAACATCCACACTATATTCACAGCGATTAAGAAATAGCCAAATGTATGTCGTAGGGCTACCAGCAAACCTAAAACCTGCAGAAAAACTAGAAATTTGCAATATTTTTATTTTTTCACTGAGTACATATTCTGGGTTATATTTATATTAAACGTTATTTGAATCACAAAACATATACACTGATTTGAATAACAGCTGATTATCTCCTGATATTTTAAAACTAACCATATCGACAAGTGACACATAATTCTGTGGGGTCCGTCAACACTTCGTCCCAGTGGAGCAAACTCTGCCAACTGTCGAAATAAACTTTATTAATTATTAGCGCCTGGCTATTTTAGGCCTTCAATAACTCCTTATTTTAGATCTCTCATTATTTTGTTTTTCCCACGCATTCATGGTAGAAAGAAAAATATTTTATCGATTATCGATACCGTATACCGTATAGCAGGCACGCCCATCACTACTTTGACAGATTGCATAATGATGTCAAGGTGACAATCGTTATGTGGCAATTTTTATAGCGTTTCCAGAATTTCATATTTCGAAACGATGTCAAGGGTCGGCAGGGGAAAATCTTTCTCTGAGAACTGAAAATCATTAAACGCCCTGTTTTCAGTCTATCTTATTCTATCCCTTGGGGAAGTACAGAATGAAGAAAAGACTACAGCGCTCAGTGGCCACTCAGTGGCTCAGTGCTCGTCTGTGATGATAATATTCAAATACTACTAAACACCTAAATAGCTTTCTGGCCTTTCAATTTCGAAGCTACCAGTCCTCGCTTAGAGATGGTAGCACAGTTAAGGATAGAGTCGATATCGATATATCGTCATGAAACCATCGGTACGTAAAGATCGATGTTCTAAGTCCGATGTATCGATGTTTTCGATACATCAATGTATCGTCTATCGTCGCCATCCCTATATTGTATCCCCACCAGTCACCAGTCAAAGGCCTTAACCACCAATATTTTATCACTATTTATAATTCTTTTTAGCTCTTATTTTTCAGTAATTACTAATACTCGTAATTTTAGGTCTATGTCTACAGTAATTGCAGTATGCACCTCGGAGATGTTTTACACATATTGGTGTTGTAGGATGGGGACGACCATACTGTTTTGACTGCTTTGAAGAAATTCATTAACCCATGATTTTATAACAAATGATTACTATTACGATGTAAAGAGAGATGAGGAATTGGTTGGAATACACTTTATATTCTATTTTCTTGCAAATCCGCACAATTCAGGTATGTGTAGCTATAATGATCACATATACACACAGTATATTGAACTTAACAAATTTCGAGATTGCCATGAATTAACAAACGACCAAACCTGCTGCCATATTTAACCGATAGAAAATCGACCTATTATTTCTCCCATTCCCATTCGCTGAGGGGATAACGGATGGTCAAATGTACACCTATAACACAAATCAAAATACATGAAAGTTGTCCTGTTTCTCTGTACAAAAGCATCATGTTGGAATCAAAAAGTGGTCTTGTTTATAATACAGTCGAATTTTTACGATTTTATTCAACATTTTAATAGATGTCGCTGATATTCTGAGACATTTGACAGCTTCCGTCAAATTGCATTTCGATAAGGTATTTTACTATTGGTCCATAATAATAATGTTGGTGGAATAGGCCCTAAGACTTCCAATCACCTATCGTCCTTACTGCAATTTGAATGTATATGTTCAGCTATTGATTCTCTTGTAGTTATCGCATCAAGTATGTATATATATTTCCCCTTATCAAATATGCCTTTCTGTCACATAATAAGGCAATCGAAGAAGTTTTGCGGTTCCTTTTGTGTTTTCAAACCTTCTGCATACGGAACTTCATACATGCACCTCTAGTTCTTGATATCTAGTGGCCATTTCTAAAGTCTGTGGGATTACCCATCATGCTCAGATTCAGCTGTACCTGTTTCAATACTCGCTTGACCCCAGGGGAATGACGAGAAGTCCTCCTCGCAACGACATAGCAGAATAAGAAACACCAAGATAATAAAACATAAAACTTGATAGAATGTATTTTCGTCCCTCGTATGCAAGACGTCCACATACTCCTGAATAAAAGATAAGGAATTCTGTTTGGCGAATGCTATATTTCCTACATTTTTCGTCGGAGTTTCGCCGTCGGATACGCATCAGAAGTTAGTCGAGGGCAAATAAAATTTCAGACTCTTCCGAGGAAGCGACGTTAACTTTTATAGTAGAACTTTCCTCGCGACTAAATTAGCGTCCTTGTTGGTCCATCGATGTGGATTTTCTTACTGAAGTAGCTGGAATTGCCATGCGCACCACGTTCCATCAAACATCAAGTTCATTACAAAAACGGGACATAGTAAATGGAGGAAGATATCAAGGTTGTATTTTCTGAAGTGGCAAACTTATACTCGTAGCCTTATGTGCTTCGGTATTCAAGCAAAAATTGTGCATGCTTTGCAAATACGCCATGGTGCCCAAGGGAAAGATGTCGTTATACTCTTATAATCCTTTGAGTTTCGTTCAGTAACTACAGCTGAAGTATCTATTTGTATTAAAGTTATTGAAACAGAGGCAGCTGGTCATGACAGTATATCACTAAAAATGCGACTGTTTTTAGAGAACCGCTCACTAAATCATGTCACATAATATACTCTTGTAATGAACTGCTATGTTACTTCGTGTGTATTTCCGGATATGTAACAAATATCTAATACCTATAGCTAAAACATCTAATCCGAATCAATTCTCTGACTTGAGACAAATAAGTATTTTACCAATATTATCAAGAGTCCTAGAAAAAATAATGGAACAACAAATTTCGGAATATGTTACAAATAACTGTTCGACTACCATGCTCCAATTCGGACAGCGCGCGTCACAAAGAAACCTGCCCCTTGGCTAACATTTGCACTGAAAGCCATTTTCGGTGAAAGGGGTAAAGCTTCAACTACATTTCACCAGGATCCTTCCGATTGTAATTGGCAAATTTATAAAGTTATGAGGATGCTTCGTCACAAGAGATCTTTGTGGCAACGGTTTAGGAGGAGTGGCCATTCACAAGATAACGTGTCTCATCGATCCTTTTCTAACCTCCTATCTAGAACGTTACATAATGCCAAACATGCTTATGAACGAAAACTCGTTACCTCCAAAAATTAGAAGAAGCTGTTTCGGCATCTAAGAACAAACCTGAATTCCAAAGTTTCATCACCTCAGATCCGCGACGCTGACGGTCATCTCCACATGGATGCCACCGAATCTGCCAACTTACTGGCAGAGTCCTTTAGTGATGACTTCGTCGATGAGCCTAATGGAGACCTTCTACCGACCACTATCTGCGATAGGTGTCCCAACAGCCTTTGCGAAGTTGAGTTCCTGCCTGAAGATGTATTAATGCACCTGCGAAATCTGAAGACCTCTTCCTCCCCTGGTAAAGATGGGATGACGGCTGCTGTACTTAAAAACTGCGCTTCAGCACTGGCCCTACCATTAAGCTTGATATTCACATCGTCTTTTAGATCTCATACCCTACCCTCATGCTGGCTTAGTGCTTCTGTTACCCCTGTATTCAAAAAGGGCGACAAATCCTCCGCTAAAAATTATCGACCAATAAGTCTCGTTCCTATCGCCGCCAAAATAGCTGAAAGAATCATATTAGATAAGCTCCAGTCATTTGCTTTCGAAAATGACCTTATCCCTAAGAATCAGCATGGATTTCTCCCTGGTCGATCAATAATGACCAACCTTCTCCACTCTCTCAACGATTGGACTCAGTATCTGGACACAAAGACTCCTGTTGATATAATCTACTTAGATTTTTCTAGGGCTTTCGATCGCGTACCACATAGAAGGCTTCTGTTTAAGTTGGAATGTATGGGAATAAGAGGCGAGTTGTTACTGTGGATTAAGGCTTTTCTCACCGGGAGGACTTTCTCTGTGCGCGTCAGTGATAGCCAGTCTCACCTTCATCATGTAGCAAGTGGAGTTCCTCAAGGCTCTGTCTTGGGGCCAGTGCTGTTCCTTCTGTATACAAGTGACCTGCCCGCATTGATTTCCTCCACATGTTCAGCTTATGCCGACGACACCAAGATTTACAATACTGTCGTAAATTCTGCTATGCTTCAACGAGATCTTGATATTGTTTGTCAATGGTCAGTCAGTTGGCTTTTACCCTTAAATCTAACTAAGTGTTGTGTCCTTCACCTCGGGAAGACAAATCCGCGATTTACATACAAGATCTCTGACCACAACATCGAAGCAGTTTCGAGCCACACTGATCTGGGCGTTGTAGTCAACGATCGTCTTTCCTGGTCAGAGCATATTCACCACGTTACATCAAAAGCCAAGAAACTTCTATATATGCTGGAGAGGTCTTTCAAAGGATCCGATGTCATCACTTGCGCCTACATTTACAAGGCATTCGTGAGGCCAATTCTTGAATTCGCTGGCCCGGTATGGGACACTGTGCTTTTGCGCGATAGAAATCTCGTCGAATCAGTACAGCGTCGGGCTACTTGTACCCCTTTTGGAGCACGAAGACCAAGCTATGAAGATCGCCTTGAATTATTCAACCTGACCTCTTTCTCTGAGCGAAGACTTCGTGGCGATCTTATAGTTATGTTCAGGATACTTCATGGTTTGATGGGCACCAACCTCATGCATCTATACCATCTGTTGCGCAGCAATCTACGCGGACACAGCTTCAAACTGCATAAGGAGCCATTTAAAACAACAGTCCGACAGTGGTTTCTTCCCAACCGCATACTCAACACCTGGAATAGTTTACCTGAAAGCGTGGTTGGTGCTACTTCAGTTAATAGCTTCAAAGTGCAGTATGATAGCTGGAGGAGTGTACAAACTTTATAGTTATGAACTGGATTTTTTTTATTTTTTTCTATTTGATGTATTTGTGTTACGTATCCGTACACTATATTTACTGCATGAGCTTATAGTACTGTGTACTCTGTTCATCTCAATTATCATAATAATAATAATAATAATTTCGCACTTGCCTCTCTTAGACACGAAAAAAGGCCTATTTGTCACGGTCTGATCAATTAAATTCGAAGAAAGCCTGGAATGAACTTAGGATGATGAACGTTTGTCCACAGAAATATACTGAGATTCCATTAAATTTATTAGAACCAAACAAGTTAATGACCACTTTTTATTGAATTTTAAAAATACCCATACCCATTCCCGTTTAGTTGATGCTATAGCTGAATTTTATCAACAGAATTTATTCGATGCTAATTTAACATCGCATCGAAAATGCGGCCGGGGACGCCGTTACCGTCAATTCTGAGCGATATCACGTGATGATAGACGACTATTTTTCACCGCAACTTGAAGGAATGGATATGGACGACGTTTATTTCCAGCAAGACGGTGCAACATGCCACACAACCAACGTCAATATCCATCGATTGCAGTCCTTCTTCGGTGATCGCGTGATTTCGCGCAGAGGAAATGTGCCATGGCCACCAAGATCGTGCGATTTGACTCCCTTGGACTTCTTTTTAGGGGGATATTTGAAAAGCAAAGTCTACGTCAACAAACCAGCCACCCTCCAAGAACTCAAAAACAACATCATTGCCGAGATAAATGCCATAGAACCGACCATGTTGCAAAATGTCATTGAAAATTTCGACCATCGCGTGGACGTCTGTAAATCCAGTCGTGGTGAGCATTTGAGCGATATTATTTTTCATACATAAATGGTATAAATGAACCTTCAAAATAAAGTACCCAACTTGATTTGAATATCAATCTTTCTTGTTTTAATATGCGTTTACTTTCCTGCGTCCATTTTGGACAACCCTATATATACATATTTAAGCACACAATAAGGTTGGGTGTAAGAGTAGCCAACTGGCTAAACTTCGCCCTATTGTTGTGTTGCTAATAAAGACATTTATTATTATTATTATGAATCTATTTTACCACAGATTCAATCGGGCTTTCGCAAATCTTATGATACTACATGTCTTCCGTTGACAAATGCAAAATTGTTGGTCTAGTGTTACTTGATTACAGCAAGGCTTTCGATAGAATTGACCATGATATGCTTTGCACTAAATTGAAATACTTTGGCTTCCGCTCTCCCGATGTGCAGCTTATAAAAGGTACCAATACGTATCAGTTTATTTGAACGATTCCAATAAATGCCTCATAACAATGGAAGGACCTCATTCTCATTCTTAGTCCTTTGTTATTCTCTTTGTATATTTCTGACCTCTAACAATATAAAGTACTGCAACGTTCATCACTACGCAGATGACGCACAATTATATTATGGTTTTCATATCAATGATGCATATTTTTCCTTTGATTTGATCAACAATGAACTAAATACAATGTATCACTTTTCAGCTGCTCATAATTTAACACTGAATGCTTCTAAAGGTTATAATTTTTGGACCAAAGCAGAAACGAATCATAGTAGAAAGTGAAAATCTATATCGGCTCAACATCAAAAACATTCCTTTACCAATTGCAACTGTAAGCAAAAATCTTGGCTTATGGCTGGGTAATGAACCAGAATTAATATAAGTGAGTTGTGTTCAAAATCTTATGGTATCCTCAAACAGTTGAGGGCACAAGTGGATAAATGTGTCATATAACAAAACGATTGTATGGAGAAAATTGACTTTAACCATTTTTGATTGGTACTTTTTACTTTATTGAAATTTTAAATATTTAGTTTAATTAGTTTGTTACCTTGTTTTTGCAACAAATTCATCACAGAATGAAAGAATCACTCCTTAACGCTAGATTAACGCAAAAAAAATGTTACATGGCACGTTTATCCAGTTACTAAATAGTAAATTGCAGTTGCGTCATTCACTAATCATTCCAAGAATATCTTCATTGCAAAGTGATAAAAGATCAAGTTGCGGCGACTTCAAAATTCTTGTTTCCGTTGTTGTCTTGGTATAAGAAGAAAATATGACCATATAAGTCATAAGTAAAACGGAAAATTGAACCTAGAAAATTTTAGAATATATCATCCATTATCTTTAGTCCATAAGAAACAGTAAATCTCTAGTTAAACTCTAACCACTCTACAAGAAAAGTTTTTCATACACTGCGGGCAAACACTACAACAATTTACCAACTGAGTTCTGCAATTAAAGTCTAATAAATTTCAAGAAAAAATTAAAAGCAATGCTCTTTCCACCTCCTCTGCCTAATAACAATGAGACCAATTTACAAAAATTCAACTAGGATAAGACTGACTGTATGATTTTTCGAGTTATACCAAATGGGCATTATGATTTTATATTAAATGACTTGTATAGACTAAATATTAAGCCATGGTCACATGCATTTTTTATCACTCTACGACTCTATTCTTATTCATGTTTGTGATTTTTATTTTACGGCTGAGTTGAAAAATATATTAAGGTACATTTCGATTCTTAAATTTAAAATTCTTAGTACCTTACCTTACCTAAAATAAATATGTATTTGTAAAAGAATCAAATAAAGGCATGGTATTACTACTATTATTTCTATTATTATTATAAATTTTGAAGGACTGTGCATATTAATAGAAACGTCAAAAAGAATAATTTTGGTCTTTGTTCCTCCAACGTTCTTTACCCCACGAAAAGAGCATGGAGTAAAGTATGAAAATGGACCACTACAAAGACCTTAAAATAAACTCCTTACTTTTCAATAAAACGCTCTTATAAGTGATAGTATTTCCATTGTGGAAAAATAGACACTTCGCGGAATGACTTTCGGTTAGTTTTTTGAAAAATCATGCTGTGGATCTTGACACAGGTGAAGAAGTAGTTTCCGAGATATATATAAGGATGGACGATATGCAATACCCGTTAGAGATTTTTTTACCTACTTATCAGCATTCTTATTAGCTGGTTCAGCAATATTAAAATTCTGTAACATGTACAGGGTGGAGTATTGCTCCGAGTCACAACCTTCCTAAAAAAGTATTCAGGATTATCCTGTACCGTCTTTGTTGGAATTCATTTAACATAGAAACAGTGGGATCTGCTGTTTCAAGGAGCAACGATGAACAGCATCTTTGAGCACTCTGAGTAACAATTCAACAAACGAGTAAACAACGTACAGTATATTCAGATAAGAGATAGACCGGATGTAAACAAAAGATTCGGGTGATTTTCACGCTAACGCCGCCGTCTCCTCGTAAAACAGGAGCCCTCATTGGTCAATTCGCAATTAAATGCCTATGCCGTTCGGCAGAGCAGTCGTATCAATGCAGAGTCACATTCAGGTTCAGACGTGTTACGTATGTCGTGTGCATCATTGCAATTTGATATTTCTTTGGACGTTTTCGTTTGTTATCTTATTAAGTTGTTGAGTTTGTCGTTGTTATTGTTATACCTTGTTATTGATTGTTATTGTTATCAACTGCTTGCGCAAAATGCCCAGTAGTACAGATACTGCCGATGAAGTTGTAAACTCCTGTAGTCCACCTAGGAAACGCTCTAAAAAAAAACACCTGGGTGCAGAAATGAAAGAGGTCATTTTGAATATATATGAGATCGAGCGCGAGGAGAACGAGGCATCAACCATCAAAGAAATTGTTGTGAAGGTTTCTCACAAAGTTGGGGTGTGTCGCGCATCAGTGTTTAATGTGTTAAGACAATACAAAAAAAATCACACCTTTTCTGAGCCAATGACCAGTAAACATCGCAAAAGTATTGTTAAATCATTGGATGAAGCTGATAAGCATGCGATTAGGAGGAAAGTGCATGAATTCTTCTTTAGGAATGAAATACCTACTATAGATAAAGTTCTGCAGGAGGTAAATGGAGATACAACGTTGCCAAATTTCAAACGATCAACTTTCCATGCGTTACTGAAGCATTTAAATTTCAAATGGAAAAAACGGGGTCGTAATAGTTTACTACTGGATAGAGAAGAAATTGTGCTATGGAGGAGGGATTATTTAACAAAAATTGGGAAATATAGAAATCAAAACAGGAAGATTTATTACCTTGATGAAACGTGGGTAAACGCAGGACACACTACAAGTAAAGTATGGGTTGATGATTCTGTAACTTCATCCAGGAGGGCCTTTCTAGATGGACTGTCCACCGGATTAAAAAATCCAGTAGGTAAATACGAGTAATAGACAACAATCGGATGATTTTCAAACCTTGGGAACAAGGTTCTAAACATTAATTCCAGGGGGCAGATAAAACATATTACAAGTAACAAAACTTTTATAACTTTCGATAAAATGCGTGGATGTTTTATTGTCATTTTCATTTGTTAGAACTTTTTTAAGCCATGTTTTTATGTGTTTTCGATATTTCAATAATTTTTTAATATAATCTTAAAATATGTCGAATATTATAAACTTAAAAAAAGTTACTAATTTTTATATTGTGTACCGTTCCTAATATTTCTAATCATTTTAATTCATACTTTAAGCTTTATAAAGTTATAATTTGTTAATATTAATATTTGCGCGTATTTCAGGTTCCTGATCATTCATTTTTTAAAGGTTTATAACTTTAAATTAAATTGTGAAGCGCTGAGTAATCATACGACGTTCAATATTCTTTCTTTCAATATGACTAAATAATCCCAATTATAGCAATCTGATACTCATGTCTCAATGTTTTTTTGCTGAATGTGATGAAAACATTTGAAAAAGGTTCGCTTATTGAAATAAATCTACACCAGTTAGTACTTCGATTTCCAGGTAAAGGGAAAAGGCTCATTATCTGCCATATTGGCAGTGAGGATGAATTTGTTGTTGACGGTCTGTGGTGCTTTGAGTCTAAGAAAACTGGAGATTACCACGAGGAAATGAATGGCGAATCGTTTCAACAGTGGTTTTCAAAAAATTTACCGAACTTAGAGGAAAACGCAGTAATTGTGTTGGATAATGCGCCTTATCATTCTCGAAGAATGGAGAAGGTCCCAACAACGGCTTCAAGGAAAGTTGATGGTCAAAATTGGCTCCGCTCGAAAAATATCAACTTTGAAGAAGCAATGCTGAAAGTACAATTATTAAGAATTGTCAAGGATCACAAGGCGGAATATCAAAAATACGCCATTGACGAAATGTCAGCAAGTCAAAATAAAACTGTGCTCCGTTTACCTCCATACCATTGCGAGCTCAATCCCATTGAGCTCATATGGGCAGAGGTTAAAAATTATATAGCTAAGCACAATACAACTTTTAAATTTTGTGACCTCAAAGGACTTTTCAAAGAAGCACTAGAATTAATAACAGCGCAAAAATGGGAAAACTGTATTAAGCACGTGAAAGACAAAGTTGAAAAGACAATGTGGGAACTGGACAATATTTTAGAGGAACAAGTCGAGCCATTCATTATTGACGTTGGTGCTTCAGGCAGTAGCGATGATGAAAGCTCATCAAGCTCATCTTTCCAATAAAAGATGTCGTTCATCAAATTCGGTAAGTTATAAGTAATTATAAAGCTACTGTATTTTTTAATTAATTATTGACATTTTTGAACCCATTTTGGCAAAACCTATTCAAGAATCTACTTTCTGACAATGTTCAACCATGCACATTTTTTTACGTTTTGAACGTTTTAATTTGGTTACATATTTACCTAGAAATCAAAAAATATACTAATCAATATTCTAAAAGCAATTTTAAGAGATATACGATTATTTTTAATTTAGGCTAATTTAAACGCCATTTTGAGATTATATTCGACTGTATTTCACCAAACATCAGGCGGCATCCGAAGCTGGAAATCGAAGCGAAAATTTTGAAACCCTTATTTATATTTACATCATTATATATTTCTTACCCCACCCCCACATAATCCTATATCCATCACCAATTGTATACACATCGAATTGTGCTAATTTACTACAAAGTTACGCAAAGCAGCATCTACTATCTAAAATATGTACTGCGTGACTCTTAATACGTCCCTGCCGAATGTTACAGCGTTCGATGATCACGTGGTCTTGTTTATGTCCGGTCTATCTCTTATCTGAATATACTGTAGACTATAAGATTCCTTATTAGAGAACATTCAGAACTGTGTCTATCAAAGGGGGTCAGGTATTGGTAGCCACACTTTCATTATTCAGACAAAATACATAATTATTATTTCAACATCTGCTCGACAAAGCTCAGAAGTCATGGGAACCTATCAAATTTTTGAAATATTTTCACGCAAGGACAATGCAAAATAATAATTTCTGAACAAGTTTTTAAAAAGTTTGTGTCCCCGACCAACACACTATCTATACATGCTTGGAACATCCCAGTACACGGCAGAAAATTGCAATGTTGCTGATAGAAAGGAGACGATGATAAGAACGTAAACACGTATCAAGCAGCTATTATCATGATAATATATCGAACCCTTAATCGATTATATTTTATTTTATTTACATTGTATGCATTTTAAACCAATTTTTGGACCCTTTTGTTTTTCATGTTCAGATCTACAGAATACTAAATTGTGAGCCTTGTCGACATTCCAACGACTTCAACCTTACTTACTAAAACTGACTAAATTTCACACTTCACAGGTATACAGTAAGAGATTTATGCGACACTTTTCTTTCTACTTAAACGGAGCTTCAGATAGTGTCGTTCATGTCATCTGTTACCAGAGAAGTAATCACTGACATTTAACTACTGTTATTTCTTTGTGCCGATGTGACAAGTTTAACCGTTGACCATCAGATCAACATCAAATAGTATACTATGGTATGTTTTGTTCCGAGTAACTTGAAACTGCTGTCATGTATAACCCTACCCGATGATTTTCTAATAGGTTACTCATATTACAAGATCTCAATATAATTTTTTTTTGTTTTAAACGTGCTCTAGATCGACATTCAATACTGGCCATTGCATTTCAAGTATTCAGTAATTTTCTAACGTTACGGACGTCCATCTCCATTTACATCTAAAATGCAGATAAGGTTAATGTAGTTTTCTAGTAATCAATTTCGCCAGTAACCATAGAAGTCTATCCGTTCCGTTGCATTTCTCACTACGCTCATGCCTGATCGCCTGTCAGCTCCCATTAAATCACGCAATGCATATCTTAAATTACTTCTTCCTTTTTGGTTATCTCGCTTTCATATTGCTTGTGCATCATGGTATGCCATGCTGCTGGAAAAGAATCCGATCTACAGTGAGACCACAAACTACATACAGGTAGTATCATTTTAATTTTACCTTTGAAATACTTATATACAGGATGATTCATGAAATAATAAATTGGTTGCGTAATATTAAAATACATAGCAACCATCCGTGGCGATAGTGACGCATGTTACTCTATCCAAATATGGTTACTGTATTGAAATATAACACTCAGGATTTTTGTGAAAATACAGGGTGTCCGCAAAGTTAGGGTTTTGCTTTATACGACGTGTAGATCTTGAAACCATAAGCAATTTTTCTTAATACCATATACATCAATGTCTTAAGGGAACCGAGATAAAGGGCTCTGCAAGATCAAAAATATCTGAATACCGTCCTGTAGCCGCGACATCACCGACGGGTACAAGGTCACTGCCTCAACCCGACGACAGAACTGGGTCGGGGTCAGTGTGTCAGGTCAGTATGCAACCTTCAACCGACGGTTACGGTCACGCGTTTAGAGGTAATCGCGTAGACGAGAATCCCTCAACAAGCACTAGAGACGTGGCTAGAGAAGTGCAAGTATCAAAAAATAAAGTTTGGCAAACGCTGCGTGAAGAGGGGCTGTATCCGTTTCACGTCCAACGTGTACAAGCCCTTCAACCTGACGATTTTCCAGCAAGAGTGCGGTTTTGTGAGTGGTTGTTGCATCAACATGACAATAATCCGGACTTTTTGAAGTGCATATTGGTGATAGACGAATCTACGTTCACGCGTAATGGGGGAATAACTTTCGCAACACTCATGTTTGGTCAGTAGAAAATCCGCACGCTGTCCGTCGGGCACATTTTCAACAAATATTTTCGGTGAATGTTTGGGCTGGCATGGTGAACGGTATGCTCATTGGACCATTTATTCTCCCAAATCGATTGGACGGGATGCAATACCTAGACTTTTTACGCAACATTTTGCCTTCCTTGTTAGAAGATGTGCCATTAAGTGTAAGACAATCAATGTGGTTTCTGCGTCTGCTCGGTAGCGCATCAGCTGATTTCATTTTCTGTTGGAGCGGTATGATTTCGGGCAGAGACGTACTTAGCCCTTCTCGTCAACTGGAGAGTGAGTACTTTTTCCTTTATTTTTTTTTACTTAGTCGCCCTCGTTTCACTACACATTACCTTTGTTATTTCAAGGGTAGTTGTTTCTAAAAAGGAAAACCCCAACTTTGCGGACACCCTGTATTTATGTTTAACCTGGACACAATTCAGACCCAATGACGATATGATTACATAGTGTCGGCTTCGAGTTGATCATTTTACAAGTTAATGCTATGATGTGGACATGCAACGAGCTGTTCTGATCTGGTCTGGTATAAATTACTGTTCGAGATCATCCGAAATTCATTGTTTTTATGCTTAAGTCGCCACGAAGGCTTCAGGGCTAAGCACCGATGGGTACTCTTGGAATATAGGCGGATACAAGCAAAAGGGGGGACGCCACACGGACTCTAGCGAGGGAACACGTGTGCATGCAACACGCACACATTCTAGCCCCGCCTGAGAGACCCGCTGGGTGGTACCTCCTCGTTCAGCAATCATAGACCGTCTACCACCTACAGACAATCACAACATCTATAGCCAAGAGAAAAATTCTCTTGGGACGAGATTCGAACCCGCGTAGCGGACGGCGGCTACCGCCCATGTTGAGCACAATATAGTGGCCACATGATATCTTTTTACTTATTCGTTGCTAGCCGACGGGCAACAATAGTATGCTCCACTCAAGTATACCTTTAGTTCTGCATTTATTTATTTTAAATATTTAGTTCCAGCAGGTAAAGTCTATGTAAATGCCGTGAAAGACTCGTACAACAATACAACTGGTACCGTCAAAATTGGAAGATCCCCCTCAGAAAAATTCCCTGTCACAAAAGGGTTAAGACAAGGTTGCTCCCTCTCCCCGCTGCTCTTTAAAATCTTGGAAGAAGAAGTGTAGCCGCATGGATTTGCCAATTGGGGATATAATGATATACTCGCTGTTATTTGCCGACGACCAGGTACTGTTAGCAGGAGACCAGGAGGATTCTAGTTACATGTTACGAAAACTGCAGGAGGAATACAATAAGTGACGATAAATATGCAGAAGACTAAATATATGGTAGGAACTGACGAACTGGTGACCTAGATATTGGGAATGCCTTTGTCAAAAGTTGCAACACATTTAAATACTTAGGGGTAACTTTAGCATGAAATGGGAAAAGCAGCGCTGATGTAGCAAACAAAATAGCCCAGGGAAGAAGAGCGATGTCAACTAAACTCGCTCCTACGGAGCGACAAAATAACGAAAAGAAATAAGAAGCTACGTATCGTTCAATCGTGGAAAGTATCAGCACTTACGGACCAGAAACTTGGGAGCTAAATAAAAAAGAAAACAAACTTCTGTCCCTTGAAATGGACTTCTGGAGAAGAAGCAGCCGGCACTCAAAGCTAGACCATATACGTAACGAATGAATAAGAGAAGAAATGGACGTAGATGGAACTATACTCGATTCGATAGAGTCAAAGCGGCTAGCTTGGTACGGTCATCTAGAACCAATGAACCATAACAGATGGCCTGAAAGAGTATGGAAGTGGACCCAATCGGGAAGAAGAAAACGCGGCAGAACCACACCTCCTCCCCCCGAAGCTGTAACGACGATGTAACAGAAGCCATGGCTTCCAGAGGACTTCGATGGGGCGACTGGTGGAACAGCGACCTATGGAGGTTGAAAAGCGAGAAACGACGACAGTCGTAGCAAACTCGCGTATATTTATATAGTTCTAGTAGGCAGTAGTTGAAAAAAAGATTAAAAAAAATGTTCAGATGGTGCTGTTCCAAATCATGACTTACGCAGCAGTAGCTTGGAGCTACGTTTCCAAAACGATGAAGAACTGGCTCCAAGCTCAACAAAACATAGCACTCCGTGAGGCGATGGACGCACCGTGGTATGTACCTAACAGAGTGCTATATGACGAACTACGACAGGTACCGGTCGTAATCCAGATGAGAGAGAGGGCCCGAAAGTTCTTTGAAAAGAACGAAAGACATCGTAATGTGTTGATTAGAGCCCAATTGGATTACGACCCAAGAATAATAAGGCGTCATAAAAGACCGAAAAGCCAGCTGCAAAAAGAAGAAATTTGGCCCTAGCAGCTGATGAGGCCAAAAAAAGGGGGAAAAGACCGACAATAGTTGTACACCCAAGAGGGGAAAGAGCAGCCCATGTACAATGGGTGGACAAAAAGAAGCCTGTCGATTGAGGTGGCCAGAGTCAAGCACGGACTCGGGGTTAACCTCAGGAGACGAATACAAACAGCAAACGACTGACTCCAGTCGACGAGGAAAGAGCGGAGGCTCATCAACCTCCAGCGCAGGACCCCCAAGAAAGAGGCCGTCCATAAAAGTCGAGAACCGACATTTGGATGGAACGTCCACCACGTGCTTCCGCGACGCGTATGCGATCGAGTCAAATTTCGGAAAAAAGGGGCAAAAGCCTTCGGGCGGGAGAGGAGGTAGGAGCAGATTGCTCTTCCCCCCACTCCTCAAGGGTTTGAGGTTGCCTGGAACAGGGGTGGTGGAGGGACCGCACAGGGTAGGAGGGTGTGTGTGTGTGTGTGAGATAAAATGTTTTGTGTATCTTGGTCGTAATAAACATTCATGTCCCTTGTCGTGTTTCGCATCGCGGATCACGAGCTTGACACTTTAGGTACAATCTGCCAACTAACCCAAGGGTCGCAAATTTTGGCCGAACAGACAAGGTTAAAAATCGCTTTAGTAATAAAGTAATCTCAAAATTCACATCGAAGTCTTGTTGTCAAGCAATGTTCAAACTTTAATTTAGATACTCGGCGAAGTCAAAACCTATAATTTTTAACCGGGTTTTTAAACATTGAATATACCCATTTTCAGACATCAAATCGCTTATAACTCGAAGATGGTCAGCTTAAGAGGAAAGTTAATGGATGGTTATTAATAGAAATGATCCAGAATACCTAAACAAAATTTGTTCGGTCAAAAAAAATATTTATTTAAAGAAATTGTTTAAGTTTATTTTACCTGGGTTACCGTGCGGCTATTCTCAGTGCTTAAAAATTCGGTTGAAAATTACTTTTGATGTAGCCTAGTATCTAAATAAAAGTTGGAACCTTGCTCTACAAGACCTTTGAGCGTATTTTGAGATTAGTTTAGTTTAAAGCGCTTTCAAGCTTGTTTTTCTGACCAAATTTAGCGAACTGGTTTTCGCAGACTTCATAAATGAATCTTTTGCTTTCTTTCCACTACTATTAAAATTAACGCAATCAAAATGCCTTCAGATTCAAAGTAACGAAACAGTTCTCCTTATCCCTCGTATGTCGCTGCCGCCGTCTCCGCCAATGGTACAGCGAGTCACAAAAGAAAGCCGTTTCTTTGAAAGATACTGAAAGGAGATAGAAGGCAATAATGACCCGTTTCATTCCTGAGAGAGCTTCTTAATTATCTTTTCTTTTATCTCGGGCTATCTCATAATAGAGCCTAGTTTTAAGATTCCCTTTAATAACGTCTCGACCTTAATTTATTTTTGCATGCACCCGACTGGCTAGAGCGAGGACGGTATGAATTTTAATTGTGTGGCCTCGGGGCCAATGCAAGGGGCCAATGATAGGTGACGCCTTGACGCGGGGGCGGGGAACTGCCAGCATGTTCATCTGGCACGCATCAAATGCAAGCATTCATTGCTGGTGAATTGTAGAGCCAGTGAAGTAACCAGCTGAATCTGGCGGGGTATAATCATAAGAATTGAAGACACTACTAGTGGATAAAGGTGTCATGCAACATTTTTTTGCATTAAACTAAGGAGTGTGAGTACTTTTTTGTAGGAACAAGATAATAGCAAACTAAATAAACTAAATATCTAAAATTTCATAAAGCAAAACTCCCAATAACAAATGTTTAAAGTAAATTTTCTCCATACAATGATTTTGTCCACCTTATCCACTTGTGTTTTCCTTTGTAACTTATCATAGCAAATGCACATAACGATAAGGTGTAGCAATAATGAAACTACTGAAATAGTAAATACTTCAAATCTTGTGAATCTTCTTTTGTAACGTCGCATCGCTTCCTTTCATATAGCTCCAGTATGCGGGATCATATTTGATTATGCATAAAGGAATCCATTTTGGGTATTATACGACATGTACATCACAAAAAAAACATGTTACTCATTTCCGTCAGCCTATCTGTCTGTCAGATGTATATCTCAGCCTTTCCGATAATCCCTCGCGCGTCTATAACTTGAGGAGCAATGCTCGGATTTGGATGACACAAGGTGATTACTATGTCAAGGAGCACAAAACCTAAGTTTTTGAAAATCGATGAAAGAATGAAAATTGCTCAAACTGTATGGCTTGACGTTTCAGAGGCTCCCGGACATTTTCAGAAAAAAAATTTAAACAGGTCAAATATTGGGGGTTTGTGAGGGGTTGGGGAGGGTATATCTCAATTTTTTGTTGTAGTTATATTTAGAATCTCCCAGCCTGAGTAATTATTCATACCTATTAGACATATTTTACACATCATAGGATTCGCCTAACATTTGTCTTGAAAACCAAGACTGATAGAGAAGTGCTTCACCCTCTGTTATGTGGATTCACCGGTTACCGTTTTGCTCATTCTGTAATGGTGCCGCCGTGACCGCTGCTGCGTTTGGCGATATGGGTAGGGGCAACGATGCCAGATGGACGATAACTACCGGTAGGCCTGAGAAAAATGTCTATGAACTAATTGTATGGGCTTGATCTGTTTCATTTATCTGCTGCACATATTCGTAACTGACTTCTTGCTCAGATGGTTTAACCCGTACTGAACTTAATCCTTTAAGAATTGATGCGGGCGTTGCATACGAAGTGCTGTGTCAACCTACTAGACGCCGTTTTTGTGAAGTTTCTTATATTAGTGGAAGGATTTTCATGTCTGCGATAGTTACGCCTTGTAAGGCCATTAGCATCATTATAAGACGAATTGAATATATCAAATGTAAGCACTTTTTTTATCTAGAGGGAGGAGGGGCTTATTGATTTTGAATTTCAGATTCAATGTTATTTAAAACGTGCATCCTGCTCATCGTTGTTTTAATTCTAAAATCCTTCTCAAAACTGAAACTAGGAGAGGGGGCCTACGGTTTGTTTGTCTCCAAAAACTCAGTCTGTAGTCAGGATGAAGGTGCATACAACAAGTGGACTTGCCAGGTGTCAATTTTTTGACAGCTTTGTCTTTAAATTCGTATTTTTAGTGTTACTTTTCGTGCGAGTGTTTGCAGCTAATTGTTGTGCTAAAAAAATCCAAGAAACGATACTTCTAGCATAATTTGCAAATAGCGGCACGAGACTAGTGAAGATAGATCTTTCCACCGGTAAGTGTTATTATTATTAAATTGACACAGTTGTCACTTGTAGGTGATGGTAGTCAAATGAGTCAAAAGTATGCACTACAATTACACACATTTGGCGGCAAACAATGCTGTGTAAACAGTAGGCTTCGCTAGTAATGTATTTGAATTCGTTGTTCAGGCTTAACGGAAACCAGCGCTTAATGAAGGTGAAATTATAACCAAGTGGAGTGGTGAAACTGAAATGTTTGAAACATAGGAATACAGAAAGATTAAAAAAATCCAATTTAAAAGCTTAGTAGTTAGTAAGCAAGCTAGCATATGCATCACAAACCCATCTGAAAATAATAATTACACAAAGGCGGGGCTGACGCTAAAGTTTAGAAAGTGTTCCGTTTTCATCACGCAAAGCTTTTTTTCACGTCCAGTAGTGCCATAGATTCAGATAATCTATCATGTAGTGTCAATTCCGAAATATTGAACCTTAGGGTAGTTATGTCAGAAGAATTCGTGGAAAGCCTTTATAGTCCGATGGTCGGCCCCATTGACCTTGGAAGTCTTCTGCATTTTAACGTATTTTTTTCATATACTATGAAAACTAGTCTTACGTAGTTTGATGCTAAAAGCCAACTTGCTCTCCACAATAATTAGAAATCTACTTCGGATAGTGTCTCGTAGATGGCGCTGTAGATTGGGGCATATGAGCTATCTTCAGGTAGAATACGTTAGTCAATAGTAATGTTGAGTCCTCTTTCTCCAAAAAGAATCATTGTTTATCAGAAATGTAAGAGTATATACGCTTTGAAAACAGCCACTGGCACTGCTCCGAGAGACATGAAAGGAAACACACAAAGTAACTTTCGGAGGGGCTGCAACCCCTAATCTCGTATTTCGTGGACGTATAGTGAAGCTTGGCTAAAATTGTTTATCTCTTTTCCCTGCATTTAATGCTACTCTTCTCAAATACTATGACTGCTTTTAACGACACAGAGCAACGACTCCCTTTAAAGTTTATGTGCTGCTTTCAGTGTAGACATTCGGCAACGGACATAAAAACGGAAAAGATTAAGGATAGCTCAAGAAGGTTTACATCCCTGAATACACCACTATCTGAAAGAATAGGTTATTAGCTGAAAGTAACTGGCTTTAAATGGCTGATGGACTCACAATTAGGTATATCAAGCTGTAACAAAAAGTATTTGAGGTGGTGGCGTTTGATCATAACTTGTGAAAAACCTTTGAAATTTTTATATATTCAAGGTATTGTATTGATTCATCCTCGATCATTCATGATGAAATTTACCATATAAAACTTGAAGGAAATTGAACTGGCATGCCAAAGTTCTCAGAATATTCACCGTTCTGAGAAACATTTTGCACGGTTTGTGCGGTAGTTATTAGTCTAATCATATTAACAAATTTTCCCTAAATAATTGTAAAGTCTGGTTTTATTGGTGAAAGTTGTTCAAGGGGCATTTAAAACATGGACGTATAAAATGGGTACACCAGTTTTTGTGGGAAAACTTTTTATTCGACAACAAAGAATGAGAGA
This sequence comes from Acanthoscelides obtectus, assembly GCA_963669975.1. Lineage (NCBI taxonomy): Eukaryota > Metazoa > Arthropoda > Insecta > Coleoptera > Chrysomelidae > Acanthoscelides > Acanthoscelides obtectus. The sequence continues at coordinate 28,040,718 of CAVLJG010000010.1, read as the reverse complement.
ACTCGTTTTTTTGAGATTCAATCGAAAGTGTTAACAGGAACGAAAAAACTTGTCAAATAGGTATTTATTAGACCTACAAAATGAGACTACACGTAGAAAGATCCGACTAATAGCAAAAATGTTATGGCGGAAAAACGAGGCAAAATCCAGGTTTTGGCACTTGTTGGTAACGCAACAATAATTTCATGCAACTACTTAAAACTATTGAATAGTTAGGATTCGTCTTTCTAAATAACAACAACAAACTTGGGGTATATTGGTCGAATATTTTTTTTTAGAATTTCTAATAGCATATCCCAAAACACCTGTTTTTCGGCCATCACTACTAGTTTATTGAGCAATATATAGTGTTCGTTGAGAGAGCATTTATTAGTAAAATACACGTGTTTACCTTGCCGATATGAATCACAAACCATTCCGAAAGATAAATGTTATGTTTATGCGAAAAACAAAGCTAACGTTTTTTTCTTCCCAACCAATTTAATCATTTCATATTTGTTAGTAATTGAACAAATGCGCTACGATATTCGAAAACCATACGTTACTCTACACATCTTAAAACAACGCGGATGTGTCTATCATCTTTTGTTGCGAATTATTCACAAATACGAAATGTTTAAATTTGTTTAGTAGAAAAAACGTAACCCATTCTTTTTTGCATAGAAATAATATTCATCTTCCGGAATGGTTTGCGATTTATATCAGCAAGGTAAGCAAGTGTATTTTGCTATAAAGTGATCTTTGAACTAACTCTGTATATTGCTCAATAAACTAGTAGTGATGGCCGGATAAGAGGTGTTTTGGGATAAACAATTAGGAATTGTCAGAAACTATTTGACCAATCTACTCCAATTTTGTTGTGGTTATTTAGAAGTACGAATCCTGCGAATTGGAAAAATTAAAAATGTGTACGGGAAACCATCGTCGCATTACCAACAAGTGCCAAAACCTGCAGTTTGCCTCAGTTTTCGGCCGTAACTGTTTGACTATTAGTCGGATCTTTTTACATGTGGTCTCATTTTGTAGGTCTCATAAATACCTAAAAATCTTATATCAAAAGTATTTTTGTTCCTGCCAACACTTTCGATTTAATCCCAAAAATCACGTTTTCTCATTCCTTGTTGTCGAATAAAAAGTTTTCCCACAAAAATTGGTGTACCCATTCCATGCGTCCATGTTTTGAATACCCCCTTGAACAACTTGAAGCAATAAAACCAGACTTTACAATTATTTCGCAAGCCAGGGGTATTTTCGTCTAGTATGATTGAATGAATGAATGAATGAATCTTGAATTTTAGAGGCATCCCGGCCACCATAGGGAGCCAGTGCATAGGCCGCTTAAGCGGGCCCTTATGCACCTCTACAATACTTAAATCACAAGCCTCGCCCTTTTAGCGAAGCTGAGAATCGCCTTGAGTCCAAGCTCCTTTACGTCCTGAGGGTCCAAAGTAATGGACCCCAGTATAGTCTGCCTATAGTAGCTCAGAGCTTCACAGCGACACAAAACGTGCGCCGAGGTCTCTTCCTCTACTCCGCAGCGTTCGCACAAGGGATCCTCAGCCACCCCCATCACGTGCAGGTGCCGCCTTAACGTGTTATGGCCAGACAACAGTCCCACCAGCAACCTTAGGTTGGCTCTACCCAGAGATAGGCAGAAGCGTCCATCCTTAGCTTCAATGAGCTCTCGTGCCTGGCGGAGATGTCTAGAGATACTTCTCCATTTCTGAGAGTGTTGTCTTGCAACCCACGTCTCCATTTTCCTCCTAGCTTTATGCGCGGTTACTCCAAGAGCTGGCTCAGGACCAACGAGCTTGCTGGCTGATCCTGTTTTCGCCAGAGTGTCCGCCGTCTCATTGCCCCTTATCCCAGCGTGCCCCGGTACCCATATTAACGATACCGGATGCCTCGCTGCGAGGCAATCCAGAGCCTCCCTGCATTGCAATACAAGACTCGAAGTAATCTTACATGCACTTAGTGCTTTCATTGCAGCCTGGTTGTCGGATAAGATTGTTATTCTTCTCCTAAGCCCACCCTCCTCCAGAATGTGAGATACACAAGCCAGAATCGCAAAGATTTCCGCCTGGAAAATGGTGGTGTAGTCACTGAGAGGCAGAGATAGCCTAGTTCTAGGTCCAGAGACCCCAGCACCTGAGCCCTCTTCGGTGACCGAGCCGTCCGTGTACCAGGCCTGCCCGCTCACTTCGGAGAGTCCTCGGCTACCGGCGTCCCACTCCTCCCTCGTTGGGTACTCCACAATAAACTTGCGGTTGAAGCGATATTTAGGGGTAATACGATCACCCCTGCTTAGAAGGACGGGGTCCTCCCTTTCTAATTCAACTAATATGGCAGTATGCCCCTTGACCGGATTCAAGAAAGCCCAGCTGCCCTGACTCCACAGTCGATGAGCGACTACTCTCGCTTCACCGCGGATCACCAGATCCAACGGTGGGAGATCCAACAGAGCTTCCATTGCACTCAATGGCGTTGTTCGCACTGCGCTTGTAATGCTAATACAGGCCAAACGCTGAATTTTATTGAGTTTGGCCTTAGTTGACTCAGTTCTAATGCAAGGCCACCAGACCAGGGAGCCGTACAAGAGAGATGGACGTACATCGTCGTGTAGAGCCAGTATACCACTTTGGGTTTAAGCCCCCACCTTACACCGACAACACGTCTACAAGCCCACATCGAATTGCGAGCCTTGCTAACCTTGTGTTCCACATGCTCTCTCCAGTTCAGTTTGCAGTCCAGGATAATTCCCAGATATTTCACTGACTGGGACAAAACTAATCTAGTCCCAAAGAAGGTCGGCATGACCAGTCCGTCAAGCCTTCTTCTCCTAGTGAATAGGATCAGCTCGGTCTTTTCAGCATTAACAGAAAGATCGACTTCCCTACACCACGATTCCACGGAGCGCAGAGCGCCCTGCATAATTTCCGAGACTGTTCTACAGAAACGCCCCCTAACCACTATGCTTACGTCATCAGCATAGGCTTGCGCGTAGACACCCATACTGCTGAGCCTAACGAGCAGTTCGTTCACCACTATACACCACAGTAGGGGTGACAGAACTCCGCCCTGAGGGCAGCCTCTAGCTACGTTCACGCTGCAGCTTACGTTATTCAGCATAGCTGTTGTTACCCGACCCTCCAGAGTAGAGAGGACCCAATCTATTTCTAGTATGATTAGACTATATGTAGAATTTCGTTTTATGAAGTGTCACAATTGTAGAGATGTTATTAAATTAACCGGATAGTATTAAAACGTTACACCACAGTTGGAAGATGAGTAATCTACTTAGCTTTTGAAATATTAAGCACGTACATTTCGACTTTCTTAAGAGACATAAAAAATCTGATTCAAAGTTGAGAGCATGTCAGGGAGATATTGTTGACTTGTAAATATATAAGATCCATCCCATAATATTTGAGATTCATCCGACGATTCAGTAGGTTCACCCTAGGAATATACGACATAGAAGGGTTAATAATATAATATTGGATGATGGGCGCGAAAGCCTTTTGCATTTCATAATTAACTCTATTTCTTTGTAAATAGTTTTATGTGCATCTTAAGAAGGTTAACACAACTGTCAATATAAAAATAAGTATCATAGCCGTTGATATTCGTACTGTTGTTCTGTTTCCTACAAAATTATTGGACGTTAACGACTTTAATATTGGGCCAGACACTCAATGTCTTGGGGCTCTACGTGTGTAGTGCATGGGCGACCGGATCATATGCCACTACATTGTTTTGGTTCTTCGACACGTAGGACTATTACGTAAAAAATCTATATAATCTCAAAAAAAAAACAGATAAAATGTCGGCTTGTTCGTACAGTGGTCGCCGGTAGCTTGTCGATGACTATGTATGTCTAGCATCCGGCCGTGTGAACTTCGTCTATATAGCGTAGCAGAATGAACGGAATTTGTGTGGCGGGATCTTGGACACGATCACTGACAAGTTGGCAACAGCTGTATGAACAAGGCTCAGGTGCAAATAGCTCATCTCACGATTGCTACAAGTAAGCATAATGAGAACGAGCTAGTTCCAAGTTGACGTCTTGAAGCAAAACCTGCTTAGGGTGGATTTCACCAGGATTGTCAAATCAACAGTTCGTTATTCTCCACGGGTAACAGTTCATCAAATACAGCGAATGAGCTTCAAGTTCCAATCAACAGATTTTAGCAACCAATAGCTATGAAATGTTGAAAACAAAACACTGTCAAAGTATGAGATGACAGCTTGTCATTGAAATACATGTTTTTATTTAATATTGTCGATTGCTTATTCATGTTTATATTATTTTCTTCAATTGATATGCGATTTTACTGATTCAACATCACCTACCGTTTGTTCTTTTCCTATAAACCTCTTGCAGATAGCCATAAAGCACCTACTTGATGACAGGCTCTACCAAAAATTTCATAGATATTGCTCGTTTCCAAACATTCATTCATTTACTTGCCGTTCATCAGTACCTTTATACCACCTTAGACTGATATTCCTACAAAGCCATTCAGGATTTTTGATTTCCATACGTCCATAGTCAAATATTTTTTGGTTGTTCAGGAACTGAACAAACATCCACACAATATTTACAGCGATTAAGACATATTCAAATATTATATGTCGTGAAGCTACCGGCAAACTTAAAAACTTGCAAAAAAATAGAATTTGAAATAACTTTCTTCTTTCTATGAGTACACATTCTAGCTTATATTTATATTAGACATTATTAGAATAACCGCTGATTATTACATTTCAAAACTCCCCAACGAGTGACACATGGGTGGGATCCCTCAACCCTTGGTCCTAGTGGAGTAAGCTCCGCCAGCTGTTTAAATATACTCTACTATGCTTTATAAGACTATACGTGGAATTTTTCCCAAAATCGTTGCACACAACACTTGAATAAATTCAAATGAAAATTTAAAATTATTTTCATGACCGCAAAATTGCTCCGTCGGTACCTCGGGCTATATATCTCGACAGTAGGGATGTTCGATAAGATCCTATATTTAGAAGTATCGATACATTTCACGAGTATCGTCATCTTCCGATCCGGACTGTGCCAGAAAGAGTGACTAACTTCAGATTACTTTTCTTCTTTGTTTTCTTCCGCTGGACGTCGATAATTTTATTCCAATATTTTAGGGTATCGATACTTCCTAAAACGATAAGAATCGATACATAACGAATCTTTTCGTGGATCTAAACATCCCTAATCTTGATAGCTTGTCATTCTTGTCAACTAGGCTGCAAGGTGCGGTGTTGCCTTTACTATTTTACATTTTGCTAAAATCTTATGACAAATAAAAGCTTCAAATGAAGTATTGACGAATATGAACGGATATGTATAGAATTCGGCAACACTGCAGATGTGCAGATCACTTTAAAAGCAACTGGTATCCCAGACGCGTTGTAATAATAGAAATAATAAGCAAATATAACAATGTTTGGAGATATATTTTCATAATTCGGTACTTTTGATTCTGACTTATAATATCTAGACGATAAATAATAGGGGGCTGCGGATACTTTTACAAATTTCGATACTTTAGGACCCAGAAATGCAGAATGTGCTGTTTGTTTACATTTGGTGTGGATTTCTAGATCATAAATTGGCAAAAATTGTTTTTGACGTAACAAAAGATTATGAAGCAGTTGGAATACGTTTTATATGCTTTTTTTTGCAAGATAACAAAAATCGGTACATTTCTACAGGTACGTATTATGTACAACACCCTGTACGTGATATACAGACAAAACTAGATTGCCATGCATGAACACTCGTCAAAAACAGTGAAAACATCCTACCGAATATAATATAGTCGAAATCACGAATGATGACGATTAAGCCATCATTTAAGTCTGTAGTAAAGACAAACGACAGCGATTTGTGAATATTTTTAATGAAGTTTCAGATATGTTAGACAGAGACAAACAGAATTTTATTGTCTAAACAAACTGTATTGCTAATTTGCATGTATCCGACAAAGATAGACGATGTTTTCATGTTGCATGATCGATCATATTTGAAAGATGAATAGTTAGGTTATGTTAAAGCAGGTTAGGTTGTTTTCGAATAAAATACTTTGGTCTTTGGTGTTCCTGTCTTAAGGTATTCTACTCATAACTCTTTTTTTTTCCAAAACAAAAACTCCCCACTAATATTATTATTAAGGTATCACTCAAAACCATGAAATAAAATGAAAATAAAAATAATCACTGAAATAACCTAACTTCACAAAATCATAATATAAATTCGTTGTCATTACGTTCCTTACATCGTGATTTTATCATCGTCGTACGTCCATTGATTGCTTCAGTACAATTTATGGTATGACGTAATAGTCATCTTTCGTGATTTTGACTATAGCTAGAAAATCGACGTATTATTTCTCTCATTTTCACTGGTCCATTTAAATAACTGACCGTCTTTTCTGAATTGACAAAAATTTGAAATTCTATGAAAGTTATCCTAATTCTAAAGCACAAAGACATAATATTACATGTATAATGCCTTTATCTATAAGGCAACCGTTTTTTCACGACTTTATTCAACATTTTAATAGAAATCACTGATATTCAGAAAGCTTTGACAGCTTCCGTCAAATTGCATTTGGATAAGGCCTTTTCCTATTGGTCCAAATGACCGTCAAATATTTATGTTGGTGAAATTGGCCCTAAATGTCATAAAAAGACCTACATAATGTCGAAAAAAAACAGACAATTTCAGAAAAACCAGCATCATACCACTTTTCAAATCGGGCAGGGTTATTACGTGAAAAATGTATTGTCTGTCAAAAAATAACCTACAAAATGTCAACTCGTTGACTGGGTAGCTGATAGTGTGTAAATAGTTCATTCCGCGTCTGCTTGTCTGCTACAAGTGAACATGAAGTGAACGACAGTTAGTTCTAAGTTGACATCTGGTAGGAAACCTACACAATATCATAAAAACCTTTATAATGTCAAAAAGACCGACATAATGCGACAGAAATCTGGGGACGCAAAATTGACCTGTTCTGCTATGCCGAGCGGAAAGAAAATAGGCGGGCCAGCGGCAGTTTAAGATGGAACATCGCCGACAAATTATAGATAAGTTTACCGCATGATTCATTTGGGCTTAATAGTGAAAAAAGGTTTGCGTTTTTCAAAAACCTTTGTTTTGTAATCAAAGCTCATTTAGGCATGTCCGATTGTTTGTAAGCAACTTTTTAAATTTATACAGAAAAAAGGATATTTTTACATGTATTTTAGGTGCTAGATGACAGAAGTACTATCACATTCTGAATCGATAAAGAATGGGTTTTGACATCAGAGAGCAACGGGGGAATGATTCGATCACATAGTATCAATTTGATTAAAACAATCAGAACGGAAGCACGCATTTGTGGTGCCAATTATCTTATAGTCATTATTATATTAGAAAATACCCAAACACCTTCAATACATTTATTTGAAAAAAATGTAACAAAAAATCAATTTCTCGACGACATCAAATCTGATGAAGATAATGCCTTTAGAGGGCATTTGGAGGTAGACCTCTAAATGGGTTCTGAGGTCATTATCTGGGTCATATTTGGGGTTATCAAAATATTGTTCTGTTACAACTTTTGCCATAAAAATGCGTATTTCCTGAATAGTCGGGATTTTCAGATATTCTACGACTGCTGGCACAATATCGTTAAATTTCGTCATTATTTTGAATTACAGCGCAAGTGTAATGATAATATATTTTGCTTGAAAGCACCACGAGATACGTATTTCCACACCCAGTATATGCAAAGGTGGTTATATTTAGTCCGAGATACCTCATGTCCAAACGGATTAATCAAATGCATATCATTTGCTCTTGGCCTACGCAGTGCCATGTTTCACTGAAATATATTCACTTCGCAAACGACAACAGGTGTTTTGTAGGCCGAATGTTAATTGAACATTGCCGGACGACGTCATTAAGAACTCCAAACTGGATCGAAACTGACGTATGGTTTTGGCACTGATTCCGTGCTGTTTCCTAACATATGACTCCACTCTGAACGCATTTAAATATCTGGTTCCGCTAGATTGTTTCTGAGAAACTGGGGCGTGCATTTTCGAAATGGAACGCATTCGAGATGCTCCGTGATGAGTGGCGGACTAGATATGTTGTTGGGACATGCACGTGCACTTTGCACATTTCCTAAGAAATTCTTTATATACAGTGTGTTCTAGGTAAAGCAAAAGTTCGATGTACAAACATCAGAAATCAAAACTACGCACGACTATCAGCCGCATTTTCACACAGCTGAGCTGCTGTCTCGCGCACTTCTGATCTGCCAGCTCTGTAGCCACCGTTTGTTTATAAAATACTGTTATCATTGTTCGGGTCTAAGATAAGAATTGTGCTTGACGCTTGTAACAATCGGGGTTGTATAGGTCTTCCAGGTACCCATTCGGCATTTCTGCAATAGGCCTGTGACTATATCTTTTTGTATGAGAAGAAAATCGACGAAGCACGAGAGAGCCATCCGAATGAAAAGTCTTAGCATCATCTTGAAGACACACACGGCCAAATTTGTAATTGATATGGAGTATTATTCAAATCCGATTTATAAACGAACAGTTCTGTTTACCTACATACATACACGACGAGCCTGAAATCTTGGTTGTTTCTAGTCTTTGGTATATGTGTTACAAAGTATGCATATTTTTGCACCGTGCAAGGAAAAGTCACAACTTCAAGAAAAATCTGCATACAAGGTGTTGATAATTTTCAAGTAAGTTTAAAACTTAATATCTTAAAAACTGTGCATTAGCGGAACAACACATATATTAACCTTTCTCTTTGAAATGATCCAAGTTTTGTAAAAAAATAAAAAAACGCTAATTTTGTTACATTCTGGACTATAGACCAGCAACATTTTTGATGCAATATTTGGTTATAACCACGTCAACTATACAGGGTGTTTCAGTTTATTGTTGCATAACTTTAAGAATTCGATAGAACTTTTAAAATTAATGCATAAAGTCTATATAAACATGGCTCGAAAAATGCGTGGCTTCCGAAATACAGGGTGTTTAAATTTACTTTCTAAAATAGTTTTTTTTTAATATTTCGAACAATATTTTTTGAATAAAAAACTGATTCTTCGCACTTTCCAACATAAAAAAGCTCTCTTGTGAATTTTCGTTATAGTTAGCCGTTTTTGAGATATTTCGACTTTTAAGTTTCGACGCATTTTTAATTATTCATGATAAAATAACGTTAAAAAGTCAGTATCTCGATAATTTTTAGAAGTAGGCTGTGCCTGCAAATACTTTTGAAATTGAAAGCAGAATAAGGTTAAACGTCAATTAGTTGACAGTTAGTTTTGTTGTCTGTTGAAACCTGAAACGTTTTTTTGCAATTGTGAATGCACGAAATTTAGCTTCTTTTACCTGTTTTTTTTTTGTAAATTTTATAAAAATGCCATTTTTATTCTCCAATCAAGAGTTAGCGGATATTTATTATGTTGTATGGTTTTGTAAATGGAAACGCAGCAGAAGCAGCCAGAGAATACGTACGAAGATTTCCAAACAGACGACATCCAACTCGCTCAGTATTTGTAAGTGTGCATCGCCAAATAATTGAAAATGGTTTTGGAAATCTCCAGAGGGATCAAAACATAAATCTTCGTCAGCGCAGATTTACCCGTATGATTCTGCGTGAGTTTGATAGAAATCCGACCACAAGTGTTAGGAGAGTTTCTGGTGCCTTGGAAATTTCAGCACGCCATGTTCACCGTGTTCTTAGAAATGACCATAGACGTCCTTACCATTTGCAACCTGTGCAAGGACTACAGCCAGCGGACGGAGAACGAAGAATCACATTTTGTCAGTGGATTCTTGATAGAACTGATAATAATAGGGAGTTTTTAAGTAACGTTTTATGGACCGATGAGTCATGCTACACTAGACGTGGAGTGGTAAATTTTCATAATCAACATATTTGGTCGCATGAAAATCCGCATGCAGTTCGGGAAAGAAATTTTCAGCATGAATTTAGTGTGAACGTGTGGATTGATATCTACCGTAATCGACTATTTGGAACCTACCTTTTGCCTGCAAGGTTAAATGCTGCGACCTTCTTGGAATTTTTAAAGGCTGAACATGCAAATATGTGGGATGATGTTATGTTAGATTTAAGAAGATTGGCCTGGTTCCAGCTTGATGGTTGTCCAGCTCATTATTCGAGAATAGTTAGAAACTGGCTGGACGAAAATTATCCAGAAAGATGGATCGGCCGTGGAGGACCAGTCGCCTGGCCCCCACGATCCCCTGACCTAAATCCATTAGATTTCTTTGTGTGGGGATTTCTAAAAGAAAAAGTGTACCAGACCCCCGTAACCACAAGAGATATGCTAATAGACAGAATCAGGAATGCACTTGATGAAATAAGGCCTTATTTGAATAATGCTATACCACGTTCGATCATTCGTAGATGTGAATTGTGTATTGAACAATTGGGTTTACATTTCGAGCAACTACTTTAGATTTTGTATGTTTGTCCTAACTATCTAATAGCATTTTAGTTGTAAATAATTAATTTAATTTGTTAAAAATAATATTGAAAGATTAAACAAATTAATATTCTGTTTTTTTGTGTTTATTTGGAGTTAGGAATTATTGCTGTGTTTCAAAACACAATCTAAACGATCATCTTAATTACTTGTAATGCCCAAATCGAAAATGTAGAAAAAAATATTATTTTCCCATAAATAATTAAAAATGCATCGAACCTTAAAAATCGAAATATCTCAAAAACGGCTAACTATAACGAAAACTCACAGGAGAGCTTTTTTATGTTGAAAAGTGTGTAGAATCAGTTTTTTTATTCAAAAAGCAAAAAATTGCACTAAGAAAAAATTTTGGGTCATTTTAATACACTACACGTACAGTAAAGAGCGCCCTCTAGCGGCTACAGTAAAACTATGACCATGGTTCGTTTTGTCGTACCAAAAAACCCTTGTATACCAATTTTCACTGTTATACATCAAATATTGTTCGAAATATTTAAAAAAAACTATTTTAGAAAGTAAATTTAAACACCCTGTATTTCGGAAGCCACGTTGATATAGACTTTAGGCATTAATCTTAAAAGTTCTATCGAATTTTAAAGTTATGCAACAATAAACTGAAACACCCTGTATATCGAAATATACGATAGCTGCTATGCTGGCCATGTTGCAGGCTACTATATTGCAGCTACATAATGACGTAAAAATATTGACCATTTAGAAATGCCTTGACAATATTACATTTTTACAAAGAGGAATTAAAAAAATACAAAGCTTCTCTTTCCATCAAGCCTTCTTCTTTCGTACGAGTCAACTTGAGTTATGATGGAAGCACGAGACTATGTTTACACAATAAGGCTAAGAATTTTTTATAAACATTTTGAAATTCCTTCAGCTCACACGATTTCAATAGTCTAATCAATAATTCTTCTCACCTAACCACTCGAATCATGTTCTATAGGAATCCAACATCACGCAATCAATTCCCAAGCCTGTTCAAACACAGTCGTATCAGGTTTGATACGACATTGTAAACGTTCTAAAAGCCGAATGAAATTTTAAATACACTCTTTAGGTATAAAGTGTTGTCTATTGTGTGCCGGCATCCGAATGTATTCAGAAGCACTTAAAAGATATGATATTTCATTTAACAATAGTAGGATCTACTTCCAAGGCTATTGTCCTATTGAAACACATCTCGTTGTTGAATTCGTTAAGAAAGCAAAGTGTAATAAGTTAATTCCACCTTTGTGACACAAATAGCCAAGCAAAGGAAACCAAGACAGCAACAAGTTTACGTTTACGAGGAGATTTAAAAGTTATTTTTTCAATGATATAATCCAACTGCTTTCATTCGCAAAATAAACAGTTATATTACCGCAATATTCTCAGAAAGGACGGCAACAAAAACACTGCAAGCTCTCAATGCGTTCAGTGTCAGGTTTTAGATGAAGGACGCAAATAAACTGGGAAAAAAATTAAGTAATTTGTCGTTTGGATTTATAGTAGCACATTCATCATGTCAGAGCTTTGATATCAGGTATTTGTATGGAAACGGCGTGTAAGCAGAGTTATTCTCAGAGTCCTGTCAGTGATGGAAGAGACGTCGATGAGAAACTGAAAAAACCATATTAGTGAACATAGGAATTCTTAGAATTTGTATTTAAGCAAAATGTGGACGTTCAGCTGAACAGAATGATTTCAAAACATTTATAAATTTCTTTTCGGAAAGAACTTTGACAATTAATTACAACAAAACACACTATATAGCATTTTCTTGTAACGACAGGCTCTCACCGCAATTTAAAAAACTTGAAATTCATACAAGCAGTGGTCTCAAAGAGATTCAGTCAGCCGATAGAATAAAATACTTAGGCATGATTTTGGACAAACACTTAAAATGGGATACCCATACAGAGTACCTTGTGAAGAGACTGAGATGTATTATTCCAAAATTCAGGTACTTCAGAGATATTCTAGATAAGAAATATCTATATAATCTATATTATGCTCTTGTTTATCCTCTATTACTTTACGGAATTTTGGCTTGGGGCGGAGTTATGAATAATAATTACAAAAAGGTTGAGGTAATCCAAAAATTAATTCTAAAATTGATCCTCCATACTTATTCAAGTGATTTTCTATATGTGGAGGCTCAGCTATTAGATTGCAGACAAATTTATTTTTATTGTGGTCTAATACATTATTTCAAATAATCAAAATACTTTAATCGTACCATTCATAACTACCCAACAAGATTCAATCAAAATTCAATGTGTATTCCACAAACATCAAAAACCATTACACAACGATCTCTGTTTTTCTTGGGACCAAAATTCTATAACTTCATACCAGAGTCATTAAAAGTAATTAAATCAAGTAAATCATTCAAAAAACAACTAAAAAAATGGAAAAATCATTATCAAAATCAATAATATTTTACTTACACTAACATCCATACTTTTACTTCAGTTCTAATTGTCTGGATATTTTTCCTGACATTACCATAATAATTCACCAAATTATACAGTATTAACGGGTTTTTTCTTTTTTTGTCATACACTGACTGTCCTATTAGTTTTTATTTTGTACAAACCCAAGCACAAGTGCAAACTTTTTTTTTTGAGTGCTTTATGTTTATTGTGCACAATATTTGATATTTACTTGTATTTTGTGACAATAAACATTATTATTATTATTATTATTATTATTATTATTATTATTATTATTATTATTATTATTATTATTCTCTACTATACACATGGCTTTGTTGTGGTCACTGATGTTTCGACCACAGCCTAGGTCTCACTAGCACAAGTGAGACCAGTGGCGGATCTAGGATATGTGGGGCTCAAAGCACAAAGCTTGTATGGGACTCCTCATAGTTAATGGGGAGGAGAGGCTACCGGAACGTCAGGATTTTGGATGCATTCATTTTAACTACCCTGGGGTTCCATAACTCATAATCCGCTGCCCCTTGATTCCCGGAGCCCAATGCACTGCGTATCGTATGCGCCATCTTAGATTGGCCACTGGGCAAGCCTATAGAGAAGATGGAACTTTCAGGGTTAAGTGGAAGGACATATTATGTGTGTCACATTATTATTATTATTATTATTATTATTATTATACGTTATAAGTGAGATACTTCAAAGTATATGGTAGCAACATTCACAGGTCGGGTCAGGTGGCGCTGTCTTTTGAGAATCAGTAGGTCTAACCTCTCGAGTTTTGCAAACTTGAGTTCTGAGTTGGTGTAGCCCTCAAATATACCGATAGTTATCAACTAGCAAAGTGGTGTTATGAGTTTCTGCTAACAAAACGGTTAAGCCGTACATCATAATGCTGGCTTAATGTTGTGTGAAATGCAAATTTGCTCTTTAGTCTAAAACGAGGCATCTAGAACATCCTTATATTATTAAAATCTTTCTTCTTCCAAAACAAGAAATGCATTCGACTTCGTTCAGATTTCATTTCAGAGATCTGCAAAATTGCGATATGTGTATAACGCCCGCGAATAACACCAAAATGTTCTAATAAACTAAGGGTGGATTTCACCAGGATTGTCAAATCAACACTCCGTCATTCTCCACATATAGGGTAACAGTCCGTCAAATACAGCGAATGAGCTTCAAGTTCCAATCAACAAATTTTAGCAACCAATAGCTATGAAATATTGAAAACAAAATACTGTCGAAGTATGAGATGACATTTTGTCATTGAAACATCACTAGCTTATTGAATATGTATTAAGAAATTACATATAATTCAGCCATAGTTTAAAGAAATGTTTGATTTTTGAATTAAATTCATGTTTTAATTACTATTGTTAATTTTTTATTCATGTTTATATTATTTTCTTCAATTGATATGCAATTTTACTGATTCAACATCACCTACCGTGTGTTTTTGCCTATAAACCTCTTGCAAATAGCCATTAAGCACCTACTTGACGACACGCTCTACCAAAATTTCATAGATATTGCTCGTTTCCAAACATTCATTCATTTACTCGCCGTTCATCAGTGATAATCCCACAAAAATATTCAGAATTTTTTATATCCATAAATTCATAAAGTCAACTATTTACTACATCCACACTATATTTACAGCGATTAAAAAATACTCAAATATATGTCGTAAAGCTACCGGCAAATTTAAAACCTGCAAAAAAATAGAATTTGCAATATCTTTCTTGTTTCACTGAGTACACATTCGTTTCCCAAAGTCGTTGCACAACACTTGAAAAAATGCAAATGAAAATTTAAAGTTATTTCCATGACGCCGCAAAACAGCTCCATCGGTACCTCGGGTTATACATCTTGACAGTAGGGATGTTCGATACGATCCTATATTTAGAAGTATCGATACTTTTGCTTCCCAGACCCGATATTTTGGATCGATATCTTTATATACGACACTTGGGTGTATCGATACATTTCACGAGTCTCGTCATCTTTCGATCCGAACTGTGTCAGAAAGAGTGACTAACTTCAGATTACTTTTCTTCTTTGTTTCCTTCCGCTGGAGATCGATAATTTTATTCCAACATTTTAGAGTATCGATACTCCCCAAACCGATTAAAATCGATACATATCGATAATTTTGGTGGATCTAAACATCCCTAATCTTGACAGCTTGTCGTTCTTGTCAACTGGGCTGCAGCGTGCGGTGTTGCCTTTACTAGCTTACATTTTGCTAAAATCTGATGACAAATAAAAGTTTCAAATGAAATATTAACGAATATGAACGGATATGCATAGAATTTAGAATATAAATTCATATTGCAAATTTCAGATTGTCTATGCATGGATTTGAACCGGATTTTTCGGTATTTTTACCGAAAGTGGAATATTTACCGATAACATCACTCTCCACGATTTTTCAAAATAATTTAAATATTTCTATACTTGCCGAAAAAGAGCTGAAACCAAAAATAAAGCTAAAAGTTAATTTTATGTAGTCTTCATAGTTTTATGCCCCATATCAATCATACATATGCATACAGACTCAGGCAGTCGGACACATGAAAGGCGTAGATTTGGGTTGCCTATGATTACCAACCCACATCCTCATCCCTTACTCCGCTTGCCCTGAATTGATTTTTGTGCATACAAAAGGTACAGACTGGTAGATTACCGTCATTACCTCATCACCGGACAAGCAATAAAGAAACCGAAATAAATATTTAATTAAAATGAGAGGTGAGTCTGAATCTAGAATGGTTGCAAAGTACTTTGAAAGAGCGACCAGTATGCACATTTTAGAAGTTGTGTTATAGAACTATGCCCTCAAAAAACATGTTGAACAATAACAGACGTTTTTCATGACTCAAAGGTCCTTGATCTACTACTGATCTTGGGACGGCATTTACCTTGTACCGAATTCGACACTATTTACAGATTCTGTTTTTTTTTTGCCGGTTCGGCAACAACACCCTGTACGTGATATACAGACAAAACTAGATTGCCATGCATGAACAGTTGTCAAAAACAGTGGAAACATCCCACTAAATATAATAGGTAGAAAATCGACCTATTATTTCTCTCATTTTCATTAGTCCATTTAAATAACTGACCGTCTTTTGTGAAATGATAAAGATTTGAAATTCTATGAAAGTTATCCTAATTCTAAAGCATAAAGAGACATAATATTACATCCGTAATGTACCCGTATTTATAGGGCAACCGTTTTGTCACGACTTTATTCAACATTTCAATAGAAATCACTGATATACAGATATATATATATATATATATATATATATATATATATATATATACAGAGCTACAGAGCTTTGACAGCTTCCGTCAAATTGCATTTCGATGAGGTCTTTTCCTATTGGTCCAAGGGACCGTGTTAAATACAAATGTTGGTGAAATTGCCCCTAAAGATACAAAGCCCGTAGAAATTGCGTCACTGCTTTGTACGATGATTACAATACAATGTGCCGCGCAGGTCTCTTAATAGCCCTATATCACAGTGTAGAAGCTTTTCATATACCTGTGCATGAAATTTGCTATTGTTGATATGTCAGTGAACAAGATGTAATGTGTTTGAAAATATTCGTCACTTTGACTATACAAAACATGAAAAATAGTTTCAAATCATGTAATAGAATGGTTGTATAGTTAACAAAAGCCATGCCAAAATAAACACAAGCTCTCGATTGACACCTCCAGCATCTTCGGAAACATAACAACATCTTAAGTCGAATCAAAACGTGCCTGGAATGAACGATTTCCACCCTAAGTAACCATCGAACGTAACTTGGATGTCGAATAACGGGAGACAAGGGCAGAACTCCACGGGCTAACGAAACAAACATCAGGAACGGTTTCGTAAACTAAGTGTGTAGAGAAGGCTTAATACACGTCAAGCTTCATCTCCATCCTGACAATGTGCAAGCAGAGGGACCAAAGATTTTCAGAGCTTTGACACCTGACTTTCCGCATGTTGATTCACGGAATTTAAGATACTGATTCCGAATTAGCGAATCGTACATGGAAGCCTTACAAGGTCACAACTGTAGTAGATTAGAGTGGTGCAAACCTGAATACTTTTGGTTTCAAATAGGTTATGATGCAAGCAAATGCTCCTGAGTCAGAAGAATAAGGGAAACACATTTTTACTCCAGTGCTTTCGAACAACAGAAGTAAAAATCTATCGCGAGGGATTATGGGGGTACCTGTGTTAGAAAGCAATACCTAACAGGACTCCCATCGAACTTTTAGTAAATAAAAGCATTACGGCACATCAGCTCTTTAATTTCATAGAACACAAAAGGCAACCCCTATGCAGTAACTTTAACCATCTGGCCGACAACATCAGCGTAATATCAAACGTAATCGTGTCTCATTAATAGGAAACGTTTTAAACAGAATTATCATAATTGCTTCCGTCTAAAGCACACCTGTACAATGTGATTAATTTATTAAAGCCCTGGCGCTGAGTTCAACGAGCGGTGCGGCGGTAGTGTTGGTAGTTCAGTAAAATTAAGGATTATTCTAAATGGGTTTGGGAAGCGTAAACATCTGGGGCTCTACTGCAACTACTCGCGTTATTACATAGAAAAAAAACTGCATGTGTTAGCGCTAATGCTAGAGCAAGTGGAATAAGCAGAATTTTACAATTTTAACTTGCCAAAGAATATTAGGGGATAAAATATCAAACTTAAACTGACTTCAACACATCGTATTCTTTTATCCATGGGGCGACGTTGCCAGATGGACGGTAGGCCAGAAAAAGAATGTCTATGGACCTATTTGACGGATCCGTTTAATTTCTGTGTTATACATGTTCGCAACTAACTTTTCTCTTAGAGGGTCCAACTTAAACATGCTCCTTTCGTCCGTCCGTCCAGAGACGACTGTTTCATGATTTTCTGGCCGCTCAAAAGCATAGCAATTGTCCACTATCCAGAATCGGTCTATGACGATGTCTTATTCCGATAGAATTTAGCTTGGGCTAAGCACAATTGATAATAGCGTTGCGAGGGAACTGCAGAGTCAACCCACTTGACGCCACTTTTACAGCAAAATGTAGGATTCTAAAGTCGCTAACTTCTATATCAGTGACTTCTACAACTCTAGTGGACATATGGATATAATATATATACAGTGTGTTTGGTCACGACATACCGATATTTGAGGGAGATATTTTTCAGCTATTTTTATCGACAAATCCACCCCCTACAAATGTCTTACATTACTATCCTTGAAATGGATCCATACCGCTGCGAATGAAATTAGGCCTGACACGGATATGGTCTGCTGCTCAACACGACACATTTTTTTAAGAACAACAATGTGCATAACCAATAATGGAGGACATTTTGAACAGCTGCTGTAACATTAAACATGTCCAAGCTCTCTATAAAAAACATTGATTTGTCATTTTTATGTATAGAGGGTTTGAAAACAATTTGCATTTTATTACACCATTTTTGATCCGTGTTGGATAGCATTTGTTGCTTAACGTAGAATACTTAGGATAACAAAAAGCTGTAGAATTAGCACAAAAAAAGTACAGCTTCACAGACTAGTTTTTGAAAGGTGTGCGGAAATGCACAAAATTATCAATTTTCTTCCATATTTTTTCTGTTTTTGTCTATTTCTAAGTATGTTTGACGGTTGGTATCAAAACAAGTTTTTCAATAATCGCTAGGACAACATATCATCGTTCAACTGACACCAAATTTATCATTCTGTGACACTTACGTACTCAGTTATTACAATTTTCATACATGCACTACCGTAATCGTAACGTAAAAATAAAAATGAAGGCTCTTTGTAGATCCTTTGGGCTTGAAGTACCACAGTAAGTGGCTATAACCGGCCGCGTGGTTGTGGTTAGATGTCTCCTTGAAAATTCGAGGTCTTCTAGCCATTTTATACTACAATGTGTAGGTTGGCTCTTGTTGTGGACTTCGTGTGTCGAGTTTTTCTCCTCTCCATCTTGGTTTCCTCAGGTTACACCCGTATCCGGATGTGTGGACATGTGTATCTACTTTTGCGGCTGCATATGTACATTCATTCGGGCCTGATGAAGCCAACCACAGAAATACGTATCGCTCGGGTTACCTATCCTATTTCTGCTCGAATCCACTTTCATCCACTTTGCGGATTTTGCCCATTATTTTCCCTACTTTTGTTATATAATATATAAATTTATTTTATATATATACAGGGTGACTTTGAAGTTGAGTCATTATTTTCAGATATGATTGTAGAAGGAAGATAAACCAAAATATGTGTGTAAAAATAAAAAAAAATTAAAAAAATTTTTACCTTGTTTATAAAGTATCCTCCCGACAAGTATTTCAGTGCGGACCTGTATTTTGATCGTGAGGTCCCCTGTGAGGTCTTAAGTCACCTGATTCACGAGCCCATTAACAAAGGCACGAGGGGTTGGTTGCACTCTATCAGAGCCTTGTTGAGATTCATAAGAACAAGCATAAATTCTCAATGCACTCGGATGTTCATGGATATAACACCAGGCATTCCAATCTACTTCAACCTAGCGCTCACAGGCTAAAGATCTCAGATAAAAACTCACTTGATGTTAGGGTATATAACAAGCTAAAAAACACTACCAAGAATCTTACTTTAAAACATTTTAAAAATACACTTTGGCAAGAATTAGTTAAACATCCTTTTTATTCCTTGAATGAGTTTATCGCGACCCCCCTATGTGTGTGATCTGGCCTACTACACCTTTATATTATATTTCATTTTATTTTTACCAATTATACTTTTATATGTATTGTATACGTCATCAGTAATTTTTATGACAAGTGTAAAAACAAATGTTTTGTTAATTGGCACGTAATATATATATATGTATGTATATGTATATGTATATATATGTATATTGGGAAACCGATCCGCATAAACATGTGCCATTTTTTATTTCGTTTGAGCCACGCAACAGACACTATTCACACGCGACTGACACTGACTGTAGGTATAACTGAACTAAATAAAATAATAAATTGTACAAACATCGTTCCAAATTCTTTCGCTTTTTTGTTTCCGATGCGATGAACCGGTAAGGCGGATTATATCCGTTGTTGCCAAACACGAGCACATGATATTGAGACAGGGCGGTACTCAAACTTCCAAAGGGCTATAACTTTGTTACTTTAATTTTACCAGAAAAATGGTAAAGGAAAAAAACATTTCTTTTGATCAGATCTACTCACTGTTAAAATAAATGACTCAACTTCGAAGTCACCCTGTATATATAACTTGAGACGTGGTCATTGTCGTCTAGACTAGTTAGATGAAAACTAAAGCTTCCGCCTTTAGTTGGGTACTTAGACAAAATTCAAGCAATGAGGACTATTTATACTTTATTAGTCTCTAGCTTTCAATGGACTTTGCCACCATCATCAGGAGAATAGTATGTGAGATTGTTGCTAAATGTTATTAAAGGTTAAGCTGAGGGAAACGTTTAGTAACCTGATGAAAGCTGGATACCTACATGGAACATTCGTTAAAATTAGTATAAAATACATACAGCTGTATGTCGGGAATACCTCAAAATGGATTAAAAACATTTGGAACGAAAGTTAAAATTATTACATGTTACACCGTTACAGCATCAGGTTGTTTCACATTTAATAGCTAACGATAATCTTCTTCATATCTAATCGTCACTGCACTAACATGCGGCTTGTTCTATTAAATAGCAGAAACAGTGTACATGGCGACATCTACCAATGAGACGGCAAAGCAGGAGCTTATTTTGTATCGATTTCCACGAATCTGTGTTTAGGGAGCCCTTGTGGTGATATGCGGTAAAACCTGTCACCAAGAGATGGTACAGATGTGGAATTCAGGAAGGTGGCTATCTAACATTTTGCAATGTTGAAATAATTCATTTAGTAATCAGGAAGCATAGGCGGGCATGATAATACGTACTGTTCGAAAAGCTCTTCCTGGTATTTTTTTATTGGGTCAAGCTGGAAGATTCAGGTTGATTACATTTATACACAAATACCTACTATAGCTGTGGAGCCAAAAACTTTAAGAAGGTGGCTGGGCACCGTTTTAGAAGATGCTTTTAATGGAACGGGACACCTCATTTTAAAGCTCATTGTGAGCACCTTATCTACTCTATAATATAAAATTGCAAATTTGGCAGACAGACTGTTGAAGTTGGGTGTTTTTGAACATTAAATCATATCAAGGTTCTTCGTTTGGAAGGGTCTACTTGAGTCTACAATAAAATATGACACATTGTATTAAAAAACATTAACAGATTATGACAATTTTGTTTGCAATAACATCTTATTATACGCGGTGACCCAACCGTGCGAGGACTTAGTTCTGCTCCTAAATCGAAAGTTTTCAAAGAAAACCAATTATGGTTTATGATCAACGACAATCATATGGGAACACATTTATAAAATATCAGGGTGTCCCAATTTTCACACACATATCAAAAGTGATTTTGTATAATTTTATTGCATTATTTTTCATTACGTAATCACATAGGCCCTCTTAATAGGGGTAAATTGATATAAGATACGTATAGGTTTTGACTGTTAGTTGTTGAGCTATTGGGTAATTTATCCTAAAGAACACTAAAGTTTGATAGCCTGCGTATCTACTTGACAGGTGAAGTAGTGTTTTATATCAAAAATGTCTCATTGTACTCATTTTTAGTCTAATTTATACATGTTTTAGTTCTTTGAACTATCAGTATGTTTCTTGATTCACAAGCTCTTTCTTCTCTGATATAAAGTTAAATATATTCGGGTTTTTTTACGACTACTGTCGTTTCCCGCTTCTCAAACGCCACATCTTTCGGTCCATCCAGTTGCCCTCTTGGAATCCTCTGGACATCATGGACTCTTCAACATCTTGCATCCAACTTCTTGGAGGTCTACCACGTTTGCGACGCTCTCGTGGTACCCACTCATAGACCTTTTTTGGCCACCTTGTGTTATCCGTACGTTGAAGGTGACCATACCAAAGTCATCTTTTTGTATCTATTGTTTCTAAAATGTTGTGGTCTACTCGCATAATTTGTCTAACTCTTTCGTTCCTAACATGTTCTAGTCTGGAAATTCTGCAACCTCTTCTCCAGTAATCCATTTCCAGGGACATGAACTTCTCTTTATTTCTTTTCGTCATCTCCATATGTCTGAGCCATAGGTACAGATACTTTCTACTATAGCTTGGAATATCAATTTCTTTGTTTTGTTTGTCGCTCTAGTACTCCATAGAATAGAATTTATTTGTCTAATTTTTGGATTACAATACTTCCTCACCAATTACGTGGATGTAAAACATGAGAATCTATCATTCAATAAATTGTAAAGGATCATGAACTCAAAGGACAGAAGTAACACGCAACTGATATGGTTATTGTATCCGTACCATTATTCATACTGGCAACGCAGAACTCTGTTATTTCTGCAAAATCACGTTTTATCGTGTTTGATACCCGCATCTAAAGCACACTGCATATATTATCCTTTGTCACTGAAAAGTAATGGATAGTCGTTCTATCCAGAGAGACGTATAAAACCAATTTCCCTTTCCCTATCCAATTCAAAATTGTGCAGTGAGAATTCTTTTCACGCAGCATCTCCTCACGAATTGGCGCGAAATATAAATATCTCCTCTTAACCCCGAAATTCCGTTTTCTTTTATCTAAAAAAAGATCACAAGGGAGTCGTATTAACAGCTCAGAAAGCGTTTATTCCTATTTCTATCTACCCCGATTCTACGTCGATTTGTGGCTGCAAGGTGGACAGTGTTGTCGTTTTATCAAGCTTATCCGACATTTTCAGTTGGTGCACGTATTTCCAATTTATCTCATGATTGATCCCTTGTATATTTTAGTTCTATTTACGTTGAGGTGTATGATCCTCACAATTTTTTATTTCCCCCCATAACGAATTATGTATATGTGGAGGCTAAACCAGCTGGCAAAGACTGAGTATGGTGAGTCTTATCGCTGAATGATCTCAAACTTATAGGTTTTGTTCATTTTCCAGATGACAGTGAAGGTTTTCCAATTATTAGAAACATTTTAATACTGTCCATGGTGGACATGACTTATAGTAATACAATCACGGTGTAAACGTTATGATAGTCATTATTGAAATGGGTAATAGAGGGGGTCAAAACAAGTCAAAAAGTTCATATGACCCATGGTCCAAAAGTCAATAGATTTTTGTCTACACGGTTATAGTTAACAACTTTAAGTGCCTTATATCGGCCACAATCACCAAAATCTTACTAATTTTTAAATCTAATCTAAAACGTTTCTAAATTGGGTAATTGACAAATAAATGGCATTAAGTTTTCTAAGTTAAGCCAAAATTTGTAGTCAGTAAGTAAATAAGTTTCATTAAATTAAATATTTAAAACACACATGACAACAGCGCGTCGGTTTTTCATCACTCTTATCGAACCAGCAATCGATCACAGACGGTAGCAGTGGTTAGTTATTGGGCATCGGGCGTGTTGTTTTGTTTTTGTTCGCGTACGTCGTCGTGTTTATTTACAATGTTCTCGAATCAAGAGTTCGCCGACATGTTGTTAGTTTACGGTGAAGCTCGTCAGAATTCAAATCTTGCAGCTCAAATTTATCGCGACAGATTTCGCCAACGGATACAGCCAGACCGAAGGACATTTGTGCAAGTGTACCAAAGACTTCGAAATACAGGAAGTGTTCAGCCCTACTAATATTCGCACTCGTGAAAGACAGGTTACTGTAGAGCAGAAGGAACAAATTTTAAATATCGTGGAAATCAATGCAGATATCAGCACTCGGGAATTAGGCCGCCGCGCAGGACTATCGCATACCATAGTCCATAGAATCCTACGAGAAGATTTCCTTTATCCTGCCATGTACAACGAGTGCAGGCCTTGTTACCAGAAGACTATCCTCGCAGACTAACATTCTGTCAGTGGTTTTTGCACAACAACATTGAAAACCCGGATTTTTTTAAAAACACAAGCACGAACACGAACACGAACACGTACACGAACACGAACACGAACACGAACACGAACACGAACACGAGCACGAGCACGAACACGAACACGAACACGAACACGACCACGAACACGAACACGAACACGAACACGAACACGAACACGAACACCAACACCAACACCAACACCAACACCAACACCAACACAAACACAAACACAATCACAATCACAAACACAAACACAAACACAAAACACTAACACCAACGCCAACACCAACACCAACACCAACACCAACACCAACACCAACACCAACACCAACACGAGCGCGAGCACGAGCATGGGCACGAGCACGAGCACGAACTTGAGCACGAGCACGAACACGAGCACGAATACCGACACCAACATCAATACCAACACCAACACCAACACCAACACCAACGCCAACGCCAACACAAACACCAACACCAACACCAACACCAACACCAACACCAACACCAACACCAACACCACCAACACAACACCAATACCAACAAGAACACGAACACGAACACGAACACGAACACCAACACCAACATCAACACCATTACGAGCGCGAGCACGAGCTCGAGTACGGGCACGAGCACGAGCACGAGCACGAACACGAACACGAACACGAACACGAACACGAACACGAACACGAACACGAACACGAACACGAACACGAACACGAACACGAACACGATCACGAACACGAACACGAACACGAACACCAACACCAACACCAACACAAACACAATCACAATCACAATCACAATCACAAACACAAACACAAACACTAACACTAACACCAACACCAACACCAACACCAACACGAGCGCGAGCACGAGCACGAGCACGAGCACGAGCACGAACTCGAGCACGAGCACGAACACGAGCACGAATACCAACACCAACATCAATACCAACACCAACAGCAACACCAACACCAATGCCAACACCAACACCAACACCAACACCAACACCAACACCAACACCAGCACCAACACCAACAAGAACACGAACACGAACACCAACATCAACACCAATACGAGCGCGAGCACGAGCTCGAGTACGGGCACGAGCACGAGCACGAGCACGAACACGAGCACGAGCACGAACACGAGCACGAATACCAACACCAACACGAACACGAACACGAACACGAACACGAACACGAACACGAACACGAACACGTACACGTACATGTACACGGACACGTACACGTACACATACACGTACACATACACGAACACGAACACGAACACGAGCACGAGCACGGGCACGAGCACGAGCATGAGCACGAGCACGAGCAAGAATATCAACACCAACACCAATACCAACACCAACACGAACACGAACACGAACACGAACACGAACACGAACATGAACACCAACACGAACACGAACGCGAACACGAACGCGAACGCGAACACGAACACGCGCACGGGAACGTACACGAACGCGAACACGAACACGAACACGAACACGAACACGAACACGAACACGAACACGAACACGAACACGAACACGAACACGAACACGAACACGAACACGAACACGAACACGAACACGAACACGTATACGTACACGTACACGTACACGTACACGTACACATACACCTACACATACACACACACATACACGAACACGAACACGAACACGAACACATACACCTACACGAACACGAACACGAAACCGAACACGAACACGAACACGAACACGAACACGAACACGAACACGAACACGAACACATACACAAACACATACACATACACATACACAAACACAAACACAAACACATACACAAACACATACACAAACATATACACAAACACATACACAAACACATACACAAACACATACACAAACACATACAAATACACATACATAAACACATACACATACACATACACAAACACATACACAAACACAAACACATACACAAACACATACACAAACACATACACAAACACATACACAAACACATACACTACACAACACATACACAAACACATACACATACACATACACATACACAAACACAAACACAAACATGAACACAAACACGAGCACAAATACGAGCACAAACACGAGCACAAACACGAGCACAAACACGACCACAACCACGAGCACAAACACGAGCACAAACACGTGCACAAACACGAGCACAAACACGAGCACAAACACGAGCACAAACACGAGCACACGCACACGCACACGCACACGTATACACAAACACAACAAAACACGAGCACAAACACAAACACGAGCACGAGCACACGCACACGCACACGCACACGACACGACCACACAGCACACACGCACACACACACACACACACACAAACATGAGAAAGAGAAAATCATGATATTGAGAAACCTCAAGAGGGAGTTAACCTAGAATGTGTTCTTCTACTCAACCCTTGCCAGTAGTAGAATACATGTAAAGAAATATCCTAACCTAACACTAACAAAAAACACATAATTTATGTGGATTGCATGATTTAAGATAATAAGGAAGAGAATTATAATATTTAGCAATTGTAAATTTGAACGATCATCAAGACCAAATGTAGCATCAGAGGATCTGAAAATTGTACAATTCAAGGGTGCTTTGGGATGTTTGGTGAAAATGTTGGTAAACAGGACGATAACGTTCAAAAAGTGTCGATACTACACAAGCAGAGTGACAATTACAAGTATGTTCTTCTATATAATAGAGACTGTCTTTCAAAGACATCAATATGTTGTGAAACTTGACGTTTTAGCATACTGCTAGTGTTTTTTCTGGGTTACTGGCTCACCTGTGTGCGTGCATTTCGCTTCGCACGATCGGCTGCCTTGGAACCATACTCTGGCTCCTTAATCTGGTGGCGTGCTTTAGAATACAGTACCTCAAAATAGTGGAACTTAAAGCGTCACAGATAAACTTTCCTTGGATACCCAGCAACAAATATAACATGCGAAAGGTCTGTTTCCGAAATGACTCTGCAATAGCAGTTGGAAGAACTATTGGATATGCAAGAACTCTGTGATGCCTGAACTGGAAGAAGATATTCATCATGAAAAGATGTAAAGCATTCGGGACTGATCATATACTGAACGAACTGCAGGTTTCGGTCACAGAAAAACGAGAAATTGTACTGTTGATGATGAATGACTGCTTGAGAGCGGAAATATTCTCACAAGGCTGAAAAGAGGTGGAATAAGTGCTTATTCCGAACGCAGCAAAAGATGGAGATACGGGTACCTATTGGAAATCTTTGCGTATCTTGAGATCAATGGTAAGGCTATTAAAGTACATAAACTATTGTTCTAAAAAAAGCAGGACCACTATTGACACATTGAAGCAGTGAAGCAACTAAAGAACAACAATAATTTCCACCTTTAAGTTTTGCTTCACATTTTTCCATTACTTCGTTTATTGGCCACGACAACATGGAGTCAGCTCCAAATATGTCTTCTGACCAACAATTGCTTTCACTTTATATCAATTTAACAGTTACGTACATCAGTTGAAGTTTCCGGTGTAGGCTTGGCAACGCGGCACGCGTAAATAGCGAATAAATTCCACACGTGGTGGTGTGTTGGAACGATTTCCGTTTTTTCGAATAGCTAGCAATCGGTAGCCGAAAGCGAGGTTCCGTTTCGTGGTTGCTTTTCGCCGTTTGGAGGGAATTTTCTCGAGTGGAAATGGATGTAAATGTTGGACGAGGAAAGTGGTATGATATTCGAGGACTTTATTGCATTGGTTGTTGGTGTGAATCTATTCATTTTGAACCACAACCCCTTTCAGAAAAAATAAAAATATACGCAATTAGGAGGTAGGCTGAAATGTGTTATTTTCGAGCAGGCACCACTTTAGTCAGAAAAGGTGAAGGCTTACATTCATTCAGGAAAAGTTTCAATAAAGGTGAATGTAGCAGCTGAAAACGTTGCAGTATAATCAATAATACGAGATTTTTGGGTTTATGCATTTTTCGCCTTAAATACACAGCAAATATACCGATAGCGTAAATATTGGATCTAGCTCACGTTTCGACGTACAACATTCTTATTTTTCCGTTTACGCAAATTAATAAAGCGGTTACGCCCAACAATAAAAGCTCCAAAAAGTGACATAGTAAAACCACTGCCGATACCAATAATATTAGAAACCGATATTTCGGCATTATCTATAGGTCTTTTCACGGCTTTTGGCAGGTGACAGTCTATCTCCTTCATATATACATGCAATCGTGCTCTACAGGGTTATTACGTAAAAAAACTATATAAAACGATAAAATGTCAAATTGCTGACTAGTTAGTTACGGAAAAGAGTTGATTCCGCTATTGGTCGCTGTGAGCATCACTAACAGCGTCGTTTGTGGAGGAATGACTCAACAAGACGCTCAGTAGCCAGCTGTAAGTCAGTTCCCCAGCATGCTTTGTTGGTTGCAGAATGCCGTGATAATGTAGAATTATATTTCTTAAAAGATGTGATAGAAAGAAGACTGGTTGAGTAGCAGGGTAGCCAGATCATATTTGGATGATTGTATGTATTGGTCTGCATTTGTGTAGAATCAGTGATATTTGCTGTGTGAGAGAATCATTACTGAATATGCTGTACCAGGTGGGTTATTTGAGTGGTAGTTTATCAAGAGAAGTTATGTTCAAAGTTATAAATGCTTTTGCTAAGTATAGCGACGGTCTTCCAATTATTAGAAAAAATTGTATACAGTCTAGTGGTGGACATGTAAAATGTTTATGCAAAATACTTATGTGTATTTAAAAGAAAAATCGCCAAGACACGTCAAATGATTTTAACCGCAAACCAGCTTACCACTTTCACCCTCCACCCGCCAGGGTCATTCGCTTAAAATATTTAAATGACAAGGGGTTTCTAGTGATAGCTCGCTTAAAAGATCTTTCAAATTTCTTTACTTTGACGTTTGATGTTTTAAAATACGTCTATTCATTTTCAAGAAAATTAGGAAAATCTTTATTTATCTGAATTTGTTCATATAGAGAACAAGAACACACGAAAATATCACTATTTATTTCAACAAGTGTTCAAAATGTTGCGCGTTAGAGTTTGCCAAATCTACAATTCGTTTATAATTCAAAATGGTAACTACCAACATAAACAGCAATTTGGAAGACTAACAACCTGCATTTTTTCCGCATTCTTTTCATCGACACAGATAACCTGGACGAATTGTATTCACTGTTATTATACCAGTTTAGTTATTTGTTGCTAAGGGGAAAAATAATTTAATTTGCTGTCAGCTACCTTTGTGACAGTCTTGGGATAGTGGAAATTAATTTATTGATTTAGATTTTGGGAAGATAACAGGTATGTTCTGGACATTTTGACTGAAGTTACTTAAACTGGATCTGTTACAAATAAAAAACGGGATCATCGGAGAGTTTTGGATTAAGCCGCTCAAGTTGAAGTTTTGGGTCATTTTGAGTTAACCGAAGATGATTTCGATACTCAAGTTGAGTTTTTTGAACAAATTACCGCAGGGATTAATGATAATACCATTCATGCAAAGCATATCTGCTTCAGTGATGAATTCACATTATATCTAAATGGATTTGTTAATAAGCATAACTGCAGGTATTAGAGCAATAAAAATCCTCATGCCTTTGTAGAAGGGCATACCCAGTACCCCCAAAATATTAATGTATCGGTAGGCACTTTAGGAAACAAAGTGATTGGGCCATTGTTTATTAATGAAAATTAGGATCTATTGTGTTTACTCCCCTCCCTGAAAGTTTGAAGGAACTTCATCAACGTATCGTCGAAAAATGCCATGATATCCCACAACATGTGTTTGAAAATGTTCGTCAGGAATTTAAACATCGCCTATATTAGCCCACGATGCTGAATCGGGATTTGCTCGAGCGTCATAGAGACCTATTGGGTTGCGAAGCTTAGATGATAAAACGAAAAAAATGTCCTTTTCATCGGTGAGGGAAGCGGCTATAGATTTTCAAAAATGTAAAAAAAAACTGTTGCATGGACATACTCGAGCGCGTCAGATATTGATATCATCCATGTCCTATATATTTTGAAAAATGTTCGTATGTTATCTGATTGTTTCCATGATGGGGGTGGTCGTACGAAAGGGTGAAAATTGAAAATTAATCGAGCGCATCAGATGTTCAAAGGGGATGTTAAGTGAACCTAAAAGAAAGCTCTTATATAATAATCTGACGATTTGGATGTGACGCAAACTCGCGGTCATTATTAGAATGTGCAAAAAAAATTCGTCATTTTGAAATACTCAAGCGCGTCAGATTAAGATATACTCGTATATGGTTCATCTTTATGCCCTAGATGTGCTTTATCATAATCTGACGATTACCTGAAGGGATTCACCTGATCTGACAATTAAAAAAAAATATTTTATTTTCTTTAATGCAAATAAAAAAAGTGCATGTTTTTTTAAGTAGAATACTTGTATTTATAAAAAAATAATTATAAATAATTATATTTTTTTGAGTATTTTTTTTTCATCTTCATCGGTAGAATCATCTTCCTCCTCTGGCTCGATTTCATCCTCAGATTGCGTATCTGTAACAAAAATTCATTAAAATATTTAGTAATATTTTTTCTTATGAATAACGTGTTTTTTTAATTATATTTGCTAGATGAAATCTTATTAGAACTTACTCGTCCGTCGATATACCAACAGCCTCAGTAGACGCGGAATCAACACTAGCGTGTGATTTGGAGCACTCTCCAGAAACAGAAGGATGTAATTCGGAGATATTCCCAGAAGCTTATGATGCATTGTCATGATCCATTACAATTTGCTGTGGTTGCAAATACTGAAAGCCTCGCGGTATTTTTATTGCAGTAAATAATTTATAGGACTGTGCGTAATACACTTCATTCAATGAAGATTCTATCGAAAGTTGTAGATTATCGTATGTTGTTCGAGATTTTCGGACAACCGTTTTGCTCCGGCGACATTCTAAAACATCTAAACATTTTTGTGATGTTTATAATGTAAATTTAATTGTTTTTTGCAAAGTACCTCCACCACAAAATACACACCTCATACTAATATCACTCATAATAAATATTTATAAACTTCAATTCACATAACTAATAATAAAATCACAAAATAAGCAAAAACGTTGGAAATACGCTGTAAACAATATCATGCCACAAACGAGCTGTGCGATCAGCTGTCATGGCGTCATGGAAACAGCAACCAGAGTGGGGACGGAGTGAGAGAGTAACAGATAGAGAAAGAGTGAGAGAGAAATAGAAACGCGGAGAAGGGAATATAGGCATCCTGTAGCTGCACGCATTAATCTTTATCGATTAATTTTTATTACTTCGGCTTGTGAAAGTCGTCAGATTATATATTTTTCGTAACCCTTGAATTATTCCCTTCAAAATAAAAAAAAATTTAGCCACGCTCGAGAATTTCAGATAATCAATTTTTTTTACTAATCAGATCCTTTATGTTTGACGGGCGACCATATACACCTTAGGAAAAACCATTGTTATACATGGGAAATCATTTCTTGGCAACAGCGCATCGGCTCGTCTACTTTCATCGCTATTCGTACATATTTCCTACCGTTAACGCGCGTGCCGTCGTCAAGTGCGATAAGGGATTCATGACTCACTCTGCGGTTGGGTTTTGTGTAGGAAAGGTGGGTCTTTATTTAATCCAAAATATCTTAAAAATGTACTCGCAAGAAGAAAAGTTTCAAATGATAGAATGGTACATCCAGAGTAATTCAGCACGCGCGGTTGTTGAATTATTTGCGGTACGCTTCCCAGATCGGCCAATTCCGTCTCACGCAACGGTTATAAATACCTACGAAAAATTCAAGACGGAGGGCTGCTTACATAAGTGCCATAGCTGCATGCACCCTGAAGGTTGGAAACCAAAAATTAGCGAGAAAAGGGAGGAGATCGAAACTGCTGTTTGTGCCGCTGCAGAAGTATCTGAGCCATGCTCAAGCAGAAAAATTGCTGAAATGGTACCAATAGCCGATCTCACACCCAGAACAACAAGAAATATTTTGCATCGCAACGGCTATCATAGCTTCAAGGTTGGAACGGTTCAAGAAATATTTCCTTTAGACAAATACCGTCGAATGGAGTTTTGTGAAACGGTCATGGAGAAGGCGAACAGCGATGGAAGTTTTATTGGTAACATTTTGTTCACTGATGAATCCACATTCCCTCTCCACGGTCATCCCAATCCTTCAGTCGTTCGGTATTGGTCTCGGGAAAATAAACACCTCAGTATTCCCGTCCGCATGCAGTATCCACAGAAACTGAATGTGTGGTCAGGAATTCCTGGTAATAACATTTTCGGACCGTTCTTTATTGATGGAACTCTTACGGCTGCAAAATATTTGGCGTTACTACAGACGCAGATTGTTCGTGCAATTAGGCAGCTTGGCATTGATCTCGCTAATATTTGGTTCCAACAAGATGGATGCCCGGCGCATAATGCGGCGATCGTACACACTTACCTTGAAAGTATGTTCGGCCACCGGATTATTGGCGGTAACGGAACAATAAAATGGCCTCCTAGATCACCCGATCTAGCGTCCAATGATTTTTTCTTGTGGGGTTATGTGAAAAGTACTGTTTACACTTTCAATGAGAGAGCAGACAATTTGCATAACCTACAGGTGAAAATCGTTGAAGCGCTCGGGCAAATACAGCCTTATACCCTCTTGAGAGTTCGTCAGGAGTTTTATAACCGCCTGACATACTGTTCATTGAATGAAGGAGACGTTTTTGAGCTCCAGCTATGAAGGACCATTTGAAACATTTGTGTTCATTATTGCGTTTAATTTTTGAGAAGTTATTTTTTTGTTAGAATATCTTTTTATTTTCGTTACACATTTTTAAGAGTGTACTATTTTTTGTTAGAGTGGGTATCTTCTTATTTTTGTTATGAGACGCAACCTTTATTGCTACAAAACCAATTATCCATTCATAAAAATAAGTAGAGTGATTTAGGTGATTTCGTGAAATCTCGAAATCACCGAAATCGGTTCACAGGACGTCCAATCGAACTAGTGCGTAATGCGCGCATCTACTGTACTTCTTCTATCGACTCAACGCATACTGAAATTTGCAGCAGACCGCAGACCTGTATCACGAATGAGAATAATAGGCAGATACGCTGTGTTGCCAATTTGAGTAGAGCTTCCCGAATTGTGGGGAATTTAGAGTTAAGTGTTGATTCATTCAAGCTTTTAATCAGCATGACCTAGACGTTAGAACTTCATAAAGATAACATTGAAGCTGAATGCTGCTGGAGTACCTATAGTGTTTCGAATATTCAAAGCGGAGCGGGACACTATCCTCGTTCAATGGTTCATCAAGCCACAGTCTTTTCAACAAAGAAATTATTTTACGAAAATGCGTTATATTTTTACGATTTTGTCGTCACCAAATCTCTGTTTCTCAAAATGTACGTCTATTGTAGAATTTTCAGCAAACTAAGCAAGAAACGTGATCTAGTATTTACTCAACATTACGGATTTCTCGAAATACATTAAAAAATGTGACGTAGATACCTAACTGCCCCAAGCTCTTTAAATATAACACCTTAAACCAGGGTTACCAGGTGCTCAGTCACGTTGATTGTCATGTTGTACTGCGCAAGTCAGCTAACAATCTGGCGTAATAAACGTTAGGAATCATCAGGTATTGCCAAATTCCCGAATACCGGGCATCGTAAATTCGCAACACCAGGCAACTGTGCTATAAACAAACCCTGTTTATCACTACTATTTGATAGTCATATGGTAGTTGTAGCCCTATCTAGCGGTCCATGATTTCTCTCAATACTGTTGTATCTCTACTGGCAACAAAAATAGGGATTACAAAATCATTTATACAACAATCTACAAACATGAAAAATATGATTTGAACCATGAAACATTAATACAATTTTTAATAGTTTGAACTTTTTTCATTTTTGGAATACTCTTATGTGGAATCCGCAGCTATTTTTCCCGAAATTTGGGTAGACTTAGATTGCCTAGAAATATGACATATTGGTATCGGCAACTCTGCGAATGGGAGAAATAAATCGCATTTGTTGAGGGCGTCCGTCTAAGCAGCAGGCGCCAGCGCCCGTTCTGCCATCTCTCTTTTATCACTCTTCTACTTTACCCCGGTGTCCGTCAGACTCCGACGCTGCCAGATAGGATCCTACAATCGAGTGTCTTTTACGCACCTACATACTTTTGAATATTTCCATCTCTCTTCCTCATCATAATGTATAATAATGTTTTTCCCAAGGTGTATAAGGGGCACATATTTGGTACTTAAATGGGTACAAGGTATACTCCTGTATATCCATCTGCCGCGCTTTAGTAAATCCCGAAATCCCCGCTTTGGCTCCCCTACTACACCATTGTTTAGCCAAGAACGGGCAATATTTTGAACGCTTATTTAAATAAAAAGTGATATTTTTGTTTTCTATCTGAACTAATTAAGATTAATAAAGGTTTTTCTAATTTTCTTGCAAACGGATCGATCGATTATAAAAAATCAACGTCAATACAAATGACTTCGAAAGACCTTTCAAACAAGCTGTTACCCAATAACCCCTTGTCATTCAAAATTTTTTATTAGTTTTGTTTAAAAAGTTGTCCCTCTTGACAAATCTCCTTGACGTGTCTCGTCGTTTTTTCTTTTAATCAGTGGTTTTCGATAGATCCGTTTTGGGAATTTTTCAAATGATAATCAACAAAATATATCCTATACAGTGTGAGCGGAAAATACCGTATTATCGGATCATCAGATGATCTGAAAGTTGTACAGTTAAGGGGTGACTCAAGTTGACTGATGAAAATGTTTATAAACAGGAAGGTAACGTGGAAAGAATCTCTTACCCTGGTGGCGAGCTTTGCGATATAATACCTCAAAGTACATAGTTTAACGTAAAGCGTCACAGAAAAATTTGGCTTGGATACCCAGCAACAAATATAACATGCAGAAAGTCTGTTTCCGGATGGCTTCTAGCAATAGCAATTGGAAGAACTATTGTCTAACGACGGTGACGCAGAAGGTCATGCAATCTGCTGCGTTGTCAATATGTTAAGCCAGAAAATGTTAACACAGGGTTCTTCAATGGGTCTGGTAATTATCAAACCCAAGAAGGAGCGCTGTCCGAACATTTAGTTTAATATTTTGTTTTCAGTTTGATTAGAATTATTTATTCCAGTATTGATGCGACTTAGTGTTTTAATTTATTTCAGAATTATGTTTGATTTCCACCGATGATGATAAAATTATCACATCCTAAGTTATGTAACAAATAACGTTACGCAATACACATTATCACTGCCTGCATGTACGCAGGTGAAACACTCCCCTACGAGCGCAAGATGGATCCTGGCCAAAGTCGCTCAACTATGATCATGGAACTGGAAACCTTGCCTTGGAATGTACAAGATGCGGTGTTATCAAACAAACTATTGATGCACTGTTGCAGAATTTGGGGCGATCCTGACCTTTCAGTTCAACCTAAAACTTAGCACCGTTAGGTCCAATCAATCCTAAACAGATTCGACACTATTCACAATTCAAAAATGTGTACGCTAAAAATAAAACCATTATTTGGGTGTAAAGAGTAAACACCTACTTTCAATATGCATCTTAATTCAAGGAACTGGTGTAACATATTGGCAACGCGGCAGATTATCGCGTCAGTGTTGCTAGCCAACGCGATGATGAACTTTGCTATCCAGCCGGCTTCTATCTCTTTCTAATACATGTGTCTATACGTGCTTCTCTCTCGTACACATCCAACTCAAGCCGTCAGACAGATTTGGTTCTCAGTGTATATATACGTGACATATAAATCCGAACACCCAGATTAAATGGTTTTATTTTAATAAAAGTTGGTAAATGTATTTATCTTACTGTAAATAACAAGTGAAAAAATGTTCAGCCTTATCAGTTGGACATTCCGGTTTTTATACTGCTTTTTTTTTAATTCACTAACGCTCTAAAAATGAATATTTCAACCGCAGTAAAGAATCAACGTTGGCGGATTTTGGTTCTTGACATCCTTTACGATCGGTTACGATGCCTAGAGTACGGAGACCTGTACGATTTCGTCAACTTAGTGACTTTGATAGGGCCGTATAGCGGGAAGCTGGACATTCTTTTCGGGCAATTGCAGTTAGAGTGCAAAGAAGTGTAGACACTGTGATTAGGTGTTGTCAGGCATGGCTTCGAGAAGGCCGTACGCAAAGAGCAAGGGGCACTGGACGCCGCCGTAGAACAACAGACCGTGAAGATCACCGCCTAAGATTACTGGCCTTAAGGGACCGTTTCTCCACTACCAGGTCCATTGCAAATGAATGGTTTACAGAGCACGGAAGACCTGTTGGCATGCGAAGTGTTTACCGACGAATGAGAAGTTTTGGCTTGTTTTCATACCGGCCACACTGGGTCCTCCCTTTAACTCGAGAACACCGACGTAATCGCCTTGAGTGGTGCAGACAACGGTCACTCTGGTATCAGGAATGGAACAGTATTGTCTTTAGTGACGAGTCTCGATTTTGTTTATTCATGCACGATGGTCGTGCCAGGGTTAGAAGGCGACGTGGTGAAAGGAGGAATCCACAGTTTTTTGTTGAAAGACATGTTCATCACACTGTTGAATTATGGTTTGGGGTGCTATAGCTTATGCTTCCAGGTCACCTTTAATCTTCATCAGAGGTAACATGAACGCGCAGCGTTATATCCACGAAGTTCTAGAACCCCATCGTTTACCCTATATTGACACCCTGGCAGATCCAACTTTCCAACAAGATAATGCCCGACCACCTGTTGCAAGAGTCACAATAGACTTCTTTCAACATAATGATGTCACATTGTTACCATGGCCACCAAGATCTCCCGACTTATCCCCAATTGAGCACGTGTGAGATATGATGGGTAGGAGATTGCTCAATTTGCAACGTCCTCCTCAGACTCTAGAAGCACTTCGAGAGGAGTTGGTGGTTGCCTGTTATGAGATACCACAGGAGGACATTGACCACCTGATCAGAAGCATGCCTAGGTGCATTGGAGGATGCGTGGCACATCAGGGCGCATCCACACATTATTAAAGGTCAAAGGGCTTTAAAGCAGTGCAATCATTTTGAAATTTTTATCATTTACTTATTATGCTTCATTAAGTACTTATACAAAATTTTATTAAAATAAAACCATATAAACTGGGTGTTCGGATTTATATGTCACTTAGTATATTTACATCATCTGGGACTGATCCAATACCGGCACTGCAGGTTTTTGTCAGATAAATACTAGAAACTGTACCGCTAGTGATGAATCAGTGCTTGAGAGCGTAAATATTCCCACAAGGATGAAAAAAGGTGGAATAAGTGCTTGTTTCGATCGCAGAAGAAGATGGACGTGAGTCAAGTGTAAATCTTTGCGTATCTTGAGTTTCATGGTGAAGCTATTAAAGTATATAATCTATTGTTCCAAAAAAGCGAGAACCACTATTGACACATTTGAAGCAGTGAAGCAACTAAAGAACAACGAGGATGTCCGCCTTTAAATTTTGCTTCAAATTTTTTTATTACTTCATTTATTGGCCAGGATGACATTGGGTTAGGTCCAGATATGCTTTCTCACCAACAATTTACTGTCACTTTGTACGAATGTAATATCTACATACATCAGTTGAAGTTTCGGTATTGGCTTGGCAAGGCGGAACGTGTAAATAACGAATAAATTTCACAAGTGGTAGGTGGGTCGGAATGACAGAATTTGCGTTTTTTCTTACAGCTAGCAATCTGCAGCCGGAAGCGAGGTTCCGTTTCGTGGTGGCTTTTCGCCGATTGGAGGGAATAACGACGAGTGGAAATGTATGTAAATGTTGAACAAGGAAAGTGGTTTGACATTCGACCTCGCTGCAGCTGAGGATTTTATTGTATTGGTTGCTGGCGTGAATTTATACATACTGAACAACGACCCCATCTAACAGGCTTGAATATTACGGATCTTGAAAAGTAACATTCTGTCGGTTTTTACAACCTATCGTACGTTTTTGTGACATAACGTAGGTTTTTAACTTAGGACAAGCTGTTGTACACTTGCTGTAAACTCGTTCTGTAGCTGAACGTGTTGCTGAAAGGTCAACTAACTGCTATCAGGGCGAGCAAACGTGGAATAAGCTATTTGCACACTAAAAACTACCTAGTCCGCAAGATGACATGTTATCGGTTTTTTTGACGTTTTTTATGTTTTTTTCCATAATATACCTGCGGATTACAAAAAAATAAAAGAATACACAATTAGGAGGTAGGCTCAAAAGTGTTATTTTCAAGCAGACACCGCTTTCAGTTGGGTTCGGCATCTTCTGATCGCGTTTATAGGTTTAGTCAGAAAAGGTGAATGCACACATTTATTCGAGAAAAG
The DNA here is from genome assembly GCA_963669975.1 of Acanthoscelides obtectus. Lineage (NCBI taxonomy): Eukaryota > Metazoa > Arthropoda > Insecta > Coleoptera > Chrysomelidae > Acanthoscelides > Acanthoscelides obtectus. The sequence continues at coordinate 28,002,269 of CAVLJG010000010.1, read as the reverse complement.
TTTCAATAATGATGAAAGCGCGAGCTAAAAAACGTGCACCGTAACTAATAACTCCGCGTCTTTAAAAGTATACATTTTTCGCTATTTTGAGCCTAAATAGCGGATCTAGCTTACTTTTTGGCGTACAACGTTCCGATTTTCCGTATATGCAAATCAAGAAATTAGTTACACCCAACAGCAAAAGCCCAGAAAAATGAGTTATTGGTGAAATCGGCCTGTCGGCATTCACATATAAATAAATTGTATATAGAAAAAATATGTAATAGTTTATTATTGCATTGATAACTGTCTTGCAGCAAATATCTGGTTCAGCCCTTAACGGCCAGTTTTATGTTTTTAATATGAAATCGTTCATTTTATATTATACAGGGTGGCGCATCGAAAACGAAACAGACGCATGTACTGGCAGCTCAGTTTTTTTTGGAAAAACGCACAGACCCGTTGATTTTGCTTTCGAGGGTGACACAAGTTTGGCAAAGAATCACGTTAACACATGCAGCCCCCTGGGCGGGGGTGACACCAACCCTTAAATCTTAAATGGAAAGAGGGGTCGAGTGATACCTTATTTTAAAGGTCTTTCAATTCCCTTTATAATGATGTAAAATACATGAACTTCAGTTCAGTAGTTTTGAAGATTTATTGATTTAAAGCTTAAAGTAGACTTTAATAGGTACATCAGATTAGTTTGTACTACATTCAGAAGAAATTTGACTAAAATAATTTACTTAATAAGTAAATGCTTTTCTTCACTACGCCAATGGTTTGTTTATCATTTTGTTGTTTGTATTGATTTCCACTAATGTTGATGTATTAGTTTTATTTAAGCTTTGAATCAATAAATCTTCAATACTACTGAATTGAAGTACATTAATTTTATATTATTATAAAGGGAATTGAAGTACCTTTAAAATAAGGTATCACTCGACCCCCCTTTCCATTCAAGATTGTGGGGGTGGTGTCACCGCCGCTTAGAGGGCTGCACGTGCTAACGTGATTTTTTTCCAAACTTGTGTCCCCCTCGAAAACAAAATCGACGGGTCTGAGCGTTTTTCAAAAAAAAACTGAGCTGCCAGTACCCTGTAGACATAATCAACCGATACCGATATTAGAGCCACAAATTTCCACGTTATCACGGTTTTTGACGAGTGAAAGTCAATCACCCTCAAACATACATACGACTTCTGCGCGGCCGTTTGTTGAAGCTCACAAACATAAGTGTCCTGTTTTGTCTCACCATCTTGAACTTCGTCGATGTTGCTTGGCCTGGGCGTGTGAGTTTAACTTTGATTGATCTTTGGTACACAACATATAGTCGAAATCACGAAAGATGACGATTACGTCATCATTTTATTCTGTAGTAAAGACAAACGACAGCCATTTGTGAATATTTTTAAATGAAGGTTCAGATGTGTTAGACAGAGACAAACAAAATTTTATTGTCTAAACAAGTAGTATTGCTGAATTGCATGTATCCGATAAAGACAGACGATTTTTGCATGTTTCATGATCGATCACATTTGAAAGATGACAAGTGAGGTTATGTCATGTCAGCGTGTTGACAGTTCGTTGCAGGTTAGGTTGTTTTCGAACAATACTTTGGTCGTTGGTGTTCCTGTCTTGAGGTGTATTCTGTTGTGTGTATAACTGTTTTTTTCAAAACAAAAACTCCTCATAAAAATTATTATTAAGGTAGAAACTAAATAATTTCCAACATAAGAGCATCATTTAAGACTTTAATTCTAGTTTTCGCTATGAAAGGCAAAACTCTTGGCTCTCAATCACAGGGCTTGGTACTACCCTTGCTGAATTATTTTCAACAAGAAAAGGATAATGGAGGGCCTCTATTACCATTGTTAGCTGTCCAAGAGGTTTGTAATACTTAGAAATATGGTCATATGATTGACAATTAATTCTATATTATTTTTCAGAGGGTGGCTCAGGCACTAAGTATCAGTTTGTCCACTATTACCAGAATACAGCGCCGTTTATCATCTAATGAGAATGTCCTAAGATCACCTGGAAAGAAGAGACCCAGTCTAAGACAACAGATTTATCTGATGCAGTCAGGCATAATATACGAGATACAGTGTATCAAATGCATAGTGAAAGTAATGATAGTGAGCGTGAGATGGTACATTCCAAATTATCGATTTTTTGTTTTGTTGCAGAGAAACATGTCACAATAGCAAATTTGAATAAAACGCTTAAAGAGAAAGAGCTTGCTTCTATCAGCAATAGCTCTTTACAAAGGGTGCTGCCCACCATAGGCTTTAAATATAAAAAAGATTATTATTATTATTATGATAATTGAGATGAGCAGAGTACACAGTACTATAAGCTCATGCAGTAAATATAGTGTACGGACACGTAACACAAATACATCAAATAGAAAAAAATAAAAAAATACAGTTCACAGCTATAAAGTTTGTACACTCCTCCAGCTATCATACTGCACTTTGAAGCTATTAACTGAAGTAGCACCAACCACACTTTCAGGTAAGCTATTCCAGGTGTTGAGTATGCGGTTGGGAAGAAACCACTGTCGGACTGTTGTTTTAAATGGCTCCTTATGCAGTTTGAAGCTGTGTCCGCGTAGATTGCTGCGCGACAGATGGTATAGATGCATGAGGTTGGTGCCCATCAAACCATGAAGTATCCTGAACGTAACTATAAGATCGCCATGAAGTCTTCGCTCAGAGAATGAGGTCAGGTTGAATAATTCAAGGCGATCTTCATAGCTTGGTCTTCGTGCTCCAAAAGGGATACGAGTAGCCCGACGCTGTACTGATTCGACGAGATTTCTATCGCGCAGAAGCACAGTGTCCCATACCGGGCCAGCGAATTCAAGAATTGGCCTCACGAATGCCTTGTGAATGTAGGCGCAAGTTTTGACATCGGATCCTTTGAAAGACCTCTCCAGCATATATAGAAGTTTCTTGGCTTTTGATGTAACGTGGTGAATATGCTCTGACCAGGAAAGACGATCGTTGACTACAACGCCCAGATCAGTGTGGCTCGAAACTGCTTCGATGTTGTGGTCAGAGATCTTGTATGTAAATCGCGGATTTGTCTTCCCGAGGTGAAGGACACAACACTTGGTTAGATTTAAGGGTAAAAGCCAACTGACTGACCATTGACAAACAGTATCAAGATCTCGTTGAAGCATAGCAGAATTTACGACAGTATTGTAAATCTTGGTGTCGTCGGCATAAGCTGAACATGTGGAGGAAATCAATGCGGGCAGGTCACTGGTATACAGAAGGAACAGCACTGGCCCCAAGACAGAGCCTTGAGGAACTCCACTTGCTACATGATGAGGGTGAGACTGGCTATCACTGACGCGCACAGAGAAAGTCCTCCCGGTGAGAAAAGCCTTAATCCACAGTAACAACTCGCCTCTTATTCCCATACATTCCAACTTAAACAGAAGCCTTCTATGTGGTACGCGATCGAAAGCCCTAGAAAAATCTAAGTAGATTATATCAACAGGAGTCTTGGTGTCCAGATACTGAGTCCAATCGTTGAGAGAGTGGAGAAGGTTGGTCATTATTGATCGACCAGGGAGAAATCCATGCTGATTCTTAGGGATAAGGTCATTTTCGAAAGCAAATGACTGGAGCTTATCTAATATGATTCTTTCAGCTATTTTGGCGGCGATAGGAACGAGACTTATTGGTCGATAATTTTTAGCGGAGGATTTGTCGCCCTTTTTGAATACAGGAGTAACAGAAGCACTAAGCCAGCATGAGGGTAGGGTATGAGATCTAAAAGACGATGTGAATATCAAGCTTAATGGTAGGGCCAGTGCTGAAGAGCAGTTTTTAAGTACAGCAGCCGTCATCCCATCTTTACCAGGGGAGGAAGAGGTCTTCAGATTTCGCAGGTGCATTAATACATCTTCAGGCAGGAACTCAACTTCGCAAAGGCTGTTGGGACACCTATGGCAGATAGTGGTCGGTAGAAGGTCTCCATTAGGCTCATCGACGAAGTCATCACTAAAGGACTCTGCCAGTAAGTTGGCAGATTCGGTGGCATCCATGTGGAGATGACCGTCAGCGTCGCGGATCTGAGGTGATGAAACTTTGGAATTCAGGTTTGTTCTTAGATACCGAAACAGCTTCTTCTTATTTTTGGAGGTAACGAGTTTTCGTTCATAAGCATGTTTGGCATTATGTAACGTTCTAGATAGGAGGTTAGAAAAGGATCGATGAGACACGTAATCTTGTGAATGGCCACTCCTCCTAAACCGTTGCCACAAAGATCTCTTGTGACGAAGCATCCTCGATATGTTAGAGTTGATCCAGGGCTTTGAGGGGTCACAGTATACCTTCTTTTCAACAGTATTGTCAGCCGTTTCGCTTAGGACTCGTTGAGCGAAAGTGTCCCACATATCTTGGGTGCTACGGTTGTTAAGCAAAGCAGGCCAGTTGACTTCAGACAGGGCTTGGTTAAGAGCATCGTGGTTTACAATTTTGATGGTTTTAAACTTATCGGTTGTAGAACGACTATTTATATTGAACTGGAGAGAAGATAAAAGTGAACAATGGTCAGACTTGCCAAAAGGTGGCAAATAATCTAAATTAGAAACAAAGTCTGCGTCGTTAACGAATATCAAATCCAGAGCCCTAGGCGTCTGTCCTTCCCTGAATCTCGTTGGACGATCAACAAGTTGAGATATGCTAGAGTTGCGTAGCAAGTCGATGTAAGCAGCAGAAGAAGAATTGCATTCAGGAATGGTTGACATAGGCCAGCTAATGTCACGTAGATTGAAGTCACCAGCTATGAAAAGGTTGGTGTTTTTATTTAAGAGATCTGAAATGAGACTGCACAGGTGTGTGTCTCCCAAACAGGGCCGTGGCCGATATATGCAGCCTATCGTGAAGATGGTAATAGAAGATTTCTAGTTGAGCAAACCAGTATTGCTTTACTTCGCACCAAATTTTTGAGAAGTTATAATGACTATGTGAACACTTCCTCGCATCAAATTGTTTTCATGGATGAAACATGGATATTTTCAAAAGGCAGTCCAAAAAAGTCTTGGCAAGATGAGTCAATAAAAAGTGTAAGGAGACCATTGGGCTTTCAAGGAAAGCGATTTATTGTTGTCCATGCAGGGAGCGAAAAAGGATTTTTTGATGGAGCAAGCCTGTTATTATCCTCACAGTCTAAATCTGCAGATTACCATGGTGATATGAACGGCGAGACATTCATTAAGTGGCTAAAAGAAAAGCTCCTCTGCAACTTGGAAGAGCCATCAGTGATAATTATGGATAATGCATCCTATCATAGCATTTTATTGGAAAAGACTCCAAACACAAGTTCTCCAAAAAAGAGATTATTGACTGGCTGGTTAAAAATGAAATTGTGTTTCAACCAACATTAACTAAAGTAGAGTTATTGAATATAGTGAAAAGAAATCGTAAGGAAAAGAAGTATTTAATAGATGAAATTATAAGTTATGGACATGAAGTTATTCGTACCCCCCCATACCAGTGTGAATTTAATGCCATCGAGTTAATATGGGCCAATGCTAAGCAGTATTATGATAGACATATTGGAAGATGTAGTCATAGTGATGAAAATGTTTTAGCTATGTGGAATGAAGCTCTGTCATAAATTACACCAGAGGTTTGGAAAAAATGTGTGAAGCATACCCATGATGTAATTTTAGAGTGGTACAACAAAACTATTACTCGTGAAATAAATTATCTCGAAAAATGCTCGTTCAATCCTGATCCCAGTCTATTACAAGTAACAATGCTCTCAAGCGTGCATCAAGGCTCTGTACTAGGATCGATGTTCATCCTGCTATACTTTTGACTTGAACAAAATCATTGTAAATCACACACTCAACGTCTCGCAGACGATACGCAACTGCTGCATTATTTCAATTCACGGAATGATGAAATTTTACAAAGTGATATTAGTGAGTTAATCCAATATTCACCTAATCATAATGTTGTCGTTAACTTTAAAAAAAAACGTAAGCGTTATTTTGCACCAAAAATTCCGAATCTACAAAAATCCTTGGTGTTGTTATAGATACATTGTTATTGATTTTAATATACTCGTAATATATATTTTAGCATTTTTACAACTCCAGATCAAAGGATATGTACCAGATCACATAAGAAATACGATTAGATTTCAATAAATACCAGCGGTTGCTTCCGAAAAGCAATTCGTAGCGTTTCTGTTTATCAATCTTACATGGAGAAAGTAACAACGCCGTTTTATCACCGCATTTTGCAATAGCCGTAAAATACTGACGCTTTAAGAGCACAAAATTATGAGCGTGACTTGAATATTGCATTACGTTAGCTCAGACCAGTTCAAACATCATGAAATGTTATCATATACCATTACGCGTTATGCCATAACCAAGCAACAAGTTTGTAGCTTGTTTCAAGCTGGCTGCAATAAAGTATTTTGTTGTACTAGTGAATCAAACCATCCAAAACCTTTATGAGGAAATTCCATCTATTTCTATATTTGTCGATCTGAAAAAGGCAGTCGATACAGTTAATTATGTCTTCGTGGGAAGATATATTCTTCAACGAAAAGTTATTTATCAAAAAGGCCCCAAGTAGTGAAATTATTAAAATTATACAGTAAGGAAATTTGGTCAAATGCTGTGTATCTAAGCGTGCCGTGTGAGGCCCTCTTTTATTTAATATCTATTTGAATGATATATTCATAAGTCATATAAGGGCATCTGATTTTTACGAAAAAAATCGGAAAATGACGTTGCTGACTAAGATTTTTGTGCAGCTGCACGAATGTTTTTGTTAAAAAAATATTACATAGCATTGTGTTTTTTTGATTTTTTTTCCCATGAACAAATTTGATGCCCGAATGGTATTTATGAAGACTATTTCAAGAGTAACATATCATTTCTGGTATCCAGGAAGACCATAATTGTTTGTTATCAAAGGTATTGTAATTTTTGGTGATAACAACTGTCAAGTTTTGCCGCGGGCAATCTCTTAAGAACTGCTGACAGGTGCTGTCATACAATGTTTCCATCTAGAAAGAATTTAGTTCAAAATTGTGCATGTGGTTGGTAGGAATTAAGAGGGCAAAAGTCAAAATTAAATATGTAGGTAACATAGTCAGTTTTGCTAATGATACGGCAATGCTATATAAAGGGCGTAACAGGTATGCTGTAAAGAGAATAATTGAAAATGACTTTTGTAAGACCATTCATTTTTTGAACACCAGAAAATTGATCGTGAAGTTTGGAAAAGTCCTTCACAGCATATGCAAGACTTCTACCAGATTATGCAAAGCTTTCCTTAAAAATAAGCTACACAAATTTAAAAATTGGCAGAGTGGACAATATCAAATATTTATTTCTTTAGACCAACATTTTTGGTGGGACAGTCATGCAGCTTACAAAAAATAAGATTTGTTACAAACAAAGCTAATTCCTTCGCAGGCATATTGACAGAAACTTATTTGCGTACTATATATCATCCCTTAATTATTATTAACTATAATAATAACAATAAATCGTCTTTATTTAGGAGGCGAAGTTTAGCATAATGCTGCTCTGCCACTGAACCCAAAAAAAGAGACAAACTGAGAAAACAGTACAAAAAACATAAATACGTTTGATATGTTAGAAGTTTAAAATGTAGGTGTCTAATAAATATGGTTTATACAACATATATAAGTGAAGACTATTCGATATTTTATGAGTTAAAGGTATAAAGTTATACAAAACAAAGGAATCCTATATTGGAAATATTTTTTTGTGAGGTGACAGATAAATTTTATTTCTATTCAAAATAAATTTCTTCATATGTCTTTTAAATTCATCACCTGATAGCAATTTTGTGGATCGAGGTATAGCATTGTAAAAAATAATTGCGTTGTAGATGAAGCATTTATGAAAGAATGATGTCCTGTAAAGGGGCATTGTGAGATTCACACAAAATTTTTTTAGTTGTAAACTCAAGAAATTCTCTATTGACGTAAAATTGAGAAACAACTCTTACTGATATTATTTACATGAGGTATAAAATTTAGACATTCGTCTAAAGTTACTCACTTACTTACTTCTATAGTCTCACCATTTAATTTTACTTTAAAATTTCTTTTGGCATCGCTCCTAAACAGTTTTGGTGAAAAAATAATGACTTCCATTTTTAAAGGGTTTAACTGAAGGGTATGAATCTTTGCATACATACTAATAGATGTTATATCTTCATTTTCCTCAGATTCAGCATTTCGAATGTCGTGATTATGGAAATGACTGTAGATCTGAATCGTCGGCAAAGAATTGGATATTACAATATTTAACAACTGCGTGGAGATCTGAAGTATACAAAATTAATAGGAGTGGCCCAAGTATAGACCGTTCGAAGATAGAACCGTGTCAATGTGTACCCTTTGATATCGATTTCCTAAGAAGCTCTGAATCATTTTTGAAGCAAAATCAGAAAAACCAAAATATTTACAGTTGGATAATGGAAGACAATGATTTATGGAATCGAATGCCTTAGAGAAGTCAAGAAGAACTAAGGATGAGGTTATATGTTGATTCCAGGCTCTAACAGTATTATCGTGTAAGTCAAGTAGGGCACCTGCGGTGTTATATCTCTTTCGATAACCGCATTGTGTGGGAGGCAAATTTTTTGTTTAGAGAGATAATCGTAAATTCGTACATTAATTTTTACAATAATTTGGACAAAACAGGTAAAGTACTAATTGAGCCGCACTTGATGTATGGCATATTAGCGTGGGGTACAGCTTGTCCAGCGTACTTAAACTACATATAAGCTTTAGAGACAACTGTATTAAAAACTATGTTCTTAACAAGCGATTTATGCAACAAAACAAAATTACTTGATATTAAGCAACTTTATTTTTTAAATACTATCAGCCATTATCACAAAGTTGTCAGTGAGCGCGATGAAGTCAAACATTGCCATGGTACTCGATGTAAATTACTTGCAAAAACTGACCCTAAACCTCATAACACCATCATGAAGCGATCTTTTCTCTATTTGGCTCCAATCATATGAATACGTATCCAAAAAACAATTTCGAAACAGACATAAATTTAAAAAGAAATCAAAATGGGCACGCCCAATAGGAAGACAACACATATTATTAGACTCCTGTCAAATATTCATCAAAAGTTATCGTCTGACATAGTACATATACAACTCTTTGATATGAATTTTCTTTAAGCTTTTTTTAACTTTTTTGTTTTGTTTTTGGAATGTCACAAATTCCAACCTACAAGTGGTCTACGTCCAGACATTGTGCTTCTGTAAATTGAAACATATTATTTAGACATTCTATGTTATTATTGTTTTCATATAATGGAGTAAATAAATATCTACTGCTAATACTTTATGGTATCTCAGTTTTTGAGAAGGTTTGTCGGAATCATATCTTCTATCCCAAAGCCCGGAAATCCGAGACCGTCCAAGAAGGTGCAAGGTTCGGAAAGCAATTCAAACATATTCGAGAGCAGATCGAAATATAAGGCAATTCAAAGAAGATATCAGGCAATTTTATACCCTTGCTGGGACGAGATTCGATGCAATCTGAGAAATTTCGGGGTAATATAAGGAAATCTGAGGTAATCCACTGGCACCCAGTATATGCACATGCGCATGAGGTATATTTCTGTTGCCATTATAGCCCGTGGGTGCTAGTTCTGCAGATTTTTTATTAGATGCCTTATTTCAATAAAGTGTCAGTGGTTATCTTCTCGGTTAAAGCTATTTAGTGTATATAGGAAGCTTTGATTAGAGCTGTCTTATATATGAGCATACCTGATAGCTTTCCTAATTTCTTCCAGTCACAATTAATCAAAACTATAACACAAACGAAATGTAGAATATCGCTCGATCATTTTAAAGGTGAGAAAGTTTTTTTGTTCTTTCTTTACACTAAAAGTTGCCTTCTTATCTTCTCCCGAGATTCAACTGATCCGACAAGGATAGAGGTATAGCGACTAATATCTCAGAATTTCCAATGTATTCTGAAATTTTCCAAAATGTGGATTCTGCTTCTCAACCTGGCTAAATTAAACCAATGCAATCAATCAAGGGTGTCATACATCATTAACTCAGGCGTTCCTTCATAAGTAGTAGTTATTAATGATAAAAGGAATGCCCTTTAGGTAAACGTTTAAAAAGCTTTTTTAGATTGTCAGTCTGCGACATGTACAGAAAAAGGAGTCATAGGAGAGTACGAGTACGAAACTAGTCCATATATAAAAACACAAACTGCCGCAAGATGTATCTTGATTCTATCGAAAGAATGGAGCGAGCTTCCTCATAAGTTTTCCTTGTTATCTAATCTTGCCCTGATGCATTTAAAACAACAGTTATTACTCCTGCTTATAAAAGCGGTGACGGAATGGAAAATCAAATAATTATAGACCAATATCAGTACTATCGAATATAGCCAAAATTTTCCAAAAATTACTACAAGAAAGGATATTACAATTTTTGGACAAAAACAAAATTATATATTCTGACCAATATGGATTTAGAAAAGGAAAATCTACTAAAGACGCAATTTTGGCTGCAGTGAATGAAAATGACTCTAATGTCAACAAAAAAATACCTACTGTTGGTATCTTTGTTGATCTAGAAAATGTCTTTGATACGGTTAACCATGTCGAGCTTCTCAAAGTTATGGAAAGAATGGGATTTAGGGGAACGTCACAAATCCTTTTAAAAAATTACCCTTCAGGTCGGGCACAGACTGTCAAAGTCTCTAACACAGTAAAAAAATGTACATCAACTGGTGTGTCTCAAGGAACAGTACTAGGCCACTATTATTTAGTCTCTACTTAAATGACTTATTTAAAATTAACAGTACTGGAAAGATTATATGTTTTGCAGACGATACTCCCATATTATATAAAGCTGATGACTGGAGCACACTGAAGCAAATAGCTGAAAAGGATTTTATAAGGATCATTAACTGGTTTAATACTAAAATTTTAACGGTTAACTTCAAAAAAAAAGATTATTGCATTTACAACCTATTCAAAATTTTTACCTACCTTCGAACAAATTTCCGGGCAAAAAACAAAAATCGATAGAGGGAACACTTTGAAATATCTTGGAATATTTATGGACTCACATTAAGGTGGGATAGCCATATTATCATCAAAAAAATTATTGATGTTGCCTATAAACTCAAAATGCTTGCTAACATTCTAACCGAAAGTTATCTGCGAATCCTGTACCATGCCTTAGTTGAAGCCCATATAATATACGGCATCACAGCCTGGAGTGCCGCCTGCAAGACATATATATCTGACCTGGATATAGCACAAAAACAGTTTTGAAAGCCATTTTCCATAAGCCAAGATTATATCCGACGAATAACTTACATCAGAAAACTGAGATACTTGATACAAGACAACTTTATTTATTACATGCTTCCACCTTATACCATAAGTATTGTAATGAAAGAAAACTTATAAACTCGAGCATAATACACGATTTAGAATAGGCTCATCTAATATCCAAAGACCACACAAAACATTATTCCAAAAATCGTTTAAATCCTTAGCAGCTAAATTATATAAGGGTGACGTCGAAGTTGAGTCATTTATTTTAACAGTAAGTAGATCTGATCAAAAGAAATGTTTTTTTCCTTTAACATTTTTCTGGTAAAATTAAAGTAACAAAGTTATAGCCCTTTGGAAGTTTGAGTACCGCCCTGTCTCAATAATAATATTATGTGCTCGTGTTTGGCAACAACGGATATAATCCGTTCATCGCATCGGAAACAAAAAGACGAAAGAATTTGAAACGATGTTTTTACTACAATGTACAATTTTATTCAGTTGTATTTAGTCGATGTGTCAGTCGGTAATGCGTGAGTGAATAGTGGTGTTTGTTGCGTGGCTCAAACGAAATAAAAAACGGCACATGTTTACGAAAATGCTGAATGTAGTACAAAGGGCTCGTGAATCAGGTGACTTAAGACCTCACAGGGGAGGGCATGCCGGTACTCCAAGACCACACGATCAAATACAGGTCCGCACTGAAATACTTGTCGGGAGGATACTTTATAAAACAAGGTAACATTTTTTTTAATTTTTTTTTATTTTTACACACATATTTTGGTTTATCTTCCTTCTACAATCATTATCTGAAAATTAATGACTCAACTTCAAAGTCACCCTGTATATAATTGAAAGACTGGGGTTGTACGGAGCAGCGAATGACTATACATAATTATACAGGGTGACTTCGAAGTTGAGTCATTTATTTTAACAGTGAGTAGATCTGATCAAAAGAAATGTTTTTTTCCTTTAACATTTTTCTGGTAAAATTAAAGTAACAAAGTTATAGCCCTTTGGAAGTTTGAGTACCGCCCTGTCTCAATAATAATATCATGTACTCGTGTTTGGCAACAACGGATATAATCCACCTTATCGGTTCATCGCATCGGAAACAAAAAAGCGAAGAATTTGGAACGATGTTTTTATTTCATTCAGTTCAGTTATACATACAGTCAGTGTCAGTCGCGTATGAATAGTGTCTGTTGCGTGGCTCAAACGAAATAAAAAATGGCACATGTTTATGCGGATCGGTTTCCCAATCGAGTGCAACCAACCCCTCGTGCCTTTGTTAATGTAGTACAACGGGCTCGTGAATCAGGTGACTTAAGACCTCACAGGGGACCTCACGATCAAATACAGGTCCGCACTGAAATAATTGTCGGGAGGATACCTTATAAAACAAGGTAAAAATTTTTTTTTAATTTTTTTTATTTTTACACACATTTTGGTTTATCTTCCTTCTACAATCATTATCTGAAAATTAATGACTCAACTTCAAAGTCACCCTGTATAGAAAACTAAATTACAAAATTCCAGTTACATTAATACTTTTTAGAATTAACAGTAGTAATTGTTATACACATATGATTGATTGTTAGTTATTAAGATATAATCCACACACGGGCGATGCCTTCTGTGGTTTTTTTTCATATTTGTTTGCCCATTTTTTGTATTTTGGCGAATAAATATTATTATTATTATTATTATTTCCCAGTTGTGACGAATAATGGACAAGCATCTTGGGAAGACGGTTTGTGAGTAAAAATTTACGACTTTCGTTGATCGCCACAATCTGCATAATGGAAAATCCATATAAGAGTTTCAGTGCGTGAGAAGGACATTAGGCTGTTGAATAGAACATACTTCCACTTCACTTAATAATATTTACATGGATTAAATCGCAATAAAAGTAATTTAAAATAACTATTGTTAAGTTGCGCATAATTTAAGATCACTGTCCTCACAGCAGGTCCTCAAATACACCCTCTCAAATGCTTCTAGATAGGACGACGTAGAAGTAGCGTCACAGAGATAATTTTTTCACAAATCGTATGTAGAGCACTAACGCCAAAACGAACATTAATTTTGTATTAGTGATGCTACTGTCGTCAAAGATGGAATTTACATATTATTTTGTACTTTAGTTTGATGATACCCGCATCCGATACTTAGATGGAATACTGAATTTGAGCTAAAATTGTTTTATGGAACTTGGTCTCCAACTCAGGTCATCTGATTATAAACTTTTTTGAACTATTCGTACTGGGTATTTGAACATCGAAAATGACGCATATCTCAGAATATTTAACATGTTAAAGTTTCAACTTGGCTCCCCTTGGAAGTCCAATCCGGGAGCCAATGCATAAGCACAGTCTCCCAAACATACATGAATAACGATAATGGAACCATTTCTTGATAAACAGGATGGCCAATATATAACTGAGTGACTCAATTGGTAGTGCGTGTGGTAGATGGCGCCGTATCAGTTGTTTAAAACTAATGTGTCCAATTTTTCATGAAGCACTACATGATCCCACAACGCGTGCGATCATCGTCAGCCCCACAAGTCACACCGAAAGATACCTCTGCCACAGTCAAGCAAGGGCCATCAACAAGACACCACACACAGAGAACACTTATTTCACCGGAAGCTAATACACTGAACACTAGGAGTCCAATGACCACCTTGCCCAATGCAGACTATATATCTAACTCCACTAAATTTGTCGCCTCTCACAGTAAACAGAAGTTATCAAAACAAGAAAATTTTTAAAGAAATACCTCGAAGAGAATAACTTCAAAATAATTCATCTTAATGTTTGCAGTCTCTTAAATAAATTCGGTGAAATGGAGCTACTTGTTAACGATTCGTCGCCAGATGTACTATGTCTTACCGAAACGTGGTTACCACTGGACGCTATAGAATCCGCGAATATAGACGGCTATACCCTTATCTCGTGCTTCTGTCGAGTGAGACGCATACATGGAGGATGTGCAATTTATGTCAAAAACAGTTTAACAGCCAAATGCATACCGTTCGTGAGCAAGGCGTCGGAAGAGGGAGAAATCGAGGCATGTGGACTTACAATGAATTCCGGAAGATCTAATGAGAAGCTTTGCATAATATGTGTATATCGCCCACCATCTGGTAACGTAGCGATATTTCTGGAGAACTTAGGGAATATATTGGACAGGTTATTTTTGGAAAGTAGCAAAAATATTATTTGTGGGGATCTTAACATAGATAGCCTGAAACCCAGCATAAATTCATATCTACTTCAAGATCTGATATCATCCTACAACATGATAAATCACTGTAATAGTGCTACTCGCACTGCAGTGATCAAAAATAACATAACGACACGTACATCAATAGATTATATCATTACGAACTTCAGACCCAGGCAATTGACATGTACAATCTTTGAACCCCACATTTCATTCCACACTGCACAACTTCTTTCGCTCTCTCATGCATCCCACGACAACCTCGAACATCAAGACAACCACTTGCTCATAACAAGGCCTATAAATGACGATAATTTAAATCACCTCAAAGTTAGCTTAGCTCAGGAAAACTGGAATATTGGCGAGGACGATATTGATGCAGAATTTGAACGGTTTCTCAACAATTTTTTGTGGCATTTTGATTTGAAATGTCCCCAGAGGCATAAAACACGACACAAAAAGCAGAAATCTTAACCGTGGGTGACGCCAAAAATCCAACAGTCCAGCCTAGGTCTGAGAAAACTACATAATTTGGTGAAAAGGCATGAAGACAATGGGTGATATGCATAAAGGCGAGTGGGTTCTCAGAAGTAGCTACTCCATATTGTAGCGAGTAACTACTCCTGTTAGGGAGAGCATACTCGGTTTTGATATGCATAAAATATTTGTCGAGAAACGGAGAGGCTACTCAAGTGCTAATGAAATACTTGAGTACACACTCTGGTTTTCGAGTTCCGACTTGTATTTTGTTGTCTCGTCGAATTGGCAATTTCTCTATTGCGAGAAGTTACTACTGTATACCGGTAAACGTTTGTGTCGGTGGTGTTTAGGTCGGTTATACCTATTCTGAAGACCATTCATCTGAAAATCAAACAGTATTTGTTAATATAATTGAACAGTATCCTGTTTTGTTGGAAAAATCTAACATCCCGGAAATCAAAAATAAACGACGTAAGGCGGCTGAAGAAATAAAAGAAAAGGTAGAAGCCGAATTAGGAGTTAATTATAACGAAGGGCAGATTTGTAAGAAGATTCAAAACATAAAAACCAGATTAAAAGCGAAGACAGACAGATATCAAACCATTAAAAGCGAAGACAGACAGATATCAAACCGGAAACAAACCAATAAAATTGAAAGGATGGGAACAAGAACTGTTCAATTTTCTACAAGGAGAACCAAATCCTAGTATTGCTCGATTGCAATGTTAGTTGTATTTTTTTGTTTTCCATACAGTAGGTATAAGATGTGATTGAGTATAATATATATACATCTCAATAAATATAAATAGCATATATTTTAAATTGTGGGTGCTGTTGTGGCAGGTTGCCCACAAAAAAGCATTGATTACACTCCGACAGCCTGTGCTGAAGAAGAAACAATCACCGAAGAAGCATCTGGAAGTTCAGGACCAGTACTGAAAGCTACCACAATGAAAGCCGGACCCAGTAAGGAGCCTTCTAAAAAAAAGGAAAACGGATTAGTGGAAACTGATGAAGCACGAGATTTATCAATAACAAAGCTCCAACGTCTCGTTTTACTTGAACAAATACAAGTGTTTCGGCTAGCTAAGGAACTGCTACTTCACAAGAAAAATATTAATGAATCTGATCCAAATTTATCAACTTTAAATGAAAGTGCAGAAACTGGCAATCCAATTTTCATGAGCCTATTTCCAGGACAGAACTGACAAAAGTACTTCATGTTTCATAAATGTAATTTTTTATTAATTTTAAGAACTTTCTCTTAAGTTGCCATTTTGAAAGTGTTATTAATTTTGTTATGAGTAATTAAACATCGTTCTTCAACGTATATCTACATAATTTGTAAATTTGGATCATGCTAGATACTTACTTAGACCCGACAGCCATAAATAATTCTTGATATTGCATCTCTTCTAAATTGACCTCTCTGACGTATCACTCCATCTGCATAGTCAGCACCATGTTGATTATGGATTTCTTCTTGTTCGCCATCTCCCGGCATATCAACAGCAAAATCTTCATCATTAAGGTGATTAGCCACATTATGCAAGATAAAACAACTCATGACAAGGGAGGGCACTTTTTCTGTATCGACGCGTATTTTGTTATGTGGAATGGGAAATCGCTGTTTTAGTTGCCTGAAACATATCTCTATTATAACTCGCTCTCTCGTAAACAGCCGATTGTATGATCTTTGTTTTGCTGTTTCTGCAATCCTAAAAGGAGTCATGAGCCAAAGAGCTATAACATACCCAGAGTCTCCCAACAAAACAGCACTAGCCCTATTCCATTTCATATATCAGAATTCTTCCATATCCGAGAGTCGTGTACAGATCCTGGCCAAGAAACATCCACACTTGTGAACTCTTCGTTTGATTGCACGTTGCTTGTACATTTATACTAGCAAAGTTCTTTCTGTTCACATATTCGTTTGCATGAATAAACGGGTTCAGAATAGGTATATGGGTGCAGTCTATAGCACCAATAGCTGAAGGAAAATTGAACTTTTCTTGCCACTCATTTTTAGCATTGTGTAGATCTTCACATGTGGTTGGGAATCTAATCCAAATGCTCGACTTCCGCACAATGCGTGTTATAACGTTGGAAACGGTACGGGATGCCGTAGATTGATGGACACCAATAGCTTCTCCTATGCCAATTTGAAATCCTGGATCACCCACATATCGTAAAAAAACCCTCATCCTTTCTATATTGCTCAAAGCACCGCCCCTATATTCTTCTGTCTCTCCAAGAAAATGGTTACTTATCCACTCAACATTAACTTTACTAAACCGATATAAGGCCCGATAGTCTACTTGCCTACGATCTTTAAACACCTTCGTAGGCTGATAAGTAGGCATAAATTCGGCCATTTCGTTCACTTCTTATAAAGCTGAGTCTACTACTAAGGTATCTCGCATTTCTTTAAGTATGCACTCAGCGGTCAGAGTGGACGCTCACAAAAGTGAGCATAAAAATGCATATAAAAATTGAAGTCGGCACTCAAGGAGCGAGTACAGCCTCACGGAAAGAGTAGAAACTTATGAGTGTGAGCTTCTACTTACATTTTTATGCATATCAAATGGAGTGGCTACTTTAAAAATGCGAGTCAAAAGTAGCCACTCGCCTTTATTGCATATCACCCAATGTAAGTATGAGACAGCAGTACATTGACAACAAGAAAGAACACAAGAAATTAATTTCTTCAACAAAAAAAGAGTATTACAGTAGTCTAATAAAATCCAGCAACAACAAAGCTAAAAAAATATGGGAAATAGTCAATGAAGAAACCGGAAGAGTAAAGAAACATCATCAAATAGTGCTGAAAAATGAAGACAAAGAATTTACTGACACCCTCGTACCCGACAAATTTGGCAAGTATTTTTCCACAATAGCAGAGAGCAAGTTAGCAGGACACTTTAAATGTGACAACCGATCAAGATGTCCATCACAAAATCGGGTAGCATCATCAATATTCTACGAGGATGTCACCACTGAAGAGATCGTGGAAGTAATCAGCAGCCTTCCAAATAAAAGAATCAGTGGAAATGATGGAATTTCAACGCGTGTGATAAAGTTTGTAAAACGTGAAATATCTTCCCCCCTATCAGTCCTTATTAATAAAGCAGTGAAGCAAGGTAAATTCCCGAAATGCTTGAAACTAGCTATTGTTATTCCCGTATACAAAAAGGGTGACCGTGCAGACCTTGAAAACTACAGACCAATTTCACTTTTATCGATGATCTCTAAAGTCATTGAAAAATGTCTGTATAAACGTATATTATGTTTTCTCAATCGCTACAATGTCTTATCAGATACCCAGCATGGGTTTAGACCCTCACGATCTATAGAAACGGCAACCTTTGACTTTTTTCCCATATATATGGAAAAGTAGACGAAAACAGATACGTTGCTGGACAATTTTTTGACCTTTCGAAAGCATTCGATATAATGGATATTTCATTTATCGTGGAAAAATTGTACTGCTTAGGTATAAGGGATTTTATTCTCAGCTGGATCCAGTCTTTCCACACAGATAGAAAATTGAAAACGAAGGTCAATGGTCATACGTCAACTCAATATTCCGTGAATATAGGTGCGGCACAAGGCTCAGTACTTGCACCACTGCTCTTCATTGTATACATAAATGACTTGAAATTGTCTGGCTTCATGATTAATTATGCGGATGACACATCTATCGTCGTCAGTGCCACGACACCGCAGGATCTTCTCGAATCTATTGAGAAAGTCAAAAGTGAAATGAGCAAGTGGTGCCAGTCTAACCGCCTCATTTTGGATGAAGAGAAGACTATTGAAATTCATTTCTTCAACAAGAAACCACGCATGGATATTGATAGCTTTTCAGATCAAACTGTCTTCTTAGGAACTCATGTTGATAGTAAGTTAAGCTGGCAACCACAAATAAATCACATTTGCAACAAAATTAACAGTGCTTATTTTGCAATATTGAAATTAAAGCCTAACATCCATCTAAACTCACTCTTAGATATGTACTACGCGCTAGTTTATTCTCACCTCACGAATATAATCATATGGGGACAGGCAACAATGATTAACAGATTATTCATCCTGCAGAAAAGAGTACTTCGATTAATTTTTAATATTAATAAGAGGGACTCTTGTAAAGAAATATTTAGGCGCTATAATCTGCTTACATTAACTTCCATCTATATCTACAAGTGTGCCATCTTCGCATTTGAACATAGCAATAGATTTGTTCGTAACAACGCCATTAATAGTCAACACAACACTAGAATAGGGCATGATCTGAGTATACCGACACATAACTCTGCCCTATTCCAAAAATCTCCCACTCTAGCGTGCACTAAGGTATACAATAATCTGCCGAGTGAGTTGCGGAGAAGCACTAATATCCTTGCGCTGAAAAAACATCTCAGGAAATATCTGGTTGAAAAATGCTATTACTCTCTACATGAGTTTTACTAACACATGAAAGTATCTGTTTTTTAAATTCTTTTAAGCTGTTAATCATTTCGTGTTCAGTGAATTATCTATTATCGTGGAGTAAATGTATTTTAATTTCACTTTTTATTCGAGTTTTAACGAAAGTATGTATGTTTTCTTTTTAAGCTTTTAACCATTTGTCCTCACTGCTCGATGTTTATTGTGTTTATATATTATGTATTTCTAACAGATTCTCCTACCGCTTTTCTTTTCTTTGTATCAGCTTCAATGATTTTTACCGGCTAGACGAACATTTTTTGTGATAAAAAAAAGTCGCTGTATATGTATATATTTTTACCGTTACAGATTGAACACATTACGATTCTTGCACTGTACCTGTACCTATAATGTTATTTAACCTTTTAAAATGTTTTGTAATTGTAATGTCCTTATTTATTTTATAATTATAAGTATTTTTCTGGCATATTTGCTCAAACGCATATACGACCCTCAAATTGATATTGACAAGTCTTATATCATGTAACATGATCCAATAGGACAATAAACTATCTATGTAAACAGAATTATCGTAACTGGCCATTAGAAAACAATTGTGTCATCCATCAACGACCACTACATCCTCGTTACAGTTTGGTGCGGTGTTTGAAATGGATGTCACTGGACGCTACTCGTTTGAAGACACTGCAGGTAATTCTCTTACTGTCACTGGGAGCGCAACCGTGATATGGTGCAAAACTTTCTGGCTCCTCTAATCCAACAATTTAACCTGCAAAATATGTGGTACCAGACGGACGGAGCAACTTGACACACAGCAAGGGAAACAATGTTTCCGGGATGTTCGACTTGGTGATGTCAACTGGCCACCAAGGTCACCGGATTTAACGGCCCCTGACTTTTCAATGGCGATTTTTTGATGAATTGGGTTTATGCTAACAAACCAATTACTGCAGAGCAGCTGAAGAACAATCTTACGGAGGCGATTGAAAATATTCCTGCCGAAACTTACAAAAAAGTGATGGAAAACGTAATCAAGATGGCTTGTAGAGGCGGACATTTGTCTGATATTATTTTTCATACATAATTTCTAAGTTTAAATAAAAGATTAAGATGAAAAAAAGGACGTATTTCATTCCACTTCACAAATATTCAAGATACAAACCAGTCAGTTACATATCGGCCACTCAGTATTATATAAGTAAATGGAACTGGTGAAATTTGGATATCCTATCAAATCCCATTAATCCGACCGAATCGACATCCGATTGTAGTAAATCATCCGTTCATAGAAAATCAATATTGCAAACAAAAAATACTTCTAACTGGCATTAGAGCAACCAATTCCTGGTGTTCGACACACTACTCAAACGCGAACCCGACGACCGATGAGCGTTAGTTCCGGGATCCGATTTCAGCGGATGATGTCGTTCCGCAAGCGTGCCGTTCCCATGGAAACCGATGGAAACTAGCCAACGATAGCTTTGCGACCGTTGTAACACCAAAAAATTTTTAATTAACCGTGCAGCGACGTAGTTATAGGTATAATAAAGAGGTGGTTTTTCTCTCGGAAACACCCTAATCCTGGGAAGATTGGTTCGATATTGTTATAATCCGGATTATCGTAACTAATAAATGTCGACGAAGTTAGCACTACTAAGGCCCGATTTCACTAATAGTGGTCCAAAATTCTTGATCCGGATCAAAATGGACGAATGAAAAGGCATCTTCCTAGTAATGGATCTAACGCATATAGTTGATTTTTTATAAAATATCCCTGAAACTAGCGAAAAAATATACGATTTGTGTAAGAAGAGCTTCTGATCCCCATATTATATCAAGAAATTATTTAAAAACCACCTTTTTTATATTTAGAAACGTATTATTTCACTTGATTCGGAGATCAAAACCTATGATCTGGATCAGCAAAGACCAATTGGAAAGCATTTTAGTATATCTGTATCAAAAATTGGCCAATCCGAGAGGACCCTTTAATCCTTGCCAGAATCGTGGAGCAAATCTGAAATAATGCCTATATTATATGACATCAATTACAGAGCACTTTATTGAAAAGAATAGTGCATTACTTACCTGAGGGATTTCTTTTTAACGTGTCGATTATCGATTGGATAGCCATCTAATGTAATTTGTATATATATGAACCACTGTTTGACCCACACGTCCTGTATGTGAGCGCGAAATGTATGCAAAGTAGTGGCAATCATATTTTTAATAAAATTATTTTAGTACGCATATAACATATTTGTATGTACGTTTCTTGTGGAAAAGAAAGAGCACAGGAAAATCTTTATTATATGGTATTTGGAACCAGAACTGCCTTGTGCGTTTCATCAGCCACAGAACTGCACAGGGCTACCACATTGTTTAACGAAAAAGTTTTGAGGCTGGAATCGTGGTAGGTCCTGAAATTGAACATTAGATTGGTCAATTATAGTCTATCTAGACACTTTTAATTGAATTGAATAATAAATGTTAATAAGTTCAACTACTACGAGTTCCTTCCCACTTCAGTTGGCCCACTTCAAGATTTGTACCAAAATATGCCTTTATAAACTAAACATGACGATACTATTTACTTCTAAAACAATTTATTTTCTCAAAAACGTTTTAGATACATTCTAGTCGTAAAAAATACATATTCGAAATCACTTAGACCTATAACTAATAGAACATCTGAACAAATAGACAAAGTTAACAAAGCAACAATTGAAATTCTTTGGGGCGTAGTGTTAACCAAGTTTTGGCAAAAAAGAATCCCATATTTCTTGAAGCTTTTGTCTCAGTTCGGTGATTGTACGAGCAGGGTGTTGACGTAGAACCTTTTTCATCTCATGCCACAAAGTTTCAATAGGTGACAGATCTGGACTGCTAGAAACCCATTTCAAAAGTGGTACATTATTTTCTTCCATCCATTTTATAGCCTTTTTTGAGGTATGGGCCGAATTGCCAAATATTTGTTTGTATCCACATTTCCATCAATAAAATGAAGTTTTCCTACTCCTTTTGACGACATACTGCCCCAGACCATAATTGATGCTGGAAGTTTCAGTTTTCTCTTCAGACAGTCAACATGGAATGCTTCATTTTTTTGCGAATAACTCTACTGCGACTGTCACCAACACAAACTTCGAATCGGGCCTCATCACTCGATTGTATTGCACACCATTGTTTAGGTGTCCATTGTCTACGTTCTTTAGCCCATCTTAGCCGATTTTTCTTTTCCAGTGGAGTTAATAGTGACTTTTCTTTGACCTATAAACAAGTTGTGCAACGTTAGGGTTTCTATTTCACTTTTTTTTATAAGAAAACTTACCTTGCAAGTGCTAAATCCCAGTTTGTGGGCCTCTCTATGAGTTGTGGACCTCGAAATTCTCCTTCCAACAGCGTCACTCCACAGAGCACGTAATTGTAAATAATTGGCACGCCTGTTTTTCACGATTATTCTTCTTAATCCTCTTCGGTCGGCATTTGCGATATTACTTTTTTTCACATATCGTGGCTTAATATTAACTGAACCAGTTACGTTATATCTTCTAACAATATTTCTCACACAGTACTGAAGTGGGAAGGGGCTCATATGTGTTAGAATAACCAACATTTGAAGACACAACTGGATAGAGGTGTCACATTAAGCTAACCTTAAGAAGTGATTATTTCATTCTGTAATTACTTTGTTGCAAAAACAAGATAATAACAAACTAATTAAACTATTTAAAATTTCACTAACGTAAAAAGTTTCAATAAAAAATGGTTAAAGACACCTCTACCCACTTGCGCCTCCATTTGTGATAATACATATTATTTAGGTTTACTGTTATCAGCTTGGCAGCACCACACATGTATCAACTGTCAATAGTAGAGGAAAACGAATACTAGAGATGGGAGTCACAAGTGTTGATTAGTGTTATTCAACGCCATGAGGAATACGTTAATCAATGCATAGACACAGTATTCACCCAAAAACTTGCTACCTTCATTTGTTACAAGCACGCAATAAATCTGAAATGACATCTCGCTCCTGGGTGGGTATTTAGTTTTATAGCTTTTTCATTATATAACAGGGTAAGTACAAACATTTAGTGTTATGTTTGGCTGTCATTTTTTCTGTATATTTAATCCTATCGTTGACCTGTAGATGGAGTTACATATGCCTCATGTTAATTGGAGTTATAGGTAGCGCTGAGTAGGCAGAGAACAAAGTATTATCAAATTCGGACATCAGTAGCTTATATTATATGGTCCTCCGAGAAATCAAAACAAAACTAAAAAGGGAACCGAGTTACTCAAGTTTCTGAAGCAAATAAAGAAATGAGACCGAATCCCACCACTGAATGAAGGGAAATACTTAGCGCCTTATTTAGAAAGTTTTGTTACAAGAAGAGTTACGTATTTTGAATGTTATAAGTTAGTTGTTTTCTGTTTGTGGTGAATGTTATATAAATCAGATTCGTAAACAATTACAGGGACACTTTTTAAAACTGTCATTAGAAAGTAAGATTATCGATCTTCGCGTCATGGGCTGTCACAGTGAGATAGTGACGGGAATTATCGAATGTGAGCAATATTTCCAGATACTAATTAATTTTAACCAGTGTGGAATACCTATGTTGTATAAAATAAATCGGGCCTGTCAGCGAGGTATTCTATATTGTATTAGGCCAAATTCAGCGTTAATATCACTAACCAGCACTGATTATCATAAATATCGTTATAATTTATTATACTTGTTATTGTACAATAAAATAGTAAAAACTTGAAATGTCTATTCGAATATCGTTATTTAAATTCAAATACACACCCCATCTTTAGCCGACAAGAGGCATAAAGGTTTCTATTTTACAATTGAAAGACTTGATGTTATTACAGACCCTTCTTTTTGAGGTATAATTTCTTATCTGGTTTCTAGCATTTTTTATACATTTTTATAAAGCAATGGTAACAGTATATATTCGTCTAAACCAGAAAAAGTTGCTTAAAATAACTGTAACCCAGAAACATTTCTATTTACCTTGAAGGACGACATGTGGATCTTCTAATTTGATCTCCGGATTTATGAAGATTTTCTTTATTCAATATGGGGATTAGAGGTCCTTCTTACACAACATGTATACTTCTTTTGCTAGTTTGAAAAATATTTTAGTAGAAATTGTCTATATTCATTTGATCCATTACTACAAACATGCCTTCTCGTTGGTCCATTTTGAAATCGAGAATTTTGATCCTGTGGATTATGGCTAATGAACTACTGAAGTTTGAAATGTTCTTCTGATTCACGATATGGTCTGAGTATTCTCTACAAAAAAAATTTTCGAATTATTTTAAGAGAGTGATGATCCTGATTGACAATTCTGAATTTCATATAGGGCATTACTATGAAAAATTTGGTAGAAGATCAGAAAGCTTTTGTCTTGCTTATCAATGCTTAAAGTTGGGTTTCATTACAGATTTCAAACTCATGACATTATGAGCGCCTTCATCCATCGTCCGACCAAAAACAGCTACGGAAATCTGTTTTCGGGTACTCCTCAGCATGGTAGCCGTGGAACAACTTTGACAGTTCGGAATATATAGTTAATAAACTATCAAATCTGACAGGAACGCGAAAACTGCTGGCAAACCGATAAAGCTGTCGCATTGCTATTGATATTCGGCATAGCGTTACACCGCTGTACCGCTTTACACTGGCTGAGCCCGTTGAAGCTGTTATTCTCTAAGAATGGCTAAATTGACCAATGCTTCTCTAAATACAGATTGTGCTGTTAGCTAGCTTTTTTAGCTTTCAGAAGACGTTAATTATGAAATAACAAAAAGAACTTGCTGAGAAACAAGCACGAAAATGTAGAATTTTTTTTTAGGAATCATTCGATACAAAACTCCAAGGATCGCCTTGTTAAAAGTTGTTCGTCAATGCTGTTTGAAGTTATCGCCGTTCGTTGCAAAAACACAAGTTCGTTAATTTCTTTCTTTTTTTGCAACATTCGAAGCCGTCTAGGTCATCCACTGTGTCCACCTCGCAGTTTCTAAAAGCATTATCCGTACGATATTTACAACCCTATGCGGCTCGGGTACGAAACATCCAGTGAAACGAGCTGAATACACTAGGGAAGTATCAGTAGCATCTTGAAGACGCTCACCGTAGCTAACACGAAATCGATAACGTTATTGCTTTAAGAATGTGACAACCT
This sequence comes from Acanthoscelides obtectus, assembly GCA_963669975.1. Taxonomy (NCBI): domain Eukaryota; kingdom Metazoa; phylum Arthropoda; class Insecta; order Coleoptera; family Chrysomelidae; genus Acanthoscelides; species Acanthoscelides obtectus. The sequence continues at coordinate 27,976,583 of CAVLJG010000010.1, read as the reverse complement.
AGGTTCTTCCAAATCAAGTTTGTAAGTAAAGAGATAGTCTAACATACACATCGCACCTGACTTGAACGTACACGCTAGTTGTAGAGCCGGGCTGAATTTCGTCGGGCCTCAATACCGTGCTTATCTTACGATCCTGGCGAATACGTTACTCGTTTATCCTTCCTCGGACAACATTCTGTGCAATATTTTAAGAACATCCTGTATAGCGGCTTAAATTGGGGAATGATTTTTTGGCAGGATCGTTTTCCCCATCTTAAAATGAAATCAATGGCATAAAATCCCTTCTATGGCATGTTTTTGTTCAACGCATTGTATACATGAAATTTATTTGAAACACTTACGGCAGAGCTCCAAGAAACTGTTAAAATTTACTTTTCTACTCTTCTGGAAGTTTAGAGAGGACATTCTTTTTCACATCTAAAATATGTTGTACTTTTATTTGTCGAAACCAAACGTTTATTTCTTTAGCTTTCTCTGATAAAGTACCGGCATAAATCCATATACCGTTGCTTCATATAAGACTCACTTCATTGATTCAACCTTCAAGCAGCAGCGGTGGCGTAGTGATAGAGGTTATGGGATGGGTCTACTAATCAGTCGGGTTCGAATCCCGTCCCAGGATAATGTTTCTCTTGGCAATGGATGTTGCGATTATCGGTAGGTATCCCGCTATAGCCTCACGTTACCCATGGGCGTTTAGGCGTCAGGCCTTCGTGGAGGTCCAAATACAAAACAAAATTCTCTACCCATATACCTGTATAATGTTTCGAGGATCCACCAATATTTTAATATGCATCCAAAATAAAGTGAATGTACTCGCCGCATGGCCAGATGGAAGTTGTCTTTTGTTTTCAGCCTAAGTCGCAGCTTGGATATATCACAGTAAGAAACTACTTATCTATGATGTATACTAAATACTTCTTCGGCACAGCCACATTGAAAAAAAAACAAAAGCGTCGTACGAGATCTGTAAATTAAGTGATGAGGCTGGCAACATAGCGCTCGATCTGGTAACACTGGAGGCGCTGGGCTTGGAGGGGACACATGGGAACAGTGTGGAGCACCTTGAGTACAAGCTTGAACTTGCTCGAGTCATTTGGTTGTCCGAAGCAATTTTCTTTGTTAAACAGTTTTTCCTACTGAGTTCTAAAAATGAATGATATTTCGAGCAAAGGTGTGCTATCAGGTTTTGCTTCAGAGTTGGGCACAGTGCAACGGAAACTCTTGCTAAACTGTAGAGGTGCGGATATAGTGTTTAGTGGTTTAAGGCATTTGCAGCAGGGAGAGGGTCGATTGAAGATGAACTACGAAAACGTCGAACAAAGCGGATGTTGTGCGTTCAGATCATCGGTTGACAGTCAGAATGATCGGAAAAGAGTTAAATTTGGCTCACACCACCGTTTAACAGGTAAAGAGGAACTCGGTGTTGCATCCCGATAATTATTCTTGTCGCACAGTTATGTGGATAAACGAGTTTTTGGCCAGTAAAAACATCCTTTTGCTCCCCAGCGACTTTAATCACCTGACTTGTGCCCTTGTGACTTTTGCTATTCCACACGTTGGAAAATTACCTCGAAGGAACTCTAGGATCACTAGATTTACAGACCTCGTGTGCCATACTTCCAGGACGATTCACGTTTTCAAAAATTGAAAAAAGACAATGTAACGTCACTTTACATGACTGTGCCGGACATCACCTTAACTTGTTTCGTAGCTAAATATTCTGATTTCTTCTTTGATATCAAACCAATTTAAAAGATACTTATTTTAGTTATTGCATTATATAGGATCAACTATTAAAGCGCATCCCCGAATTTAATTAACAACGTAGCAATCCCCAACACATACATTAAAAAATAATACAAAAATGAAATGATTCGTAATTTAGATAGATATTTAAAACGAATTAAAAGCGTTTTGAGTTTTATTATCAGATAAACACAATGTCTAACTAGAAGAGTGAATTCGCTATAGCCTCCCTTTTTCTGACAACAAAAAAATGCATTCGTTCTGAAGATCTATCTAAATTAAGAATCACTTTTTCTTTTTTTATGTTGTACATGTGAGAATCGCTATACTGTTAATGAAATTCGAGGATGCGTTTCAACAGTTCCTTTTTGTATAATGCCTTGACAAAATAAGTACATTTTATTGTTTAAATTAATAATGAATGTACATATAGGTAAAGTTAGTGTTTCAATTTTTTTGTAGAGCCCTGAAAAAGGAAATAAATTACTCGAAACGTCGGCAACTTTATATCAGGTAACTGTGTTTCTTTAGACCCCAGGTACAATCAATTACTACAAATTTTTGTACAAAAGGGTCATCAGAAGAATTATTTTTTATTAAAACAAGCCGATAAAACAAAAATGCTATCTGACCAAATGTAGTGCCGAGCATCCATTGATACTGAGAAAACGTTTTATTCATTGTCGTTTCTTCTGAATCAACTGGTGATCCATCAAAGAGACCACTAGTAACTTGAGGCGCAATTCGAAATGGACGGTCTGTTTTTCTGATGCAATGAGTTTTTTTATACTCCAACTACCACGAAGGCCTAAGGCCTAAACACCCATTGGGTACCATGGGGCTATAGGGGGATACAAAGGAAAGGGGGAACGCCGCACGGACTGGCGAGGGACACGTGTTGAAATGAACATCCTCATACTAAATGGAAGGCGGGATAACTCTCATAGATGGAATCGAGTGAGTCGGATTAACCATTGTGTTAACTTGTTTTATCCAGCATGCGGACTGCAATACACAAATTGTGGTTTAATGAAAAGTTTTGCAGAGTGGGAAGCCGTTACTGGCGCCGTTGTCACAGAAAAAAGTTATAACGAACGGCTCTGCCTGAGAAAACTTTGTTAGAATCATTTATATTTTATCCTCCGCGAGCAGGCCAAATTTTCTCTGTTTAATTCCAAGTTACGGCATTGTAGTTTGGCTTGAAAATTTACACTTCAATTTATTTTATAACGAATTAGATGAAAATATAAAGGATTGGCCGGTAAACAGATTTCGTAAGCATGTGAAACAGATTTATTTGTCATTGTAGTAATTGTGGAAAAGTTAGTTTTTAATTCTTACGTTTTATTTTATTTTTACGTAATATATGTGTGTATATATTATGTATGTCAGGAAGCTATCAAGCTCATTGTTTTGAAGCGTCTTTTGCTGCTTGTCAAAGTTTCCTTTGATTAAGTATTTCAATTTATTATGTGGGTAGGTTAAGTAGAGTAGCCAAGAGCTAGACTTCGCATACGTAGAGGTCACATTATGTTGTAGTTTATATAATGTGCCTAATAAAGACATTTTATTATTATTATTATTATTATTTTTATTTCACTTTCACAAGTCGATGGTCATAGCTCTGAAAGTTTTGCTAGAACCAGCTGGCTGAAAATAGATACTTGCCATCTCTTTCTGGAGATCTTCATAATATAAGAGAAAAATGTAAATCTTGGGTACCAACAAAAACTTGCATCAAATTTTTTGTAGAATTACTTGTATCAGCCAGACCATATTTTTATTGTGCATAGGAAACGGATCTTCATCAGTAATGGAACGTGATCTCATTGTTTCCATCAAAAATCGTTTCCATTTTACAAAATCTTGGAACATGCTAGTTCTGATTTGAGGTTGAAACTCAAAAACACAATTCTATTGAACGATATATAACGTAAAAAATAAAGTCTGTGACTATTTGGAGAGTTATTTATTTGACTGATGGCACCTTTCAGTATTAAAAACTCTAGGAAAAAACTTATAGGAACATAGGTTAGGTTATGCATTATTTGTAAGATACATATGCCAGAGATGTTTCCTAAGATTCAACTGCAAGCGATCAAGAAAAATCCTTTATTTAAACCACAATTGGCAGAACTCAGTCCCCACAAGCTCTGGAACGGCAACTTATTTGTGAATATGCAAGGGTACATTAAAGTTAAAATATTAGTCGATTAGGATTTTCGCTGGCTTTTCTGGTGGTTGCTTGAGTTTGACCTTGACTATAACTTTGAAAGTTAAATCAGAGATAAGAAGGCAGTTTTATGTGGAACCCTATAACTTGGACGTTCTGGTCGTCATCGTGAGAAATCCTCATCTTAAACTATATCACGAATCTTTCTAACGAAAGGACAATACGAACTAATATTAGGGGGAGCTTCAATTTGTTGCTGGTGTCTTGAAACTGCTGACATTAAAGGTCAAATGGTAGTGAAATCCATTTTCACCAAAGGTCATGTTTTAACGTAAAACTTTTTGCCCTATTTCGGCGGTCGCAGGTACAGGGTATCAAGCAACAAATTATTTTGACGTTGATTTGACCTTAGAGGTATTGCTCAACGTCAGTTCCAAGGACATCAATGCGAGGGATATTTTAAGTACCTGCTGTCTTTAGTTTCTTATTCATGTTTTATCTTCAGAAACATCCTGAAATCTTCTTAAACGGTATTTTTCGATAAGGTCAAACCGATAGAGGCCCACCTAAAAACGTACTGACCTTGAATCGACTATCAAGGTCACTGTCAAAAACAAATTCAATGTCTCCTCTGAATAGCCAGAGAGAAATGTTTGACTGTTATTTTGTTTATACCATATCCCTTACAAGTTCGCGAACAGACGAACTTTTAGATCACCCTGTATGGGTTAAAGTAACCCACAATCATCACGTTACGTTGCCTGTCTACTTAACGTTCACAATAGAAAGCTTACCAGTCCATCAGTAAATGCTTTCCAGGGATCGGCAACAGAAGAACGACAAGTTGCACTGTAGTTCAGCATACTTAAGTATACAGACATTCCAAATTGGAAACAGAAACTACATCTTGTCCATTCTATTCGACTATCCATTTGGAACTCTGTTGCATTCGCTATATTAATGAATCTAACGAAATGAGTTTCAAAGGATACAAGGCAGGCTTCCGAGCAAGCTGTATTTGCTTTCCGAGCCACTTCCAACACAAACGAGACAAAAGCAGTGACGATATTGATGTGACAAGCAACGGACCGAATCCAGAGCTGGAGCGGACCTAATGGACCGTTTGTTCTCGTTCACTCTGCTGCGGTTTTTTATTCTGTTTTCTCAGTCCGGCTACATTCAAGTATTGGAGCGGTTAACTATAAAGCATCTTTGTTGCCATATTATTACTATTTATTTCTAATTAAAATATAGTGGAAGCAACAAAGTGAGTTACTAAGATTGTGGGCTCAAATTCTCACATCTAAGGTCTTTTGTTTTAAGATTTGTTTGTATTTGCGGTCAATCGTACATAGTCCCTACACATTTTTTCTATACTCCAACTACCACGAAGGCCTAAGGCCTAAACACCCATTGGATAGCGTGGGGCTATAGGGGATACAGGGGACAGGGGACTCTGGCGAGGGAACACGTGTGCATGCAACATGCACACATTCTGGCTCCGCCTACGAGATCCGCCGGGTAGTACCTCCGCGTTCGACAGTCAGAGACCATCTACCACCTACGGACAATCACAACATCCATAGCCAAGAGAAAAATTTCTGCCGGGACGGGACTCGAACCCGCACAGCGCACGGCGACTGATCAAGAGACCTAAGAGCCTCCTACTGCGGCCACCGCTGCTGCGTATGATAAACCATATTTGGAATTAGGCCAAAAGACGGCCAAAAATAAATTATTTATAGATAAGGCATATTATGAAAATTACAATTAAAAGAAAGAATAAGACCTACCCGTTATAATGACAATTCAAAATTTGTAAGATAAAAACTCTTGTACAGTGTAAAAGCAGCTGCACGGAATTTTCTTTAATTTGTGCTTGAACTTGTTATAATTTGTAATATCCATTAGATATTTTGGAAAATTGTTGATTAGATGAATGCAGCGGCATACTGCATCTTGCATGGTTGTGGTTACTTCTAAGGGAGTGAAACCATCATGGTTGTTTTTCACAAATGTTAGACACTTTTAATATGTGTCAGAATTCCGTCTCCTTCAAAGGTTTGCCTGCATGACTCATAGTTTAAACCAAAAATGAGTAATCATTTTCTTCTGAGCTAAAAATACCCTTTTAATATTAGTAGGCACTCCCCAAGTAGCAACCTTAAATGACGAATTGCTTAACACAAATACATGGTCAAAAGATCGTTCTGGCTTAGGGGGTTTTCATTTTGAAAATAGCAAAATACGGTTCAGTTTTTTGCAGACAAGATTTTTGTGACTAATAAACTTAAGATCAAGAGTCTGAAACAGTACCTAATAGCTTTACACCCAAGTGTCATTAAAAATATGGCCTGCTGATTACTTTTTAATAAAAAAAATTATAAATGTTGTTTTATCCTTATTTAATATTAGTTGATTGATTTGCACAAGATTCTATCTCAGATATAACGCTGATTATTTCACCTTTAGGGTACATTTATACTAGAGATTTTATTCCTTACATTTCTCTATGCAATAAAGTATATCAAATGTAAACCTTGGTGATAGAAGCTAGCCGAGATTTATTCAAATAGCTGAGAGAAAATGATCGAGGCAAAATGTCGTAAATGTAAACAACGCTGAGACAAGTCTCAACTAGTTTCTGATAGATCTCGCAGGAGTTGGCAGGCCGTCTACTTTTTAGCAGTCTCTCGGGATACTTTGTGCTGTTTATTTTACGTTGTAAGAGTGTTTACAATAGGTAAAATGTCCGATAATAAAAAAGAATGGACCGAGTGACCGATTTAATTGTTTGCTATGAACAACACCCTTGTTTGTGGAATGTACATACTTTCCAATGAATATAATAATAAAATAATAAAATCCGATGCCTTTAAAAAATTAAGTGAAAAATTCGGGACCAGTGTGGAAGAAATTACTAGAAAAATCCATAACCTCCGGAACCAATTTAATACGTAATTAAAGAAAATTAATTCTAAAAAATCAGGACAAGGAAGTGATGACAATTATGAAACAAAACGGCCTTATTTCAAAAATTTATTGTTTATAAAAACTAGTTTACAGACACGACAAACAACTGGAAATATGGTAAGTACATATGTTATTTTTTGCAAATATGTAGTACTCTGGGCTACTTACAGATTTTTCTCCCTTTTCACATACATTTGTACTGCCAAGGAACTTCTCCGTCTGGTGAATTAAAATAATCTCTAAACTCATTTCGAATTTCCTTCGCACTATTACAGTAATTATTAGATCCATTACCATCGTCTCTATCAAATACATTATCTGTTGCATAAAATTTTCTTTATTGTTTTTCGAAGTATTCTTCACAAAGATAAATACACATCTGCATGCGCTCGAACCAATTTTCGAAGCACTTATTCCACTCATTTGCTGGCAGATTCAAAACAGCATTTTTGAATGCGTCAACTGCTTCTTCTGGTGACTGGAACCTTTGACCACGCAGTCTGTTTTTAATTTTCGGGAAAATAGAGAAATCGTTAGGACTTACATCGGAACTATATGGAGGATGGTCCAATAATTCCACGTTTTCTTCCATTAAGTACTGCCTTGTTTTTGGGGCTGTGTGCGAGCTTGCATTGTCTTGATGGAGGATGATTCTTCTTTCGGGGTTGATTTTTCGAAGCTCGGTGATGACTTTTGCCAAACAAATGGTGGTATACCAATCCGCAGTAACAGTTTTTTGCTCATTAAGCGGAATTGTTGCAATTTGACCCGCTTTTGACACAAATGTCCCGACCATCTTTTTCGAAACACTTCGAGAACGGATGACTTTTGTTGGCTTTTCTTCACTTTGGAACACCCAAACAGCCGACTGTCGTTTATTTTCTGGTTCATAACAGTAAATCCACGATTCTTCACCACTAACAATGATGTACACATTTTTTGAGTTTTTTTGCTGCTTTCTGCTCTTTAGTCAACAGGTGGGGTATCCAACGAGGAACTAATTTTCTTACTCCCAATTCTTCATGTAAAATTTTTTGAACTGAGGTCTTTGAGATCTTCAAGGACGCCTGAATCTCGCGATATGTCACATGTCTATCTTCAATGATGAGTTTGCGCACAGCATCGACGTTTTCCTGGGTGACTGCCGTTTTTGGTGCGCCCACCCTGGAATCGACGCTAAGGCCCGTATCGTCAGTGGTCCCTACAATTGTAGGGCGCGTTTATGGCCCCCTTGATTGTCATACTCCTTTCTCTCCTTCAAAAATGTCTAGATTACACTTGTCCTGTGTCAGCGTCAGCGCTCTCCTATTGTAAAGATATGTTTTCTTTTTAATTTGTAGGAAATTTCAGGCTGATAAAACATGTTATAACTCAAAAGCAAGCACAATTTGATGCAAATAGATGTTTGTGACATAACCTCAAAATAGACTTCTGACACGGAGAAGTAGAAAACTATGACAATCAAGGACGCCATATTTTTCTAATGACACTTAAAAATTCACTGTAATGAGAACACTGCACGTATTGTTGTGAAACTTTGAATTTGGGTTTACTAAAGAGTGAGGTTAAGATTCAGTACTGACATTCGATCCGCGCAGCCTACTATGTTTCTATATGCAAAACTTAAAAGACAGCCCTCGTACACATCAAAGTCTATACCTGTATAGTCCACTTTATATTTCACAAAAAAACATAATAACAGACTGGAAAGGATGTTGCCTTGCTGCACTTAATAGCCTGAGACCATCTACCACCTACGGACAAGCACGGCATCCGGAGCTAAGGGAAACGTTTTTGGGACGGGATTCCAACCGCGCTGTTCAGGGTGACTGACTAGTAGACCCATAACGTCTACCACTACACCAACGCGCTGCTATAATTAATATTGTATAAATGCCGTGCAGATTGTATCATTTGCCAGATTTTTGGGGTTCTTGACCTCTGATCGCTGTATTGTTGACAGAATGTCAAAAATTCCAAACAACCTGCTAAGAGACAGCCTCCCAGATCCAATAACCAAAACATCTTAATCTTCTATAATACCCACGGTATAGTGATACTTAGGTTTTGCCTCCATAGCAAACTTTAAAAATACTATTCAACCGTTTCCGCAACAGCCCAGTTGTGAAAAAACATTTAACAGCAGACAGTATATTTGCCAAATCATCCGGTTAGATTGAAACGATTACAGCCACTCATCTGCCGCTCTGAGCACCAGTACCAAATTGAAACTGCTTCACTCGGTTATAAATAGTTCGCTTATACCGACCGTCCTCCAGCAGCTATGCACCTCCAACACCAACATATTGCAGCAACTGTTTTGCGATGCCATCGAATGCATCTGCATTTCATTAGGTGTTATCTGCAAACCACACTTCGCCCGAGAGGCATCGCAGTTGCCCTGAAAACTACGCAACAATACCAATGACACCAACAAAGTTTGGAGTAAACTGCACTTCAACGCATACAGGGATGGCAACTCGGGTGGTAAGTTACTACGACTTGATGTAATCGCTGCACTTTGGGGAAATATCCATCGCTTGTGCTACGCGGGAGATGCATAGGCTCATTTTACGTTTCTTAGGGGGCACAATAGAACTGTCGGTACCGCTTTCATGCATCCGTCTCCCTCACACACATACAAGGTATTCCAAGCGTTAGAGCACGGAGTATTGCACCTGAACAAAAAGGTGTCAAAGGAAAACAGTGATGGGTTATTATATGTGGAATCTAGGAGCACATTTATAAAGTACTCATTATTATTCAGAGTGTTCCAGATCCAAGATGATTGTTTTTAATGGAACGATAATTTTTGTTGCATGTTTACGAATCAAGTATCGAGAGATTCTGCATTTAATTTGTATATTTCATAAAATATCACCACACAAGCTACTACTTATCTGTATAGCAGAATTCGTTACAGAACAGACGTTCACACTCTCAGTCTGAGTTACAGACATTTACTCCTAGATTTTGTACATCGGTGTTTTTTTCTTACAATGTGGCTGTATAATAAGCTACCGATTTCATGCAGGAGTTTGTCTATGAATTTATTTAAGAAAACAATAAAGCGTTGTCTTTTGGCAGATGACTGTATAATATGAAACATACAAAATGTGACACCCTTTTTCATTTCTGTTTTCCTCCATTTATTTTTTGATTAAGTTTCTTGCTTGTAAGGTATCACGGTAAGCCCTAGGTGAAAAATCATTGTCTTTTCTTTCGGTTGAATGGAAGAGCGGATCTTTGTATACGGTAGTAAGTGCGAATTCCTCTGTTCTTCAGGAAAACAGCTAAGTTGTTGCTTAAGTTCTATGCAATTTTTTGTATGCTTATCTTAGCAATGAAACATTTATTATTATATTTGGATAGTCCGCTTTAAAAGAAAATCGATATGACGTACTTATGGATCTTAGTTATCAGTTAATCTATTGGGTATTTTATATAGAAAAACAACATCGTTGGACAGCCTGTACATCTGCTGTCTTGACAGGGAGTAGTACATTTTGTGACAATTGTTTTTATTATACTCAATTTTGACCAGATTTAGTCACTTTTAAATTATGTGAAAGATCAATGCAGGGTGGTCAAAAATACAAAACGCACATTTTCCCAAAAAAAATACTGTTCTGCTATTGTATGCTCAAATATTTTGAAATCTTTCGATTCCACTTTTTACAAGATTTTTTTTGATAATGGAGTCTTGTACTACTAGTTTTCCAGTTACAGTTTATTCTTTATTAAGTAGGCTTGGCAGTTGCATAACAAGAATATAAAAATATCAGATCATCCATGGAATTGAGCATTCACAAAATTCAAAAAAATTTATAAATTAGGCCGAAGTTGAATATGATAGAAAAAATTTGGGACAAAACTCATCTTTCATGGTAACAGATATGCAGGCTGTCAAACTTTGGTGTCTTTCTAGACAAAACACCAAATAGCTCAACAACTAATAATCAACACTCAGAACCTTATATCAATTGTTTTCGTTTAAAAGGCCCCGCCTGAATATCTACTAAAGACCATTCAAAAAAGCAACTCTTATCTGTGGATACAAATTGCGACAATCTGTTTTTGAATATCTTAGAAATGTGCCCCCAGATACCATACGTAATAAAAAAGCAAAGGAGAATCATGTGCATGTGCGCAATAAAGGGATAGGAGTATAAACAGAAGGATTGATAACCCGAGCGTCGTACGTTTCTGCTTTTTGGCTTCATCAGACCCAAACGAATGTGCATAGAAAACAAGTAGGTGAAAACATGCACGTATCACATCTGGATAATAGGTATAACCTGAAAGAAAACAAGGCCGGAAAGAGAAATACAAGCCACCACCAAATGCCAGCAGGCACATTTTCAGCTTCGATCAGAATACCTTGCATTTGCAGACTTCAACTAAAGTCGCCACGGAGGCCAGCTACAGCTACCCTGTTTATTGTAAAGAAATTCATAGTGTACATTTACAAATGGCAAGGTCGATTCGATTTTCAAAAATTGAGGATCCTGTGCAAATGATATCTATCGACCTGAGGGTCACTCAAGCATATTTTCTCGTTCGTTTAAGACCGAAGGGTCGATCAACCCTCCATGGGCACTCAGCCCCCAAAGGGCGACTATAAATGTGGGCCCTCCATTAACAATAAAGCAGCCAACAACCCAAAAGGTTCAGCGATTCATCTGCTTTCTCCCTCAAACTGCATAAGCCCTTCATTAACGCTGTCGGTTATTATATCGCACATCCTGCATAAATTGAAGGAAAAATAGGTTCAAGTCTGCTTAGGTAGGCAGATTAAAAACAACCTGCGCTCGCAAATTTCAAGTCTCCCTGCGTTCGACAGCTACTTTAACGTGTTATACATGCACACGCACACCGGGATGCAAGAGAAGACTGTAATCCGATTATATTGTGTTTGAGGTTTGTGTTCTATGAACGAAAAGGCTACGATACGGGGTGATCTTAAAATCTGTACTTTCGTTCAAACGGCGCGCCGTACATTTGCTGCAAAAGTAAGCAATCCTTGGTTATAACGCATACATCAAAGACTTGCAGACCGTTAGGCTTGTGAAAATATAGTCAACGCCAAACAAAGTGGCGTGCACGTCATCAAGGTGGGTGTGTTGAAAAATTTACATTGTTGCCAAACTTTTTGTAAAATAATAAAATTTATTATTTACATATCTAGGTTTATAAGCAATATTAACCTCAAATGAGAACAAAAATAATAGTATAATAAAATTATAGATCTGTACTTGCATAATCATCAAGTATGACAATTATTGATCAGATGACACTATGAAACTACCATATTTAATTGATAGCTTAAAGGTACTGAATAAAAATCCAAATGGGGTCCTCCAAATTTTATGCATGGTATTTATTTTACAGAATTCATACAGAAAAATGCATTCTAAAATTAGGTAAGCTACTGGTGTAAGCTTTTTCTGTACAATAAAGTTAGTCGGAGTTTCTTTCTTCAGCGCTGTCTGAATCTGAATCTTCATCACTCTCAAAGTTGATTATTAAAGGTTCGATGTCTGGTCGATCAAAAATTCGTTCTCTTTCATACCATTTAAAAATTTCTTGCTCAGTATGTCGAACACTATTTTTCCACATGTCTGGGGTAACCGTTTGTAGAGCCTCGTTCCACATATCCAGTCTTTTTCACTGTTAGCATCTCTACCAATATGTCTGTTATAGTAACCTTTTGCTATGCCCCAAATTAACTCAATAGGGTTAAATATACAATGGTAAGGAGGCAGACGAAGAACTTTGTGCCCATGTTGTTCCGCCAATTCATCAATCACGTATATTTTAGGTGGTTTGTTTCTAAAAAAGCAGTTATTTTAAGAATAGGAATAAACAAAAGAAATATAAACTGTCGACCAAAATATATATAATTTAGAAGCATTATGTACCGAGCAACAATACTCAATAGCTCTGTTTTAAACATTGTGTTTAAAAATGGTATGTTTTGATTTGTCAACCAGTCTTGGATATTTTTTTTGTCCATGCATTGTTGGGCACTTTGTTCAATATCATGCTGTGATAAGGGGCGTTATCCAGTATAATCATAGATGGACTCTCCAATTTTTCTAATAACTGATGTTGAAACCATTTCAAAAAATTGTCCTGGTTCATCTCTCCATGGTAATCGCTCAATTTTGTTTTCGAAGAAAATATCGCTTCACTACCCTCAATAAACCCATTTTCATTTCCAGCATGTAATATAATGAATCTAAAATATATTAGTTTTAAATTTTATAGTGCAAATTGTGTAAAAGTACATACCTTTTACCATCTGTTTTAATAGCTTTCACGCTTTTTTGGTTTCCATTTTGCCAAGAGCGACCTATGGTCCCATTTTGAAATATCCAAGTTTCATCGAGGAAGACAAACTGGTATAAGGCCTCAACCTTGGCTTGATTGTATTGCCTTAGAAATTCCACCCTTTTCAAAGCTATACTTGGTAGTTCCATGAGCCCTCGTCGCGGATTGTCCTTAAGCCACTTAAATCCAAGATCTCTAAGCAACCGCCTTAAAGACGTGGCACTACCATCAAATAATGCCCTATCTCTTAATCGAAACCATAAAGTTTGTATCGTAACTTGTTCTTCTGAAACCATGTGTAATATGACATTATAATTTAGTTAACAAATTAATGCAAATTTCTGATAAGTTATTATAATAAGATCTTACTTTTGTGATACATATTATAGATCACTTCTCGAATGGCACTTGTATCCAATGTCGCTGTGTTGGTTACACGTTTAATATAACTCCGCTTTTTCTTGTACGATTCTAAATTTGCATCACTTTTCACACCCTCGGAAATACGACTAACTGTCCTTAAACTAATTTTTAAAGCAGCAGCAACACGCTACAAAAAATGAAATAAAATTTCACTATTATTAATATACATTACATATAATTATTAGTAACCTACCTCTTGAACAGCATTTAAAGGCAACAAAGGCCCGTTGTTGTCCCTTTCTTGCTCAAAGTAGTGCATTAACGAGGCCACGAGTTCCTTACACCGACTATTTAACTGTTTGGGCATCTTTATATACCAAAATTGCCTTTATCTACTCGTAAAATGAATAATTTTGTTTTGAAACAAACAGTTGTTGATTTACAGTATGCGGGGCCAAAGGATTTATAAAGATTTGAAATGCCACAAATTGATTCAGTGTCAAAATTAATGCAAATGTCAGTTCCCAGTTTAAATAAGTTTCAAGGTGACAATGTGTCAACGCTGCGAAATCGGTTTAGTGCGTTTACATGTCGATAAGTGATTGGAGCGTTTGCAAAACATTTTATTTCGCATAATGCGTCTAAATTTATCAGAAAGCAACTTATGTGATATTTTAATAACAATGTTCATATGACTATTAACCATAATAAGAGAGTAATGACCATTTTACAATTTATATATCACATTAATATGAAACTGCAATAGAGCAATTGTTTGTGATAGAAACCTAGGCATTAGGTCGGGGAATTTTTATCGTGATGACGTGCACGCCACTTTGTTTGGCGTTGACTATAGTAACCAGGCGCTTCAATCTTAACAAAAGGACTGGGATCTTGCTACTCGATATCTTGAAGGCATTCGACAATGTGTGGCACAAGAATCTTCTCTATAAGCTAATCCAAAAGGGCTTTACATTTTTGCTCCTAAAACTTTTGAAATACTCTACTACTTTACTATTATAAAGGTTGAAGACTTCGGGTCAAAATTAATAATGCCTTGTCGACAGTAGACCCCACCAGAGCCGGAGTTCCAGTCCGGAAGACAATTCTGAGCGACACATGTTATGTTGTGTGTTGCCTATATCACGCACCAGATGGGTCCAAGATCAAGATAGGTACATCGCACTGCTGTAGTTGGTTCATTCAACAACCATCAGTAGATGGCTTGTGGAGTAGTACAGTGTTCTCCTCCTCATCACTACTACTAATACACCAAAAACTTAAATAATCGAGATATTAGGCTTAGAAAAAGCTTGTCGTGCCTAAGCCAACCTTGCTTCCCGATCATGTAAACATTGAATAGGTACGACGTACGTGAGTCTTCAGTCTGTCGTGTAGGAAGATCGAACTGTCTGTTTACAAAGTTAATTCGAAAAACTGAAAATAGCAAACTTCTGCAGCAATGACGAAGTTGTCGGTATGATATTAGCTTACAGTTAGTGTTTTCCAGATACTGTCGAGGCTTCGCAAGTATTTTCAGACCGCTTTGAGGAACTGTGTATCCTGTTTCGCGTATGTTCGTTTATCTGTTGCAAAAAGGTAGGAACACATGTCGTTTGCAAGAAGGCCAAAGTGAGCACAGTAGAAGGCCTAAACAAACCCGAATAATGCAAAAAAAATTTTAATCGAATAGCGACGACTTCGAATAGTATTTAGTAGCTCTCTTTTTTTCTTTCTTCACAATCTTTTCTTATATTTCGCTGTTATTTTGTCGTACATTTCTTGCCTTCCACTGCATGTCAGTGTGGGACTGGTGTCTTGGAAGCCTAGTACTAATAGGTAGGTACCATATAAATACTAGGTCTAGGTACCAGAATAAAATCAACGCACTAGCTTGGTACAGAATCTGAGTTCGTTCAGTAATGTTACTGGACTGTCAATGTATTTGAAGAAAGACCTTCTCAGTGATTCTATTGCATCAGTGTTGTTTGGATATCTTATTATTCTTTTTGATACTGCACCAAAACTTTAAACATAGATAAATTTACCAAAGCTGAGGCTGGATTCATATTTCAAACGCTTCTCCATAGAATTGTTTTTAATTCAGACCTCCTTCAAAATTCGGTTTGACCACATGACAAATCAATGTAGCTTATACTTGATTAGCGTCCGTCAAAGAAAATTACTGAAAGTGTTACTGACTGTATTTACTGTAGTTACTAAGTTACTTTCAGCGTAGCATTTTTTCAGAAACTTAGAAGCTGAAAGTCAAGACTAGTAATCGAATATTTAAAACTGTGAGTCGTACTGATTTGTCTAGCGGTGGTGACGTTCAGAATCTGTTTTTTAAAAATTTTAAAATACTGCTTCGTCTCGGAGGACCCTAAAACGCGCCTATGGAAAACGGATTTTCTCACATAACCGTTGAAAAACACCATGTATTTCAACAAGATTTTGACAGTACAATAACCAGTTTTACATGACAGATTTGATGGAAAACAATCGCCAAGGAGGGATTAGCCCAAACGAAATATTGCTATTCTTTCCACCCTATATACCGTAATAGTAGCTCAAAAGTACTTTTGAGAAGCCGAATGCTTTATCTGAGAAAACGTATCCTATTGATTCAGTCTGCAGCCAATCATCAAATGCAGAACAGAAGACTAAAACTTGGCGAAATTACATGAATATTTAAATATGTGAGTTTGTTAACACTGATTAACACAATTATTTTGTTCACTGAATGGTGGAACCCAATTAACCCGTTTTTCTCAAATATGACTCATTTTATCGGAGTAAAACGAGATTTTTTTACACGGAAGACTAGCTGTCCACAAATATAAATATTGAGCCAGCATTCGCAATATAGCTTCAGAGCCAGTCCGTGCCTGATGACCTTGATTATTCAGATGTTTTCCATAGAAACGAGCGTGTGAGATCTCAATAATTGTTCTCCTGCTGTCAAAACTTTGCTGAACTACGCCGCGGCGTTCAAAAGTTGTCCAAGCAAAACTGATTTCCAGAGACGCGTGGATTTCTAAAACCGTTAGCGGAATAGAATAGTCCAAGAATCAGCCCCTTAATATCGTCGTACGTTTGGCAAGCCTCCTGTCTACAATCTACTTCTTGATTTCGTTATCTACTTCCCATGCTTACTGGCGGGGCAGTGTTGTTATCACGGAAATTTTAGAAAATTATATATTAGTTTTCCTGGATGTCAAATTACATATAATGAAAACCCATGTCTGTCTGTCAGCCTGACTGTCGGTCTGTGGGTATGTCCGCTAAGCCTATAACCGCCTATAACTTGAGAAGTACTGCTCGGATTTTGCTGAAATATAGACACAATGATGCTATCCTTAAAAATTGGTCCAGGGGCAGCGGAGATAGGGCCGAAAACAAATAAAAACCGTTGAAACTTCTTTCACGACGTTTCAGAGGTTCATGATGATTTTTGAAAAAAATTTTAGAGGTGAAACATTTGGAGATGGGGGTTGATGGCGTGGTGAGGATATATCAATTTTTTGATGTTAGTGTATTTATACGAGCCCCTTCCCACTTCAGTTGGCCCAACTATTGAAATCCTACTGTTTTTCTTATCAAACACAAATAATAAAAATGTAGCAGGGTGTTATAGGTTTAAAATATTAATAATGAATATTTTGATAATATATAGTAGAAAACACCAACTTTATCACTCCCTAGTCAAATTTGCAGCATAAAAATAACACATCTTGCAAGTACAGCATACCAATCTATTTTCATGTCAATGCAAAATAAGTTTATAACGCATAGGTGGCTGTGAAAAATAAAAGCCATGACAATTGTTTTTATTAACCACAGCTGTCAGAATACGTTTAAAATAGTTTTGGGTAGTTAATGATAATTAAATTTTTTAATTCTGGGAAATCAAACTCAGCAATTGCAACTTTGTGAGACTTATCGCGGTACAGTGTGAGAAATATTGTTAGAAGATATAACGTAACTGGGTCAGTTAATATTAAGCCACGATATGTGGAAAAAGTAATATCACAAATGCCGACTGAAGAGCATTAAGAAGAATAATCTTGAAAAACATTCGTGCCGATTATTCACAATTAAGTGCTCTGTGGAGTGACGCTGTTGGAAGGAGAATTTCGAGGTCCAAAACTCATAGAGAGGTCCACAAACTGGGATTTACAACTTGCAAGGTAAGTTTTCTTATAAAAATAGTGAAGTAAAAACCCTAAACCTGCACAACTTGTTTACAGGCCAAAGAAAAGCCACTATTAACTCCACTGCAAAAGGAAAATCGGCTTAGATGGGCTAAAGAACATAAACAATGGACACCTCAACAATGGTGTGCAATACAATGGAGTGATGAGGCCCGATTCGAAGTTTGTGTTGGTGACAGTCGCAGTAGAGTTATTCGCAAAAAAATGAAGCATTCCATGTTGACTGTCTGAAGAGAAAAGTGAAATTTCTAGCATCCATTATGGTCTGGGGCAGTATGTCATCAAAAGGAGTAGGAAAACTTCATTTTATTGATGGAAATGTGGATACAAACAAACATTTGGCAATTTTAGAAGAATCGCTTTTACCAGTGATGGAAGAATGTTTGACATCCGGCTAAGATTTGTTTCAGCAAGACGTTGCAGTGTGCCATACCTCAAAAAAGGCTATAAAATGGATGGAAGAAAATAATGGACCACTTTTGAAATGGGTTTCTAGCAGTCCAGATCTATCACCTATTGAAACTTTGTGGCACGAGATGAAAAAGGTTCTACGACAACATCCTGCTCGTACAATCACCGAAGTGAGACAAAAGCTTCAAGAAAAATGGGATTGTTTTACACTAAATTTTTGCCAAAACTTGGTTAACACTAGACCCCAAAGAATTTCAGCCGTAATAAAAAATAAAGGTGATATTACCCAATGGTAATCTTTCAATTATTGCTTTGTTTACTCCGCGCATTCATTCGCACATTGTTTATTTGTTCAGATGTTCTATTAGTTATAGGTCTAAGTGATTACAAATATGTATTTTTTTACGACCAGAGTGTTTTTTTAGAAAATAAATTGTTTTAGAAGTAAATAGTTTCGTCATGTTTAGTTTATAAAGGCATATTTTGGTACAAATCTTGAAGTGGGCCAACTGAAGTGGGAAGGGGCTCGTACGTTCCCAACCTTGGTAATTCTACGCACTCATTAGACATATTTCACACATCGTAGTTTTCTCCTACAGCAGCCCTTAAAAGTCTCAGCAGACGGATCGCGTACTTACCATGTCGTCGACCTTGATACCTGTTCTGGTGTTCCCACCGCGCCACATCTTTGACTGAGTTTTTTCTCAGAGAGTCTAGTTTATGCTTAGCATAATGCTTTATGAGGTGGTAACGGCGTTACGTGGGAAGTGCAGAGTCAACCTACTTGACGCCATTTTTTGTTACTTTGACAGAATTTAGTTCATCCTGCAGGACAAACTAGGACCTCGAGCGTATGTACATTATGAAATATTTAACTGGATAAGCAGCCCTTTGTCGACAAAAAAGAGACGGTAGTAAAATCCATAATGCATGAAAAACAAAATAGTCAGTTACCCAACGCTCTATAAATATATGAATTTGTAAATATGTGTTTATATTCCATTTCATTCGGATTATTGATACACAAATAACTGGCTTTTATAAAGGGAATCCTTTATATGCATAAACTGTGGAAAATGCAAAATATTTTCATTATCATTGTATGAGTGTTACAGCTATCTTTATGTTATTTGGGGGGCGGTGTAGGGAAAATGATAGGATATAGCTCCCGACTCCTGCCACATACAGTCAGTCACAAATCACGGTATTAATCAAATGTTTTATGATATAATCGTCTATGATACCATGTTTGCCAGAGGTGGCTCGTTTAGTGCTAAACTACAAAAATAGTGGGAATGGATGGAGCTTTACAAAATGTGTCTGATATAATACTGTTTTTTTCCGGTCCAATGAATTACGATACACAACAGTATTGCTACAGCGAGCATTAGGAATTCTGGTATTTACGATATAAGTTAAATAATTCACGAGCGACGTTAAAATACGGTTTGTACATTCGCGAAAACAAGAAATACCTAAAAGTCATAACAGGGCTGCTTTATAGTGATCATTGTTTTTGAAGCAATATCATTCTCAAACTAAAAAGACACTGGAAAGCAGCTCTGAAGTATTGAAAAGTCACCCAGATTATGGCATACCTTGATTTGTTATTATGACATCACTCGGATGAAACCTTACAAAGCCAAATACGTTCAATGTGTCTGCTTGACGAGAAACGAGAAAACAGCTACGACAGAAGACAGCGAATGT
Source organism: Acanthoscelides obtectus (assembly GCA_963669975.1). Taxonomy (NCBI): domain Eukaryota; kingdom Metazoa; phylum Arthropoda; class Insecta; order Coleoptera; family Chrysomelidae; genus Acanthoscelides; species Acanthoscelides obtectus. The sequence continues at coordinate 27,956,657 of CAVLJG010000010.1, read as the reverse complement.
AAGCAAGAAGGCAGAGAGAGCGGAAGCAAGAAAGTCAACACACAGTCAAGGCAAAAAGGTAAATAGGTTCAAGACATGAACAACAAGATCATTGATGTCATTCCACCTCACTTCGCAACTTCAACCTCTTTGAACCGCTTCCATTTCCTTTGAAATAGTGTTTTTTGAACAACAGTGATTGATAAGAAAGCGCGGCACAATTTTATTAAGGTTGGAATAATATCATCTTACAGTATCTGAAAGAAATGTCGGATGATGCAGACAAAACGGAAGCAGATAAAGTTTTAATTTTATCTATTGAACCATATAAACTGATTCAGATAGGCGTAGAATACTACTACACAGTCAGAAATCGAATGCTCTCGAATGCTCGGTAAAAGGAGATGATCTTGAGATTCAATTACCGCGAACGTGAGATGGTTCAGGAACATTTATCTAAGCAGGGGTGCCAAAAAGCGCGTGGGTCACAAATTTAAGCAATGAGAAGGCGTCTTCGAAGAAACTAGATAAAAATAAATCTAAACTATTTTGGTTTCATTGGGCTTTACAAGACAATTTAAACAATTTTCTGTGACTTATAAAACATGTCAACTTAAGATTATTTTGTGAAAGTCAGGTATATTATGTTTTATTTTACGTTCATTATTGTACTGCAGTTAGCATTTGCATTTATCAACACATTGCCACGCTCTTTTTCTTTTATTAAAATCACTTTTTAATTTTATTGCTAAAGTTATTTCATTCAATTGAGGCAATGGTTGATTAAAAAAAAACTAGGGGGTTACTGGGGCTAAAGCCGTGGTTTAGCGTTGGCAAATTAGGCCGTATGCTCAGGTACACCGGAAAGTAGGGGGGGTATTTTTTTAGGGGCGCCACCAGCTTTTATCCGCCAAAACTGGAAGACGCCTTGGTGATGAAAGGCACTCTTTAGCCCAAAACCCCAAGAAACAAAAACAAAAATACATACAAACAATAGATTTTCTGTGTGGGTAAATAATTGATAAATTAACATCAATACATTTTATTACGTCTACTAACGGCTAACAACAAAAATTTAAGCCAGCTAAACTAGGAGATCTCCCTTAATGCGAAAGCTTATTGACTAACTAATTTAAAATGGGCGAGGAAGGCTTCAAAACCGATGACGTAAGAATCCCTATGGTGGAAAAAGGGTCTCTGTTCGGAAAGAGGTCCCCGGTAGAAAACGTGTCAATGGATCTCCAGTAGCGAAGATTCCCCCAAAAGTGGCGAAAAGTGCGGCTGAAGACAATAAGATCCTACAAATTGTAGAATTTCTCGGGTCCAAGGGTAGACAAAAAAAAAGATGCTACGCACTCACAACAGGAATGACCCAGGAAATTATCTATGAAATTTTCTTCCACAATCCAACGAAGATGTCCCACGCAAAAGAGGAGGAAAATTTTAGGTCTTCTGGCACTAGCGGAACAGAACAAGATGGCCCTCCGATAGTGGATGGAAGTCCCCTCCCAAAATTTAATTTTTTCGACTTGACATTTCCAAATATAGTTGTACGCCTGACCATTAAGAGCCAAACGTTGTCGTCTAATCTAAAAATGAGAAGGTTCCTAATATAGATTCAAGGAAATATCGTGAATAAATCTGGCAACACTGCCATATCTGCATATAAATTTGATTGATTAATAAACATAAGGAAATTCTGAAATAAAATTTACAACTATGCGGGACAAGCGAGGTGTGCAAGTAGTTCGGTACGCAGAATAGTATCTCGACATCAGCGATATCAGCCTTTGACATTGGAAGATTTCAGAAAACAATAATAAATTCATCTGACTATAAAAGAAATATATAGTTCAATAGGTGAGTAATAATATTTATGCAACACAAATAGTTTTTAATTCAGAAGGTGATATCAATTTATAGATGAACATTTAGTTATTTATTTATTTTTAGCTCCGGAGTGACAAACCGGATTGTTGTTGGGATGTAAACAAATCCCCGAGGCGAAAATTTCGAGATTGAATTGATTTCCTGACGGTGGAAGATCTAGCATGGGATGGAAGCAACCGAGTTATTTATGAAAATATGTGGAGATGAATACTAAAATTATTACTCATGGTGAACCAGGGAAATTACTAGGCAACACAAGAAGAAATTGTCCATATCAGGGTGAGTAAATTCTTCAATTAATTACCTGAATGCATGGAAAATTGACTACACATTTATAAACTTAGTGATAGAAACTGTAAAAATGATCAAAATGGAGTGCGATTGCTGTACGCTAAATTTAATAATTGAAATTTTTGCATTATACAATAGATCAGGATGGATTATGTTTAATTGATTGAGAAATATTTGGTTTCAGTTGCCAAATTCTTCAGTGACATGCTGACTACTATATACAGGCAGCCAAACGACTACAGAAGAAAAACAACGGATACAAATTAAAAATTATAGTTATTCCGTGGTATTCATGTGTTATGTTTGTTATTTCAAATAAACATGATAATAGGTAAATGTCTGCATGTTATTTATTTTGGTTATGAATTACGTGAGAAAAAAATAGCTAAATACACCGGTAAAAACAATTATCTTGGGAAATGGCCAATGGGCCGGTCTAGTCATTTTTGTCAATAAAATTGATTTAATAATATGCTATGAATAAAAATAATATGCTAACCGCAATAAGAGCTAACAACGACCGCAACTGATTCATCGAATTACATTTATATCATATTTTTGTTCAAAGTATGCCTTGGATTATTGAATACTTTTGTGGCTAATATTTTTTGTTTAATAGCGCTTTCAGTAGAGTACATTTACTTTAAAAAAGGACAGAACTTACCGGTATGTGGCGATGCACACGACCAATTCCCAACATTATCAGTCACCTATTTGCCACGATGCGATGCTCGAAAAAAGAAAAAAAAACATCCGTAAATCACATAAAGCTACAGTTAAATGCATTAGTAGTCACAATAGATGTTCTGCGGTTCCCACTCTTCACGATGTCTTCCGCGATTGTTAAAATTAGGCACTACGCGCTCAATGTGTCCAGAAGTCTTTGGGATACTTCTGCTAATGTTCTTCTAGCTGGTAGCCTTCGATCAGGATAACGTTCTTCGTCTTTACGGAGAGCCTCTTTAGAATTGCAATGAGCCTCTCCGTAAATAATAAGCAAATCGTGATACTCGCGTACCGGAAACATCTCTTTCGTATCAAAACGCACGCACCGATACAGGAATACATACTGAATAATAAAATGTGAGAGAAACTATCAAATAATTTTTTCCCGATGTAGGTTTTTTTTTGCCTACCGACACGATGTCGATCGCGATGATACATGCAGTGCAGGCGGAATACGGCGTCGCCAGTTGTGTGAGGGATTTTGTTTGTCTGTTTTTCTTCGGAAAATTGTATTTAATAAGCAAGTAAATTATTTTCTAGAGACAGTTAATTAATAAATAGATGTATTGATACATTTTACGCTATTAGGCATATGAATTTAAATTATTAAGGTGCAAAATAAATGTATTTCATGACTAAAAAGAAATAAGTTCGGCATTTTTTTGCTCCGAAACGGTTGACTTTCGGTACATAGGTTATAATGAACTTTTTTGCTTAGAATAATGCAAGGAATCACCTCTTAAAGTTACGAATATTATTTCCCTAACACCGTATGTATTGTTTTTACCTCGCTGTCAGGAGGGAAACATCGGGGTGGGCTTAGCTGTGATTTGTTTTTCCAAGGTCGTGCTCGTTCCTCAGCAAGAATTGGATTACTGCGCAAGTTGGTGTACTTGCGATCGTCCAGAACTTGTCGAGTATGTAAGTAACCAAATGTATCTGTCCACATTCTCAGGTACGAGTGGACTCTTTCCTTGTCTCTCTTCACTTCGAGGAAAAGGTGGTGGTACTATCCAAGTTCCTGTCTCACTTGGTTTACTGGATGTGTACTGTTTTTCAATTTGGTAGAGAACTAAACATCCACCACTTGGTTATTAGAGATAAATCAGCCTCACTGTCACTGTCGCTCGACAACATCCTGCCTTATTATTCACTCATGAACAAATGAAACATTAACCCGCGATCACTAGCGCTGTTAGATTTTGTCTAACATTTTAACGTTTTCCTTCAGAAAAAGACCAAGAATGGTAGTGCGGCAACGTCGATCCATGAATTCCTAGTTCATCTATCGTAGTATCCCCCCAATATTGGGTTTTGCCTGCTGCTGTTGACAAAGTTGTTTTAGTGGCGTTTAGACGAGCGCTACGAAACTGTTAGACGGAATCTAACACGCGCGTCATCACGTTCATGTTTTTTTTCGAAGTTATTAGAAAATATCTAACTACGCGAGTGATCTTTTTGAAAGTACTTGATGTTCCATTTTCTCAAAATGTCATATGAAAAGGAACAGCAAAGATTGTGGGCACTTTGGGAAGAACTGGAAAAAGAAGATGCATTGTCTGCAGTAAAGTGTGACGTCTCAGATGAAGATGCACCGTCTGAACACAGATACCATGAAGAGGCTGAAACAGTGACTCTCAATAAACTATATTACATTGGGAAAGATGGTGTAACAAAGTGGATTCAGCATAAAGACATTATCCGAAGTAAAACGCGTTCGAAAAACATTGTAACAAAATTGATCGATCAAACGAACTTACCTGAAGTGAAGTTCGATCGTAATTATACGAGGGTCCAGTCCGAAGACATCACTTTGTTTATTCACTATGTAGTCCGCCCCTGGAGTACGATCCGCGCACCAAGTTGAAAGACGAGAATCCCCACCTCCTCGCCGCGCCCTGGCCACTCGCGTTGAATCATTTGTTTAAAGAAATGGTACTTGCTCGCAACTTGGGAGGGTTGCATATAGGGTGGGGGTGATGTCTTCGGACTGGACCCTCGTATAATTACGATCGAACTTCACTTCAGGTAAGTTCGTTTGATCGATCAATTATACTTTGGGTCCAGTCCGAAGACATCACTTTGTTTATTCACTATGTAGATGTTTAAAGATGAGATAGAGTTGCGAGCGAGTTGATGATATAAAAAATACAAGTATACAAACACAAAAAGGCAAAAACATATATTCTGCATTCTCATAAACAAAAGCAAAAAACAAGGGGTCAATTTTTAACATTTACCCTAATAGTAATATTTTTTCAAAAAACAACTAGAGTACCTAAAGTACGTCACAAACTCTTAAACTGTTCTAACTAATCAGGCATTTATGTCCAAAATGGCATTTGCAAACTCATTGTTGGTTTGTAAAGGACGATTATAAAACTTTGCAAATGTGGAATGTTGCGTCCAACCAACTGTTTTACATATACTATCTACGGAAACGCCTTTTCTTAACGCCGTTGAGGTAGCCGCATGCCTGACTGAATGAGGCGTAAAAAGTGTTGTGTTGACACCCGCCGATGCAAGAGTCTGTTTTACCCATCTGCTTAAAGTGTCTTTGGACGCCCTGGTATGTGGTTTTTTATATGTCACGAATAGAAAATCGTTGTCGGGTTCTCTCAAGCTAGCTGTTCTGTCAATATATTCCTTCAGGATGGTGGCTACGCACAGGAAAGGGTTTTGTTGAAAAACCGGTATATGCAAGGTTGGTTGAGGTTTCCCAATTCGACTGGTTTTAATTGGGTCTGAAATATTAATGGTAGTTTCGCTGGGACCATGGGAGGTATGTGAAAGACGAATAAGAGAAATTGTCTGGAGTCTTTCTCCTGTTATTAGAGCTAATAACGTTGTCAATTTTTGTGACAGACTTTGGAGGCTAAGTGGAGATGGTAACTTTTCTAGATAACTTAGGAGAGGTATAGGATCCCAGGTGGCCGAATATTTTTGGCCGAGAAGGCCGTAAACGATGAATGCCTTTTTTGAAGCGTCTAATTATAGGATTGGATGCTAAATCAGTTGAGCAAATTAGTGAAAGAGCAGATGTATGAGAATTAAAAGTGCCAGACGTGAGGTTTTTCTTCTTTGTCAACTCTTGCAAGAATGACACCACGTCTTTGATTGTGGGTTTTAAAGATCGAAATGTCATTACTAAAGCAAAATTCCCACCACAATTTGTAGGAGCTGTTATATTGCTGCAATGTGGATCTGGAGACTGAGGCGATGATTGTAGAAATAGCAGATTCCGGCACCTCTCTACTCAAAAACGCTTGCCTGATAACTTCGCTGCTACCAGGGTAAGGGTTTTCGACAGCGGATGTGACCTGGAAACCGCACAAGATAGTAAATCAGGTGAAGGGGGAAAATGAATTTCTTGGTCGATCAATAACTGACGGAAAAGTGGGTACCAAGGTTGTGAAGGCCACCAAGGAACCACCAAAATTCCGACAGCCTTATCCTGAATTATTTTTTGTAAAACTCGGAGAATTAAGGTAAAAGGGGGGAATGCATAAAAATAAAAACTGTTCCAGCGAATTGTAAACGCATCGATATATGTAGATCCTGGATCTCTATGCCAGGAAGCGTATACCTCGCATTTCGCATTGGTATGAGAGGCAAAAAGATCGATCTCTGGTTTTCCGAAGATGTCGGTTAAATGGTCGAAGGCAGTTTGAGATAATGACCATTCCGTTTCAAAATTCAAGCTCCTGGACTCATCGTCTGCTATAGCGTTATCTTTAGATGGGATGTATGATGCAAAAAGCCAGAGATTTCTTTCCTCACACCATTGCCAAATTTGTTTAGCCAGAGAACATAGCTCTGGAAACCGAACACTCCCCATTCTGTTAATGTAAGAAACGGCTGTTGTATTGTCGCATCGAATTAGAATATTGCAATTTTTTAAAAGTTTTGCATAACACTGGATGCCGTAAAATATAGCCCATAATTCCAAATTATTTATATGCAATAGTTTTTGGGAGTCGGACCAGAAACCGTGGGTTCTATCCTGGCCAGAGCAAGCCCCCCATCCTGTTAGCGATGCGTCGGTAAAGATGGTGATATGAAAGGAATCATACCTTATGTCATTGAAAGCTGTTGAAATGTGATCTTTCCACCATGAAATATCGCTCTTTATGTTTTCAGGAATAGCCATACTTGCGTTATAATTTCCATTGTTTTTCTCTAAAGCTAAGAATTTTTCCCTTTCTAGAGATTTGCAATAAAGAAACCCGTATTTCACACCAGGACAAGCCGACACCAAGGTGCCAATGAACCTTGCCCAGTCGCGAATTCTACATCTCGATTGGTTCAAATAATATGAGGCTAACCTGAGGATGTGATTTTTCTTTTCGGCAGGAAGTTCAATTGTTAAATTAACACTATCTATCAGAAAGCCGAGGAATCTTATACGAGTAGTGGGTACCAGAATGCTTTTGCTGTTATTGATGATAAGACCCAATGAGCTTAAAAACCGAATGGTTGTGCTAACATTATTAAGGCAGGATTCATAGGAAACTCCAAAGATTAGAAAATCGTCTAAATAATTGACTGTAGAGATGCCTAAATTGCGGAGAAAAGAGACGACTGGCTTCATAAGCTTTGTGAAACATAACGGAGCTGTACATAACCCAAACGGTAGGCAAGTGAATTGATACAATTGGCCATCAAAGTAGAATTTTAGAAATTGTTGATGGTCGCTGTGGACAGGTACTAAAAAATACGCATCTCTCAAGTCGATTGTGCACATGTACACGTTTTTATGAGTCAATTTTATAGCCGTACGAAGGTCCTCCATTTTGAAATGCGGGCATTCCACATATTCATTTAACTGTTTCAGGTTTAATATAAATCTTTTTCCCCCGTTGGATTTATCTGCAAGAAAATATGGAGAGATAAATTGATCGGGCCTTGACTCAGATTTGATTATGGCCCCGGACTTCTGCAAGTCGCGTATAGCTACTCGAACTAGCGATGTTTCTGTCGAAGAAAAATTATTTGTGCCCAAAGGTTGACGTAATGGAGGTGTGCCTTTAAAGGGAATCCGGTAACCTTGAATCCAGGATAAGACTATCGGATTTGAAGTTAGTTTTGACCAAGAGTTGAGGTAAAATTGTAGCCGACCAGCAAATAGAGCTTGTTTTACCTTCAACGTTTTCTGGACTGCTGTTGTCTGTTCGGAGCAAACTGTTTTGAGGAATTGCCCTTGTGCTGCCTCACCTCCCTCTTGCGGTAAGACGGGCGATACCTGTTTAAAGCGCCTACATTCTTTGACGAGTTGCCTCCCCCCCCTCTTCTTTCAGGATTACTGAAAGACCGAGTCACTTGAGAGCTACTGCGTGAGGGGATAGAGGACAAACGTAGGTCCTGTCCGGCCTTCTCCAAAGATTTCAAATTTTTCGCCCGCTCACCTAAATCTGGCCCGAATAAGAACTCCCCTGGTAAGGTGTTTTCAGTCAGTTCTTTAACTGATTTGTTGAGTACTGGGCTGATCAGGTACTTTCTAGTTTTAGAGATGTCGTGAAAGAGTGCCGCCAAGATTCGCGCAGAATCTGTCAAATTCGATAAAATCTTTTCCTTGGTATCCTTGGGAATCTGGGTTTCTTCTTCCAAAATGACGTTAAAAGCTTTCCCCATGGCGGTCAGTCCGGTACCAATGTTCAATTGGTACCCGGAATGGGTGGCATCTCTCGTTAAATGAGTAGAAGAGAGAATGGCTTTCACTTCGGGGTTTATCTTCGGAGGGTGTAAAGAGGCACAGTTAGAAGGCACAATGTGTTTTTCTCTAATGATGGTGGTGTCCTCGGTGGAAAGTCCGTTGGCCAAAATGTGGGACCATCGAGAAGCTAAGGCACCGTGTAGTTGGAAGTTAGACCTATTGGCTTTTTTAGGGTCTACACCCAGGATATTTAATATGTCTTCCGATAATGGGAGACACTCACCTTCACTAAGCATCAAAACATCCTCCATATCATTTTTCTCAGTTGGTACCGTTCCCAAGTCCGGCCCTGTCAGAATCTGAGCTTCCGCCTCGCACGGAGAACGGCCAGCCGAGTCTACCTGACGCTGTACCTTATCAGATGGGCTGCCTGAGTTTTTCTCTTGACGCAAATATTCCCGTCTCTCTCTACGTCGCCTCGACACGCTCGGTGATCGACTGCGACTGTTACTACTCCTAGAACGTGACCTTGAACGCCTACGGCTGATGCGAGAGCGGGAGCGTCTAAAATGATGAGGTGAATTGGTACGAGACATGGATCTGCTGTGTCGACTCTTTCGGGATAAACTTCTCGAATTAGTGCGAGAACGATAACCACCTGACCTTGCCTCGAGCTCCTCCTGTAAAATGGCCCGAATCATGTCTCTCAAGGAGCTGGGTGAATTGGCCTCCGAAATTCCTGATTTTTCCATGGTTTCTGTTAAACAAGTATAACCATTGGTTAACGTATTCAATCTGGTTGAATACGCCAATCAATTATGTAACAGACTGCTAAGTGGTATCAAAAAGAATAGCCTTGTTGTGAACTTACCTACCTACTCACTGAGCACTATGTACCGAAAAGAGAAATCGCACGCGTTTTCTGAACTGAAGCAGGCCGGGCGACTGCACGGATCGCGCACCAAAAAGCGAATGATTCAACGCGAGTGGCCAGGGCGCGGCGAGGAGGTGGGGATTCTCGTCTTTCAACTTGGTGCGCGGATCGTACTCCAGGGGCGGACTACATAGTGAATAAACAAAGTGATGTCTTCGGACTGGACCCAAAGTATAATTACCGGGAGTGAAGAATGCTGCCAAAAATGTTAAAACATATATGGATTGCTGGAAATTGTTTTTTCCAGATGAAATTATTGGCCTTATCGTGGAATGTACAAATCTACAGCTTGACCTCATGAGACCTAAATAGCAACGTGAGAGACATTGTTTGCCTACTGACGTTGAAGAAATGCACGCTTTTCTGGGTGTTTTGTACTTAGCTGGAGTCAAAAAATCTCCACATTTGAACACAAACGAGCTATGGCTGACAGATGGAACAGCACCAGAGTTTTTTTCAGCAGTTATGTCCAAGAACCGGTTTCACTTGCTAGTACAAGCTATTAGATTTGACCATAAGACAAGCAGGCAGAAACGACTAAAAGAGGATAACCTGGCTCCACTGCGCTACATCTTTGATCATTTTGTTGAAAAATGTGTGCAATACTACTCCGTTGGGGAATACATTACCATAGACGAAATGCTTGAGTCGTTTAGGGGACGTTGTCGTTTCAGGCAATATATTGACAATAAACCCGCGAAGTATGGTATCAAAATATATGCGGCAGTAGATGCAAGAACATTTTATACACACAATTTGGAGATATATGCTGGAAAGCAACCCAATGGCCAGTTTCAATTACCTAATGATGCTGCAAGTGTCGCAAAACGTCTAGTTAGGCATTGCAGTGGAAGCGGGCGAAATGTAACAGTCGACAATTACTTTACTTCGAAGCCGCTGGCGAATGATCTATATCAGAATCACAGATTGACATTAGTAGGAACGCTGAGGAAAAACAAAAGAGAAATCCCGAATTCATTTCTAAATACCAAAATTCGTAAAACTAAAAGTAGTATGTTTGCATATGGAAAAGACCCAAATCAATGCATGCTTACATCATACATACCCAGGCGTGGTAAAAATGTTTTGATGTCATCCACATTCCACGATAACGACGAAATTGATATTGAATCTGGTGACCGACATAAGCCTTCGGTTATTAGATTTTATAACCTTACAAAGGACGCAGTGGACGTTGTAGACAGAATGAAAACAGAATATTCCGTCACAAGGATAAGCAACAGGTGGCCACTCACTGTCTTTTGCTCAATGTTGAACATTGGAGGGATAAATTCCAGGATTATTTATACCAGCAACACCGGAGATAATGCGCCTCGAAGACAATTACTTAGCGAGTTAGCAAAACAGCTTGCTAAACCTCATTTATTCAAGCGTGCTGGAATTCAACACTTTTCAATTCCCTTGAAGCAAAAAATTCGAAATGTCCTTGGTGTCATGAAGCACCTTCAGCAGAACGAGCCAACGAGGAACGAATTGGTACCCAGCGAAAGCCTAGATGCTCTTTTTGTCCAATTAGGAAAAATAGATTTACAAATTACCAATGTGATGTATGCGCCAAACCTATTTGTAAGGAACATACTATAATAACTACAATTTTATGCCAGGACTGCGTTATACAAGAAGACGAGTAGATTGAATGCACTATTTGATTGCTTTTTGACTACGATTTTGTTCATTTATTTTTTTTAATACAGTTTTTCACATACGTACTTTATGTTTTCTCAATAAATATTAACAATAAATACTACACTGTATTTTATTTCTATATAAAATTATCCAAAATTCATATGTTAGATTAAATCTAACACGCGAGTAACGACGTAATAATTAACCGCGCGAGTGGTCGCGGGTTAAGAACGCGTTCGAGGAGAGAAGAGAAAACATCGAGGGTGAATTTAGTATGAACACCCTCCATGCATATAAAAAGTCGCAAGGAAGCCCTCATCGAGGTAGCGAAGAGAGCATCACACACAGTAAGCATGTTTCACTATGTACGAGTACGTACCCTTAGAAATCCGCCGGGTTGGCAGTTAGAGACAATTTACACCCATAATGTCTACCAGTACGCCACTGCTGCTGCCACCTAATGAGTTCTGCCATATTCATAGACAATGGGGCGTCTCCAAAGTCCCAAGGCGCTCGGCAGTCGAACTTTGAGGAAAACGTCAACAAATCTCGTGTAAATTATCGAGATACAAGAAAGTGACTTTGGAGTAAGGTCAAGCCCTTTAGGATGGGGTTGACGGAAGGGATACGAGCCTGCAGTGGAGGGATGTTCCTTCCTATAAATTATCTCTCAGTAGGCCGAGGATTCTCGAAACAGTTCTTTCAAAGTTGCTTTCACTTAAAGGGAAGCGGAAATAACTTCAATTCGTCAGGTTCAATACGAAAGAGATGTAGCTCATATACAGGATGTTCCAAAACTCGGACGTCCATCTGAAGGGAAGTAATTCAGAACCTAATTACAAGATTTATCATATAGTATGTTAGCAAATATTTGATGAGCTTTCTAATCAATACCAAATGGACTTAGTGCAACTTAGTGGAAACTTCGTCGGGTGATGTCGAGTTTTTGTGAATTATGAGATGAGGCGCATATACGCGCATAATTAAAGGATCAATCACATAGTATTTTATTAGCAAATGTTTGATAAGCTTTCTAATAAAAAACAAAAGGCCTCAGTGCAACTTAGTGGAAACTCCGTCAGGCGATGTCGACTTTGATTATTCAATAACCGATCCTCTTTCGATCCGAATACAAAATTACAAGATATAGGGCATATACAGAATGTTTCAAAGCGACGTCCAAACGAAATGAAGTAATAGAGAACTTAATTAGGGCTTTAATCACATAGTATGTTGTTAGCAAATGTTAGATGAGCTTTCTATTCTACACCAGATGGCATTAGTGATTTGATTATTTAATCACCGATCCTCTTTGGTCCGAGTACGCAATTATTGGGAAAACACAAACAACTCTGTAGATTTTAAACCATCAGATAAATAAGTACATGCATGGTATTGGGAAGGGCGATACAAGCGTTTTAAAGGCCCTATATATAACATATACCTCAGTAAAATTCGAACCGGTTTTGAAGCAAGGACAATCCTAAAAGAAGCCAAAAAGTGAGATAAACCATAGCTTGTTCGAAAATAAAGAGCATCTTTTTTGTTATGTTATTCTTCTCGCGTATCTAAACATGGTATCTTCGTTACGAAGACTTGGTTTAGTTGGAATCTCGGTCTGTACGCGGCTTTATACTACTTCCAAGTTGTATGAGTTCTATCACTCTCTAAACTGGGTTTTCAATACCCGTGTTTCGCTATGTTAATATAGTTATCCCAAAAGTATCATCATACCAAATATCTCGGCAACTAAGGCTGGTAGAAAAAACTTAAATAATAAAGATTTAGGAAATCAAATGGCACACCAAGTGGTGACCTTGTATTTGACGTTGACATTCGTCTTGAAGATCATTTCAAGGGCAAATTAATTTTTGAAAAGGAAACCCCCCACTTTTTATTACAGAAGTAGAAAGTCAAAATAATTTCCTTTTAAAGGTTATTTCGTCCATCGAATGTTGTGAAGCAGCGGATAGCTGGGATAAGAGGTATATTAAAGAAGAACTTTTAATACCACAATTACAGAATACCCAACCGCACATCTGATGGTTACAATCATTTTGACTTTAGCTATGACATTGAAAGTCAAATTGATTTTTTCACATGAAGACCCTCAGTTTTGATCCCAGCGCAAGAATTGAGAAATATCTTATGTTAAAAAGTTTAATTATTTTCCCCATTTTCAGCGCTGGGTCAAAATTGAGGCTTTATGTGCAAGAAATTTATTTGACTTCGAATTGACCCTCAAGGTCATAAGCAAGGTCAGAATGAAGGTCACCATCATTTGTGCAGATGGATGTCCTGCATTTTTCGCATTAAAAGTTATTCATTAATACGTACTTTTTCTTTTTCCAGTTATCCGCGGCTTCCCCACAGAGACAACAAAGACTGTTGACCTTGAATAACCTCTATATGTAATTTAAGCCACTATGATCTTTATACCGGTGAAAAGAAATTTTTTTTGACTTTCTATTTCTGTAATAAAACGTGGGGGTTCCCATTTGAAATGACCTCCAAGGTGAATGTGAACGTCAAATCCAAGGTCACCGTTAGATGCGCTATTTGATGTCCTAAGACTTTTGTATCCAAGCTTTTTTCTAGCAATCTTGATTTCCGAGATATTTGGGTGTGTGCATACTTTTGGCGCACCCTGTATACCATGTTTATTTCGACATATTTATCCGGATAGACTTGAGAGTGTATAATCCCAGCCCCCTGTTTATTTCGAAGGATAATTGCGCATGTTGCAAATCTTTTGACGTTCACGGCTAACTTAAAAATTTCATGACATCAAGGTCATCACATTGACTGTTAACGTTCGTGCAGTTAGGAGCAAAATTCGATACGGATTGAAACGAGATTAAGTGCTCATTTTATATCGAAAAGCCAACAAGTCAAATGTACTTTCAAGCCAGCCCTCAATATTATCGGACTGACGATACGGGCCTTAGGCTTTATTTTTGGTTTCAGCTCTTTTTCGGCAAGTATAGAAATATTTAATGTTATTTTGAAAAATCGTGGAGAATGATGTCATCGGTAAATATTCCCTTTTAATCGCTGTAAATATAGTGTGGTTTTTTGTTCTGTTCCTGAACAACGAAAAATATTCAACTTTATGGATGTGTGGATATCAAAAAACCTGAATGGTTTTGTGGGAATATCAATCTAAGATGCCATAATAGTTCTGATGAACGGCAAGTAAATGAATGAATATTTGGAAACGAGCAATATCTATGAAATTTTTGATGGAGCCTGTCATCAAGTAGGTGTATAATAGCTATCTGCAAGAGGTTTATAAGCTAAAAAAAGACGGGAGGTGATGTTAAATCAGTAAAATCGCATTCAATTGAAGAAAATAATGCAAACATGAATAAAAAATCAACAATAGTAATAAAACATGAATTTTAGTCAAAAATCAAACATTTCTTTAAATTTTGACTGAATTATATGTAATTTCTTAATATTCAATTAGCTGGTGATGTTTCAAGGACAAGTTGTCATCTCATACTTTGACAATATTTTGTTTTCAACATTTCAAATTTGTTGTTTTTTTAGCGCAGCAATATGATATATTAAACCATTGATTTGTTCCGTTAGGCTTTGCGTGAGATATACAACCCTGTTTTGCTGCACAAATTGGATTACTAATTTATACTATTACAGGTGCCTATATTCATAGTATGGAAAACTAATTGAAATATATGCAGGGTTATCGTTCTGCTGCATTTATTTATATGAAAGGTATTGTGTATTGTTTTCATTATGAATCTGCATTGAATGGTGGAACGAAATAATACAATTGTTCTTTTAGGTATATGTATATATCTGGTATTTAATGCGTAACACTTACACGCAATTAGGCAACTGCATTTCAGAGAGGAGGCATTCATAATTTGACATTAATGATTACACCGTTTCATAGAATATCGTAAAGAGCGTGATTACCTGGTCCTACCCAGACCCAGAGCACATTAGCTGCCATAAACAATAAGCAGCATGCTTTTCAAAATAGAGGAATTGCTCGATAAATTTTGGTTGATATTGTAGAAGTATGAACTACAGTTGTTAGTTGAACATCTTCAAAATGCATTTATAGACTGTAGTCACACGTATAGAGAGATACTAAGTATAAATTAGGCGGGCAAACTCTAGAAATTGACAAGTATGTTTAGCCGTTCGTCCAAAATCCTTCTAAGGTGTACCTTCATTCTTAACCACCTAGTCATCTCCGGTGAGAGTGTGGAAGGGACAGTTAGGGGATAGACTCGATCATACTCATAAATTCTCTAAACGGTGGCGTGGCATTCAGAACAAACCCCATGGCCTAGCCAAAGCTGGAAAAACTATGGAAATGGTTCCTAATCCCGCAGTCGTGTCCGGTGTAAATGGCCGATCGATTACCGAAGTTGTGAGTTTGGAGCGCTTCTGCAACTTTGCCTAATATTTCTGCACCCATTTAAAGAGTACGGATACGAAACGATGCTTGCAATTCGATACTGATTCATTGTCGATGTAAAGGTGGGATTCTACTGAGGCAACAGCGAATGACACGTGGCATACTACTTGTTTCCCAATGTTGCCTCTTGTTGACGTTCGACAGTGTTGCCCAAATGTGGCATGCGTTTTGTCGTACATGAATGTAGCATGCGTCTTCAGATGCATTTCAGGCAACTTCAGTTTAGTAGGTCATGTCATTACAAACAGTCGCAGCGGCTGCTCATTTAGTAATTTCTTTGGATTGGAAAAGGAAAAGAAAAACGTCAGAGTATTGGAGAAGCAATATCTTGCAGGGCGATGATCAACTCTTCTGTTCTTATTTTTTTTAATTTCCAGTACCAAACAGGTGTATTTTCCTATATAAAGAAATTAAACATTAATAAATAAGCCAACTATTTTCGCATCATCATCGTACAAGGCCTGCCATAATTATATTTACCTGACAATTTCCGTAATTTATCCTTTATATCTTTCCGAGTGTTGTGTCATAATTCACCCGAATTATGGTAATCTTCAATTAAACACAATGTTTTCTCATTGGTCCACTCCGTTTTGTCGCCTGCTCCAAGCCGCACCGGTCCGAACGGGTTTGGATAGCCGGCGACACTGATCAACACATGGACAGGCAACAACTGGCAATCTGTGGCATGCGACAAGGAGTCATAATTTTTGTCGCTTTGGGTTGCCCATATGGAAAGACAGTGCGCCGCAAGCTTCAACATACTACATGTTGCCTCAGTGGACTTTACAGCTAGAAGTTATCCTGAGGTTTTCATATCGATAATCTCCCATATTGGTCTGGCCAGTCAAACCATATAATATGTTTTAAGTTTTTCTTTTTTTGTTTGGATACCAACCAACGAATTTGAATAGGTTAGGAGCCAAAAGCCTATATGTCTACACTGCATTGTTTGTCGCGGAATTTCCGTAGCTTTAGTGAATACTTTTGACTTATTCGTCTACCAATGCGTGCCAAGGTGACAGCGTTGTATCAACATGATATTAATACCAGTGGAAACATCTACCTTTATTAGGCCTCAATTATCTGCAAACACCCGCATTTGTATAAAATAACACTAAACATTCAAATCTAATGACAGAACCGTAAAAAAATTGACTTGTGTCAGCTGCACTTTGATCTTCAGGACAGACTATAAGAATTAGGAGACAAGAATATCCTTGACTGGCCCCTTCTACCTATCCTGGATTCGTTGGTCACAACGGTGACCTTCGTTAGTGCAACTCATACTTTCCTGACTATATCAGTATCAATCTGCCAAAAGAATTACCAGATAGCGATTTGGAGGTCATCTTTGTTTTTACTTCGGAATAGTCACAAAGATGTTCCTTCCGGACCTTGAAACTGAGAACACGTCTCCAGAGCAAACCGTTTGACCTAGGAACTTGAGACTTTACGAAATCTCGTGCAACCTCAATTTCTCCTCAGACAAAAAATTGAGCTCGATATCAGATATGATCTGCCCTACGGTATCATTACAATAGTCAATTTTGATATATAGCCTATACGACCAATTGAAAGGGCCAGTAGAAAGTTCAGTCCATATAGGCGATATGTTGAACACCCTCCCTCATGAAGAAAATCGTCTTTGTGGGTTTTTTCATTTGGAAATCATTCGAATTCTCAATTTTCAGTATAATACTCAATCTCAATTTGCAGGTAATTTTTGGTCAATTCTACTGCGGAATAGTCGTATGTTGCGGGGCCAAATGTTTCCTAGGAACATGAATAGCCAGAAAACAGAAAAATTGCCAAAAAGTACATTTTCTTGAACCCTCAAACTTTAAACGCCCCTCCAGTCCTAACCGTTTGACCTAGGACTCTAAGACTGCAAAGCTTCATGCATCCAAGGGTATCATTCAGGAAAAGAAACGACTCATTCGATTTCAGAAAACATGGGAACCTAAGTTGGTATAATACAAATTTGACAAAGTCATAAAATGGACTCCAGACAATAAATATAATATATTCATGAGACTAAACAATTATTATATAATGAATTGATGGCTCTGATATTACAGAAGTTCTAATCGGAACGACTGATGAAACCTGACATTCTAGAGGTCTCCAATAAAATACTGTCAATGTGTTTATTAGAGCTAATATCACAGCTAAAGTCATTAAAATAGTCAACCACTTCTAAGGAAGAATTGTTGATTCAGACAGCAACGGTGGCGTAGTGGTAGACATTATGGGTCACCGAACCAGTCGGCGTGAACTGCGCGAGTTCGAATCCCGTCCCAAGCAAATTTATCTCTTGGCTATGGATGTTGTGATTTTTCGCAGGTGACAGACGAAAATTATGTGAAATTCCTATAAGATGTCATCTTTCAGACTAGGTAGTTTTTAGGGTGCAAACAGTCATTCCACGTTTGCTCACTAGGATCCTTGTGAGCGTCCATCTATGGAGGAATGGCTCAACTACACGTACACGCATTGTTGGTTGCCTATGTTTTGTGAAGCCGATTGATCTATTGTCTTGATGTCTGAGTCTCCGAGAATAAAGTTGGTTATTTCGTTGATTAACAAGATCGCATCTGCATGATTGTTTGTATTGGTCAGCATGTGTATAAAATCAGTGATATTTGCTGTGTGAGAAAATAATTACTGAATATCCTGCCAATGAAGTACCTATACCTATTAGCTGTGCCAGAAGAGTTATTTGTGTTGTGCTTTCTGAAGAGAGGTTATGTTCAAAGCTATTTATTAGAGAATTACGGGAAATTGCCACAGTGCTCGCGTTGTGTGTAATCACTGTTAGCATGTATATGGCTTGTAATTCGACAGTGTCCAGTGAATACAGTTATTTCTTATCTCTCTCATTTTTTAAATTCAGCAAATTTGCATATGTAATTTCCAGAATGGATAAGAAAAACTGGATGCACACCTAATTTCTAGCTTTGAGTCTCAAGTAAGTGTATTGGAGACAAGAATCCGATGGAACTATCATCAACACATACAATTTACAGCTTAGACCTCCAGTAATGCCATCTCTGAAGCAGATTTTACGTCATATCACATCCAAACATTGATAACTGAAGTATAATGTAAGAAAAAGGATATAACGTCACTTTTCAAGATACGTAATACCCGTGCCGATCCCTAAGGTAGGGCATGTTGCATTAATAACAGATAAGCGAAAATTATTCAAACAGCGAGGTGTCCAATTCCGCGCTAGGCACTGTAATTTTAAGGTTTGGATCACCCTGTATATAACAAGGACATTAACAATTATGACTGTTATACAGCTACTATTAATTTAACGAGGTATTAGTTAAAGTACTTTGGAACACAAGATATGAAAATAACGTTTCATAACAACCCAACTTTCCAATTAATGTTAATGCGCTGACATCGTATAAAAGTTATTAATTTTCATAGTCTATTAAAAATGACGCACAAAATGCAATTCCAGAAAAGTTCAGCCATCGCTAAGAATTATTACAAACCTTATTCTCCTGGGACCGCTTTCACCACCCTCTCCGCCCCTCTCTCCCTCTCTTTCCTGCGGTTATAGGTTGGAGTTGGGAATTTTGTGTAAAGTTGTATCAAGGTGACGTTAATAGCATGCCTAGAAAATTCATGTGACTCATTTAAATTTTTTTATGGTTGGGGCACACTAACGTATGCGGGACTGCCTAACTGGCTATCAACACAATAAATTAAAAAGAAAAAGTACAGCAATAGGTTACACATTAAATTTTGACATTACAACAAAAACACATAAAAGTGGCAATCAAGCATCAACACAAAGTTTAGTCGCTTTCACTAGTGAAAGTATGAGCTTGACCCAAGTGCCCCATCATACGATATGAAATTTGGCATGAAAACATTGTAAGGCAGCCGAAAACCTGGCAAATAGTTGAGACTTTTTTGAGTAAATCTTATGTTCTATTAGACCTTGAATCGAAATATTTTTCTTCGACTTCCAGCACCGCAGAACTGTAGTTTACAAATCTATTTTTCTTAGACGGGCAAACGCTATCCGTCATACCACTTTTAAACCTGATTTTACATCAGCATACGAACAACAAACTTTCAAACATAAGCTGACTGGTTTGTATCTTGAATATTTGCGAAATGAAATAAAATACGTCCATTTTTTTTCTCTTAATCTTCTATTGAAACTTAGAAATTATGTTTGAAAAATAATACTAGACAAATGCCTCGAGATGCAGCGTCTTCAAAGAAGTAAGGTCTAATGATACCTCCATACCAAACACTGCACCAAACAGTGACTTGACGAGGATGTAATGGACATTGATGGATGACACGAGGGCTTTCTATTGCCCAAATACGTCAATTCTGCTTATTAAAAACTCTGTCCATATCAAAGTGGGTTTCATCGGTCATTATCCATTGTCGGTAAAAATAGTTATTTTGGGTATTAAGCTTCAATATTGCATGACTGCATTCTCAGCGACTTTCATGGTCTCTAGGCTGTAGCTCTCGGGTTAACTGAATTTTGTATGGCCAAAAATGGAAGTCCTTTTTTAAAATACAATTACGTGCGACGAATATCCAGTTCTTGAGAACGATGTCTGGTAGACGTCTCAGGGTGCTCCACTACACTTTCACGAACTCTCGCGATATTTTCCGGAATACGATCAGATCGGACACGGCCCGACCTTGGCAAGTCTTTAACTTCACCCGTTTGTCCAAATTTCCGCACCGACTAACCAATGGTCACATTTCTCCAACCGAAAACTTGTCGTAGCTTACGAATCGTTGCAACAATCGATTCATTATTTAAGTAAAGCGTTTTAACAATAAGGACGCGTTGTGGGATTGTGTAGCGCTCCATGATGAATTGGACACATGTGCTTTAAACAACTACTATGGCGCCACCTACTGAAATGCGTTTATCAAAAATGGCGCTCAATTTCAATCAGTTATATATTGGCCACCCTGCACAAACATTACTTCTACTAGTTGTAAGAATGTAAAAACATATATCGAGCTGTGGATTAGAGCGTCCAGAGAAATAAGTATTCGCAACACTATGTATCACTTGGATCATACCTTATGTTTGGGGCATATTTTACGTTTTATATTTTATGTAATCTAACATTACGAGCCCCTTCCCAGTTCAGTTGGCCCAACTATTGAAATCTCAGTTTTTTTCTTATCAAACACAGATAATAAAAATGTAGCAGGGTGTTATAACCTTAAAATATTAACAAAGAATATTTTGATAATATGTAGTAGAAAACACCAACTTTATCACTCCCTGATCAAATTTGCAGCATAAAAATAACACATGTTGCAAATACAGCATATCAACCTATTTTCATTTCAATGCAAAATAAGTCTATAACGCATAGGTGGCTGTGAAAAATAAAAGCCATGACAATTGTTTTTATTAATCACAGCTGTCAGAATACGTTCAAAATAGTTTTGAGTAGTTAAGGTTTTCAAAATGGGTAGAGGAAAGGTTATTATTGAGAAAATGCAGTAACTGATAATAAAATTTTTTAATTCTGGGAAATCAAACTCAGAAATTGCAACTTTTTCAGACTTATCGCGGTACAGTGTGAGAAATATTATTAGAAGATATAACGTAACTGGTTCAGTTAATATTAAGCCACGATATGTGAAAAAAAGTAATATCACAAATGCCGACCGAAAAGCATTAGGAAGAACAATCGTGAAAAACAGGCGTGTCAATTATTTACAATTAAGTGCTCTGTGGAGTGACGCTGTTGGAAGGAGAATTTCGAGGTCCACAATTCATAGAAAGGCCCACAAACTGGGATTTAGCACTTGCAAGGTAAGTTTTTTTATAAAAAAAGTGAAGTAAAAACCCTAAAGTTGCACAACTTATTTATATGCCAAAGAACAGCCACTATTAACTCCACTGCAAAAGAAAAATCGGCTTAGATGGGCTGAAGAACATAGACAATGGACACATCAACAATAGGGTGATAAGGCCCGATTCGAAGTTTGTGTTGGTGACAGTCGCAGGAGAGTTGTTCGCAAAAAAATGAATGTTGACTGTCTGAAGAGAAAAGTGAAATTTCGAGCATCCATTATGGTCCGGGGCAGTATCTGATCAAAAGGAGTAGGAAAACTTCATTTTATTGTTGGAAATGTGGATACAAACAAATAAGTACTTGGCAATTTTAGAAGAATCGCTTTTACCAGTGATGGAAGAATGTTTGACATCCGGCCAAGATTTTGTGTTTCAGCAAGATGGTGCAGCGTTCCATACCTCAAAAAAGACTATAAAATGGATGGAAGAAAATAATGTACCACTTTTGAAATGGGTTTCTAGCAGTTCAGATCTGTCACCTATTGAAACTTTGTGGCACGAGATGAAAAAGGTTCTACGACAACATCCTGCTCGTACAATCACCGAACTGAGACAAAAGCTTCAAGAAATATGGGATTACTTTACACCAAATTTTTGCCAAAACTTGGTTACCACTATGCCCCAAAGAATTTCAGCCGTAATAAAAAATAAAGGTGATGTTACCCAATGGTAATCTTTCAGTTGTTGCTTTGTTAACTTCGCGCATTTATTCGCACATTGTTTATTTGTTCAGATGTTCTATTAGTTATAGGTCTAAGTGATTTCAAATATGTATTTTTTAAGACTAGAGTGTATCTAAAATGTTTTTGAGAAAATGTTTTAGAAGTAAATAGTTTCGTATATGTTTAGTTTATAAAGGCATATCTTGAAGTGGGCCAACTGAAGTGGGAAGGGGCTCGTATGTAAGCGTATTACATACTCTTCCTTTTTTATCTATCACTGTAGTTACATAGAAGTCTTGATGTTCCTCAGCGTAGTAGAGCAGACATCTGGGTTGAAAGCAAAAAAATGACTATCAGCCAACGTATCAATTTTCGGCTTTCTGCTTCTATGAATCCAACGCCCACGGTTGTTCGTTTCAATAAACCGAGAAAAGGATAATGTTTTACGTTGATTGGGAGTTTTTAAAAAATATTTAAAGAAGACAACTTAAGGAGGTTGGTCACGTTTTTCTATATTGTTGTTCTGTGGTCGCTGATTGGATTTTAGGGATGGTTTGTAGTGGATATGCTTTAATTGTGCTATTATTAGGTATTTTACAATTTATTCAAACAGTTACGAACTTTTTGTTAGTCAAATTTTTTTAATCTTATTTCCATACCTTCTTGAAAAATATCAATGTGACCGAGTTCAAATTTCGAAGCCACATTAAGTTAAAGTATATTTATGTCATAAGCCTACTGTTCAAAAAATATTTTTAGACAATATTATCTGATAACTTTTAGTCACATTTTGGAGAGTTCATGACATGTACACAATGATATCCTCTCGATGGGTTAATTTTTTTTTGAGATTGCTAAAAGAATAAACGAGATAATATGGAGATATGATGAAAAAATCCATTCGGCCTATGCTCTACACTCGCTCCACTTCACGGGTGACACACATATGACGCTTCTTCCTTTACAATTGGTTTGACGTCACATCATGGCCGACACTGTTTTCGCCGTTTCGTATTGAGGATGAATTATGTTTTTTTTAAATTGGGCCTATATATCCATCTTAGGCTATCAAAGATTGAAATCGTTATATAACGATTTTCTAATGAAATACTGTAAGAAATGTTCATTTATTCTATGAAATTAGATATGAGTCTGTCTACAGGGGTTATTCAGTATAACAGTAGAAACCATTTGATTATAGGGACCCATATCCGGAAAAATGTCACACCGGCACTACGGCTCTAAGACGCGTTAAAATTTAGAAAGACGATTAATTGCCTAAATAGGATTTAATGCATTTAAATGTCTTCCTCCAACCTGAATACACCGATTCAAACATCGCACATGATTTCGGCGGACTTGACTAAAAACTTAATACTCATTTTAAATGATTTCAAATGCTGCTGTAATTCGTCCAATTAAGTCTTGCTCTGTTTCTACTGGAGTTTCGTAAACCAAAGACTTTACATGTCCCTTAGTTCTGAAATACCCTGTAATATCCTTTTGTTCACATCTCACAAGTATGGATATGTCGGGTTGCTAGATTATCAGAATGCCACTGTAAAAAAGGCATTAGTCTAGATCTGCAAACCTCTCTTGTCAGTTATCATAACCTCACTTACTTCTCCCAAGTCAACAGTTACTGTACAAGTTTTCCTCATCAAACTTCATACAGGTCTTTTCACGGTTTTCGACGGTTCTTTCACAGTACCATATGAATTAAGCAAACAGATTGACTAATAGTATCATGTGTAGCTTAAATTACTTAAGGGAAATTGCACTCTGAGCGAACCGATGCGTAAAGCGGTTGCTCCTCGCTCTTTCACACACCCATTCATTGGGTTATGTTCACTCACTCTGAAAATACCTCTAATACAGACTGTCGACATTGTAGTTGTATCTTCAGACACTACTGTTTTATTACAACATCACACGTGTATGACTAGCAAATTGTCATCCTGATAGTGGGAACCATAAGTGTGGAAGGCTCATACGTTTACAAGGAAGTTTTCATGACGGTGGGACAAAACTAAAAAATGTATCTCTTTGAGTTTATACATGTGTCCATGTCTGTCCGTAGAGACCGGCTGCAAATGAGTGAGGAAGAAGGATATATGGAAGTACTGTGAACCATCAGAAAACACTGAAAATACTGGTATAGTGTCATGTGACCATAAGCGCCCATTTAAGCACGGGACTTGAGTCGCACGACAGTGTCACTCAACAGCGCTGTCCCTATTTCACGTCATTGTCGAACATTTCTGTTGCTCCGTCGCGCGACTGAAGTCGCATGCATGGAGTGGCGCTGACACATCTATAGAAATGTTATGGTTCATACGTCCGAGATTCTATCACATACTTCAAATTTGAACGAAATATATCATTCAGTTCCCAAAACAATCCATTCAACATTTATATATGAAAAGCATTAAGACATTACCGCAGATATCGAGGCTAATCCTCTAAAGAGTTTTGAAAATATTTAGCAGGAAAACTGACAAGCCCACAGTGTGTACCGTATTCGGGAAAATGTGACCTCCGACTGTCGTGATCTATAAATGATTTCTTTCTACAAACTGAGCAGAAGAAGATCCGTTACAAAAGGGTGTTTCAGGTACAAACGTTTTGTTTTGCTTCATGACGTGAATTAGCATAGGATCACTTTGGCCCTGTTACACTGTTATCACAAGTAGCTATTCACAGGGTCGAAGATATGACATTTCGCTATAGTCTACTAGTTGGTGATTATTGTTCCATATCAGATTCTATATCATGTAAACAAACTAGCATGCGTATCCGGAATTTTTGGTATATATTTAAAGGTGCGCTTAGATGTAAGCATGCATGCCCGAACACGATACGCCTGTTGTCGGTCTCAAAACGTTGCTCAAAGAAATTAATGGGTTCGCGAATGCTCAGTGTGGATGGAAACAACAACGCGACGCAAAGGATTACAGAGTTGATTTAGTCCAGTAAATGATGAAATGGTAAAGTAAAGTTCTAAAACTCTTGCAAGAGTTTGAGAAATTATCGGTACTGTGGGACGTTAGGCACAAAGAATATTATTCAAAATCGAAAAAAAAACTAGTAATCAATTGTAGCATTGAAAATTTATACTGTTGCGAAGCACACAAAAAAATTAAGTCTGGCCTTTTAGACTTGAAAAAAGGCAAAATAGAGATTTTGACACTGCAAGTTGCCAAAAAACGCAGGGTTATCTCTAAGCGTTTTTTTGTGTGATATAGATTTTCGAAACTGTGAATCAATTTTCATTATCGTTGGTATTACCAACGTAAGGAGGTGTTCAAAGTCAACCTTGGTCATTCTTTTAAAGTCATACAGACTGTCTTTCTTTTGCATAGAAATTCAGTTATCCACCAACGACGACATCTACGTTTCCGATTTTCTTTTCTTTTAATTAAATTATACAGTATAATAAATGTCGGCTATATGTCTCTTCTCCATGTTAACCTGGTAAGCGAACAACTATATCAGCCCATGCGTTGAAAAATGAATTTCAGTTTAAGCACTCTCCACGCACGCGAACGAATGCGTGCACGTATGCTCAGTGCGTGCGTGCTCATATGTAAACGCACCTTAACAGTAATTGCACTGAGAAATATGTACTGTTAACAACGGTCGTATATCACGGCTGCAAGTAAGTAAGAAACCCTTTTCGCATCCTAACGTGTATGCATTCTCCGACAATGATTAATGTAGCATAAAGCATAAGGTTCAGTTAAGGACCATAAATCTGTAAACAAATAATGTTTGTTCCGCCAGCGTGTAGGTTTTGGAGTAACTATTGATTTAACTTATATGTTGTAAATTCAGTTATTAATATTGGTCAACTTCAGGACAAATTCTTGTTGGTTGGGAAAAGTCGCTCCTTTAAAAACTACCTGGTTGCATAAGTCACTGGTCTCTGTAGTAAATTCAATAACAATTTCGTAGACAAGGCCGTGGGTGGGTCGAAAAGGTATTATCACACAATATTTTTCTTGGATCTTAATAATGAAATGACGAATTTTGTGTTACTACATTTATTTGAAAACTAACATCAAAATAGTACTCTTGATTTATTATGGCAATATATTGATAATTATATTAATTCAAAGGTTAAAATAGTATCGGCTCACTAAGAGAAAAAAGAACAAGTAAATATTATCATTAAAGCTGATTTGCTTAAAACATCCGCCAGTTTGATTTTACAAAATGCTAATACTCACAGTATCACTCGCACTGCTAGGGCGAATCTAACAGTACCTCATATGTCAAAATCCATCAATTCGTTTGGACTATATCTCGTAAAACAGAATTTCTTGTTTACATGTATAGATACCCACCTGCGTCAAACAAACAGATTTTTAAGGTGAGGCACTTATCGTAGCAATCTGAAATTTTCAGAGTTTACTCGACATGGAGGGAAATAGTTTTTACAATAAAATTAATAATGAAATAAAACTAAAATTTTTTTACCACCAAAGTTGAGGGGTGGAGGAGATTTTTCACAAAAAAATGAGCTTAAGATTTTCTGCGTCGATTTCTAATTAGCTCTGTTAAAAAGTGACGTAACCATTGTGAAAACTAACCATTAAGCTCATCCCAAAATAAATCACAGCCCTAAACGTAATGGTTTAGTTGTAATTGCGATTGAACGTTCACTATCCTGTTTTTTTCGAAATTTTACAAAATTGCAAATATCTCCTGAACTATAAAACTTTCGGACCTCACGTATAGGGGTTCGTTAGATGGGTTTTGACGCCCTCTATCACCTGACCTCCGTTGATCCACTACTAACTTTACACCTTGTATTATCTTTATGCTCAATCCATTGACACCAAAAATGAGTATCAAATGCTTCTTTTCTTTATTGAGATTCAAGAAACAAAACTTTATGTCAATACTCCTTTCACCTACTGCATATCTCTCGGTGCTTTGCTTCGCGGAACCTATCCAGGATAAGCGAACTAGTTAGTTTGGTATCCAATATACGAATGGCGAATTTGTTAATGTATTTAAATTCGTCACATTGCTTGTTGTGTTCCTCCCATCAAGCCCTTTCATTTGATATCCATATCATAAGGGTTCCTGTGGAAATGATGAATTACCATTTTGTAGTATCCACCACACTGGCGGTAAATCATGTTGTGTTGACACACAGACCAAAAGTGTATACAAAATTTCAGCCCCATAGGTTAAGGTACGGGGCGTCGTCCACACAAACAATTTTGGATTACAAGATCCCAATAACTGTCTAGAAATATTATTAATGGGTTATTAATTACCGGACACAGTTTCCTACGTCTTCTCTTGAAAACTCGTCCAACATCCTGAAAAATCTGCGTTCAACTCGGACATTGGTAGTTTAAAGAGTAGGACTAAGCAACTGACATAACACACTTTATTTGAATACTCAAAAGCTAAACAGCTCAAGAAATTTTTGAATCACTAAGACGAATGGGATATGAGCGTGCTTATACAGGACTGTTATATAATGATTATATTAGAAGACTACAATAAGTTATCACCTCTGTCTCTCTCTCTAAATAAAACCTCCCTTTGTACTACTTTTTAATTGTCCCTCTTTAGCTAAGTTCAATTCAACAAAGGGACTTTCATATACAGAGTATTTCGAAGGTCAGTAGCCAAACGGAAATGGCGAAGGACTTTGGCTATTGGCTATTTACAACGGCTAATTAATGTACATTTTGTCTCAGTTTCAAGACGAAATAATGATTTTTTCTTTTTTCTTTTTTTGAGAAAATCCCCAGTTTTCAAATTTAAGTTTTTTTATTTTTTCTATTTACGGTCGCAATGGCGCAACATTGATCTTATTCTCAAGTCTACGGTTACTTTATTCAGATTCAACCAACATTTGATACAAACAGTTGAAGAACAAGCAACAATGGAGCAACAAACTTCCTTAAATTAATGGGAAAAAATAACAAGATGGTCCGATCTCATGGCCTACAAGATCGCCGAACTTGACCCCGCTTGATTTTAACTTTTGGGGCCGTGCTAAAGCACTAGTGTATTCCGAACCCATTAGTACAAGAGAACAATTAATAGAAAGAATTAATAATACTTTTGTCATAATGAAACGAGAAATAACACTACAGTATACCACAAGAGAAATAAGAAAGAGATTTACAATAAACCGAGCAAAAAGAGAACAATAGTGTTAGCTGTGATAGAATGAGTCAAAAGTTTGTACCTGCTTAATTAGGTAATTGGAATAATTTGGCTGCATCCACTATACTACAACTATTTAAAACTGTAATAACTCATACGCGTGATCAACACGTGATCAGAGCTCGATCACGGCTTCCTTCCAGTACAGCCGTATAGCGTACGACATATGTCGTTTCTGTGGCTTTGCGGTGGTCAACAGCATAGACAGAGATGGAAATAATGGCTGATTGTTCTCCGCCGGTCGAACCAATAAAATCAAAGACGCGCCTCGACCGGCAGACTCATAGGCGTCGGCAACGCATTGG
Source organism: Acanthoscelides obtectus (assembly GCA_963669975.1). Classification (NCBI taxonomy): domain Eukaryota; kingdom Metazoa; phylum Arthropoda; class Insecta; order Coleoptera; family Chrysomelidae; genus Acanthoscelides; species Acanthoscelides obtectus. The sequence goes on along the minus strand of CAVLJG010000010.1, from coordinate 27,928,050 downwards.
AACGTGTTTCGTTGAGCGATCGCATATTGTGTGTTTTTATAAGAATTGTTGCGTGATTGTTATTGCTGTGGTTTCTGTGGTTACTGTTTTGGTTATACTTAACCATGGAGAGTACAAATGGCACGAGTGGAAGTGCTGAAAGCCAGGGAACAAGTAGACGGCTTCGTAAAGCACTGAAGAGGGACGCGAAAGAAATAGTGCTCAACGTGTTCAATTATCTGAACAGAACTGTGTCGCAGCGTCGAGGTAATGAGGAAATCCCTGCACGAAATTAATTTTCGTTACGAAACGCGTAATCGGAAGTCAGTATTGATAGAGAGACCTGAAATAGTCGCCTGGCGTCGAAAATACCTACGCGAAATGATTGAATATAGGCGACAAAGCAGAAAAATCTATTATATGGACGAGACATGGGTAAACGCAGGTCACACAGTTAAAAAAACCTGGATATACAAAAACGTAGTGAGTAACCGACAAGCAAGCATTGAAGGTTTGTCAACAGGGATTCGTGGACCGTCAGGGAAAGGTCAAAGATTGATCATAACTCATATTGGTAGCAATAGTGGGTTTTTAGAAGAGTGTGACTTGATCTTCGTCTCTAAGAAAGGAAGTGATTACCATGACGAAATGAATGCCAGCTGCTTCGAGAACTGGTTTCAAGGGGTGCTTCAGCGAGTTGAGCCCAACTCTGTGATCGTCATGGATAATGCTTCCTACCATAGTCTTCGAGCCGAACGTGTACCGACTATGGGGTCTCGAAAAAGTGACATGCAGCAATGGTTGCGCGAAAAAGGAATCCCGTTTGACGATTCATGTGTGAAAGCGGAATTGTATGAAAAAATTAAACAGCACAAACCTGCGAACATTAGTTACGTGACTGATGAGATGACCCGTCAATGTGGTGTCACTGTGCTGCGGTTACCGCCCTACCACTGTGAACTGAACTCAATAGAGCTCATCTGGGCTCAAGTGAAGGATTATATTGCGCGCCATAACACAACCTTCAAATTACCAGACGTTAAGGTTTTACTTGAGACTTCCATACAGCTAGTAACGCCCGAAGCTTGGCAAAATGCTATCCGTCATGTTGTGAAGGAAGAAACAAAAATGTGGCAGCTTGACAGCTTGACTACCACATCGACACCATCATAGAGCCAGTTATAATCAATTTTAACGAGGAAAGCGATAGCGACAGTTTATTACTGTCAGATGTAAGTGGAAGCGACGATGAATAAAGGTAATGGAAAAACTTTTGACTTACGATATGTTTCAAACCACTCTTTATTAAGCATGTGACAAATCTAGTTCACCCATGTTAAACATTCATACCCCGCCTATGAACAGCCGACTACTTGTAGTTAAGTGATGTTCACGTGAACATCGATGAGTCATTACAATTTTAGATAGTTATAGTATATCAGGAATCGTTGAAAAAAATATTTTTTGTTGTGTTATCTAATTGTTTGTTTATGTTACATGTGGCATACCGTTAGAAAGATTGTTAACTAGAGAAGTTTTTAATTACATTTGAAAACCCCGTACTCTTTTGTGTTGTTTTTTTGCTTATTGTAAAGTTGACTTAACATTTTTTTCCATTGATTTAGGAAAGTTTGTTGCTCCACTGTTACTTGATCTTCAAACGGTTTGTATCAAGTGCTGTGTGAATATGAATGAAGCAACAGTAGACTTAACAATAAAACCAACTTTGCGCCGTTGCGACCGTAAATAGAAAAAATAGTGAAACACAAATTTAAAAACTGTGGATTTTCTCAAAAACAGGAAAAACCATTATTTCTCCTGAAAACTTAGACAAAATGTAAATCAGTTAGGTATTGTGCATAACCAAGAACCTAAGCCATCCGCCATTTTCGTTTGGCTACTCACCCTCGAAACACCCTGGATAGAGTCATGGATGTATTGCCTTAGTTGTACTATATAGCTGCGGTACGGTATTAGTTATACGTATAAGTAATTTCAGTAATTCAGTCAACTATTAATAACGATTACCTTTTTAAGGAGCCTTTGTGAAGTGGTTGAAGAAAATAAGTAAGCTGACATGAAGTTTGCAACCGCAAGCCTCTCGTCCTTCACGACTTAGACGCTATATCGCGCTAAATAAGGAAGTGAATAGATCTTTATCTTTATTTATACTTCCGCAACATCAATGCTTCCACGATGATGGATACGATAGGAGGCGGCGTTTTAATAACGGAGTACAAGGGCATGTGAACAAACAAAAATGATTCATTTTGTAAAGCAGGATTTGGATGTGAGCTCGGATATATCAAATCATATTTTCAAACTTTGCCATCGGCAACGCCATGCATATTTATAACCTGATCTGATACAAAACAGATTTTAACATGCATGATTTTAAATTTATTACTCTATGCTGGAAATTAATAATTCCGTAAGCCTACGGGGTGCTATATCTCGTTTTGCTAATCCGAAAATGGTATTAAACTATGTAGAATTTGGATGTATGAATACTGCTCGAATCCATCAACGTGCTTGGTGATGCATATACAGTGTGCCCCAAAATAACATGCAACTCGCTCAGGGGCATGGGGACCTCTTTATTGTTCATAAGAACTCCGAAGGCCTGATTTTACTAAGCAACATTAAGCTACTCTACGCCAGCCAATGAAAAAGCAGTTTTCAGGTAATGTATGTAGAATATAGTCGATTTCTTGTAAAATATCTCTCAAACTAGAGAAAAACCTATTTTTTATTTGATCCCGGAGACAAAGCTTGCCACTATAGCAATGCCTCCACCAATGAAAAAGAAGGATTTGAGTTCTTCTCGAAGCATGAACCAAATCTGATACAATATCTGAATTGATGGCAGGGATAACTGGGCATTTTGTTTAAAATAACAGTGTCACTACATTTCTGAGAGGAAAACAAGAAGGCCGCCACCCCTATATATACATAGGGAAGACCAGTGGCAAACGATGAAGAAGGGGAAGAAGATCCCAGCCGACAAGCCGGCAAAACTCACCAGGACCGGCATTAAGGTCCAAACTGACGACTGAGGAGGAATTCCGAAGCGTAAGGAAGACGCTCGAGGAGAACAAGGTGGAACACCACACCTACTCCCTGCCAGACGAAAAATCCCTGTCAGTAATCATCAGGGGCATGCCACTGATGACGGGGGAGGATGAAATCAAAGAGGACCTGGAATCTAAAGGATTCCATCCAAGAAGGGTAAATAGACTAACCAGCAGGCGAACCAGGAAGAAGATCCCGCTGGTCAAGGTGGTTCTTCCAAAAGAAGAAAAGAAGATATACGATCTGACAGAATGCTGCAAGATGATCGTAAAGATAGAAGCACAAAGGAAGAGAGAAGGACCGGGCCAGTGCTACAGGTGCCAGCAGTTCGGGCACAGCCAGCAAAACTGCTCCGGGGCACCGAAGTGCGTGAGATGTGCAGGGGAACATCGCGCATCAGAGTGCAAAGTGCCACAAGAAAAAGCGGCAACCTGCGCCAACTGTGGTGGGAGCCACCCAGCGAACTACGGGGGATGCCCAAGACGCCCTAGCTCAAAACCAAAGAGCAAACCCGCCGCGGAGAAGAAGAAGCTCACGAAGCCAGCCCCAGTAAGACCTGTGTTACCAACAAGAAGTACGAGATAGGAGAACTGCTAACTCGAGGGGACTATGATGTGATGGCGTTACCAGGGGCAATGATCTCAAGCAGAGTTCCAAACTGGACCTTTCCAGGGTACACGACGTACAAGAAGGACCGAGACGAGAGAGGCGAAGGCGTGCTGATCTCCGTAAGGAGCAGCATCAGCCACGACCAGCTAGGAATCCCCGATCTGAGGACTACAGAAGCAGTAGGAATAGCCGTGTACACGGAGGACTACCGCACGCTGAACATCGTCTCGGTATATATATCACCAGCGGTGACTCTTCATCTGGACGACATCACGCAAATCACCGGAATGGACAAGAGCATTGTGATCATAGAAGATCTCAACGTCAAATCAAGGATCTAGGGCTTGCGCACGTGCAACCGACATGGCGAAATCCTTGCCAGGCTGATGGATGAACCGGAGTACTCCATACTAGGACCTGACGAACCCACGCTGTACCCAGACAACGGTACAAGGCCCGATGTAATAGACATTGCTATCTTGAAAAAGGTAGACGTGTCTTGCAACATTGGTGTTGTTATGTGCGGCAAGGACACATCCGTTCCAGTCTGGTGGTAGGTTTATTTGAGTTTACAAAAGTGGACTGTATTTGATTTGGTAAATGAGTGACAATACAAATTTCTTGAACCTGTTGATGCGTTCTATCTCGACACCTCCTATCTTGGTCGCGGCGCTTCGATCTCCTGGTGTCTCCGTCCCCATTGGCTGGATTCAAAAACTGTCAGGCAGCGCTTGCCCAGTGGTCGTGGCTGGTACACAGTGGCGCGCGCGCCAAATGACCATTGGCGTAACAGGTGTTTTGCAAGAAGGAAGCTCTGACCACAACCCTATATACCTGGAAATAGGAGAGGGAGCACCAAACGTGGAGAAGAGGATAGCCAGAAGAGTGAACTGAGACCGGTTCCGGCGAAACATTCACTACTCACTCGGCCCACTACCTCAGATAGAGACTCCTGAAGGCATAGAGGAAGCAGTTCAGGGACTAGAATGGAAGATCCAGAACACGCTAGATGCTACTACCACGGTAGAAGACATCACGCAGCCCAACAGGTTCAGAGACCTACCTCCAGAGGTGAACCAGAAGATCACCGACAGGAACAGGGCAAGAAGACTAGCTCAACGAACAGGAGATCCAGAGAACAAACGAGACCTAAAAAGGAAAACCGAAGAGATGAGAAAAGCCCTGATGGAGCACCATCAACGCAGCTGGCAAAGAAAACTAGAGGAACTAACACCAGGTGAGCCAGGAATGTGGAAGCTAGCGAAGATCATGCAGACAACAAGTTCCCCCGCTGCAAGGAGCCTACGGGATCGCGTACACGAACGACGAGAATGTCGAAGCATTTGCTGATAACCTACAACGGCAGTGTACGACATACATGCACCCAGATGAGGACGATGACTTCGTAGAGGAAGTGGAAAGAAGATCCAGAAGAGCTACGAGAGGAGGAGAAATGGTGCAGCAAGCCACTTCTCCGACGGAAATCAGGGATATCATCAAGACCCTCAAGACCAGGAAAGCAGCGGGCTGCGACCGAATAGGGAACAGAATCCTGAAGAGGCTCCCGAGAAAGGGAATGGTGGCCATAACCAACATCGTCAACGCTATGCTGAGGCACCGATACTTCCCGGACAGATGGAAGATCGCGGAAATAATAAACATCCCGAAGCCTGGGAAAGACCCAAGATTTCCACAAAACTACCGGCCAATCAGCTTACTAACTTCCTTGAGTAAAGTTGCAGAAAGGGCCATCGAGCGAAGACTCAGACAACAAACCGAAGACCTTAGAGTACTGCCAGACGAACAGTTTGGATTCCGGAGCGGCCATTCATCAGAGCACCAGCTGCTTCGGCTCGTGGAGTGTGAGACGCGTGCGTTCCAGACTCGGCGAGTCGCGGGAGCGGTATTCATGGATGTCGCGAAGGCATTTGACACCGTCTGGCACGACGGACTCATCTATAAGATGCAAGACAAGGGATACTCGACAGGGATGATTCAGCTGGTGAAGTCATATCTGAAGAACCGAAGATTCCGGGTTAGACTGGGAAACACCACGTCGACGACTAGAACTGAAGAGGCTGGGGTACCGCAGGGAGCGGTCCTATCCCCACTACTATACGCCATCTACAGCTCCGACGTTCCGAACACCTCAAATACGCAGCTGCTGCTGTATGCGGACGACACTGCGTACGTAGCCGAGTCACTTCAGCCCCGCATGGCTACGACTTACCTACAAAGAGCGACAACCAGTCTACAGGAATGGTGCATGAAATGGAGGATCCAGCTAAATCCGGACAAGACCGAGGCGATGCTCCTCAGAAAGAACCTCAAGACCCCTGAAGGCAACCTCAAGATGACGACCACAGAAGTGCTGAGAGGCCAGGTGTGTGACGAAGAAAAAGAGGTACAGTGGACAGACACCAGCACGTACATCGGCATCAAGATAGATAAAGGTCTCACCTGGAAACACCATATAGAAGCCCAAGTGCAGAAAGCCAAGATGGCAAGAGCCAAGCTAAGACCGATGCTTGGAAGAAGGAGCAAGCTCTCCCTGAACAACAAAATGCTGCTGATCAAGATGGTGCTCCTACCGATTATGACCTACGCGTCAGTTGCTTGGGGCTACGCAGCTAAGACGTGGAAGAAGAAGCTCCAAGCACAACACAACATAGCACTCCGAGAAGCGGTCAATGCACCGTGGTACGTGCCAAACCGAGTGCTATACGAAGACCTGAGCCAAGTGCCAGTGCTCGAAGTGATGAAGACCAGAGCTCGGAAGTTCTTCAACAACGCCGAAGAACACGAGAATCAGCTCATCAAGGCCGCCTTGGACTACGATCCAAGATTCATACACAGGCACAAAAGACCAAAAAGCCAGCTGCAAGAAGATATGGGACACAGCAGCTGATGAGTCCTAAAGAAGAGGGGTAGAACCTCGCGAGGAAGGTACTGCATGCAAGATAGGCAAAGTCCTGTGCAGTACCGGTGGTCAGACGGCGAAGATTTGCCATGCTGAATGCATCGATCTCATTTGAGGTGCGGGGCATTTAGATGGCACTAACAAGCAGGCCTTCTGACGACTTCGGCATTTGTCGGCGTGGTCAGGAGGCAACACTCAAGAAAGAAGATAAAAAAACCGAAGAACCCAGAAGCCGTCTTGGGAAACCTTAATGTGGACCTCAGGTCAAGGTCCCATCGATGGAACTCCAAATAGAGGACGACTCGTAAAACCGGAGAAAGGTACACGAGTAAAAATGACCACTTCCGTTCTGCAGCCGTGCTTCCGCGTCGACATTAGCTTACTACACCTTTTGGAGAGGCAAAATTCCGAGGGGGGAAGAACGCGAAAATTTAAAGGGCAAAATTGGGTGGAGGGTGGGGTTTGCGTCCGACAGGAACACAAGTTGCAGGAGCGTCCAGTCCACGTACCGCCACTCGGGCCGGAAAGAGTGAGGGTACCTGGACCGGGGAGGTGGTGGGTACGCTTAGGAACTTTGTGTTCCTGTTCCTGAGAGGAATAGTTAGGCAAACGGCTTCATTCTTAACAATGCATAACATGTCTATTGAGGTTAGATAAAAAAATCTATCTTTACTGTTTGGAGGTTTGTATCAGGTCCGTCAAACTATACAATTTATTCAGATCAGTGAATCATTTGAAGGCTAAAGTAACAGGATGCTTAATATTTGTCAAACAACGGGCAAATATTTGATTTACTTAATTACCGCGTGAAAGAAAAAACCTGTTTCTAAATGTTTTTAAGGTCAATACGTGCTTAGATGTAGTCTTCCTGGCTCAACAGCCAATCGCAAATCCCTTTTCTTGATCGCAAATTTTGTGTCCGGGGCCGAATGCAAGAATAGCTATTTGTACCTAAATCAGGTGTTATATGAAATATTCCTTGATTTAATATGAGAATTAGAGGCACACCTTGCACAAATCGTATAATTTTTCTCTAGCTTTACAAGATTATATTCATTATATCCATTACTTCAAAAGAGGCTTCTAGTTGGTTGAACTTGTGCCACAGCTTAGGCGCAAATTTTGTTCTCCTGATAGTAAAATCGGACCTTAAGGGAGCTGTTGGAAATCGGTTCGCCTCGCATAACTTTTAAGCGACACTGCATATTTTTTGAAGCTTTTGAAAGCTTCGCAAGCAGATAGTGTCAGTAAAAAGCTTGTTAGGCCGAAGGACGGTTCAGACCGAACGCAGTATTGGTAGTGCATCATAATTGCTCATCATAAGATTTCTGAAGAGCCTTACTTTAACGCTGAAAGAAATGTCTATGATATCCTTGAAATGCACCGTTATTTTAGCATTGAGTCTAGTATGCTAGTACTACCACCCTGGCAATATAAAAATTTTGGTAACAAATCTATAATAATCAGCGGTCCGAAAAAGCTCTGGGTGCTTAAGCTGTGGTTGTCTCCCTGAATACTCTCAATGTTTACTGCTTGCTAAATGAAACAAAATACCTATGTAAAATTGAAATATCGAGGTGATCGAGTCGTCAATCAATATTTCAGGTCTACGGCAATGGTTCCACTTGGCAGCCAGTATGGCATAGACGTTAAGCAGTACTGAGATAAGACTTTTTCTAGAAAGTAATTCGAAATTGAACACAAAAATATTTTTTCGGCTAACATATTCCGAAAATATTATTTTAGAGCCATTATTATACAGAGTGTAAAAAACATCTGCAATAATGCATTAAGGCTGGTCCGTCCCTGATGAACTGAAAAAATTCCTTCCTTGGTTTCCATGGACACTACCGAGTGAGCCCCAGCTGCCTACTGTACTACCCCGTAGAGGTGTCCCGTAGGACCCTCTTTCATTTGAACATGCAGCATTGTAGCATTACGTTTTTCGAATAATTTTCTTATATTTTTTATGAACTCAAAAGATTTGCATCTTATTCTAAGACACCCTATAATTAATTCTTCATTTCTTCATACTAAACTACCGGTCAGTACTGCGGGGTGGCAAATCTCTAGGTGTACACATCTAAAGGCAACTTAGATGCTACGAATACAACTGACTGAAATTTGGGGCAAATATTTAAACTGGCAGTTGAAAATTTCAAGGTGGCAACTGGACGCTATTTTGGAAGTTTTTTTTTTAAATTGTGTAGCCTCTTGCGAGTACGTTATAACTCTAGAACATAAAACGGCCATCTTTGAAAGTAGTGTACTGGTAGGTTGTCAAAGTTGGGCGCCTTTGTACATTGAGTCGCTTATAAAGGTTTCTACAGACACAACTGCAAGCTTGTCCAGCATGCTTGTTCAATGTTTTTGTACAAGCTCGCTTGAATGTCTGTAGGGAAGTGTGGTGCAAGCTTTGTAATTGTACAAGCAGCTTGAGGATTGAATTGATTTTAATTATGCATGCTTGAATTAGGCACGCTTGCACAAGCAAAACAGTACGTGTGTATCCAAGATTTTCAAGCATGCACAAGTTGGGGTCCGTTGATGATCGTATCCTGCTTTTGAATCAAAGGTGATACAAGAGACAAGGTTTTAATACATCTCTTCATCCATTCTAAGATAATTGTGCCAGTCACGCGGATATATGTTCAGCTCACTTAGTAAGTAAATGTGAGAATAGGTTTTCCCTTTTATCAACCATTCTTTACACCATACCGCATGGTTTTTTATTCGGGATTTTCTTTTCTTCACAAGAACAAAAGCGGCCAAATCGAGCGAATCGCCGTCGGAGTTCGACATATTTAATTAAACTACCTCTATTTTTATCAAGCATGCTTGTACGTGTGGCGCCAAAGGCAAATTATGCATACTTGTACAAAAAGATTGAATAAGCATGCTGGACAAGCTTGCAGTTGTGTCTGTAGCCACCTTAACTCAACAATCAGTCGTCAATCAATTATTCAATGTTATATCAATCTGACATCGCTTCTTGGACTCCTATTACGTGACGACGATAAGAGATCACATCAATCGAAACGTCGTGAATCAAAAAACTTTATAGACAAAGGAGGTTCGAGAAACAGCACCTCAAACATCCACATCGTTATAAAATTTCAAGTAACAGTTATATCGATAGTCACAATAAAACTGTCACAATTTTTTAATCAGAATATCTCATATTTTAGTGCATATTCAGGTAGACCTATTTAGCGGAAGGAGATTATATATGACATACTATAACTTTTCGGAGTTGTTGAGTTACAAGGAATTCAGCATCCGAAAATGCTCAACTTCGACAGCTTCCGAGCTTAGATTTGAAAGATAGCGAATTTATACGATAGAGCTAGAAAGTACTCATAAGAATCTTTGAAAATCCATTCGAAGGACATCATAAGATAACGCCTAGCTTCCATCTTGATACGTTCAACTTCTATTATTTCGTTAAAATATAGCATTAATGCGTCAATTCCATGGTCCCAAATATCACCATGCAAGCTCAACCCATTCAGAAAGTAAGTAAAGGGCTTCCTAAAAAGCACTCTATATGTAGATTTGAAGAGACCTTATAGTAGAGTCTCATTAAGCAAATTGTATGTTCCATTAGAAGAAGTTGATGTTAACAGAGTTGAACGAGGAATTTATTAAATAAAGATGGAAATAAACATGCAGAAAGCATAGTTCTTAGTAGCAGACGAGGCGGGGAAAAACGCGAAAAAGTGTTACGATATCAGACACCAAACAAAGTGACTAGTGTTTACGAAACGAAAATGAAGAAGGAAGAGGGACGCAGACGGGATTATCGTCGACAAAACAAAGACTAAACAACTGATCTGGTATAGTCAACTACTGCACATGCCGAACTACATACGGCTCAAAAAAATATGGGAATGGATACATTGAGAAAGGTATAAGTAGGGAAGACGACGAAAGGAAATGATTCAGGGCGTTAGAATAGTGATGTAACTGAGAGAACTTTTAAAAGGCGTATTGGTTCACTATATAGTAAAGATACAGAAACCTTTTAAAAGTCCTCCCGATGTTGCAGTTTGGGGTGCCCCTATTTGGTGAAGTCTTCCATCACGTGAATGAACCGTACTGATTGGTTTTACAAAGTTCCACGACAGAATAAATAATGATTTTTAGTTTTAACCTTAGTCTAAGCATAGTCACCCCAATACCTGCTGCTTTTAGCGGTTACTATCAGTTTCTTTTATCAGTGCGACAATCTAAAGAAATGTCTGAGACTTTTGTATGTTAAAGGGTATTGACACGAATTTCTGTGACTTTTGAACGAAGTATGAGACATGATGTTTTTCCATTTCACTTCAATTGAAAAATAGATTGTCAGGGCCAATTTCACCAACATTAATATTTAACGGTACCTTGGACCATTGAGAGAATACCTTATCGAAATGCAATTTGACAGAAGCTGTCAAAGCTCTCCGAATATCAGTGACTTCTATTGAAATGTTGAATAAAGTCGAGAAAAAATGATTGCCTTATAAATAAGGGTACATTATAGATGTAATATTATGTCTTTGTGCTTTAGAGTTATGATAACTTTTATAGAATTTACAATTTTTATCATTTCAGAAAAGACGGTCAGTTATTTAAATGGACCAATGAAAATGTGAGAAATAATAGGTCGATTTTCTAGCTATTATATTTGGTAGGATGTTTTCACTGTTCATGCATGGCAATCTAGTTTTGTCTGTACAACACGTACAGGGTGTTGTACATAATACGTACCTGTAGAGATGTACCGATTTTTGCTATTTTGCAAAAAAAGGATATAAAAAGTGTTCCACTTGCATCTTCTTTTGTTACATCAAAAACAATTTTTGCAAATTTATAATCTAGAAATCGACACCAAATGTAAACAAACAGCACATTCTACATTTCAGGGTCCTAAAACATCGATATTTTTAAGTATCCGCATCCACCTATTATTCATCGTCTAGATATTATAAGTCAGAATCAACAATACCTGTTTATGAAAATATATCTCCAAACATTGTTATATTTTCTTATTATTTCCATTATTATAACACGTCTGGGATATCAATTGCTTTTAAAGTGATCTGCACATCTGCAGTGTAGCCGGACCGGCAAAAAAAACGGAATCGGCAAATAGAGTCGTTGAATTCGGTATAAGGTAAATGCCGTCCCAAGATCAGTGGTAGATCAAGAACCTTTGAGTCATAAAAAACGTCTGTTATTGTATTGGGCGCGCACACAACATGTTTTTTGAGGGCATAGTTCTATATTACAACTTATATAATGTTCATGCTGGTCGCTCTTTCAGAGTACTTTACAACCATTCTGGAAACTTTTTTTTCGGTACCGAAAATTCCGGTTCAAGTCCATGCATAGACAATCTGAAATTTGCAATATGAGTTTATATTCTAAATTCTATGCATATCCGATGATATTCGGCAATATTTCATTCGAAGCTTTTATTTGCCATAAGATTTTAGTAAAATGTCAGATAGTAAAGGCAACACCACACCCTGCAGCCCAGTTGACAAGAACGACAAGCTGTCAAGATTAGGGATGCTTAGATCCACGTAAAGTATCGCTATGTATCGATTCTTATCGTTTTAGGAAGTATCGATACTCCAAAATATTGGAATAAAATTATTGATATCCAGCGGAAGGAAACAAAGAAGAAAAGTTATCTGAAGTTAGTCACTCTGACACATTCCGGATCGAAAGATGACGATACTCGTGAAATGTATCGATACTTCTAAATATAGGATCGTATCGAACATACCTACTGTCAAGATGTATAACCCGAGGTACCGATGGATCTATTTTGCGGCGTCATGGAAATAACTTTAAATTTTCATTTGCATTTTTTCACGTGTTGTACAACGATTTTGGGAAAAAATCCACGTATAGTCTTATAAAGCATAGTAGAGTATATTTCAACAGTTGGCGGAGCTTACTCCACTGGGACCAAGGGTTGACGGATATTTATGAAACTGGTTATATAAGTAGCCGCACTAAAGTGCTACTCCATATATTATGTAATCAGTTTTTGAAATGTTTAGCAAGAAAGCTATTAAATCCCCAGTTTATGTCATATCCAGGTCCTCGGTATAGCAGCGGAGTAAGGTCCACGTACAGTCCGATTTCGTTGATAGAGATGGCTTCTTTGGGTCACACATCGGTAGATCAATTTATATTGTCAACTTAGTACCAAACTTCAAACATTTATCTACATCTTCATTACTATTACTATTCGTCATTATTCGTCAGAGCGGTCCGGTGGACCGTTGCTCTTAGTTAAAAGCCTCGTCGGTCTGTTAGTCTGTCAGGTCTGGCTACCCAGATACCAAACTGTTTAATTAAGGAGAAAAGGGAAAGAAGGAAAGAAAGGAAGGAAGAAATAGATCAAAGAAAAGAAGTAACTCATTTGAAATAGCTTAAGCATTATTGCTTTGACTACTCGAATTATTTTGTAACTCGAAAAAATAATTTTGATCGGTTTTGTATACTGAAATAATTTTGGCTGGTCTGAATTTACAATTTAATTTTGATCACAGTGCGAGGCGCGGCCTGGAATGTTTGCGAACTTGCTCGACTGTTTAGTCTACTGAATCACGCAACAGAGGGTTGCTGTGCGATTCCGCTTAATTATAACGCCGCTGCGCCAGTTGTTTTACGTAATCCCTTAGATATGGGATATCAAGATCTCTGTGAATAATCTCATTTGACACGCACCAAGGGGCTTTAGTAATTGTGCGTAGGGTTCTGTTTTGCAGGACTTGCAGTCTCTGCATGTACGTCTTGGCAAGAAAACACCAAGCCTCGCATGCGTAGGTGATTGCGGGTCTTATGACCATTTTATACAACCGAATCTTGTTGATCAAACTTAATTTTGAATTTCTGCACAACAAAGGATAAAGCTGCCGAAAGGTAATTTGGAATTTTGTTTTCAAAATATCAGTATGTTTCTCCCAGGTCAACATCCTCATTGTCATGCTTTGAACGAAGCTCCAATCAGTACATGTGGATTAAGCAGGGAAAGCGGTGACCCATTTCGCGTATCGAATGCGCGTGTGAAATTTCATTAAATAATATCTAGAACAATATATTATACTGTTCTCATTAATATTCGTAGGAAGTTCAAGAGGAACCCCATTGTTCCGTGTTTCAGTGCCGCTACCTAGTTTTTACGTCATTTGCATCAATTTGTAGGCGAGAGTTCTGCAACATTTTTTCCACGTTGTTGGTCGATAAACCCCACATGAGACAGTCACTTGGCATTTTCCAAGCGTTTTTGAAATTTTGTCGCAGCACAATAAAGGGGAGACTGATACAAAGTGGAAGGAAACAGAAACAATGCGTAATTTGTAAAGATTTACAACATGTCAGCGTTGTCCCGAAGTAAGGTAGGGCTATTGTATGTGTGGAATGTACAGAATGGGGCTATTATGTTGATAACATATTATACCCATATCTAATCTGAAATGACATCATTTAAAGCTGTGAAGATAAAGCTAAATTATTACCTGTGGCTGGGGTGGCCGAACAAGTGAGACCCAGTTAACGACGAATCTTCTCTAATTAAAGTTGGACGGTAAAAGTTTCGCTACTACAGACCTGAAAATGTATTTAATTTTTAAAGCAGTACGTAATACTAAAAGACTATCTATCTGCCTAATACTTTTCCTTATATCTCAGAGAGTTTAGGAAGAAAGGTTTAAATGAACATATGTCTGCAATCGCTTAAATTGTTTACCACGAAGTCCTGAATTTTTATTTTTTACCTTTGAAAGTACTTTACAGATCACTTTTAATGTTAGCATGTTACATTATACTATAAAAAGGTCTGATGCGCCACCAGCCAGTGGCGGCCAGCAAACACGTGTTATTATTATTATTATTAAACAACAAATTTGAGTTGGGTACAAGTACTATAAACTCAAACACATAATAGATAATAGTGTACGGACAAAATAAATATAACAATTTGACAATCTTAGTACTTCTGAAGTAGACATATACAGAATGGGAACAATATGTTAAGCACTGCGGTGTCTATCATAATTGTTTTTGAAACTGCTGACGGATGCCGAGTTCACTACATAAAATTTAAGACTGTTTGTTCCGTGCATCGAAGATACGGTTTGAGATAAGCGCTGACAAGTAGAGGTTCTGAAAGCTTCCTTCTGCAATTTGAAGTTATGGCCTCTGAGATTGTTCATTGCCAGACGAAACAGATGCGACATGTCCACACCAAACAGATTATGCAGTGCTCTGAAAGTGATGATGAGATCGCCTCGCATTCTTCTATCAGCAAAAGCAGGTAGGTTATATAACTCGAGGCGGTCTTCATAACTTGGCTTACGTGTGCCATAAGGCATACGTGTAGCACGACGCTGAATGACCTCTAATAAGCTGCTATCGCGAACAAGGTTTGAATCCCATACCGGAGCAGCAAACTCCAGTGAAAGTTGTGTACAAGAAGGAGGAGGTACTAACGGTGCAACCGCTAAATGATCTTTCCATCATTATATAGCAACCGCTTTGCCTTAGAGGTTATGTTCTGAATGTGCTCCGACCAGGTGAGCCGGTCATTAACTGTCAGACCAAGATCTGTGTGAATAAAAACAGTCTCTAAGGTATGTTTGCTAATCTTATATGTTAAGTTATTCTTTCCCAGGTGGAGAACGTAGCATTTCGAGAGATTTAAAGGCAGGAGCCAAAGTTCTGACCACTTTCTGATCAGCTGGAGGTCTTCTTGAAGCACAATAGTTATATCCCTGTCAATGATCCAGCTTTGCCTGCCAGTTATTCTCCATCACATCGTCCACATCTTTAACGACTGTTTGGAAAAAGGCTGCAAGACAATATTTTAAGTGCCTTAGATAAGAAAATGGCGCTAGCCTTAATCTCTATAGACTATTCGAAAGCCTTTGACAGCATCAATCATAAATTATTACTTGCTAAATTAAATTACATAGGCCTTGACAGTGTATCATTTTCATTTTTCGACAGTTACCCTCATCAAAGAACTCAGTGTGTTTTTCTCAATCATGAAATGTCTCAAGTGACAATAATTCCCTCAGGCGTACCTCAGGGCTCTGTATTGGGGCCGCTTCTGTTCCTCATATATACGTTCGACTTAAGCAAAAGTATTGATGATTCTCATGTCCAGTCATTTGCAGACGATACGCAATTGCTCCATTATTTTAACCCAGATAATGTCAATAATACTACTCAAATTTTACAAAACGATGTTAATAAATTAATTAAATACTCTTTAGATCACAATCTACTTATTAATCTACAAAAATCTAAAATGAAGAAAAACATGCAATGTAACACAGCTCTTGAACATTCAGATAAATAACCAAATTTTGCAATTTTTTGAATCTGCAAAAATTCTTGGTGTTGTTGTTGATACAAAATTAGGGTTTATTGAACATGTTAAAAGTCTATCTCAGAAAACCTACCTACGGCTGCGCACTCTTATAGCAAACAGGTATTTACTAAATTTTAGGTTGCGTAAAAAACTATGTGAAGTATTGGTCATATCTATACTAAATTATTGTAATATCGTATACTATACTTGTTTAGACAATTTCACTAAAAGCGTTATTCAAGTTATTCAAAACAATTGTATACGATTCATTTTTGGCTTACGTAAATTTGGTCATCTATCAGCGAAGTATCCCGTTCTAAATTGGTTAAAAATTAATGACATGGTCAAGTATTACTATTCAGTTTTTGTTCACAAATTGCTGCTCACGTCTAAACCTTATTACTTGAAGGAAAACATTTCATTTAATAATGATGTTCACTGTAGCACTCTCAGAGAAAATAATATTAGAATACCCCTGCATACGTCTACCCTTTTTGAACACAGTTTTTCCTAAAGTATATAAAGAATTTTCATTACCTGTCTTTCGACAAAAAGTAAAAACATTATTACTCAACCCTCCAAACATATAATTTACGTAATCATTCTTTTCTTTTTTATTCCATCATTAATTCAGATTAATAATTTTTTGGTGCATTTGGGTTTGGAAAGTATGCCTCTTTCTCTTTTTGCAAATTTCACTTTCGATGTAATGAACCAAATCTGTTTGTGGATAGTGTATTCTTTTGAACATCTGCTAGAGACTATATGGTTAAGTGTAAGAGTAGCAGCATGCTAAACTTCGCCATATAAGTCTGACATTTGGCTATACTACAATGTAATTGTGGATAAATAAAGACGTCTATTATTATTATTAATTAATGAAAAAAAGAATCACGCATTTCTTCTTGTTTATAAAAAAGGCGTGGCACTATACATCAAAAATAAAGACGCTCTACAGTATATCAAACGGTCAAAAACCAAAACTGCTCTTTATATTCGCCCACGACCCAGCAAATCTGCAGAAAAGCTTCATGCCGCAGCCTTCCGCCTAATGTTAGACTCTGCTCCGGCGCTCCGGGCCGGAGTTTTCCGACAGCAGCATCGTTCCGCGTGATTTCGAGTTGTTTTCGCAAAGTTGCCGCCCGCTGCAGTATGCCGGACGGCGGCGCGTCATCGAGATGTCGACTCTGCGTCACCGATAGTTTTGACTCGGGTGCTGCGTGCGACTCGACGTGTGAATAGTGGGTGGTGCGTTTCTGTGTTATTTCGTCGCACCTGTTACACACCCGTTCAGCCAGGATGCAGACCAACGTACATATTGACACTAAGAACTTAAGGCCCTCACCGGAGCATCGCATGAAAGGCGGGGGACACAAAAGAACGCTTGAGGTTAGTCACTGACACGTTTTTAAAGTTACTTGTTATGCGGTTACATTCCTTTTCATAGCAGGAAAAGATTTCCCTTTTTAAAGGCTTATAAAAAACACTGTCTAGAAGTTTTAAAATCAGTTTATTGAAGCAAAAGTAAACACAATATAGGCGAATTTCATGTTTTAAAAAATATTTTGTCGAGATGCCTAACATTTCGTTCGGAACACTCCTGCAATTCCGTCTTCATGTGGTTAGAAACTTTTAAACATAATTCAGGTGTAGTAGCTCTAATTTCTTACCGTATTTTTTGTTTTCATTTCTGCAAAGTCCTAGGCCGATTAACATAAACTTCACTTTTAAGGTATTTCCACAAAAAAAGTCCAATGTGGCGAGATCTGGAGACCTACTGGCCAGTTTAGGTCTATAAGACGACATCTTCCGGGAATAATTCTCGAACGACTTCCATATATGCTCGGGCTCTATGTGAGGTAGCGCCGTCTTGTTAAAACCATGTTTCTTGATCAAAGCCATCAGATTCTTAAAGCTCAAAACGATCACTAGTTACAGTCTGGGCTATGCCTCGTTAGTTCTCAAAAAAGAACGGGCCGATAATTCCTGAAGCCCACGTGGCACACCACACTCTTACTTTTCTCCGGTACCCAATAGCGACAATTTTGCTTACTAACTGCGCCTGAAAGGACACTGAACAAAATGTTAATTCGGTCGTTTGCAAAAAAACGGCTTATTACTGTTTCGGCGAAGGAACGACGGTTTATAGAGCCATCTGGGTTCAATTCTTGTACTATTTGGATCTTGTAGGGATGTATCTTTAAATCTCTCCTTAAAATTGTATGAAAAGATGATTTATGCAATCCCATCTCCTGTGATGTTTTACGAACAGATCCAGTTGGATTTTAAATTATAGCGGCTCACGATGTTTTTCTATGCCTCTTTACCCACGATTTCACTAAATTTTTACTTGGTGCGTCCTCCACACGCCTAATGTTGAAGAGAGCACAAAACCTTTATTTTGCAATTATGTTATGTACATTGTTCCTGAAATATGCCTCAATAATGAACGCACGATGTGCACCATACCAACGCTTCATTTTTACTAAGTAATACGCATCCATCCACTATCGAAGGACGCTACACCGGCCGCGCTAAATTACCCTGTTGAAATGTTATTCGAGTTTAAAAAGGGAAATTTATTCCTGGACACCCTGTTTAAGCGAAGTTCAATTTTTACATTTGTGTGTCACGATATAGAAGCTTACATTGTTCTAGTAAACACACTACAGTGGCTTATTTGTATTTCTCCACACCTGTTACACCCTTTAGTCGCTGGCCGAAGTATTGCAGAGAGAAAAGAGGACCCTTGAGGTTAGTAACATATACAGGGTGTAAACGTTATGATAGTCATTATTTAAATGCGTGATAGAGGGAGTTAAAAGAAGCAAAAAGTTACATATAACATGGGGGTCAAAACGTCATTTCTTTAGAGAGAAGCGACTTTAAAGTAAAATAAAATCTGACATCGCCGCAATGCCAGACGCAAATTACGACAGAACGCAGTGTAAGTAAAGATGGAGTTTGTTATTTTTGGCTCTTAGGTATTATTTCGCTATCTGATAATGTACTCGTAAAATGCAAACAATTGAAAAAAAACGGACTTACCACTAACTGTCTCAGCGCTTCACCTGATGTCTGAAAGTCTATTGAACGTATAAAAAAAATCCATTTATAAATAGGGAATACAATTTTGATACATACATTGTTTTTCTTTTTAAAACCCACACTGCACTTTTTTTGTATTCAAATGTCGTCCTCCACTTTCCACACAAGCTTCATTACGATGAACCCAGTTTCTTCTTACTCTAGGTGCTCGAAGTTGTCCATTTATTGTTCCAGCCGCATTAAATTTTTTTTCGCTGCTTCAGTTGTTATTGGACCAGCCCCATAAATGATCCCTTCAAGTTCTCCCCTATACCAGAAATTTCTCGGATTGAGGTCAGGAGATATTGCTGGCCATTTTCGAGGATCAGGAGCATTTCGACCGATCCAGCGATTTGGATAATGTTCATTCAAATACTGAATGACGCCTCTAAAAATGTGTTGGTGCCCCGTCATGAAGAAGCTACTAATCCTGTCTCCGTTGTAATGGCATGTCATCTAAGGTCTTTTCCAAAAGTTCTGGTAGGTTATTGGCTAGAAAGGTAAGGTATCCTCCTGACAAATTTGGGACTAACTCGAAAGGGAGAATTACCTGATCGTCAAGAATACCCGCCCAAATATTTATTTTAAAACGTTGTTGGAAGTGACCTTCACGAATGGTACGAGGATTTTCTTGAGTCCACCTGTGAGTATTATGGAAATTTTAAATCCCGTCTCGCGTAAAAGTACATTCGTCCATTGCTAGAATGTTTTTAAAAAAATCCGGATTTTCAATGTTTTTGTGCAAAAATCACTGACAGAATGTTGGTCTGCGAGGATAGTCTTCTGGTAACAAGGCCTGCACTCGTTGTACATCTTAGGGATAAAGCAAATTTTACCATAGGATTCTATGGACTATGGTATGCGATAGTCCTACGCGGCGGCGTAATTCCCGAGTGCTGATTTCCACGATATTTAAAATTTGTTCCTTCTGCTCTACAGTAACCTGTCTTTCACGAGTACGAATATTAGTGATCTGAACACTTCCCGTATCTCGGAGTCTTTGGTACACTTGCACAAATGTCCTTCTGTCTGGGTTTACCCGTTGGCGAAATCTGTCGCGACAGATTTGTGCTGCAAGATTTGAATTCTGACGAGCTTCACTAATAACATGTCGGCGAACTCTTGATTCGAGAACATTGTAAATAAACACGATGACGTACATGAACAAAAACAAAACAACACGCCCAATACAAAATGATAACTAACCACTGTTACCGTTTGCGATCGACTGCCGGTTCGATAAGAGTGATGAAAGACCGACGCCCTGTTGTCATGTGTGTTTTAAATATTTAATTTAATGAAACTTACTGACTACAAATTTGGCTTAACTTAGAAGAACTTAATGCCATATATTTATTAATTACGCAATTTAAAAACGCTTTAGATTAAATTATAAAAATTAGTAAGACTGTGGTGATTGTGGTCGATATAAAGCCATTTAGACAAAAATCTATTGTCTTTAGGACCATGGGTCATATGAACTTTTTGACTTGTTTTGACCCCCCGCCCCCTATTACCCATTTCATTAATGACTACCATAACGTTTACACCCTGTACGCAGCTGTTCCGCATGATGGAGTAAAGAATTTCGACAAGTCTCGATTCCGTATTTAGCTTATAAATGTTCTGATTCTTATTAGAACGATGTGAATTGCTGATTCCTTGTTCCGGTATAAAAACTTCAGAAACTCTAGTAAATTGAAAATAGCGAATTAATCACAGTTCTTTATTACACCTGATCACCAGTGTGCATTTTGACACTGAGAGCGCAAGATTCTGACCAGTATAACATATTCAAGGATTTGAATGATAAATGTACACGCCTGTGACTAGGAGTTACTTTGGATATATCCTATGTTCTGTTTATTACTGTAACAGATCTTACGTATGTAAGAATCACATAGGTGGAACCGCGGTAGAGCAAACAAATAATGGAAACGAACTAATATGGATTATTACTTTATTACGCCCATTGAGCACATTTTGAATATCTTAGAGCAATAGTGCTCCCCGACCAAGTTAATCCGAATCGCAGTATATACAACAAAGCGAGTTATTTGCATTATCACATCATATCTGTTGCTTAAAGTGGGAGGCAAAGGATGGTCCTTGAGATGCGACACTCCACTAATTTATATATATAATATATAGAGATGTACGTATAGTAGTTCATGTTCTTTGATTTTCTACTTCACGAGTCGGTATTCCCCATTGGCAACCTAATATAAAAGCTTGCAATGTTCGAGCAAATACAATAAAGTTAGTTCATTATTTGTCCAGTTATAATTTTGCCCTAGCTAAACATTTTTTGTATAGAAGTGCAGTTAAGAGACGCGTTCGTTTTACACAAAATCCCTGATACGCTCTCTTCACTCCAGATGGCTCAGTTCATTCAAAGGTCTTTTTACTAAAACTCAGTTTATACGAGATCAGATTTAGTTCTCTCTCCCTTACCCCAACTGCGTTGCTAACAGACCAATATCAGCTGAAACGAATTTATCCTCACTATCAGCTCTCGGTAGGATCTTTTTTGTTTAGGTGCAAACTCATCGAAACTCAAATTGTGAGATACTTAACTTTGCTTACAGTCATATTCTTGTGGCAAACCATATCAGTAAGCCGCAAGAATGTTTAGTCTTGAATGTAACTTCATGACAAATTAAAAAAAGTAACTCTTTATATTGTATTCTTATCAAGTTTAGCACAGCTGTTGTTTGTAAACTCTGATGTGAGTCAGACTAAGGGCCGTATCGTCAGTCGTTCCTTTATGACTTCCTTGATTTACATAGTTTTATACTGTTCCGTATCAGCGCTCTATTTTGAGGTTATGTTACAAATACCTATTTGAATCAAACTGTTCATGCTTTTGATTTTCGTCATCTATTCTATCAGCATCAAATTTGAACTCATAACCTCACAATAGGAGATCGCTGACGCTGACACGGAACAGTAGAAATCTAGAAATGCCCCAAATTTTCTGAAAAGCGAGCGAGCGAAAATACTATGAAAATCAAGGAGGCCATAAAGGCGTCCTACAATTGTAGAAGCTACTGACAATATACCCTTTATGGCTTTCTTGATTTTCATAGTCTTTTCTGTCCTTCAGAAAGGCTGGAGTATTTGTAGATTTATACTTTCCGTGTCAGTGTCTTTCCTTTTTGAATGGTGGGAATTTTAAGGCTGTTAGAACCGATAATACAAATCAAAGGCATGAATAATTTGATGCAAATAGATATTTGTGACATAACCTCAAAATAGAGCGCTGACACTGAAAATTGGAAAACTACGAAAAGCAAGGAAGCAATGAAAGAGTCTTACAATTGTAGGATGGACTCACAATATAACCCTAAGTCGCGAATCTGACAGCCTTATCTCTTTTTAGATGTCTCACGTTACTTGAAAAACGAACACAGCAATTCTTTTTGTTCGTTATTAAAACTACTGAGTCGGTGTCGCAGTACAGAAAACAAAGTTTTGGAAACTACAGCTAGATTCTGCAGTAACCATGAACCACTGAATCGGTGTCGCAGTATAACAGACTATTGCAATAATTATTTGCATTGCTCCATGATACCTGTGATAATGATTCCATCACGCAAAGCACAGGTGCCGTTACCGCCGGTATGTTTGGTAAAGGGACGATCAAAACAAATGAGCGTGCTGTGTAATCAAATATTTGGATCTGTATCCACCTGTTACATCGATTAATGTAGAATAGAGGCAGCGTGCAGACCAACAACATGAGCCTGAGGCATAAGAACCACATCGAGTATCTTGGGAGGAAAACCTTTGCGTGCAGACGCTCTGGCCTATTTTTACGTAGTATCGTAGTATGCAAATACAGTGTATGCGTGTTTAGGTCATAATATTATATTATATGCAGACCATCAACAATAACTACAAGGTACGTTACCTCACTTCATATGACAATAATACACTTTTTTCTATTTTATTTCCTATCTAAACACGCTATTTCAATTAGATTAAATGATGCACTAGATATCTACAGGAAGACGAATGAATATTCATCTAGTCATACTCCTCAAATATTTATGAATTGTTGTAAACATGTCACTCACTCAATACTGCCATAACGACAACTTCAGTACTGACAATGCAGTTACGTTAGCACTGAGATTGCAGTTATGACGGTACTGACAATGAGTTGGAAGTGTGATGCGATATGATTTCTACTTCTGCAGCTCTATTACATACACAAACATCCAACTCGTAGCCGTGCTGAGCATTGTTGAAGTGCGGTTAAACATACCGTTCATTGGAGTTGTTTTGATATCTATTACAGACGGGATGTTGCATTGGACAATGAAAAATACTCTATAGGGCCATCTCGCACCTCACTGTTTCCTGAAAATATTAATATACTGGAATACGTTGCAAGTGTGTGATAAGAGAGCCGTCTGTGATAACGAAGACCTCAAGTTCAAAAGGGTCTATGAGCCGTATAGGTATTTAAAAATTTTAGATATTTAAAACGTATATTTAGGAAAAATAATGAACGAAATATTGATAAATGTTTTTTATTCAAAAAATATGACATAATAAGTATAAGAACTTATTTCAAGTGCATAGAAGTATTTCTAAAACCATCATCATTCAATACAAAATGCTCTAAGTGCCAGAACTAGTGGAAGCTACACATTAATTTTTTAGGCTGCCAGTCTTCAACTTCGCTAAAAGTTTTTTTTTTATTTTGATAGTTGCAGGATTATCTTCACTTACTTTTAGGGTGGATACTTTAGATTATCGGATATACGTTTTGAAACGTTTACGTACAGGTCGGCAGTTTACTGTAAATTTTTAAAGTTTTCAGGCTCCATAGTCATTTTCTAAAACGGCACAATATGTCCTGTTTTCGATAAGTAGCAGTAGCACTTTTCGACTCTCTTTCTTTTCTCGATCAACGCGAAGTCCCTATCGCAAGGCATATAGAAATACCCACTAACTAAGAATTTTTGCTCTATTTCATCAAACATGTCATTTACTACCAAAAAGATGGAGACCATAAGTACCATCCTGTTTTTGTTTTGCCCTAGGCAGTTGTCTGTCCATATAATAAGTTTTCTTCCATATTGGGAAAGACGACCACTTGCAATAACATTAAGCAAACATGATTCAATCCCGTTTCCTCCTCTACCACCAATGTTTTCATCCCAGATACACATTATCGCTTAATCTGTATTGCCAGTATGAATACACAAATTATATACAGAAAATTGCTTGCTATAAAACATTTGACTGTGAGTTAACGTGGGAATGAAAATTACTTGTTGTAAGTCCATACTGACAGTACATTAATTACTACCGATATACCCTTGTGAATATTCTTCATAATGGCACATAGAGATAAGCTATGGATATTTCCACCATCCCCACCTATTGGGAGTGCGTTGGCACATAGAACCTTCTTATTATCGTTAGGCTTGGTATATAGACCCTTATTAATCAAAAATCTGATTTTTGGTATTTTTGGCTTTTAGACCCTTTTGCAGTTAAGGTCTTCGATTATTGAATAAAACAGCTGCTCCAGAATAAAGTCGACTTCATGGCCTGAACGCCGTTTTGAATTAAGGTAACTTCTCCCTGAACGCCATATGATGCAATATAATCGGGACAGGGTGAGAAATAGGTGAGAAGTAGGTTTAGATGAGACTCGACGTTGTTATAACCTTTTATTGGCTAACAAGCGCAAAAATCAGTTTGAGCCCATTTAGGACGAAGTCGAAACGCTGTTAACTCCAAATACGTATGATATGTATCTTTATGCTTATATATCAAGAATTCAGCAGACCGCACAGTCATGCGTATTTGCTGTATTATTCTTACGGGAAGACCCCAGAAATATAGCGGAACTAAGCGTTCATAAGGATGAAAAAACATTTCAAGTAGAATTGAATACGTCATTCGGGAAAGTCAATGGCGTAGAAAATACTCGTCTTTCTCTTCCGTCATTTCTACGCCCCTTAGTAATATAGTCCGAGCCCTTTTCTTTACACATATAGAGACTTTAAACATTTTAATTATGAGCTTTTTACAAATCACCTGAATAATGTTGACATGAGTCCAATATATCTGCTTAAGGATATAGATATGAAAGTGAATTATCTGAATGAACTACTGTTAAATATTTTCGATTTCCATGCTCCTATCAGAACAGTCCGCATATCTAGAAAAAGGTCACCTTGGCTTACCTATAATTTGAAACAAATGATGAAACTAAGAGATAAGGCACTAAGAAAGTATCATCGTACAAAGAATCACAATGATTGGTTAGGCTATAATACACTAAAGAACAAAATTAACCACGCGATTAACAAAGAAAAGCAAGTATATTTTGAGCAACAAGTTGCATTAAATAAAAACCGCATGTGGAAAGAACTCGGAAAATTGAATATAGTTAATAAAAAACAGAATTCACTACCTCAACACCTAGGAACTGCAAACCAAATCAACAACTTCTTCATGCAATCCATCTCGGGTGATAATAATGAACCTGATCAGTACACTCTTCGATTCTTCTCCGATACGCAACTCCCTCATGAAGCATTTGAGTTTTCGTACACTAATGACAATGAAGTATATCAAAAATTGCTTTCAGTGAAATCAAGAGCCGTTGGTGCCGACGGTATAAGTATCAGCATGCTGCTGTACAGCTGCCCTACAATTTTACCATATCTCACGCATATTTTTAATTACTGTCTAAAATTCAATGTAATACCCAAAATTTGGAAGCTTGCACAAGTAATTCCCATACCAAAAAAGAGCAACCCTGAAGATGTGGGCGACCTTCGACCCATCAGCATCCTATGTACTCCATCAAAGGTCTTTGAAATGATTTTGGATGCTAGAATGAGGGACTTTGTTGCTAAAAATGACATTCTTCCAGAAAACCAATCAGGGTTCAGATCAGGTCACAGCTGCACAACAGCCTTGCTCAAAGTAACAGATGATATCCGCAAATACATTGATGATGGCAACCTATGCATCTTAATCTTATTAGATTTTTCGAAGGCTTTTGATAAGCTAAACCATGATCTACTGATTGCTGTTCTTCACTACTTGGGTTTTTCTAAAAGTGCGGTTCATTTATTAAGAAATTATCTCAAAGATCGGGCACAAGTTGTCAAATGCTTTGGTGAAACATCCGAATTGTCTAAAGTTTGTCGAGGTGTACCTCAAGGATCTGTTGTAGGTCCACTCTTGTACACTCTGTATACCTCTCAGCTGCACAAAAGTTTTAAACACGTCTCATATCACTATTACGCCGATGACACTCAATTATATATTGCTTTTAATGAATCAGATATAAACCGAACTTTAAGTAACATAAATGAGGACCTTCAGGTTCTTTATCAGCTAACAAAAAAATATTGTCTCTCCGTCAACGCCACTAAATCTAAGGCTCTACTATTTGGTAAAAACAAGAATCGTGAACTATACTCCAATAATTTAGACATTTATTTCGGACAAGACAAAATAACTTTTACAAACTCCGCTAAAAATTTAGGGGTTATTATGGATACAGATCTACGCTTTTCCCAGCATGTCTCTCTTATAACCAAAAGGGCATTTTCATCATTGAAACTGCTATACAATAGCAGAAGCATAATAACCAAGACAACAAAAATAATATTGTGCGAGTCTTTAGTTCTTTCTCACCTCAGCTATGCAGACTGCGCGTACGGCCCGTCATTGCTACATCGAGATAAGGCGCGCCTTCAGCGTATTCAAAATTCTTGTGTCAGGTTTGTTAGTGGTATTAGAAGGCGGCAGCCGATATCTCTTCATTTAAAGAACTTAGGTTGGCTCAATATAGAGAAAAGAAGGTTCCTTCATCGGTCCGTACTATACCACAAGATACTCAATACTGAATCACCATCCTATCTTTACAAGAAGATCAAGACCCGTACAGAAGTGCATAGTCGTAACACGAGGTTTAAACATCATCTCTCACTACCTAAATTTAAAACTTCAAATTATAAGTGCTCTTTTTCATATGACATTGTTAAGGTTTACAACTCGCTGCCTGATAGAATTAAAGCCCTATCAATTTTGAGATTTAAGCGTGAAGTGAAGACTATGTTGAGACTTGAGATGACTTAAATTTAACACTGCACGCTGATTTGCCTATTATTCTTCTGTATGTCTTTTTCGTACTATTCGTCATTTATTTGTCTGGGCGGTCCGTAGGACCTTTGCCCATTACTCGCTGTCTGATGTACGTTATTCGAATCTGTCAGTCCTGGTTGCCCAGAAACCAGACAAAGTCAAGGAGTCTTTTTTGATCTTTGACATTTTCCCTTCATAAGATATTAGCTACAACTTCTAGCAATCTCATTCAAGCATCAACTCGTTTTATATTATAGGTTTTACCAAGGTGCCTGCAACAGTTATATGTCATCTATGGATGTATAATATAATATATAGTTTTAAAACATAATATGTCTATATGTATCTGTGTTAACGTTCAAATTTTCTCTTGCTGTTATTATTATTACTGATATACTACTTTATTTATTTTTTTTTTTTTTGGTTAGGTGGAAGAGCGCGGATTGACAACTAATGGTTGTCAATCAAGCGAACCTTGCCGTTTGCTCACTGCATTAAATTTATGTACTTTTTCTTTCTCTGTACTTACATGAGCAATAAAAGCAATTTATTATTATTATTATTATTATTATTTTTTGTAACGGACATGCTACTCTTACTAAAAATACTAAATCTTGATTCAATGCTATTATCAACTTTTCTCGATTTCGATATATTATATTCTCAATGCCCTGTAGATCAGTAAGGGTACATTTTACAACATACTTAGTTTAGTGTATATATCTGAAAAAGTTATTTACAAAAATTGCAGGCAAATATTTGCTCCTTACTTGGAAAATATGTCTCTATCCACAGGGTGACTCTTTACACAAATGCGCATTTTTAATTGAAATACCCTATACATTTTAGTATGGCCTGGGGTACCCAGTCAAAAGCTTGATATATCGTATTATAGGATCTGGATTGCTACTTCTAGAGCTACAGGATACCTGGTCTTAAATTTGATAGATCATAATTCAGCCACTTTTGAAAGCTTGCAAACGTTTTCAAATTTCTTTTTTATATAAGAGTTCAAAATACATATTTTACGGTTTTGCCTTATCCTTTCAGATATACAACTTTTAGTAGGTTATTCTACTAAATTTTTAAATGAATTATTCGCAGTTTCCCAGAAATTATAATCCAAAATGTGATTAATGGAAAATGTTTGCTTATAGGATGGGTGCAAGCCTACATTGAAATCATCACTCATTCACTAAGAATCCCCTTTTTTCGGACAAATTCCTTATGTAGCTCCAGAAATAGCGATTCAAATCCAAAGGTATTCTATATCGAGCTATTTCCTTTGAAAAATGTGTGTTTCTGTTGTCATGTAGTTACAAATCACCCTATAGAGAGCGGCATATTTTCCAAATGAGTAGAGTATAGTCGCCTACAATTTATGTAATATATTCTTTAGATACATTGTACGAGTATAATAATGGAGCTATCGACCGATTAATCACCCACAACTCACCCTGCAGATTCATAGTACATTCCGCCCATGTTCACCAATTCGTTAAATGAGTCGGAACCAAAATAAAAATCCCCCACCACACACTAATCAGAAAATCAATCCAAAGCGAATCTTTCCGGGCACAATAATTCAAAGTAGATTGCCAAGAAGTCTCCGCCAACGCATCCTAGTAAATACTTAAACAAGTAGAGCCATGTCCAGACATTTCCAATTGAAGCGAGTACAAAGGAAAACAGCGCTGAGTGAACGGAAGTTGACATGCAATTTAAGTAGAAAGGCTTTGATTTGCAAAAATGGTTTGATTGAAAGCAGTGTGCGGACGTATTTCCTTTATAGAAAAACTGAATCGATGCATGATTGTTATTAGATACTAATTTATTATACTAATTCTAAGAGGAAAATGAGGTTCACACTAAGCATACCAACAACTAACACATCCCTATTCCTGCCATAGCGGCCAAATGAATATAATATTGATGTTATGAAGGAAATAAATAACTTTTTTTTGCTATAACAAGGGTAGTTTTCATAATTAAACAAACCATTATTCTGCACCAATAGGGTACGAGTACCAAACAGTCAGTTAAATATACCCAATCAGCCTCAAGATCTCACTGCCAAATTTTTGGCAGCAAATAGCATCAAAGTATTCAAAACAAAATACCGTAAAATATGAGATGACTGGAATTGAAATGTTTTCAGTTTATTAAATATTATGAAATTATATAAAACTGAGCAAAAAATTTAGAAAAATGCTTGATGTCTGAGTAAAATCCATTTTTTTTCAGTTTAGCTAAAGGTTTCTCCATGTTTATTGCAACCTTTGTAATCCATATGCGATTATCACATCACATCACCTACCGTGTGTTTATAGTTTATCTTACATTTGCAAACTTGCACTTCCAAACCCTTACAAGAAAAAGCATTTTCACTCAAATATTTGTTAGCTTTTGCATTTTACACTTCTTTCCAGTTCCTCACCGATATTTTAACACCACTGGTCCGAAACTGTTCAACATTTTCAACTTTCATACATACAATTGCAGTTGCAGCTTTTGTTTGGATTTCAGTGTATAATCAGTCGCACCATCGGTGATGGTACATGGTACACTCAACATAACCACGTATTTGGGGTTAGTGTAAATTTAGTGTGTACACGACAGTGTAATACGTAATTCTGCACAAAAAAATCTTGGATGGAACATTCTTTATACGGAATTTTGTTCTTCCAAAATTCCACAAATAACACGACAAGTAAGCACAAAACAGAGTACAGTGACGTTGGAGAAAGAGAAGAGACCAAAGAAGATCGGAATTGACATTCGAAATTAGTATAATGTTAGTGATGGGATACATTTGCGATCTATGGAATGCTTTGGAACGGTTAAAAAATATGGAATGAATCGTTTTTACGATATCTCGACTGAAAGACTGGAATATCTGCTCTGTTTCTGTATATATTTTTTTTGTGGTATTGTTGCATAAAGTATTTTGTTCACGAACTAGTTCCTAGAACTGAACGCAACTTAATGAAACGAACTAGAAAGCACACCACTATTTCAAGTAATCCAAGAAGGGACAAAATGTCATTTCATTACACTAGTGATATGGGAGAATCGAAAGCCTGAGATTCGCTTTGCTTCTGTGGCTCAGAGGTATAGTGTTTTCTTCTGATAAAACTAGCGCAGTTTTTGTTTTTAAAGTATTCCACCTTAGTTAATACCTTTCGTCCTAAATTTGCTCCCAAAACAACATTAAACAACTCTCATTTCGTGCCGGGCGCAGTAACCTGTCAATAAAGCATATTTTTCGTTTTTGTCCTTTTCCGTGTTACTATGATGAATCATCGAAAAAAATGATAGTAAACCGCGAGCGAACAGCACGGCTGCGTTCAAAGATGGAAATCGAAGCAGAAGACAGTGCACAGCATCAGCCCGAGTTGCTTCAAGTTCTGTATGTTTCTACAATGAGTGAAAAACTAGTTCAAAATGAGCCCCAAAAAAACATGAATATATAAGTTGGTTCTGTTATAAGAATTTGGAATATGCACCAGTCCAACACTGCTTTCACTGAAAGAAAACGCGATTGAATAGCTTGGTAATGTTCAACAGTTTAGACCACACAAGGCTGATTTCAGTAGCTTCTATTTTGGCTACTTTCTCAGTTATAATCTGATCTCACTTCAAGTTGCCTCACATGTCAGGGAGCCTGTAGTTCTTGATACTTGCTTCCGAAAGATGTTTGACTCGTTTGACTGTTGGCCGTGTTTATATATTTTCTGGAGATTTTCAAATCTTCCAAAGATTTTTCAGACCTTTGGATATTCTATAAATTCATCGATATCAATAAAACATTTCCATATAATGCTTAAACCTGATTTCGACACATATTTCTTGCGTGTCAGATGGAATTCTTATTTGACTGTTCCTTAGTTCCTTTTGATACCTGAGAAAAATCACTTTCCGCACTTTCAGTGTGCCGAGTCATTCAGTTATTTTCGTACACCGATCAGTATGAATAAAATGTCCCATCACTATTCTAGTCGCGACTGAGTGATGTCTCATCTGGACAAAACAACACTGTTGCCAGACTTAGCGATTTTTGTATGCTCTAGCGACTTTTTTTTCTCCACTTGTCCGCTTGCGACTTCCAGCAACATTTTTGGCTACATTGGTAATTCCTTTAAAAATCGCCTTTTTTACAGTTAAAGTCTTTTCAAGTGCCGAACGCAACTAGTGATTATGCTGCGCTATCTCCCCAGCCAGCATACAATGGAAGTAGAAGCTTCCTCTGTAGTCATTTTTTTTTGTACCGAAGCAGCCGGATCTGTATGGCAGGCACATCGCGCAGCGGCATCATGGAAGAGAACTCTGAGGAGCAAAGCCCGTTGGTGTAGCGGTAGAAGAGAACTTGATCACCGACGGCCGCCGGTGTGAAAGAGTCGTATATCAGAGCTTTATTATATTTGTTCATCGATTTGATGATACAACACATCAGCCAAAGGTTATCATAATCAGGATTGTAAACTATGACGAAGGTCCACTGTATGTAAGAATTTTCAGATACTTCACTTGCAATTTCAAGATACAACAAACCATGATGGTGTTCAAATATTCTCCAAGAAGTGGTATCAGTTAATCTGCAACTATCATAAAAACTATGTTTGTGTTCCTACTTTAAATTCAAAACCAGCAAATGTAAAAGATACATTTCGCACCCTCCACCACGGGACGTGATCGTCGTTAGACTTGGCACCTGCAAGGGACAGATAGATATCCCCGCCAGTCAAAAAGTTAATCAAACAAGAAACATGATTATTTTTTATGATTTTTGGAGTTAAGTTACATTATCTGCTAGAAATTTTTATATACAGGGGAAAGGAACATGCAGACAGTCTGGCCTCGCCTACGACATCCGCCGGGTGGTCCCTCTGCGTTCGACAGTCAGAGACCGCCTACCACAGCATCGATAGCCAAGAGAAAAAATTCTCTTGGGACGGGATTTGAACCCTCACAGCACACAGCGACTGATCAGGAGACCGAAGGGTCTACTACTGCGGCCACCACTGCTGCCTTGAACATTTTATCCCAGTTAAGGAGGCAGAAGTGATCAGACGCATCATCAGTTCATTGGTAACCTTCATCAAATATTTTTAAATTAATAGAAACTAGGTTTGCAACTCTGAGAGGAGCAGTAGTATTATTGATACGATTGGGTGAAATTGTTAATTGAGATAAATTGATTCATTTCAATGCAGCTGTGGAAGGTGTCAATATACGTATTATGAAAATCCAAGCAGTCAAAATGTATACCTGTATGTATGATATGCAAATGTAAATGAAGCTGTGTCAGATTTTTTTCAAGATTCCTTAAGAAGTCTCATACATTTTTACCTGGTCCACATTCACTTTACTTTTGAAGCATCCATATCAGCCTTTGAAACAATTTCAACTGTCCACACCTCTATCTTCTTTCTCAACGAAAGCTTGGCCGTCTTTACATTACACGTCCTTTAAATTCCTGGCATGTTTAAATACATCTTTCTCTAGCCTCTCCAAGTCTTCATTATTATAAATCCTTATTACCGTATCCTCCTAGCTTTGAGAAGAATATCTTTTCGTCGACCTTCTGTTTGAAACTGGACTTCTTTGTTACTGTTAACAGTTACCAAAACTAAAAATGAACCTTCTTGCCATTGTGGTAAAACTATTCGAATTTGCTTCTGCATCCTTATCACCTCTGGGACCGTGATGGTTACCTTTTTTCCTACTAGTATTTTCTTCTTTTAACAATTGCTTCTTCAGTAAAATAATCTCATTTTGAGATGACCAGCTCGGGTTTTCAAGAGAGCTTGCTGCTTCGTTAGCTGTGAGGGCCAATGAATTTATAATCTGCTCCATCATATGTGCCCTTCAAGCTCAGGGAACTTAGAGATCAATTTGCCACAATAACAATAGCCGCCCATCTCATAACCTCCAATAAGGTGTGTTTGAAATCCTAATTGGGCTGTGGGATGCATATAAGTGACATTGGATCATTCCTTCCGTGTCTCTTTATGTTCTGTTATACAATTGTAGAATCAGATACCAGACTCATACCTGAATTTGTGGGTGAACGGAGACAAGAATCCATCATCTCTAACTCTATAGTTGATCCACCGTTAGTATAACTAATGTCGTTGGACCTGTATACAGCTTATATGTATAGAAATAGAAAAAGTTAAGGCATTTGTATCCTCTGGTACTGTTAGAGACAGTTTACCATGTTTATCAACTCATTAAATAAGGAGGTAATAAGTATCAGAGCAACGGTATATTAATGCCTCTTATGTGGATACGGGTAATCTCCACAGATAGACAAGAACATTCATTTTTCGTTTGATCGAGATGATAGATTTGACATCTCTACCTCCAGCTTTGCTGTTGTTCCCCATAAATTATTTTCTGCCGATACTGATTACACCAGGCGTCAATTATAATAAAAATTAACAACGGTTGAGTTGAGGGGGTTTCAAAATCGATAATTCGATTTCGTAACAGTAACATTTTGTGATCCCGATTCCATCAGCTACGTAGCGTCGTTTTATAGCCGTAACTCCATTTATTATTGGCGTTTTATAGTATAAGAAAGCATTGTTGGAAATAAGGGTGGTTTCATCGAAAGTTTTTGACACTACGGGATTGATGGCTATCGAAAAAAATGTAATGGAACATGACAAATTAACAAACTTCGTGGCTTCCTTTAGATTTATACGTGACTAGCTGTTACCCGCGACTGCGGATGATAGAAATTGGCACTAAGAATATTTGTTTTTGAGTGACTCCTTAACTACCAATCGCGTTTTGTACCTTTGATGGTCCTTGAAAATTGACAACCAACTTGCTTGCTTGCGATATTGCGTATTTTTGTTGTTCGTTCAACATGTAAACAGGTACAACAACGCAGTTGGTCTGAGACAACATAAGAGATTATGTGTTTACTTTTCTTTATACGGTATTGTAGTTCGTGTATTCGTGAATTTGTTACAATAATATATATAGGATACTTTTTATGACCGAGCAGTACCTCATTTCCGTGAAAATGCACGATTAAGCGGTGCCACCTAT
Source organism: Acanthoscelides obtectus (assembly GCA_963669975.1). Taxonomy (NCBI): domain Eukaryota; kingdom Metazoa; phylum Arthropoda; class Insecta; order Coleoptera; family Chrysomelidae; genus Acanthoscelides; species Acanthoscelides obtectus. The sequence continues at coordinate 27,893,818 of CAVLJG010000010.1, read as the reverse complement.
GCGCTTGGTGGATAAAACCGCGTAAAGCTAGTGTAGATCACTTTCACAAAATCTGTTCTTATTGTAAATCCACGCTAAATAGTCTCATTATTGCCAGTAATTAGGTATCTATCAAAAAGTTCACCAAATTTCAAATTCGCAGGTGCCCTGTATACCCCCTTGCCTATAAACTACCTATCAAATCTCTAGTGAAGAACAAAGGACTTTCATACAGACTTGTGAATGCTCTTAGCCCCCTAAATTCAGCTCGGTTGCAAAATCCCTTTTTAACTGACATTTTCTACCTCCTTGGTAAATTTTAGAGCTCTAGTATGAAAAACGAAGCATCTTCGTAAAAAATATGAGAATGCCCTTACCCCCCTTAATCCAGCCCTGCCCCAAAATCCGTTCTTGGCTGATATTGTCTGACCATAAAGCGCCTCCTTAAGAAATTTATGTTTATATATCAACTAGTTTTGAGATTCCATGTATAATGAATATCTATATTTATGCTTTTCGATATATTTCGCCTTAGCCACCCTTAGTCCAGCCCTATCGCAAAATTCGTTCTTACCTGACACATTCTCGCCATAATCCATCTTCTTTCTAAATTGCATGTTCATGCGCCAAATACTTTTTGAGATACATTGATTACTAGCTTTTATACACTGAAAAAAAAGTCCACTGACGTCTTAATGTGTACAAGAGAGAAATGCGCCAAGCGTTCGATATGTGCGTTAGAAAGAGTGAGCCGATGGCTTCCGTGTCCTCGACCTCGGGCTTCTAGGCAACGAGGTGCGTCTATCTCTTCTTAACATACACATCGCACGCTTATTGCGCTTCTATCTCGTACATATTACGATGTCAGCCAAATTGCGAATGTCACCGTATCTGTACGAGCGCTAGCTTTTTGCTCTGCAGTTTTAGCCGCTGAACATGTAGGTGGTGTTAACATTATAGCAACCAAAAATTGCAAACTGTCAATTTACTAATGCCATCAAAGATACAGAACGTGATTTGGAGTTCACAGCATTACTTACAATACTATGTTAGCAATAGTTTCAAGCGTATGAAGTTGCAGATAACAGCTGGTGCAAATAAAATGTCTGGTTGAGTGGGGCGATAGCTGTCGGCGCTGTTGCCGACTCGACGCTGACGGGGAAGATGTTGGTACTTGTTGCGACTGCTAATTGTAAAACCGATGATGGGTTCGAGGATAAAACCATACCTTTAAACCTTCCTCAGGTATAGATTAGTAAGTGTACAGACGTGATGCTTTACAACTTGTATATAAACCGTAGTTATACATGTACATTTTTTTTATACTTCAGCTACCACGAAGGCCTAAGGCCTAAGCACCCATTGGGTACCGTGGGGCTATAGGGGGATACATGAAAAGGGGGGGGGGACGCCACACGGACTCTGGCGAGTTAACACGTGTGCATGCAATATGCATACATTCTGGCTCCGCCTACGAGAACCGCCGGGTGGTACCTCCGCGTTCGACAGTCAGAGATCATCTACCACCTACGGACAATCACAACATCCATAGCCAAGAGAAAAATTTCTCCTGGGACGGGACTCGAACCCGCACAGCGCACGGCGACTGATCAGGAGACCGAAGAGTCTACTACTGCGGCCACCGCTGCTGCCTATATGCTATATGCTTGACGGTCTCTTGACACTCCTCCCGCCAGCGCCTATTTTCAGCAACCATTTTAACGATACTTCTGCATACTCCTTAAGTATCACATCACAGAGCTTCTGATAAATTTTGGATACAATCAAGGGTTTCTTTAGGTGAGATGCAATTTCCAAAAATTCCTATTTCAGGGTTCTTCACCGCTCAGGTCATTTTATAGTGCTAGTTTAATAGGTTGGTGGGATGAATGATGAAACTACCAGCCACCGTGAGGAGCCGGCTTGATAGGTTGGTGGAAAGTCTCAGTGAACAATTTTATTTGAGAATTCATTTATTTATGTATTATTATATATTTATATTTATTTATTTATTTATTTGTTTATTTATTTATTTATTTATTTATTTATTTATTTATTTATTTATTTATTTATTTATTTATTTATTTATTTATTTATTTATTTATTTATTTATTTATTTATTTATTTATTTATTATTTATTTATTTATTCACTTATTTATTTATTTACGGTTTCCCAATACATACAACTAAAGATTCATGTGACACTACTTATGTTTGAAACCTAACAAACCAAAGTTAAATAGACACATCTTTCATATGCTTTTTGATATGCCTAATAGTGCTGTTGAAAACATCTATGTTGTAGCTTACAGCAGCGTTGACAGATCTAAGAACCCTTGTAACTGGTTCATTCATGCAATAATTCGTAGAATGATGTGGAATCGTAACCAACTCCATGTTGCGAGTTCGTCTTTTATTGACATTGCGATCTATCCCCCAGTACTTTCTGTAACCAGTAGCAATTTAAGTACAGCTTCTGAAATTGTTGCCGTATACATTATATGTAATAAAATCTACCAAATCATTTTCCTAAGTAAGAAATTTCTGTAAATTGACGCATGCCTTTATTTAGCTATCCATCTGAATCTACTAAATCTGGAAATTTGGAGAGAATATTTTTGGGGAAAGGACGATCTGTCAAGTGATTTCACCCACTACGCGCCAACCGAGACTGGGGTTGGGACAGGGCAAAAGTTCAGCTAAGACTTCGAAGAACTTTTTCCCGTACAAACTCGCAAACACAAACGCGTGTTCTTGACCGGAAACAGTATGACAAATGAGGATCCAAAAATATGTGCGAACATCCGTAAAAAGGTCACGTAGAAATATGACTCGCCATTATATAAGTTATGAGGGAGGAAACGGCTCACGTGTGTTTGTATTCATTACGTAAACAGGAAAGCTGCACGCGATACCTAACATTTGCTGTGTTAATATAACTTTTAATTAATACTAGCATTCACCCTTTCTTTAGATCGCGACGTTTCCTGAATAGCCTTTATCTGCTGGAGCGAAGCTAGTATTGGTTATGTTCACTCGAGAAGAAAACTGCGCATCTTATAACGTTTCCATGGCATTTCCCACTGGTATAACCTTTTGCACTACTTGCGCAATTCTTCTTGTCAGAGTGTGCTCTATAAAGTTATGTTCAAGTGCACGGATTATTTATATACTACAGATAACAGTCTGATGAATAATCTTTAGAATTATCTGTGGCAGTACAGTACTCCGCCATTTCATGCACTTATTGCTTTAATTACTTCTGAATTTTGAACAGAAGTTCTTTGACGTTATTTAGAGAAGTCAGATATAAGTGAAATGAATCATTGGCAATTTTTGAGAATCTGGAAAGCAGCAAAAAAATTTGCTAGTAATTCAAAAATATCTTGTTACTGAGATAACACGTAAAAGAATACTAGTTTCCTAATAAAATTCAATTCACTGCGATCAAACTATAAAGATTTGCAATCGATTTTAATATTACATAATATGCTTGCATCTATACTCTAGTATATATACTAAGTGACATATAAATCCGAACACCCAGTTTAAAAGGTTTTATTTTAATAAAAGTTGGGGAATGTATTTATCTTACTGTAAATAACAAGTGAAAAAATGTTCAGCTTTATCAGTTGGACATTCCGGTTTTTATACTGCTTTTTTTTAATTCACTAACGCTCTAAAAACGAATATTTCAGCCGCAGTAAAGAATCAACGTTGGCGGATTTTGGTTCTTGATATCCTTTACGATCGGTTACGATGCCTAGAGTATGGAGACCTGTACGATTTCGTCAACTTAGTGAGTTTGATAGGGGCCGTATAGTGGGACTTCGGGAAGCTGGACTTTCTTTTCGGGCAATTGCAGTTAGAGTGCAAAGAAGTGTAGACACTGTGGGTAGGTGTTGTCAGGCATGGATTCGAGAAGGCCGTACGCAAAGAGCAAGGGGCACTGGACGCCGCCGTAGAACAACAGACCGTGAAGATCGGCGCCTAAGATTATTGGCCTTAAGGGACCGTTTCTCCTCTACCAGGTCCATTGCAAATGAATGGTTTGCAGAACACGGAAGACCTATTGGCATGCGAAGTGTTTACCGACGAATTAGAAGTTTTGGCGTGTTTTCATACCGGCCACACTGGGTCCTCCCTTTAACTCGAGAACACCGACGTGGTGCGGACAACGGTCACTCTGGGATCAGGAATGGAACAGTATTGTCTTTAGTGACGAGTCTCGATCTTGTTTAGGCATGCACGATGGTCGTGCCAAGGTTAGAATGCGGCGTGGTGAAAGGAGGAATCCACAGTTTTTTGTTGAAAGACATGTTCATCACACTGTTGGAGTTATGGTTTGGGGTGCTATAGCTTATGGTTCCAGGTCACCTTTAATCTTCATCAGAGGTAACATGAACGCGCAGCGTTATATCCACGAAGTTCTGGCAGATCCAATTTTCCAACAAGATAATGCCCGACCACATGTTGCAAGAGTCACAATAGACTTCTTTCAACATAATGATGTCACATTGTTACCATGGCCACCAAGATCTCCCGACTTATCCCCAATTGAACACGTGTGGGATATGATGGGTAGGAGATTGCTCAATTTGCGACGTCCTCCTCAGACTCTAGAAGCACTTCGAGAGGAGTTGGTGGTTGCCTGGAATGAGATACCACAGGAGGACATTGACCACCTGATCAGAAGCATGCCTAGGCGCGTTGGAGAATGCGTAGCACATCAGGGTGCATCCACACATTATTAAAGGTCAAAGGGCTTTAAAGCAGTGCAATCATTTTGAAATTTTTATCATTTACTTATTATGCTTCATTAAGTACTTAATACAAAATTTTATTAAAATAAAACCATTTAAACTGGGTGTTCGGATTTATATGTCACTTAGTATAAATATAACTGTTTGAACTCTGGACATCCAAAGCTCTTTTTCAGTATCAGACGTTATCACTATCTCTTCCAATCGCAATCGCAGGTCTCATGATCCTTTTACCTCTTCTGATGTTGAATTAGCTTTTTTAGGATGGTTGAGCTACATTTCCCTTTTACTGTCAACTCATTGTCCAGTTACGGAGTTAAGCCATATTCCACATTCCCTCATTGCCCATTTGGATATTATCCCTGCAATAGATTTACTTGTCTATTATCTTAATCTTTTTTTTTCATTGTAAGTTATAAAAACCAATGAACCAAGATTGGGAAATATATTGTGAGACAAGTAGATTGCAACAGTAATGAGTTGTGATGAATGAATTGACAGCATTGTACATATTTACGAAGGGATAATGAGTGTGCTGAAAATGCACAATGAAACGACTTTCTTTCTCTCCAAAAACTAATATTCTCCAATACAGATGGTTAATACACGAAGCTTTCTCAATCTCCAGGTCTGCTCTATTCACAAGGGATGATCTGCTGTCAACAATGATTATTCAAAGCATCGATTTCAATAAAAAAAGCAACAGTAAAGCCAGATAGATGGCTTTCGAAGACAAAGAGTCCATTGATTTCGATCCTGCATTGAAACATGGGATCAAGAACTCTAGTACGTAACATTAATATTTTGTGGCGTGGATTCAATCTTTATATCGATAATACCGAGACCAGACAGGGATTCCAGACAATGTTGATTTTCGGCGCTTAGTGGTAGCCGATTTTGCATTATGTATTATTATTTTGATGTCAGCGCATGGTATGGGAGGATCGATTCCAGAACAATGACAAGATTATGTTTAAATTTCCATGGATCTGCGTTTTTCATGCAGACCGGTGAGAGTTTGCTGTCACCCAAAGAAACTGGAATATTTGATTGAAATTTTATATACCTTTAAGCATGAGCAAGAGCAAGTCGTGGTTAAGTTCCGAATTTAATACTGTACATATACTGTATTGTTTGATTCCCTAATGTGCAGGGCCATTCTGATGCAGTATGCATTCTAGTAGTTGGGACATGCTTCCGAGGAGGTGATTTATGTCTTCTTGGAAGTCTCTCATCTGACGATACTTATACTTCGTATCGAAGAGCTGCTAGCGTTCGTGAAAAGTGAGGTAACTATCCTTACTATCACATCCCATAAATGTTCCGTAGATAAAAGGAGATATAGGAGACCAGGGGCGGAGGCTGAATTGAGCGTTATTGAGGCAGATGATTGCAGCATTGTAACAATATGGGGATTGCCATTGTTCTGTTGAAAAATAGGTTTCCCTAGTGTTTAGGGAAATATAGAATATTGTGGTTCCAGGATTTCCTGGAACCATCATATCGCCTCTAATGGAAACTAGAGGTAAGTTGGCCCCATATGTAATGTCCCACCAAACCTACAATATCACGTTCAACTGAAACGCGAGACCGAGAAATTGGGAATGGTTTAAGATTACTTTTAGTAATATGTCTTGGCGACGCGGAAAAAGACGTAATGTAGGTCTATAGCTGAAATTCAGGTGCAACATTCTGTTGGAATTACGGCTTAGGGCGTCAGTTCATATGGTGCAAGGCCACGTCTAGTACTGACTACAGGAGCAATGACGGGGCGACGGTTTATCCTGGAAATACTGGAACTCAAAAGATAGCAGCTCTTTGAGACCAAGAACAGCTAGCGTGGGTTGAGATACTTCAAAAAAAATATTGCCTTCTTAAAAGCCCCGATGGGCGGACCGATGTTTACGGCATCGGATCGGCAATACAGAAGTTAAGGCTACGTCTTGCTTATGACCAACTGTTTAAAAAATATCATTCCATTAATGGTATCTCTACTGAGTCACTTTTATTTATATTATTGTTCTATTTTACTGATACCTTAATAGTTTTTTATCTGGATGTATTTAGCGTCAAGCCAACCTAATATGTAATATAATTTTAAACAGACAGTTAAAGATAGGTATGTAATGTCAGTCTTGATGATTGACAATGCAACACTGAAACAGGTCCCTAGACACTGGTGGGGGGATTAAACTGCCGGGGTAATAAGCTAGAGTACCTATACAGCAACACGTGCTACGCACATAATGCGTTGATTTGATGTATTGATTCACTATTGGCATAATGAGGATGATCCTCCGGATGATCGGCTCGGATACTATGTTGTTCCTACATTTATAGGACGCCTTTATGGCCTCCTTGATTGTCATAGTCTTTTCTCTCCTTCAGAAATTTCTAGATTTCTCCCGTACCGTGTCAGCCTCAGTGCTCTCCTATTGTGAAGTTATGTTTTCTTTTCAATACGCAGGACATTTTAGGCTGATAAAAAAGATGATTTAAATCAAAAGCACTAACAATTTGATGCATATAAATATTTGTGACATATCCTGAAAGTAGAGTGCTGACACGGAAAGGTAGAAAACTGTGACAATCAAGGAGGCCATAAAGGCGTCCTACAATTGTAGCGACGACTGACGATAGGGCCCTTAGGTAGTATTTAAGCTGCAAACAGTCTTTCCACATTTGCTGACTAGGAACGTTATGAGCGTCCATCTATTGGGGAGAAGCTCAACTACACGCATTATTGGTTGCATATGTTTTGTGAAGCCGGGTGGTCTGTAGTTTTCATTTCTGAGAAGAAAGTTGGTTGAATAGCAAGATCGCGTCTGGACGATTGTATGTATTGGTCTGCATGTGTATAAAGTCAGTGATATTTGCTGTGTGAGAAAATTATTACCGAATATGCTGCCAATGAAGTTCCATATTATATCTATTAGCTGTGCCCAACGGGTTATTGATATGTTATCCTTTCTAAAGACAGGTTATGTTCAAAGTTATAAATTACGATTTTTTACGTTTTTTGTGTTTTCAAAAACTTTGAGGAAAATTACGGGAAATCACCACCGCGCCGGCGTTGTGTGTAATTACATACGTATATATATATAACTGGCAATTCGACATTGTACAGTAAATATAATTATTTCTTATCTATCTCACTTCTGTCACAAAAAACCAATATAATATCAAGACATAATGTCACTTTTCAACAGATGTAATACCCGTGTCGATCTCTCGATTCTATAAAGTATCAACTTTTGGATATGCATATCACTATATATACTGTGAGTAGCGAGTTTTAGTAGTAGATGATCTGGCGGTGGGAAATAGAGAGCTACAGCAATAAATTCGTATTCTATACTAAGTGACATATAAATCCGAACACCCAGTTTAAATGGTTTTATTTTAATAAAATTTTGTATAAGTACTTAATGAAGCATAATAAGTAAATGATAAAAATTTCAAAATGATTGCACTGCTTTAAAGCCCTTTGACCTTTAATAATGTGTGGATACACCCTGATGTGCTACGCATTCGCCAACGCGCCTAGGCATGCTTCTGATCAGGTGGTCAATGTCCTCCTGTGGTATCTCATTCCAGGCAACCACCAACTCCTCTCGAAGTGCATCTAGAGTCTGAGGAGGACGTTGCAAATTGAGCAATCTCCTACCCATCATATCCCACACGTGCTCAATAGGGGATAAGTCGGCAGATCTTGGTGGCCATGGTAACAATGTGACATCATTATGTTGAAAGAAGTCTATTGTGACTCTTGCAACATGTGGTCGGGCATTATCTTGTTGGAAAGTTGGATCTGCCAGGGTGTCAAGATAGGGTAAAAGATGGGGTTCTAGAACTTCGTGGATATAACGCTGCGCGTTCATGTAACCTCTGATGAAGATTAAAGGTGACCTGGAAATATAAACTATAGCACCCCAAAACATAACTCCAACAGTGTGATGAACATGTCTTTCAACAAAAAACTGTGGATTCCTCCTTTCACCACGTCGCCTTCTAACCCTGGCACGACCATCGTGCATGCCTAAACAAAATCGAGACTCGTCACTAAAGACAATACTGTTCCATTCCTGATCCCAGAGTGACCGTTGTCTGCACCACCCAAGGCGACTACGTCGGTGTTCTCGAGTTAAAGGGAGGACCCAGTGTGGCCGGTATGAAAATAAGCCAAAACTTCTCATTCGTCGGTAAACACTTCGCATGCCAATAGGTCTTCCGTGTTCTACAAACCATTCATTTGCAATTGACCTGGTAGTGGAGAAGCGGTCCCTTAAGGCCAATAATCTTAGGCGGCGATCTTCACGGTCTGTTGTTCTACGGTGGCGTCCAGTGCCCCTTGCTCTTTGCGTACGTCCTTCTCGAAGCCATGCCTGACAACACCTAACCACAGTGTCTACACTTCTTTGCACTCTAACTGCAATTGCCCGAAAAGAAGGTCCAGCTTCCCGAAGTCCCACTATACGGCCCCTATCAAACTCACTAAGTTGATGAAATCGTACAGGTCTTCGTAGTCTAGGCATCGTAACCGATCGTAAAGGATGTCAAGAACCAAAATCCGCCAACGTTGATTCTTTACTGCGGCTGAAATATTCATTTTAGAGCGTTAGTGAATTAAAAAAAAGCAGTATAAAAACCGGAATGTCCAACTGATAAGGCTGAAAATTTGTTCACTTGTTATTTACAGTAAAATAAATACATTCACCAACTTTTATTAAAATAAAACCATTTAAACTGGGTGTTCGGATTCATATGTCACTTAGTATATTAGTGATCGATAAATCATGAAATGAAGATCTGATGAGGCATAGCGCTAAAAGAGCCACCTGCGGAGACGTATATCCTAATAATACCTTTTGGTAATATACTCGTATTTTTAACAGAGAAAAAACCTAGTGGTACGTATCTGTCGCCATTAGGATGAGATATGAACAATAGGAAGGAAGGTGGGAAAGGGATTATTTGGTAATGGAGGACGGTTTGCCACAATACTTCAAGATAAAAAAAGTATAGTCCTGAAAATACATAATCTAGTGATGAATGTTGATGCGAGTGTAGAATTTCGAGCTCCTTTAAACATGCAAAGCACAACTCAAACTGCAGAAACCTTTTGCTTTTCTTGAAGCATATGTGGTCTTATTGTTGGGCAGAACAACGCAAGTCTATAAACTTCAGCAGCTCCTCTGCTTCCGCTATAAATCCTCATCCTAAGCGACATTCTTTCCGGATTAAGCTGAGCCATCAGAAAGAAAGGAAGTCTGATGAATTAATGAGCGGGTAATTTTTCTCCAATAGCCGAAACCGCTGCAGCAAGGCGCAAATGGTTTTCACAACGACACCAGCTTTGTTCTCATTATTCAAGACAAGCTACCAGCCAGAGCTCCATTTACGGACAGAGATTTATGTATCTTGAGGCTTGGGGCTCCGATGCGGCTTGAAATACGGTATTATATGCGTTTCATATACAGGGTGTACACATTTGGCATATTAACCTATTTATGATTACAAACGCAAGCTGATTAAATGAACGTAGCAAAAGTAATGTGATCTGCTAATGCCGATGATCTAGACCGTTGATTCCCAGAGAGGTCTATATCGACCCCTAGGGGTCTATGGCAACCTGCAAGGGGTCTACGTCAGCGAAAAAAAATTTGGGGGTCCATGAAATGAATATGGGTCTCAACACATACACTGATAGTACCTATTTACTTACATCATACTATCTTATAATATCAAAACATATACATTATTTATAAAAGTACCTATGAAGTAAAAAATTTATTATATATGTTTATAAATTTGTGTAAGTTGTAGGATGTTTGTATTCGCTTTGTGGTCGCAATACATTTCGAACTTGTAAAAACCTGAGAGTCGCAGTCTCAGAGCTTCGCTACCTTGCACTGACTTGTTCAATTCGTCACTCTATAAATACGAATGTGGGACAAATACGTTTATTCGTTTCCTGAATCTTGAAAAGGAAAGTGCTAAGAAAATATTTTAAAAAATATGAACAGATAGTATATCACATAAATTATAGTGAGTCAGTGTTATTTTGTCTGAGAGTGCTGGAGAAAAGTAAGTAAATGTTTTGTACTCGTAGTTAGCAAATATAGATAAATTACGCCAATCATGACTTTAGGTATTAGTAGTTAAATATTCAATCATGCAAAATTACACGAGAACTCCTTAATAGTTTCTTTTTGAAAGTTTTAGCAATCGGTAATATAATTACAGTGCAATCTCCGTAATTCCAGCTAATTGTTGCAAGAAGATGTTCGAATTATGGAATGTTTTCGGAAAAATCAAAAAATATTTTTATCATACAGCTGCCGGATTTTCTGTCTTATTTAATTAATTTAATTTTGCCTACAGATGACTGATGCCATGTACGAATCTAAAAAGAAATGCAGACAGTACAGTGTTGATTATTTGAAATTTGGCTTCATTCCATCATTGCTGGACAAACAATCGCCTATGTGCTTTATGCAACAAAGTTTTGGGCAATGACGCTATGAAACCATCTAAACTGCAAGATTATCTGAGAAGATGCCACCCTGATAAAACAAAGAAAGATTTGAAATACGTTCAAACACTCAAAGATAAATTTCAGAAGAGACCTACACTGGACAGAATGTTCGCTTCGACGTCACAAATAAATGATGATGGTTTGCGGGCGTCTTACAATATCTCGTTACTTATAGCAAAATCTGGAAAACCGCAACTACCGGAGAGAAGTTAATTTTACCAGCCGTTGAAGAGGTTTTAAAAACTGTTTTACACAAACCTGCATCGGATATCATTAAAAGAATTCCCTTAAACAACAATACTGTTGAAAGACGTATTGATGAAATCAGTTCTGATATTGAAAGCTTCTTATGTAATTATTTGTAAACTAGACGAGTCAACTTTACCTGATAATGCAGCATTATTATTGGCATATGTTCGTTTTATTATGAGTCAAGAAATCTACGAAGAACTTCTCTTCGCAAGAACTTTGATAACCGACACTAAAGGTGAATCAATATTTCATGTTTTGTAGGATTACTTCATCGAAAAAGCAATTCCTTTATCAAATATAATATCAGTAGCTACAGATGGAGCACCTGCCATGGTTGGATGTTATCGTGGATTTATAAGCTATTTAAAACAAAATGTGTCAGGGGTGTTAGCAATACATTGCGTCATCCATCGACAACATTTAGTTGCTAAAAATTTGAGTGTTAGATTGCATGAATCACTTCATTTAGTCATTGATGCAGTAAACCGAATCCGAAGCAACGCGTTGAATACGTGGTTATTTGCACAGTTGTGTGAAGAAAATGACGAACACTTTCATCAATTACTCCTTCACACTGAAGTACGCTGGCTGTCGAAAGGCTTATGTTTGACAAGATTTTTTGTACTTTTGGAGACTATTTTAGAATTTCTGGATACTAAAGATAAAATTTTCTCAGTTCCCCAATTTGTTACAGACAAGCTGCCAGGAAGACGACGTTTCAACTTACGTTCAACATTTAAATGTCCTCTATTCAGATTTTGAATCTAGGTTTGAGGATATTTTGACTATGGTAATACCACCGTGGATAATTAATCCATATGGATACATAGAAGAAACGAATGTCATAATACAAGAGGAACTGACTGAACTAAGTACAAAAGAAAAACTTAAGGTTCAGTTTAAAAACGGATATCAGCAATTCTGGCTGCAAATCAACATACCCGTTACTTATCCCGTATTATGGAATATAGCGAGGAAATTTTTAGTTTCCTTTCCATCGTCATACCTAGTGGAAAGGGGGTTCAGCGCTGTTACCAATCTCCTAATGAAAAAAAGAAACAGACTGTACATCATTAGCCGAGGAGATTTAAGATTAACCCTTACAAAATTGACGCCAAATGTTGATAATTTGTTACATCAGGTTCATCCTTCTCACTAAAAATATTGACTTATTGCTTAAGTTATTTTATGTTTATTGGTGCCTGACCAATAAATGCCCGCATTGGGAATAAGTGCCCGCATTGATTTTTTTAAAGAACCCCCCTTTATAGAAAATATGTTTTTTTTAATTATTCTGAAAAATCAAGGATAGGTACACACTAAAATTCGTTAATTTTTTGCCTATTTTTAGATAACTTAAACGTATTAGAAGCGGAATTTAATCAAACTACCAGTGAAATTATTGTAGAACATACGTTTATGTTATAATTAATAAACGAACTCGCTTATTGTACTATTTTAAGTAAAAAACTTGTTTTTTTATTATTTTTCTCTTTTTTTTTATTGTATCCCTCTTATTTTTTTTTCAATGCGGGCACTTATTCCCAATGCGGGCACTTATTGGTCAGACACCTATTTATTTAATGTTACGTATATTTTACATAATAGATACAAAATTTTATTTTGTGTAGTTTTAATTTAAATTCAATTAATAAATGTATAAATTAACATGTGTTTTTACTTTAAGTGTTTAACACTAAACTTCACTACAGTTAGAAATTTAAAGGAAATCAATATCAGGTAAGTAGGTGGTCTACCCAACACGGAAAAACATGGGAAGGGGTCTACGACACAAAAAAGTTTGAGGAACTCTGATCTAGACTAAGCAGAACAAAGTTGAATACTGCGTTTACGATAAATTATGAAAATTTAACTAATTGAACGCTTCTAAACATAACTAGCTATTACATAAATGTACTTGACTATTACGTTAGATAAACACCAACAAGTCAGACAGAAATTAAAATTAACCATCTTACAGAGTGAATCCATGTTTCATTTGAAACGGGGTACAGAAGGTTTAAGGGTATAGAACATTTTCGAAACAGGTACCATAGACGCGATCCTAAATAACCACTTAAAACGAAGACTGCAATGCCGCAAAACGGGATCCCACATTCCCGCAAGACCCAGCTCTACTTATTGACCTACGGGATCCCGCACGCCCACCTGCAACACGGGCTTCCGATGATCCAGCAGTTTTAAAAACTAACACTAAGTCTGTCACGCTCTGACTTCCCACGCCTACTGGCGAGGAAGTATTGTAATAGCGAACAGTTTCGTAAATGAGATATCATATTTTGTTGTCACTGCATGAGATGTGCATCTCGAAAAACCGACATGGTTTTTCGTGATGTACATTTCGTGTGAGTGACACTCACTTCTTTCTACCTGTCTGATTGTCTATCTGTCTCTCTGCTAATCCTTGGCCCGTCTGTAACTGGGGTAGTACCGGTTAGATTTTGTAGTTTTAGAGAACACGTCCAGTGGTGGCGGAGCTACAAGCAAAAAAACGAAAAAAAAAACGCTCATACGCCATTTTTTGATGTCTCAGGAATCCCTGATTATTTCTAGAAAAGTGTTTGTAGGGAATAAAAATTGGGGATTCGCATATTTATTCGCTCCAACCCCTAGCAGTTCTACGCACCTATTGGGCATAGTTCACCTCATAGACTTCTCCCTACATTTGGCCTTAAGGATAATAGAGAAATGTTGTCAATACACGTCTCTGCTTGTGCTTTCTGGGTTCACCGGTGGGAATGCCGGTCTCTATGAGTATCCTTCTTCTAATACCGCTTTGTTGCGCTATCACGTCGTGAGGACCGGTATCAGGAATGAACTACGATGCTGGAAAGATGATAATACCGGCAAGGTAAATATATTTTTTCATAATCTATGATTAATTTTACTTAGTTGCTTGATTTACCATATACAGGAACCTAGCGCCATCCTATAATCATTCTATGATACACGAATTTTCTAAACTGTAGGAAACATCCCCAGGAACTACTTGAGGATTGAAAATGAATGTTGCTATCCCAAATACGCTTTTTACGCGTTCCTTGTTTGTACGCCAATAGGAACTTTTTATGATCGGGAAAAACTTAGTTTCCCTAACTGGTAGGGAGTACTGTGATTTCGAAAAATTACGGAATCGAGATATTCGTTAGCCTCGGACTAGGCCAGGCTTTAACGGTGCATTGGTCCGACATATACAGGGTGTCCTCAAGGTTGAGACTTTTCTTTGCAGAGTGTATTGGTCGGGCAATGATAAGCAAGCTTTCCTAGTAACACATATACCAAGGTCTCAACATAACCGAGATTTGAGTGCCGGAAGACTATTAATCGGCCAACGCAAGCCTGCCTGCCTCCCCTAGTATGTTTGGAGGTACGATGTTATGTGGTACTTATGTGACTCAGTATCTGGTTTCGCGCAGTGTGTAGGTTAAGCTAGTTTACGAACAAATCGCATTTGAAAAACTGAAATTGGCACATTTCTGCAGCATTGACCTAGTTATCGATTCGATGTTAGCTTTCTCTGAACGTTTTCAAGATTCTATTGATACTCCGCAAATCTATTAAGGACGTGATGGACGATGTTTCCATCCGAGAGGTGTATTTACGTTATTAGTGCTAGCTTCCCGCAGCTTCGCTTTGTTATTTCAAACTTTCAGGATACTCTGTATATGTCCAATGACATTCACCTCACGGTGGATCAAGTCACCCTTTTTATTCTCTCTGACCTGTAACCCTTGGTCCTTCTATAACTATTCAATCACCTATTCGACTTACAATTTGACTCAAGGTGACTATCTTGGCGAGGACTAAAAAGCTCTATAGGTTCTTCTAGCTATAAGCAAAGAACGTACAACAACGTTGATAAATTCTATTTTTTGAGCTTTTGATCAGTAGGGGTGTACTTAATACTTTTCTTGAGAACCCCATATTTTCGGGTACAGAGAAAACTAAATCGATAGTGACATCAGCGGAACCGAGACGATGTAAACTGGTCGTAAATAACAAAATAAT
Organism: Acanthoscelides obtectus; assembly: GCA_963669975.1. NCBI lineage: Eukaryota > Metazoa > Arthropoda > Insecta > Coleoptera > Chrysomelidae > Acanthoscelides > Acanthoscelides obtectus. Next base: position 27,878,256 of record CAVLJG010000010.1, on the reverse strand, counting down.
AGAACAAGTGATGGAAACGGAATACTAGGGAATCAAACTGTCAGGCTATGGAAAAAGTGGAAGAAGAAGTACAAAAACAAGTGAACATGCCGAACAGAGCAGCAGGATGTCTCAACAATACAATCTTGACAACAAATACCTCACAACGGAAACGAAAACTAGGATATATAAATCAACAATAAGACCGATACTGACCTACACAGCGGAAACAAGAGCAGATACGGTGAAAACACAAAGATTATTGGAAACAGCAGAAATGAAAGCCTTACGAAAAATAACAAACCAAACTCTAAGAGACAGAGTAAGAAGTGAGGAAATACGAGCGAGATGCGGTATAGAGGAAATAAACCTGTGAACCAAAAGAAGAAAAATAAAATGGAATCAACTCATAGAAAGAATGACAGAAAATAGAACAGTACGAATAGCAAGAGACAAATCGCCAAATGGAAGAAGACCAATGGGATGACCGAGGAAAAGGTGGTCAGACAACGACAACTGAGGCTAAAAACCGAAGTAAAACAGGCATGAGCCTATTAATAAAGGAGAAAGAAGAGGCAAGTTTCATATTTTGACCATATTACTTCTCTATCATATGTCGGCTAATCCCTGACTTCTCTATAACCGAAAAAGTCCTGTAATTTCGGTAACATGGCAAAAATAAAAAATATTACTGTTTTTGAGAATAAATCCAGTTAGTGAAGAGTCATCGTAAAAAATGAATAATCATGGACTCAACTATTGGAAATCATAACTTGGACTGTGGGGAAATTATGACACAGTTACAATCATGACACAAACGAGTGAGCATTGTACTTTTCTAAATTATATAACATTATATGATTATACTAAGGGTTATGATAATCCTGCGAGATTGCATGAACTGCAGGAATGTAATTCGCAGTTAAAACACAATTCATATCATACGGGTCAGTAGGTGGACGGAATTTTGTTTCAGTCTACTTGAGTAACAATAGATCAACAAAGTTATGCATCTAAAAGTATGTTTTAATCCCAACAAGCTGCCGACACGTGTTGGGAGAATGTTGCCTGCTTGATAGAATGGTATCGCAGCTGGGTAGATATTCACGTTCTCAATATACTTAGCGAATTTGAATCGCTGCAAATAAACTCATATTTGCTATCATTTTGTAAACACGAGTAAGTACTCTGGTTCGGCACTTGTTCCGCAATACAACGCGGACTGTTTTCATTCCTTGTTAAATGTGGAAGAATTTATTTGATGAAATTCCCATCATGCGATCGGATATTACAATTTGTTGTACAAGTTTCACAATAAAACAATGACGGATTTAAGATTTCATTTTCAGGATACAAGTTGTAAAGTTTCGCATTCAATCCTGGCATCTTCCTTTTAAGCTTGGTGAGCTAGTTTTTCAAATGCAAATCATTATTCGGTGGTTACAACAACTAGTCAGCCTAATTAGACAAAGGAATACCCTTCTTTTAAGCAGTAATTCTCAAACAAGTAACTCCATATACATCAAACCCTCCTCCAACAGCATAATTAATTTCGGCACTCAATGTAATTAATTAGGCTCACAGCGATATACGTTAAGAACATCTCGACCCCACTTTCGACATCCAAGGGCGTATGCCGTCTTTCACTTTTGGTCCTACAAATGGGGTGCCAGATTTGCAACGGTGCCCAGTTCGAAAGCAAAAAATTAACAGCCGTGGAATCTCTACTGATACTATCTGCTACTGTGCCCAGAAGTATAATGTGTCAATTTGAAAAAATCTATTACCGCACATAATGCTACTTTGGTCCTTTAGCAGGTACTAATTTATGTTGGTAAATGCTACTTCACCCGTCTACTGGCACATCATAGATTGGCCCGCACATTTGCCCTTAAAATTTGAAACTTTAGAAAATGTTATCGACAAGCGTCCTTGCGTCCGCTGACTTCAACGGCTACGGCCGGCGTGCCGGTGGTCGTATGTGACTTGCATGACTGGTACTCTGTTGGCACTCTGCCGTGTGTGACGCATCAAGCTTTCAGATATTGGGGAGAGGCAACCCGACGTTACCAGATGGACGGTACTACGGGTTAGGCAGAGAAAGGATGTTATGTTAACCCTTAACCGATCATGTGGAGTCTGACAGACCCCGCGGTAAATAAACTGTCCCGTATCTTCCACGGTAGTAACGCCTCCTGGCCAACTGGGTCACCTAATCCCTCGCCTATTGGTGCCAGACAAGTCATACGATGCTCAGTGCGTTCGCTTTATTTGAAGACGAAACACAGGCATTATTTGGTGTGTAGGGGTCTGCCAGACGTCACCTGTGCGTCTATGTGAAAATTGTTTAAATTGCGATATGGCCGGTCCATCGAAAAGAGTTCGGTTAAGTGACAAACATTTTGAGGAAACTGTCCTCAAGTGGTACAGTGAAGTTGACGACACTGCCAGTGATATAGATAGTGCTGCAGAGGACGAAAATATTGTGTCAGAACACGACACGGTCTTAGACTTCTCGGCAGGCGGTGATAGTGACCAAGAAAGTGACACCCATCAGACGGACAATAAATACTTCTATAGCAAAATCCGCTTTAGATGGTCCTCTACGGAAGTTGTTCCTTCATCGCGAACTAGGAAGCCAAAATTGTTATGAAATAGAGAAGGCACTAACCATTGATGAAATGCTTGTTAGTTTCAGAGGACGTGTCCATTTCAAAAAGTATATGCCTAACAAGACCTGTAAGTACGGGATAAAGGTGATGTGCCTTACAGACGACCGAACTAGTTATCTCTACAATGCCTACATGGGTTGCCTGCAGAAGAAAGAAGATTTTCTAAGCCGATACAATCAGTGATACGTCTTGCAAAACCACTTTTCCGAAGTAACAGAAATATAACTGCTGAAAATTGGTTCAGCTCTATAGAACTTGTTGACCTGCTAACGAAACATGGACTAACTTACGTAGGTCCTCTAAAGAAAAATAAACGAGAAGTACCAACGGAATTCTTACCAAACAAGGAAAGAGAAGAAGGATCATCGTTGTATGGATTTCGTGAAGATGTTACTTTGGCTTCTTATGTGGGAAAGAAAGGAAAAGCAACACTATTAGTTTCTTCTATGCACAATAGGCGCTACACCGGCCCTGAAACCCAAAAGCCAGAAATAATTTCTTTTTATAACCGGACAAAGGCGGTGTAGATACACTAGACGAGAAATGCTCGAAAAGTTCGACAAGCCGGCGAACACGTAGATGGCCGCTTGCAATGTTCTTCCGTATTCTTGATGTATCTATTGTAAATTCATTTATTTTACATCAAGCTTTCAAAGACAAAGAGGTGATAAAAGATAAATCAGTATTTGCAAAACAACTGGCTGCTGAATTAGTTCGAGAAAATGTGGAAGGAAGACTAGCAAATGATCGAGTGCCTCGTGAAATACGCAGCGATTTTAGTGGAATTTTGAGGCTACCGGAAACAAACGAAAGACAAAATGAAGGCGCTTTTGCTTACAACACGTTAAGCCATGCTATTTGTGTCCTGCAGCAAAACATCGCAAGACAAAGTATCTCTGTGTGCAGTGTAGACGGGCGATTTGCTTGCAGTGCTCAAAGCCTCTATGCAATACATGCACAAAAAAGATGGTTGATTAGTTTCTGCTAGAGGAGCATTTCAGTGTTATTTTCCTTTGAGATCTATTTTTTTATATAGCTTAGCTTCCTAGAAAATGTTTCAGACACATATTTTCCTACATAGGTCGCTAATGTTTTTTTTGTGAGCTTTTAAGAATACATGTTTAATTAGGTCAAGTTACGATATAATTTTCCAGATATTTGTTGTCGTCAGAAACCAATTTAGAAACAAACCGTGTTTCCTCATTTACATGTAGTAGTAGGATCCCTATTGCTTTATACATAACAGTAATAAATTATTTCCAAAAAATAACTTGTTTTACTATCTGCCCAGTTAGTGGTCTGAGACCCCACATGGATATTTGCGTCCAGATAACTCAGATGGTAGGTTAAGAGTTAACGGATTGATCTGTTTAATTTCCCTGTCATATATGTCCTTTATAAGTTTTTTCTTAGAGGGTCTAACATGAACATGCCGCTTTCGTCTGCTCAACCGAAGACAGAGAAACACAGACAGCTATTCTGTGCCTTTTTGGTAACTCATCAGCTTGGTCTCTGGAACAACGAGCAGCAAGCATAGCATCTATCCTCTATCCAGGACATAAGGTACGGGAAAGTGGCAACCTACTTGACACCATTGACACCATTTTTGAAACATGTTGCAATATCTGTGTGAACGACTCTTTAATTTTGATTCCTTGTGTTGTAGTTATTATAAGCACTACTGTTTGAAACTGGCTATTTATCATATCTCTTGGCATAAGGCCTATATTTCAAAATGGGCAGTAAGAATGTCCCGTGATTTGAAAGCTTCTCTGCTAAATTCAAGTGACTTCATTTCAAAAATTAATCTGAAACTATTTGAACAACAAATACTCTATCAATTCTAGAAGAATTTGTCAGTTGTGGTCATTCTATGAGCACCTTCCCACTTCAGTTGGCCCACTTCAAGATTTGTACCAAAATATGCCTCTATAAACTAAACATGACGAAACTATTTACTCCAAAACAATCTATTTTCTCAAAAACATTTTAGATACACTCTAGTCGTAAAAAATATATATTTGAAATCACTTAGACCTATAACTAATAGAACATCTGAACGAATAAACAATGTGCGAATAAATGCGCAAAGTTAACAAAGCAACAATTGAAAGATTACCATTGGGTAATATCACCTTTATTTTTTATTACGGCTGAAATTCTTTGGAGCATAGTGTTGACCAAGTTTTGGCAAAAATTTGGTGTAAAACAATCCCATATTTCTTGAAGCTTTTGTCTCAGTTCGGTGATTGTACGAGCAGGATGTTGTCGTAGAGCGTTTTTCATCTCGTGACACAAGGTTTCAATAGGTGACAGATCTGGACTGCTAGAAACCCATTTCAAAAGTGGTACATTATTTTCTTCCATCCATTTTATAGCCTTTTTTGAGGTATGGCACGCTGCACCATCTTGCGGAAACACAAAATCTTGGCCGGATGTCAAACATGCTTCCATCACTGGTAAAAGCGATTCTTCTAAAATTGCTAAATATTTGTTTGTATCCACATTTCCATCAATAAAATGAAGTTTTCCTACTCCTTTTGATGACATACTGCCCCAGATCATGATGGATGCTGGAAATTTCATTTTCCTCTTCAGACAGTCAACATGGAGTGCTTAATTTTTTTGCGAATAACTCTACTGCGACTGTCACCAACACAAACTTCGAATCGGGCCTCATCACTTTATTGTATTGTACACCATTGTTGAGGTGTCCATTGTCTATGTTCTTTAGCCCATCTAAGCCGATTTTTCTTTTGCAGGGGAGTTAATAGTGGCTTTTCTTTGGGCTATAAACAAGTTGTGCAACTTTAGGGTTTTTACTTCACTTTTTTTATAGGAAAACTTACCTTGCAAGTGCTAAGGCTCAGTTTGTCGGCCTCTCTATGAGTTATGGACCTCGAAATTCTCCTTCCAACAGCATCTCTCCACAGAGAACTTAATTGTAAATAATTGGCACGCCTGTTTTTCACGATTATTCTTCTTAATGCTCTTCGGTCGCCATTTGTGATATTACTTTTTTTCACATATCGTGGCTTAATATTAATTGAACCAGTTACGTTATATCTTCTAACAATATTTCTCACACTGTACCGCGATAAGTCTAACAAGGTTGCAATTTCTGAGTTTGATTTGCCAGAATAAAAAAATTTAATTATCAGTAACCGAATTTTCTCACTAATAACTTTTCCTCTACCCATTTTGAAAAACTTAACTACCCAAAACTATCATAAACGTATTCTGACAGCTGTGATTAATAAAAACAATTGTCATGGCTTTTATTTTTTACAGCCACCCATGCGTTGTAGACTTATTTTGCATTGAAATGAAAATAGGTTGATATGCTGTAATTGCAACATGTGTTATTTTTATGCTGCAAATTTGATTAGGGAGTGATAAAGTTGGTGTTTTCTACTATATATTATCAAAATATTCATTGTTAATATTTTAAACCTATAAAACCCTGCTACATCTTTATTATTTGTGTTTGATAAGAAAAAAACTAAAATTTCAATAGTTGGGCCAACTGAAGTGGGAAGGGGCTCGTACTTGGCTTACAATGTGTTTAAATGACTATAGCATTCATTAGTTCAAGCGGATCCTAATAACTATTTCCTGTTGCCATTTGTGTTTAGAAATACTTGAAGGCCTACACGATTCTATTACTTATACAACGGATGCTCCCTTCTCGTACTCTATACCCTCGTCAGCCCTCCAGGATGCACGCTACGTTGTTAAAATCTCAAGTGGGCAATTAGATGTTGCCACTACCTTCATGGCGACGTAATTCGCTGGAGTGGTTTGCTAATTCCGACACCTAGCGTGGATCTCTACTTTGACACATCCGTTAGAATTCACTCATGCATAATGTATTCGTAGAGTAATCAAGATTTTGGGTTTACAACCTACCTGGGAAAGCAATACACATATGTTCCGTGGTAAAGTTTTCTTGCCAGAGCTGACAGATCCTACCTAAGCTTAAACACTTGGGCCTGACCCTATTTTTATTATAATTTGTTGATATTCCATAATTTAGGTGATTTAACATTTGTCAAGAAGGACAACTTTTTAACCAAAAACTACTTCACCCTCGACCACCAAGGGTCATTTCCTTGAAAATTTTAAAATGGCAAGGGGTAATTTTCAATAAGTGTTCAAAGGGTTTGCCAAATCTACAATTCGTTTATAATTTATAGTCTGATTTCTTATTTTGTCCATTTTAGTTACCTCTTTAACTCGTCTCTAGTATTTCATTTCAACTGCCTGACGTTTACTTTTCTGTTGTCGCGATAGAACCCAGGATTCACATCCATATGTCAATATAGGTCTACATATTGTATTATGCACTGTCATTTTTGTTTTCTTGGACACCGCTTTTTTGTTGATAAAACCTTTATTCATCGCATAGTACAAGTTGTTTGCCTTTCCTATCCTTTCAGAAATTTCTATTTAATTTCTGCGGTTAGGTTCCAATATAGCATCTAGATATTTAAAGGTGTGCATCTGTTGTAATTTTACATTATCTATTCTTATGTCCATATTGAGTTTTTTATTAGCCATAACTTTAGTTTTAAGTTTATTTAGTTTCATACCATTATCTTCAAGTACTGTGTTCCAAATGTTCAAATTTTCCTGTATACTACCAGCTACCAACACAAAATCATCTGCAAATGCGCACTTTGCTGATTCCACTTTATGCAATTTCCTGTATCCAACAAAAATTGCTTTTCTTCCTTGCCTGCATTGTCTTATCAGATCATCCATAAATACTATATACAATAGGGGACTAAGCCCTCCGCCTTGAAGTACTCCCTCTGAAATAGCGAATTCTTCGGACATCATGACATCATATTTCTGGATATTACTCGGTTGTTAGTCTTGTGGTGTATACTCATGATCACTTCTACTAATTTTACAGGCACACTCCTTCTCAGCAAATTCTCTTTTAACTTTTTTCGTGAAACTCTATCAAAAGCTTTCTCTATATCCATGAAGGCAATGTACATTGGTTTTCCATTTGATAAAAATTTACTTATCAAGTTTTTAATAGTAAATATGTGACCCTGAGTACTTCTTCCCTCTCTGAAGCCTCTTTGTGTTTCATACAATGTCGGCTTTATTAACTTTCTTAGTTTTTTCTCTATTACTTGTTCATAGGCCTTGAGTACTGTAGACAGCAGCGTTATTCCTCTGTAATTATACTAAGTGACATATAAATCCGAACACCCAGTTTAAATGGTTTTATTTTAATAAAAGTTGGTGAATGTATTTATCTTACTGTAAATAACACGTGAAAAAATTTTCTGCCTTATCAGTTGGACATTCCGGTTTTTTTACTGCTTTTTTTTAATTCACTAACGCTCTAATAATGAATATTTCAGCCGCAGTAAAGAATCAACGTTGGCGGATTTTGGTTCTTGACATCCTTTACGATCTGTTACGATGCCTACAGTACGGAGACCTGTACGATTTCGTCAACTTAGTGAGTTTGATAGGGGCCGTATAGTGGGACTTCGGGAAGCTGGACTTTCTTTTCGGGCAATTGCAGTTAGAGTGCAAAGAAGTGTAGACACTGTGTTTAGGTGTTGTCAGGCATGGCTTCGAGAAGGCCGTACGCAAAGAGCAAGGGACACTGGACGCCGCCGTAGAACAACAGACCGTGAAGATCGCCGCCTAAGATTATTGGCCTTAAGGGACCGTTTCTCCACTACCAGGTCCATTGCAAATGAATGGTTTGCAGAACACGGAAGACCTATTGGCATGCGAAGTGTTTACCGACGAATGAGAAGTTTTGGCTTGTTTTCATACCGGCCACACTGGGTCCTCCCTTTAACTCGAGAACACCGACGTAATCGCCTTGAGTGGTGCAGACAACGGTCACTCTGGGATCAGGAATGGAACAGTATTATCTTTAGTGACGAGTCTCGATTTTGTTTAGGCATGCACGATGGTCGTGCCAGGGTTAGAAGGCGACGTGGTGAAAGGAGGAATCCACAGTTTTTTGTTGAAATACATGTTTATCACACTGTTGGAGTTATAGTTTGGGGTGCTATAGCTTATGGTTCCAGGTCACCTTTAATCTTCATCAGAGGTAACACGAACGCGCAGCGTTATATCCACGAAGTTCTAGAACCCCATCTTTTATCCTATCTTGACACCCTGGCAGATCCAACTTTCCAACGAGATAATGCTCGACCACATGTTGCAAGGGTCATAATAGACTTCTTTCAACATAATGATGTCACATTGTTACCATGGCCACCAAGATCTCCCGACTTATCCCCAATTGAGCACGTGTGGGATATGATGGGTATTTGCAACGTCTTCCTCAGACTCTAGAAGCACTTCGACAGGAGTTGGTGGTTGCCTGGAATGAGATACCACAGGAGGACATTGGCCACCTGATCAGAAGCATGCCTAGGCGCGTTGTAGAATGCGTAGCACATCAGGGTGCATCCACACATTATTAAATGTCAAAGGGCTTTAAAGCAGTGCAATTGAAATTTTTATCATTTACTTATTATGCTTCATTAAGTACTTATACAAAATTTTATTAAAATAAAACCATTTAAACTGGGTGTTCGGATTTATATGTCACTTAGTATATTACAATCTTTCTTGTCTCCTTTCTTGAAAAGTGGTAAAATCAACCCTGTTGTCCACTGCTCTATATATTTTTGTGAAGAGATAATGTAGTATTCTAATTCCAGTTTCATCCATATTTTTTAACATTTTCCCTGTTATTTTATCTATTCCAGGTGCCTTTCCATTTTTAAGTTTCTTCAATGCTTCTGTTACTTCGTCTATTGTTACCTTGTCTTGTTCTGTATCTTCGGTGTTTTGGTGTGTCGTCGATACCGAGATATTATCTGGTTCGGTGTCATTCTGTGAGTTCAACAAATCATTAAAGTACCCTTTCCATCTAGCCAGTATTTATTTGTCCTCAAAAATCGTAACTCCATCTCGATCCATTATCCCTGTTGCATCAGTTGCTGCGTTTTGTCTATTTCGAAGTCTCTTCAAGACATTACAAAATAATGTTTTGTTACCTTTGCTGTCACGCTCAAGTTTATATCCAAAATACTTCCTTTTTACTGTCTGTTACAATAGTTTTCACTTGTTCTCTCTGTTTCTTGTATTCATTATAGCTTTCCTCTGTACGTTTGTTTAGAAAACATAGCCATTTCCGTTTTTTAATTTTAACTTGTGTTTTTATGCTATTATTCCACCAAGCTGTTTGTTTTCTGTTCGAACTCGTTCCGTATGTACCGCAAACTGATTTCACTGACGTTAGCACCATATCTTGATCTTTAAATTCGACGATAATCTGAACCTTTCTTGTTTGACAATTTTCCGTATCTTAAAAAAACGGGTGAGTCGATTTTAACAAACTTGGGCTAGTTGAAAACAGCTATTTTTGGGCTACAAACGTTATTATATTTGAAGTTTTGTTAGTTTCACATGTGGCCGCTAGAGGGTTTCCTTCGACATTCTGACAGAAATGGTTGATTTTCTCAAAAAAAAAAAAAATGCATTGGTATGCCTTGTTTCATGAAAAAGTAGCTAAGTGATATCTAAACAAGCAAGAGGCACATTCTTGTTTAAATGCAGGCCATGGACTACAACAAAACAAATACCTAATCAAAACATAAATAATCCTCAAATTGTTAATAGTTGCCAATGGCTTCGCCTTGCTTTGAGAAATTTTTGTGCTTACCAAATGCGCATTCTTAGTTGGCCACGCTGTACAATTTCGATGAAAACTATCGAACAATACTTAGTACCAGGGCCAAAAACCATGATCTCTATAAGTCTAACTTACATAGCAACAATAGTTCAGGGTGAGGAAACAGCCATACAAGTGTGTGCAAAAGAGCTAATAAGAAAGGAGGCTGTAAATCAGTCGAACGCCATTTCCTCAGGCATCCAGGCAGTAAGTAAGGCATTAAGTTCGTCGCAAATATATTGTAAATTAGCAGGGGACTGCGTGAAAACTCTCAGCGGGTTGGGAAACCGGAACAAAGTAATATTGCAGTGGGTACCAGGACACGAAGGGGACAAAGGAAATAAAAAGGCGGATGAGCTTGCCGGACAGGGTGCAGTCAATCGTCCTATAAGTCCCGATCCTTCCTGTGACGTGGCAAAGATATTCATGAACAAATCCATAACAAATTTTAGCAAGAAAAAGTCCTTAGAATGGCGGAACAGTCAGGACAAATGCAGGCAAAGGACGTCATCAAAGAACGAAAAGCTGCATTTACAGAAGATCTAATCAGAATTAATAGGAAAGCCATAATGGTAACTTGACCAAATATGGGCACCCCTAAGCTAATTATATCTTCAAACGTTTAATATCCATTATAAAACAATTAAATTTCTAGTACGTTTACCTTGGGTTGTGGAAATAAGAAAAATGTTGATCTAATATGAAAATACAATTTTATTATGGTTTAAATAAACAATTAATAACTGTTCGGTGCGCATGTTAGGCGCCTGGGTTCCAAATATGAGCACTGGGTGCCCATATCTGGATACGCATTTTTGTGGAATCAAGATAAAACAAAGAAATATAGAGCTTTCTATAAATTCAACAGAATTTTCTAAGAAAAGAGTAAATATATCATTACTTGATTCATGAAAAATCCAAAACAGGGGAAAACGCAAACTTTAAGTGGTAGCAACAACTAACTGCTCACAAACTAAACACTATCTTCACATTGCGTGGTCGGAAATTTTTATAATTTCTTTTGAGGTCAAGCCACAGCATTCCTCGTATACCCATGTCTTGCAAAAGGTGCACTGCCTCATACCTCTCTTCCGGTCTTCTTCTATACCAAAATACCACAATCCTGCCTTCGACCAAGAGCAAACGTCCTACTGACCGCTCTGACAGACAATGACGAATAGTATGTACCACAATCCTGCCTTGGAATTGGATGAGAGCTATTCCCACTTCAGCAGTGCGACTTCTGGTATCGCTATCCTGGGGTATTACCAACCCAACACAATAAAGTACTAGTTTCACCTCCTAAATTCTGATTAGTATATCCTAACTCTGCATACTGGGCAGATAACATACTGAAAAATGCATGATTCGTGCGAAATGCACTCTTGATAACGAAATGCTTGTAAAATCCCCTCTCCAGCAACGTAACACGGGAAGAGACCCATCCATTCTTGCTCTGTGTAACCGAGTAGCTGACAAAGGAGAAGTTTCGCTAAAGTTTAACTTTAACTTTCATACACGCTGAAAGAAGATACAGTTAACAATCTAGGTTCTGATGAAACTAATATCGCTCTTGGGTTAGCACTTTTCAATTCAACTTTGTATGATGGTCGCCCTACATTAAATCTAGTCTGCGTTTTAAATGGGACGAGTATTATTACCTTCCAACTTGTTTGAATATATTGGCAAGTCGGTCAAATAATGACGAATATCTTTTGTTAAATTCTGATTTACTTTAATGGGATTCGACTACGAGCAGAGACCTAAGGAATAACATAAAAATCGGTAAAATTAGGAAATTGGAAGTTGAACTTTAAGTTTCCACAAAATATGTATGAGAGAATCAAATTACCGGGCTAACAGTGGAAAACTCGTCAATACAGGAAACTAATTTGGATCCGCCTGGGTACTGCTATCAACAAAAACTGCATCTCTGGATTCATTTTGCTATTATGCTCATTTCTTTATGGAGTACACTGTATGCTAGCTAACCTAACAAGACATACAAAATAGTCATTTTAAAAATTGTTGAGTTTTCAGGCATTTTTTGTTTAAATACGGCCTAGCTGGGGGGAGAATTAGGAAACGCGTAAAGACAAGGTTTGTGTTATATGTATATTATTATCTCGTGGAAAAAATTGCTACACCCAAAAACTATATAAATATAGCTATTGAAATTGCCGGTAGATGGGCCGACCGAACGATAACATGAATTTTAGTCATTCAGGCAACTCAAAACATTTTCACGGGACGCTGTCTAAATAACTGGCAACCATGTCAAATATACTGACTATTGGCAATTTGGAGGTTACATATACAGGGTGTTTCAGTTTATTATTGCATAACTTCAAGATTCTATAGAACTTTTGAAATTAATGCATAAAGTCTATATAAACATAGGTCGAAAAATGCGTGGCTCCGAACTACAGGGTGTTTAAATTTACTTTCTAAAATAGCTTTTTTTTAAATATTTCGAACAATATTTGATGTATAACAGTGAAAATTGGTACACAAGGGTTTTTTGGTACGACAAAACGAACAATGGGCATGGTTTTACTGTAGCCGCTAGAGGGCGCTCGCTACTGTACCTGTAGTGTATTAAAATGTCCGAAAATTTTTTCTTTTTGCTTTTTGAATAAAAATGCCGATTCTTTACACTTTTCAACATAAAAAAGCTCTCTTGTAAATTTTCGTTATAGTTAGCCGTTTTTGAGATATTTCGATTTTGTAGGTTCGATGCATTTTTAATTATTTATGATAAAATAATATTTTTTTTACATTTCCGATTTGGGCATTACAAGTAATTAAGATGATCGTTTAGATTGTGTTTTTAAACACAGCAATAATTCCTAACTCCAAATACTTCGGGGCCTCGGTTGGCCGCGTGGGTCAGAGTGTCGTGCTACTGATCAGCCGGCCGGCCGGGCCGCGAGTTCGAATCTCGCCTTCGCCATGGATGTTGTGTGTTTGTTTTAGGCAGCAGCGGTGGCCGCAGTAGTAGACTCTTCGGTCTCCTGATCAGCCGCCGTGCGCTGTGCGGGTTCGAGTCCCGTCCCAGGAGAAATGTTTCTCTTGGTCATGGATGTTGTGATTGTCCATAGGTGGTAGATGGTCTCTGACTGTCGAACGCGGAGGTACCACCCGGCGGTTCTCGTAGGCGGAGCCAGAATGTGTGCGTGTTGCACGCACATGTGTTCCCTCGCCAGAGTCCGTGTGGCGTCCCCCCTTGCCCATGTATCCCCCATAGCCCCACGGTACCCAATGGGTGCTTAGGCCTTAGGCCTTCGTGGTAGTTGGAGTATAAAAAAAAACACAAAAAACAATATTAATTTGTTTAATTCTCCAATATTGTTTTTAACAAATTAAATGAATATTGGATGCTATTGGATAGTTAGGACAAACATACAAAATCTAAAGTAGTTGCTCGAAATGTAAACCCAATTGTTCAATACACAATTCACATCTACGAATGATCGAACGTGGTATAGCATTATTCAAATAAGGCCTTATTTCATCACATGCATTCCTGATTCTGTCTATTAGCATATCTCTTGTGGCTACGGGAGTCTGGTACACTTTTTCTTTTAGAAATCCCCACACAAAGAAATCTAATGGATTTAGGTCAGGGGATCGTGGAGGCCAGGCGACTGGTCCTCCACGGCCGATCCATCTTTCTGGATGATTTTCGTCCAGCCAGTTTCTAACTATTCTCGAATCATGAGCTGGACAACCATCAAGCTGGAACCAGGCCAATCTTCTTAAATCTAACATAACATCATCCCACATATTTGCATGTTCAGCCTTTAAAAATTCCAAGAAGGTCGCAGCATTTAACCTTGCAGGCAAAAGGTAGGGTCCAAATAGTCGATTACGGTAGATACCAATCCACACGTTCACACTAAATTCATGCTGAAAATTTCTGCATGCGGATTTTCATGCGACCAAATATGTTGATTATGAAAATTTACCACTCCACGTTTAGTGAAGCATGACTCATCGGTCCATAAAACGTTACTTAAAAACTCCCTATTATTATCAGTTCTATCAAGCATCCACTGACAAAAAATGTGATACTTCGTTCTCCGTTCCCTGGCTGTAGTCCTCGCACAGGTTGCAAATGGTAAGGACATCGTCTATGGTCATTTCTAAGAACACGGTGAACATGGCTTGCTGAAATTCCCAAGGCACCAGAAACTCTCCTGACACTTGTGGTCGGATCTCTATCAAACTCACGCAGAATCATACGGGTAATCCCTTTGGAGATTTCCACAACCATTTTCAATTATTTGGCGATGCACTCTTAGAAATACTGAGCGAGTTGCATGTCGTCTGTTTGGAAATCTTCGTGCGTATTCTATGGCTGCTTCTGCTGCTTTTCCATTTACAAAGCCGTATACAAAATGAACATCCGCTAACTCTTGATTGGAGAATAACAATGGCATTTTTATAAAACTTACAAAAAAAAAACAGGTAAAAGAAACTAAATTTCGTGCATTCACAATTGCAAAAAACGTTTCAGGTTTCAACAGACAACAAAACGAACTGTCAACTAATTGACCTTTAACCTTATTCTGCCTTCAATTTCAAAAATATTTGCAGGCTCAGCCTACTTCTAAAAATTATCGAGATACTGACTGTTTAACGTTATTTTATCATAAATAATTAAAGCCGCATCGAACCTTAAAAATCAAAATATCTCAAAAACGGTTAACTATAACGAAAATTCACAAGAGAGCTTTTTTATGTTGAAACGTGCGAAGAATCGGCATTTTTATTCAAAAAGCAAGAAATTGCACTAAGAGAAAATTTTCGGTCATTTTAATACACTACAGGTACAGTAGAGAGCGCCCTCTAGTGGCTACAGTAAAACTATGGCCACAGTTCGTTTTGTCGTACCAAAAAACCCTTGTATACCAATTTTCACTGTTATACATCAAATATTGTTCGAAATATTTAAAAAAAAACTATTTTAGAAAGTAAATTTAAACACCCTGTATTTCGGAAGCCACCCATTTTTCGACCCATGTTTATATAGTCTTTATGCATTAATTTTAAAAGTTCTATCGAATCTTAAAGTTATGCAACAATAAACTGAAACACCCTGTATTTGTCTTATGTTATTAAAATAAATCGTGCAATATTCCGCGTATGGTCCTAAAAGTCGAACAGCTATGGGATGACATACAGGCTTCTGTTACTTCTGAAGTTCCTGACAGAATTCCTGACTGAAAGTAGTTGCGAATAAGAATATGGAATGTGGAATTTATTTTTTCGCAACAGGCAGAGGTATACCGATAGTTCTCAGACGCACAGCTCGGGTTGCCAGGGCTGCCAATAATCTTTCATGTATACTTTATTTACAAAGACACCTCAAGTCGTCTGGTGCGGGAGGGATGGGTGGTGTTTACGTCCTTCGCTCCCCTCCCTGGGAGCGTGCACTTCACATACCTCAATAGTTGTCAAAAGAAGCTCTTCCGTCTGGTACTTATAGCAAAATCGCTATCTTAATTCCTTTTTAAAAGAGAGAACGCGTTTGCAGTTATGCCAAGGAAGGCACCGCAACATTGTTTGGGATATTCCCAGGAAGCGTTTTATCCTGTCGCTCTCGAGAACTGACCTTCTCAACTGTTGTAAAGATCATGGTGCCACCGATCCAGAGTTTTCGTCTCTCCGTAGAGTTTCTAACGTAGTGAAACATGTTTCAAGCACCTTCTGCATAACTCTGTGACGTGCAAAGTGTGCTGTCATCGTACGTGTTCAAAAATTCAGCCAGCGTCTGCCAAGAGACTCAGATAAGATGAGAAAAAACGCAATGGGCTAAATAACAGCGGTATTTTTCTTTCCAGGATGGACCCATGTATATTTAAATTGTAATAGGATTACTGGACTCTAGATTAATGAATAGTTAAATGGTGTAGCTGTGTAGGATGAGATATGGTAACATGAAAATGAGTTGTCGCGTAAGGTTGAAGAAAATCCAGAGATAATTATTTGCATAATGTAGCGGTGTACACTGCATTCTGAAGTATACGAGCCCCTTCCTACTTCAGTTGGCCCACATCAAGATTTGTACCAAAATATGCCTTTATAAACTGAACTTGACTAAACTAGTTACTTCTAAAACAATTTATTTTCTCAAAAACATTTTAGATACACTCTAGTCGTAAAAAATACATATTTGAAATCACTCAGACCTATAACTACCAGCACATCTGAACAAATAAAAAATGTGCGAATAAATGCGCGAAGTTAACAAAACAACAATTGAAAGATTACCATTGGGTAACATCATCTTTACCTTTTGTTAGTGCTAAAATTCTTTGGGGCATTGTGTTAACCAAGTTTTGGCGAAAATTTGGTGTAAAACAATCCCATATTTCTTGAAGCCTTTGTCTCAGTTCGGTGATTGTACGAGCAGGATGTTGTCGTAGAACCTTTTTCATCTCGTGCCACAAAGTTTCAATAGAAACCCATTTCAACAGTGGTACATTATTTTCCTCCATCCATTTTACGGCCTTTTTTAGGTATGGCTCGCTGCACCATCTTGCTGAAACACAAAATCTTGGCCGGATATCAAACATTCTTCCATCACTGGTAAAAGCGATTCTACTAAAATTACCAAATATTTGTTTGTGTCCACATTTCCATCAATAAAATGAGGTTTTGATGACATACTGCCCCAGACCATAATGGATGCTGTAAATTTCACTTTTCTCTTCAGACAGTCAACATGCAATGCTTCATTTTTTTTGCGAATAACTCTACTGCGACTATCACCAACACAAAATTCGAATCGGGGCTCACCACTCCATTGTAATGCACACCATTGTTGACGTGTCCATTGTCTGTGTTTTTTAGCCCATCTAGGCCGATTTTTGTTTTGCAGTGGAGTTAATAGTGGCTTTGCTTTGGCCTATAAACGAGATAAATCTCAGTTTGTGGGCCTCTGAGTTGTGGACCTCGAAATTCTCCTTCCAACAGCGTCACTCCACAGAGCACTTAATTGTAAATAATGGGCACGCCTGTTTTTCACGATTATTCTTCATAATGCTCTTCGGTCGGCATTTGTGATATACTTTTTTTCACATATCGTGGCTTAATATTAACTGAACCAGTTACGTTATATCTTCTAACAATATTTCTCACACTGTACCGCGATAAGTCTAACAAAGTTGCAATTTCCCCGAATTAAAAAAAATTGTTATCAGTAACCGAATTTTCAAACTAATAAGCTTTCCTCTACCCATTTTTAAAACCTTAACTACCCAAAACTATTTTAAACGTATTCTGAGAGCTGTGATTAATAAAAACAATTATCATGGCTTTTATTTTTCCCAGCCACCTATGCGTTATAGACTTATTTTGCATTGAAATGAAAATAGGTTGATATGCTGTAAAAGCAACATGTGTTATTTTTATGCTGCAAATTTGATTAGGGAGTGATAAAGTTGGTGTTTTCTAGTATATATTATCAAAATTCATTGTTAATATTTTAAACCTATAACACCTTGCTACATTTTTATTATTTGTGTTTGATAAGAGAAAAACTAAGATTTCAATAGTTGGGCCAACTGAAGTGGGAAGGGGCTCGTAATCTGCAGAAGTTTTAAAAACAAATGGTGGAAGGTATATATTATGTGTTTTGCAGGATGGGGTTGAATTGAGATACGTTCGTACGAAATAGTTACTTAATACAAGTAAATGAAGGGTAATGATATATAGCTGATTGAATAAATGGCGTCAAGTATGTTGACTCTGCAGTTCTCTCCCACGCAGTCATCAATTCATAAAGGACTAAAATTAAGTCAAATGGCCCATACAGTTAGTTCATACACTCTATTTTTCTGGCCCACCGGTTGCACCGTTTATCTGACAACGTCACCCTTTCCCCATACCTGACCTCACATTGTGGCAGACGCGATAGCGCGGCACAGCGTCAGTAATGGTAGGACACTTATCGGGGTTGGTATTCCCAGTCGTGAACCCAAAGGGCAATAGCAGATACTAGAATCGAAAACATTTATCTTCCATTTAACTTTTAAAGGCAAATATTCGGAGATATATGTGACGTGACATATGCCTAATAGATGCGTAGAATTACCGGAGTTAGAATGCAAAAGTTATCAGGAGCGTCTCCAGCGTCAAGGAACAGAAGCTTTTTTTCCCTAGTACAGCAATAACATTGTACGAAGATTTCATCAAAATCTCATTTCCAAATTATAGAGGGGTCAAGATTTAGCAGACAGAACGATAGACAGACCGACGGAAATGGGTGGCATGGTTTTTTGTGACTTACATGTCATATAAGACTCAAAAAACATAGTGTCTCAATACCGAAAATGCAAAGATGACCTCGGGGATTTACACGCGTTCATATAGATCTATTTACAAGTTTCATATGGCCAGAACAAAAGTTTTTCACGGATGCCGATTGATATGTAACTTAAATAATGACCCCGCCGGATTCTTGTTTTTTAGTCAATGCTTAAAAATAACCATAAGAATGGTAACACGGTAAATCTCCGAAATTATTTTGAATTGTTTTTCGATCGAAAAGCTGATCTGAATATTATTAGAAAGTAGTAAAATCTTCAGGAACGAAGTTTGGGAACGATAACAAACTCTGATTGCTCATAACCGCGGCCACTTCCATAGCGTTACCTACTATAACCGCAGAACCTAGCTTACTAAATGTCACGCGATTAGAGAAACATCGACAGTCAGAAGATATGACCTACGGAAATCAGTGTCATGAATTTTTCTGATGCAGAGTTAATGTGTAAATTTTGCGGTAGAAATTTTTTGTTACAATTATTATTGATTGCGGTAGTGCGCTAGAAATGTGTCTAATATAGGATGTTGAGTGATGTCTTCGCAGGACGCATCAAAAGATTCAGTATCAGATTAATTTATAATAAGTGTATGTATCGTTGCACCATGTGATCTGCACCAGTTAAAAGAAGCGTCATAACACAAGTTGCAGAAATCGATATTTGTTTCAGTTAAAGGGCGATGGAAGCTCTGACAAATATTTCACAATAAAATCATTCAAGGCATTTGATTCATGCTCCTGGACTGTGAATGCAATATACACTCAAAAAATTGTAAGCCACACTAGGCACGGTTCTCAATCCTTCTCCAGGAACGCCTTCCCATTCTACCACACCCTGTATCAACCAATGATCCTATTCTGTTACAGAGAGCCCTTATGTTACCAGAACAGTAAAAGCATCAGAGCTCGTTGAGGCCTTAATTTTATGATAGATTTGCTTTATCATTTCTTGAATTCACAAATGTTCTTAAGCATATGGGAAAGAAATTTCATACACTTCCTCGAGTAAATTTAAAATCAATTTTTACCTACTCGAATTGATTTTAACAGGTGATTTTTTAAGAGGCATAGGATTAGATTTAAAAAAAAAAACACAAAAAATTTGAAAAAACGATTAAGTCTTTATTTGAGTCGATAGAACGGTCGATATAATTTAAAACATATCGGCCGGTATCTCTCGAATAAATGCTTCAATATTGGCTTCCAGTGCGTTAATCGTTGCTGGTTTATCCCTGTAGACGTTAGCCTTAACATGGCCCCACAAGAAATAGTCCAACGGCGTTAAATCACATGATCTAGGCGGCCAATTGACGGGCCCCAAAGGTGAGATAAACTGTTCACCGAACTCGCCTCTCAATAGGGCCATTTTTTCGGGGTGGCATGTGGCACCGTCTTGTTGAAACCACATGTCAGCCAAGTCCAGCTCTTCCATTTTGGGCAAAAAAAAGTTTGTTATCATTCTACGGTAGCGCTCGCCATTCACAGTTACGTTCCGGCCATTGTCGTCTTTGAAGAAGTACGGTCTGATGATGCCACCGGCCCATAATCCACACCAAACAGTGATTTTTTCGGGATGCACTGGTAGCTCTTGCAATGCTTCTGGCTGATCTTCACTCCAGATGCGGCAATTTTGCTTGTTAACGTACCCATTCAACCAGAAATGAGCTACGTCGCTGAACACAATTTTTCGAGTCGACATTTCACGGCCATCACTAACACTGGCGGATACAGCCGCAATATTTTCTTCAGTCCTCACTCTACGTCTGCGTATTGGTAGTTTAATGTCCAATAATGTAAACTGGGTTCGAAATTTAGTCACAAGCTTCCGAATAGCTCCCTCAGTAGGCCAACCAAATTGCCCATAAATTGGAAGCAGTGCTCGATGCACTCTCTTAACCGAGCATGAATTTTGATAGTAAAATTCAATAATTTGCAAGCATTGTTCGATTCATGGTTAAATTATAGACCAAACTGAACAAGTTTGACAATGACATAAGACACGATTCACGCGTCATCTGTCAAAAACGGTGTTGCCAAAAAGATACTAGCAAAAAAATCACCCATTATTATCACCCGTTGGGAAGCTAGTGATAAATGATCGCATGTTCCATTACACAATTCATTGGATTCTAGATCTTTCTTCCACTTTTCTTAAATGCACTATAAATAAAAAGCTGTGACTTTCCTAACGCCTCCTTCTTTAGTTTCTGCTACATTTAGCTGATGACTGTTTGCATCCATTTCAGAGCAGAAAAGGGGATCATATATTGTAGGTTCGTTATAATCCAATTTAAGATATATCAGGATAAGAAACACTCTAAAAGCTGCGGCATACTTTTGGCTTAAAGGAAAGCTAAAGTGAATGTAAGGGCGCCAGTTGGCTGTGAACTCCAGCCAAAGAATGCTGCCAATAGCAAAGGCAAACTCAAATTATTATAGGTGTAGTTGTGGGGTTCTCATGAAAATAACTTCCTCACAGCTCATATCTTTTTCAACACAATGTAATTCAGGTACAAAATATTATTGCTGGACTGTGGAAGGGTAAAATCAGGTAACCTTGAGTCTTATTATTTCAGTAATGAAAAAAGCTCGCAGGATACGGACCCCACACACAGTTACAAGTCCGATGGGAATCACGAATCACCCCAACCCTTTCAATGGGCCCTCTGCTACCGTCGTCAAACTGAGGTCAGCTGTATCTACGTATCGCCCCCCTAAATGAAATATTCTCTCGCCACGTGGAGTACAAGCGTATCTGTATTCATAGGAAAAGTTACGATATCTACACCTGTAGTCTAGGAAGTAGCTGTGGTAAAAGTCTATACAGGGTGTTCCTTAATGATATGCGAATATTTAAGGTTGTGAATCTACATGAAAAATGATTGTTAGTTTGCTATTTCCTTAGAAACTCTCGGGGTGTTAAAGTTTTAGGAAAAAAAAATGCTTATTTATAAATTTTTTAGAACTGCTTCAGATATTTCACTGATATTCAGTACGTAGTGAAAATTAATAAAGTTGCATATTTTTCAATGCAAAAATAATTTTTACCTTTAACAGTGGCGTACGTACGGGTATTGACTTCGATATTTTTTAAGAAAAAAATGGTACCAATGGTATTCTGCCAAATAAATTTTTTTTAATTCCCCGTTCAATTTAAATCACATGATTTCTTCTGAGTTGTTTGCCTTCGATGCGCCATTTTTGAGTAAAAAAATAAAACCGTTCTATTGTCTAACTTGCAAAGTAATTATTAATTTAATTTGAAAAATTAAACACATTAGAGATAATGAACAACAAGAACTGACAACATAAACATAACATTAAAACCAACGAAATGATTACAAAAATTCTTGTAAATGGCCCCCTTTACTTAGTATGCATGCTTCTAACCTCCTTCTCATGGAATTGCGCACTCGTTGAAATATCCCTGGAGTGTTTTTTATTCTCACAAGCTGCAACTATTGTTTCTCTTAATTCCTCTACAGTGTTAATGGGACTTGTGTATACTAGTGTATTAAGATAGCCCCACATGTTGGAAATGGGTTTCGGTTACGGCATAGGGATTTTCTTCTGCCCACAAATGATTATTGTGGAAATTCTGAACGGCATTTCGAGAAAAATTAGCTTCGTCCGTGAACAGAATCATTGATTCAAATTGCGGATTTTGTGTAATTTTTGAAGATACCACTGACAAAAGGTCACACGCCTTGGAAAATCAATGGGAAGTAATGCCTACTCCGTGGTAAGGATATAACGAAAAATCCCCTAAAATTCTCCAAACAATTTGATGGCAAATATTCAAGTGTCTAGCGATTTTCCTCGTACTCGTTTCAGGATGTTCTTAGACTTCATGCAGCACTGCTTCCTCAATTTCAGGTGTTTTCACACTTAGAGGTCAACTTTCAGATGTTCCTTTTCGGACAGAACCAGTTTCAACAAGACGACGATGAATATTATGAAAGGTTCGACTATCTGGTAAAGCACGATCGGGATATCTCTGGTAATAAATCCGTCTGGCTTGCTGACCATTACCGTCGGCAAGGCCATATACGTAATGCATTTCCGCCATTTCTGCATTTGAATAATTCACCATTATTAACAAGATTGTAAAAACTAAATAATGAAAAAGATGTCACAGCGAACAGATTTGAATAACAGAGACTTGTCAGATGTCAAAAGCCAGTGACATATTCCAGATCAGCTAGATGTTTATTGCTAAATTGCATTCTTCAATTGTTACATTAATTTTTTCGGACAATAGAACGCATCTAAAGGAAAGAATTCAAGAGAGATCATTTGTTTTAAATTGAATAGGGAATTCAAAAATAATTTTTATTTGGCAAAAAATCATTGGCGTACCATTTTTTTCTTAAAAAATATCGAAGTCAATACCCGTACGCACGCCACTGTTAAAGCTAAAAATTATTTTTGCATTGAAAATATGCAATTTTATTAACTTTCACTACGTACTAAATATCAGTGAAATGTCTGAAGCGGTTCTGAAGATATTAATTAATTTCCTTTTTTTTCCTAAAACTCCAACACCCAGAACTTTGTTAGGAAACATTTTTGTACCATACTTTATAAAGCAAACTAACATTAATATTTCATGTAGATTCACACCCTTAAATATTCGCATATCATTAAGGAACACCCTATATACTACTATACTTCTCATGACAAGTTTATACGTATAATAAGAAAGACTTACTGTGAGTAGTTATTTGAGTTTGAACATTGAGATTACAATACAATATCCAAAATGGTCGCCAGCTTTGTCGCTTTTGAACATAACATATCTAACCGGCCTATGATGATCATTAACCGTTGAATAACGTAATCTCTATAAAAATGCCACAGAATTCATTTTCATTTGTGCTGTCAATACTTTAAGAAAGATAATCCCTCAACCTCCCCTCCTCCAAAAAACTATTTCTACGATTTTGTGTTCTCAGAATTTCCCGTTGACGCGAAAAAGAAAATCGCATAGCCTTTGGCACCAGTCCGACGGGTAGCAACGGTAGCACCTAAAGACGATGGTCAACAGGATCAAGCATTAGTGATGGCGACGCTACGGCATTTATGCTAGTTTTCGCGCTCTGCGATCATTTGGATTGGGTATCTACTAGTGGAATACGTTAATCAATGCTTAAACAAAATCTTACTGAAGCCAAAAGGACAAGTTTTGTTTACATTCAACAGCTGCTAAAGCTATTTTTTTCTAAGTTAGGCATATAACTATGGGTACTAGAACGAATATTGAAATATTACAAAAAGTCCTTATAGGAGTCTGTGGCCAAATTTCAGAGTTGCTGTATTGTTTACCTTCCGATCTAAGACATTAATATGTTGCTCCTGAAATAGCAAAATTTGGTGTCATTTACTTCGCATTTTGCTAGGTTTTTCGTAATAGCTCCATTTAAATATATTATGTCTCATTCAGGAATATCTGAGGAAAATGTTAGTTAACCTATTTCCATAGAAACTAAAAATAATTCAACAACTTAAAAAATATAACCCAAAAGAGATGAGCTTCGAACATGTAGTACGAGCCCCTTCCCACTTCAGCTGGCCCAACTATTTAAATCTTAGTTTTTTTCTTATCAAACACAAATAATAACAATGTAGCAGGGTTTTATAGGTTTAAAATATTAACAATGAGTTGCACAACTTGTTTATAGGCCAAAGAAAAGCCACTATTATCCCCACTGCAAAAGAAAAATCGGCTTAGATGGGGACGGGAAGAACATAGACAATGGACACCTCAACAATGGTGTGCAATACAATGGAGTGATGAGGCCCGATTCGAAGTTTGTGTTGGTGACAGTCGCAGTAGAGTTATTCGAAAAATGAAGCATTCCTTGTTGACTGTCTGAAGATAAATTGAAATTTCCAGCATCCATTATGGTCTGGGGCAGTATGTCATCAAAAGGAGTCGGAAAACTTCATTTTGTTGATGGAAATGTGGATACAAACAAATATTTGGCAATTTTAGAAGAATCGCTTTCACCAGTGATGGAAGAATGTTTGACATCCGGCCAAGATCTTGTGTTTCAGCAATATGGTGCAGCGTGCCATACCACAAAAAGGCTATAAAATGGATGGAAGAGAATAATGTACCACTTTTGAAATAGGTTCCTAGCAGTCCAGATCTGTCACCTATTGAAACTTTGTTGCACGAGATGAAAAAGGTTCTACGACAACATCCTGCTCGTACAATCACCGAACTGAGACAAAAGCTTCAAGAAATATGGGATTTTTTTACACCAAATTTTTGCCTAAACTTGGTTAACACCATGCCCCAAAGAATTTCAGCCGTAATAAAAAATGAAGGTGATGTTACCCAATGGCAATCTTTCAGTTGTTGCTTTGTTAACTTCGCGCATTTATTGGCACATTGTTTATTTGTTCACATGTTTTATTAGTTATAGGCCTAAGTGATTTCTAATATGTATTTTTTACGACTAGAGTGTATCTAAAATGTTTTTGAGAAAATAAATTGTTTTAGAAGTAAATAGTTTCGTCATGTTTAGTTTATGGAGGCATATTTTGGTACAAATCTTGAAGTGGGCCAACTGAAGTGGGAAGCAGCTCGTATCCTTACTGGCGTAGAGTATCTTAGTAGCTCAGACATATAAAACTACCATTCCATTTGAAATGACGAACCTAAATATGACTAGAAATCACGCGCAGCTGAGTAGAACATATTCAGGAATCTCTGGGTATAAGCTTTCAGGAAGTTTGTTGTTTAGTTTCTCTCTAATCAGATAAACTGCACACATACAAATTCGGGGCAAAATAATTTTATTTAAATACATGTCTTCTTCTTGTTTCTTCAGCTTTTCCTCATTTGATTTCAGCGGAGCGCCTGCGCTTAGGGTAGAGTCCAGGGAAAGCAATTGGCAAAAAGAGGGTGGAAAATTCCTCTTGTGTTATTTTTATGTTTGTTGGTTAGAATAAATATCTCGGGAAGTAGCCAATAAAACTTGGTAAACCTAAAGCCCAAAGGGGAGGGGCTTTTTATACACAAGCCTCTATCCGACCAGTCTACCAGTGGCGAGAAAGTTTAAATACTGGAGTTCCATGATAGCCATAAGAAAGTTAAACACCTCAATCTTTCGGTAGACTGCCTTACATTCTACCTACCCTTCAACACGAGCTGTTGCATTAGCTATTGCGCTATGTATAAAGTCCGTCATTTATCCTATTTTTTTGTCAAGAAGTTTGACAAGAACATATTGGACCGGTTTCGCTGTTATCTTTGTTTAAAACATTTGATTGTTTAGTTACAAATTTTGGACAAGAACATGCACACCTCCGTCAATCACAATACAAAGACGATAGTCCAGTGTGTAACGCAGGTGTTGGATGTCATCATTTCTTTCATGAATCTGTTGTTATGCCGTCTAGAAATAATTGTTGTCTGCAGAGTCTTATCGTTCTATGCATAAACAGTGTTATTTGCCTATGTTGGCAATGGGATACGGTGGGGTGAGTGGGGAGGTGATTAGGTTTGTACGTACTTTGTTATTAAACCTTATAACTTCTCGTTCAACTATACTCTGCGTGTAATCTAACTAAGTATTTCTTGAAAAATATCGATGAACCTTATATTTTTTAAACATAAGATCTTTTTGTCGACAAAATGAACGAGCACTGTCTAAGTTCTGGGATAAATTGAATGTAAAAGTGTGCAGTAATGATATTACGCATTAATTCAATTTCTTGTACAATATGATGAAAAATTTGATCGTGAGGCTCAAGGCTGGCTCTACTTCAACAATTTTGTAAGTCAAAACATATCGATTCTCAGTGATTCCATTAGTGAAAATAAGAATTGGTGATCACTCTTGCTTTTCAACACCGGCTTTCAAGGAAAAAGAAAAAGGGTAGCAAGAAATGATGGATGTCAATCTATACCAATTCGATAGCAAGCTGTGATTTTGAAGCTGGGTCCAGACCGATTGAATGTCTATGTTCCTCAATAGAGACTGTCCCCTATGACCTCTCTACAGCCCCCATAGTACCCAGCAAACAATCGGTATTCACGTAATCACGTACTAAAGCAAACTGAGTTCATTATTTCACTTAATCGACTACTATAGGGAATTACAAATTTGTTACTCATGTCCCTTTTTACAGGTGCGCCTATGACTTTTTGACAATATTTGCTTTTATCGCTATTCGCTAGCTCCATCCAATATTACACCAAACTAATATAATAAAACTCTACTGAACGGTTAAGCAGAAGTGGATGTCGGTAACAAAAAGGAAGTCTGCGGATCAGAGGTATTATCTCGCTTTATGGCTGCCTTGAGGTCGAAACTGGTGATACATAGCGGGTATTGTAAGTGAATATTTCCCCGGAGATGTATACGTGGAAAGGTTTTGAAGTATACCGATAACTTTTGGGAAGGTTCGCCATTTAAAGCTACAAATCAGCGGCGCTGATTTCCTCAGTAGTACCTAGCATATGTTTAAATATTACAGAACATACGCAGCAAATTTAAGAATCACATAACCAAAATATGTACATATATCTTGTTAAGCACTAGCAAGTCAAAATATACTAAGTGACATATAAATCCGAACACCCAGTTTAAATGGTTTTATTTTAATAAAAGTTGGTGAATGTATTTATCTTACTGTAAATAATAAGTGAAAAAATTTTCAGCCTTATCAGTTGGACATTCCGGTTTTTATACTGCTTTTTTTTAATTCACTAATGCTCTAAAAATGAATATTTCAGCCGCAGTAAAGAATCGACGTTGGCGGATTTTGGTTCTTGACATCCTTTACGATCGGTTACGATGCCTAGAGTACGGAGACCTGTACGATTTCGTCAACTTAGTGAGTTTGATAGGGACTTCGGGAAGCTGGACTTTCTTTTCGGGCAATTGCAGTTAGAGTGCAAAGAAGTGTAGACATTGTGGTTAGGTGTTGTCAGGCATGGCTTCGAGAAGGCCGTACGCAAAGAGCAAGGAGCACTGGACGCCGACGTAGAACAACAGACCGTGAAGATCGCCGCCTAAAATTATTGGCCTTAAGGGACCGTTTCTCCACTACCAGGTCCATTGCAAATGAATGGTTTGCAGAACACGGAAGACCTATTGGCATGCGAAGTGTTAACCGACGAATTAGAAGTTTTGGCTTGTTTTCATACCGGCCACACTGGGTCCTCCCTTTAACTCGAGAACACCAACGTATAATCGCCTTGAGTGGTGCAGGCAACGGTCACTCTGGGATCAGGAATGGAACAGTACTGTCTTTAGTGACGAGTCTCGATTTTGTTTAGGCATGCACGATGGTCGTGCCAGGGTTAGAAGGCGACGTGGTGAAAGGAGGAATCCACAGTGTTTTGTTGAAAGACATGTTCATCACACTGTTGGAGTTATGGTTTGGGGTGCTATAGCTTATGGTTCCAGGTCACCTTTAATCTTCATCAGAGGTAAAATGAACGCGCAGCGTTATATCCTCGAAGTTCTAGAACCCCATCTTTTACCCTATCTTGACACCCTGGCAGATCCAACTTTCCAACAAGATAATGCCCGACCACATGTTGCAAGAGTCACAATAGACTTCTTTCAACATAATGATGTCACATTGTTACCATGGCTACCAAGATCTCCCGACTTATCCCCAATTGAGCACGTGTGGGATATGATGGGTAGGAGATTGCTCAATTTGCAACGTCCTCCTCAGACTCTAGAAGCACTTCGTGAGGAGTTGGTGGTTGCCTGGAATGAGATACCACAGGAGGACATTGACCACCTTCAGAAGAATGCCTAGCACATCAGGGTGCATCCACACATTACTAAAGGTCAAAGGGCTTTAAAGCAGTGCAATCATTTTGAAATTTTTATCATTTACTTATTATGCTTCATTAAGTACTTATACAAAATTTTATTGAAATAAAACCATTTAAACTGGGTGTTCGGATTTATAAGTCACTTAGTATACAAGTAGAATATTAACAGCATAATCAAATAATAAATAGCATAGCTCAAGGCTATTTCTTGTTTGAAGGTATCAAACATACAAACACACGCTGATTTGAATATTTGAGGCTAAATATCTGAACCACTAAGCAAACAGTATCAAATTGTATTTGTGTAGCATCAAAGTTTGTGCCCGTAATTGGATCACGCAGGACTCTGAGAGATATCAAATGACTTTAATGACAACAAAGGGCAAAATCATGGTGTAGTAGTATAAAGTACTTAGATATATGGAGTACCAGTACAGTAGAGCTGGAGTCGTGAGACTGAACGACGCACTGAGATGGCCAGAAGTGACCCCAACAAGATGAAAGAATATTTAGCAATGGAAAATTAAACACACACATCACAAACTAAGATGCTACGTATGGAGTTGAAGGTTGAACGTTAAAAGCAGCTGTGGAATAAAGACTTACTAGTTAAAGGAACCTGGATGGGATTCGACTTATTCCCTTTTCTGTATTCTATAAAATGATATAATATATTGGAACGTTTAACTAAGTACAAAAAAGCCTATGATTGTTGTCTAGTAGGAAAACATACTGATTGCGTAACTTTTGACTTGTATATTAAAAAAATTCCACATAGCTTATCTTCTATCAATGTTTTTGTTACAGATCTTAAAGCAACTACTTGGCACTTTGTGCTGCCTTATTTCAATAGAGCGTATATCCTGTTAGAGTTGCTCAGATTTTGTTTTTGAGACCAAGTCTAGGCCATGGTGAGGAGTTGCCAAGCAGCTCATCTATTTTTAACAATTCACATATTTCACTTTAACTGAAAACTGTTTATGCTACCATTATGTGGGATCTAAAACTGGGAAGTGTAAGTTCCTTGTGAAATCCTCCGACACCCTATAAAGCTATTAGGATTGTTGCCTAAGATTGCGCAATATTGAACTACAAATTCTACATTTCAAGCTTACACTCCATTACCTTTATAACATGGTGACACATTTGTGCGGGGCAGGTTAGATAATGAAAAAGATGTCAATCACCTCAAAGTGAACCCATGACGTTTACAGCTTTCAAATAAAAACTTTATCCTGAGAGTGGGGGAAGTGCCGCATAGGGGCACAAAAACACACAAAAAGGGTGCTCGTAGAAGTTAAACATTTGTTCGTATATGTAAAAATTCAACTTCAATACAGATTCAAAACATCAAGTAAATTATAGCCGAAAGAGGTTTTTATGGTAGAGTTTTCCTCGGATTGTACTTATTCTAAAATTATCCCTTTTAAATTCATAACCACTGAATGAATGACGATCTGTCTGACCTCTCGGTCCATGAGGATCGTTCGGGAAGAGCAGATACTCAGTTCTGTGCCTGGGTTTCGTAATTTTCTGTTCTCTAGCGCTTAAAATCTCAATTTCCTTTCGGTCATGATTCTACTAATTATTCATACAGTAGCTATTTAAAATACCAATGTGGGTTTAGGGCAGGATGGGGAGTGGTGGACCAAATTTTTACGCTTAGAGAGATCCAGGCTGAGAGTTATCAACATCCGAAAATCCATACGTAGTGTTTATAGACTACAAAAAAGCATACGTTACAATCGGAAGATCGGCAGTGAGAGGACTAGGAAATAGTGAAAAGATTATAAGGCTAATAAAGTTGACACTTCAGGAAACGGAAAATAGAATAAAAGTTAAAGGAAAATATTCTGAAAAGCTCAAGGTAAAAGTGGGGTTGCGGCAAGGGGATCAGAGCAGCAAATTTAAATAGGAATGGTTTAAGCACCAATGTTTAGCGTTCGCAGAGGACATTGCAATTGTTGCTAGAAGCAAAAGAGAATTGATACAAGTACTAAAAACACTTGAAGAGAAAGCAAACGAAAAGGGTCTAATAATAAATCAGGAAAAAACTAAATATGTGAGATGGACAGATGACGATTTTATGACAGGAGAAAGCCTAAAGGTAAAAAGAGGCAGTGGCAAAATGTATAATTTTGAAGAGGTCGATCAATTTGTCTATTTGGGATCAACATTCACAAGAAAACCGGGCACAACGGAAGAAATCAGAGCAAGACTGGGGAAGGGAAATATATGTTTATCTAACCTGAACCATCTCCTGAAAAGCAAGTTGATAAGAAATAAACTAAAAATTAAATTATATAAAACAGTAATAAGACAATCAGGTACATTTGCTTGTGAAACATGGATCTCGCGGAAGGCAGATATAAATACCCTAAAAGTGTGGGAAAGAAAGGTATTATTATAAATTTTTGGAGGAAAACAGAACAATGGGGTATGAAAAAAAAGAACAAACCCGTACCTTGCAGATATGTATAAAGAATCAAGTATCAGAGGATATATAAGAGCACTAACGTTGAAATGGTTAGGGCATGTAGAAAGGATGGCAGAAAATAGGATTCCAAAAATGATTGTTAGCAGAAGCATAGTAGGCAAGAAGAGGAGAGGGAGACCGAAGGAAAGATGGAAGAGCGAAGTAGAAGCTGATCTGAGAAGCTTAGGTATACAAAACTGGAAATTCATTTGTCAAAATAAGAAGAAATGGAAAGAAATTACAAATAAAGCCTTGGGCCTTTCAGGTCTGTAGAGCTATATATATATAGTATTCAAAGTTAATTGCCTTAACTGTTAGGAGAAGGAATTCTTGAATTTCTTTGAGTAGAAGGCAAAGTATTGCAAAAGTACACTCTTATAACTTAAACTCGACCTTTCGAAGATCTATGTCTTCATCGTCTGGAGCTGGAAACAATTATTGACAATAGCAACAATTGACAATTAGGAGGAAATATGTTACTTACTGAGTAAAAGACAAAAAAAAATTCAAAAACAATCTCGCCGACTTAGTGAGTAACTATTTTTCCTCCTAATTGTTCATTGTTGCTATTGTCAATAATTGTTTCCAGCTCCAGACGATGAAGTCTTAGAACTTCGAAAGCTCGAGTTTAAGTTATAAGAGTGTACTTTTGCAATACTTTACCTTCTACCCAAGGAAATTCAAGAATATATATATATATATATATATATATATATGTATATATATATATATATATATATATGTATACAGGGTGATTTTGAAGTTGAGTCATTAATTTTCAGATAATGATTGTAGAAGGAAGATAAACCAAAATATGTGTGTGAAAATAAAAAAAAAATAAAAAAAAAATTTTACCTTGTTTTATAAAGTATCCTCCCGACAAGTATTTCAGTGCGGACCTGTATTTGATCGTGCGGTCTTGGAGCACCGGCATGCCCTCCCCTGTGAGGTCTTAAGTCACCTGATTCACGACCCTTTTGTACTACATTAACAAAGGCACGAGGGGTTGGTTGCAAACGATTGGAAAACCGATCCGCATAAATCCGTGATGCCGCGTAAATAAGAATCATGTCCACAAGTTCAGCATTTTCGTAAACATGTGCCATTTTTTATTTCGTTTGAGCCACGCAACAGACACCACCATTCACTCACGCGTTACCGACTGACACTGAGTGTATACAACTGAATAAAATAATTGTAAAAACATCGTTCCAAATTCTTTCGCTTTTTTGTTTCCGATGCGATAAACCGATAAGGCGGATTATATCCGTTGTTACCAAACACGAGCACATAATATTATTATTGAGACAGGGCGGTACTCAAACTTCCAAAGGGCTATAACTTTGTTACTTTAATTTTACCAGAAAAATGGTAAAGGAAAAAAACATTTCTTTTGATCAGATCTACTCACTGTTAAAATGAATGACTCAACTTCGAAGTCACCCTGTATATATATATATATATATATATATATATATATATATATATATATATATATCTATTTAGATTCTTGGTATAATACAACTTAATTATAGATTAATTTAGCATCTTTCAACGTCTCACTAATCATCATCATAATGAAACTAACTCAATCTCTTGATCTTATATGTGACATATAAATCCGAACACTCAGTTTAAATGGTTTTATTTTAATAAATTTTTGTATAAGTACTTAATGAAGCATAATAACTAAATGATAAAAATTTTAAAATGATTGCACTGCTTTAAAGCCCTTTGACCTTTAATAATGTGTGGATGTGGATGCACCCTGATGTGCTACGCATTCTCCACCGCACCTAGGCATGCTTCTAATCAGGTGGTCAATGTCCTCCTGTGGTATCTCATTCCAGGCAACCACCAACTCCTTTCGAAGTGCTTCTAGAGTCTGAGGAGGACGTTGCAAATTGAGCAATCTCCTACCCATCATATTCCACACGTGCTCAATTGGGGATAAGTCGGGAGATCTTGGTGGCCATGGTAACAATGTGACATTATTATGTTGAAAGAAGTCTATTGTGACTCTTGCAACATGTGGTCGGGCATTATCTTGTTGGAAAGTTGGATCTGCCAGGGTGTCAAGATAGGGTAAAAGATGGGGTTCTAGAACTTCGTGGATATAACGCTGCGCGTGCATGTTACTTCTGATGAAGATTAAAGGTGACCTGGAACCATAAGCTATAGCACCCCAAACCATAACTCCAACAGTGTGATGAGCATGTCTTTCAACAAAAAACTGTGGATTCCTCCTTTCACCACGTCGCCTTCTAACCCTGGCACGACCATCGTGAATGCCTAAACAAAATCGAGACTCGTCACTAAAGACAATACTGTTCCATTCCTGATCCCAGAGTGACCGTTGTCTGCACCACTCGAGGCGATTACGTCGGTGTTCTCGAGTTAAAGGGAGGACCCAGTGTGGCCGGTATGAAAACAAGCCAAAACTTCTCATTCGTCGGTAAACACTTCGCCTGCCAATAGGTCTTCTGCGTTCTGCAAACCATTCATTTGCAATGGACCTGGTAGTGGAGAAACGGTCCCTTAAGGCCAATAATCTTAGGCGGCGATCTTCATGGTCTGTTGTTCTACGGCGGCGTCCAGTGCCCCCTGCTCTTTGCGTACGGCCTTCTCGAAGCCATGCCTGACAACACCTAACCACAGTGTCTACACTTCTTTGCACTCTAACTGCAATTGCCCGAAAAGAAAGTCCAGCTTCCCGAAGTCCCACTATACGACCCCTATCAAACTCACTAAGTTGACGAAATCGTACAGGTCTCCGTACTCTAGGCATCGTAACCGATCGTAAAGGATGTCAAGAACCAAAATCCGCCAACGTTGATTCTTTACTGCGGCTGAAATATTCATTTTTAGAGCGTTAGTGAATTAAAAAAAAGCAGTATAAAAACCGGAATGTCCAACTGATAAGGCTGAACATTTTTTCACTTATTATTTACAGTAAGATAAATACATTCACCAACTTTTATTAAAATAAAACCATTTAGACTGGGTTGTTCGGATTTATATATCACTTAGTATATCTAGTTCTTCTTCCATATTCAATGATCTAATTCTTTCAATGGCAGTTTTAATTTTTAACTAATCGTAACGAAACCAGTTCCATTTCGTGCTTCATAGTTACTCATTTCGCTAACAGAGTAACTCAACTAAGCAAGCCAGTCTTTTCTTTTCTAAAATAATATTCTATCTTGAGAGTTAATAAACGGGTGATCTTCAAATCTCGATAATCGGTTGTTTCGTTACGTAGCCATGTAGTTCAACTCCACTTAAACCGAGTGTCAGACTTTTATTTGAGCATCTCCAGTCTGTCACTTTTGAGAAAGGAATGTCTAGAACAGCTCTAAAGTGATACGGTCATAGCTTTAAAATATTCTTCTTCATCAAATATCAAATATATAAGTAAGTGTAAAATGAGCTAAGGAGGTAAATGGCCTTAGTGCACGTTGATCTTAAGAAGCCTTCTCAGCGTAAGATAGTAATTAGGTAAGTTACCTTACATCCTTTTCTCAAATCACCTGATAAATTGATGTTCATCTTATTAACGGTTTCCGTTACTCAGCTCCAACCACACCAAACTCTCAATAACATGAACTTTAAGTTATAGTCGGAATGTCCGCTCGAATTCCGGTCTATCCTGGTGATAATACTAACAGACATCGTTACTAGCGAATTTCATCGTAACCGACTTAGCTAGTTTATTAATGTATTTGTCTAATTAGCTAATTATTTTTCACTAACTAATCAATATCAATAACGACCAAACCTGTTACTCCTTGAACCATCAAAGCTGAAATCAGCATGTTCTGTTGAAAGCTCACTATTTTCGATTCGTCGAAATTAAAAATTGATGTGAATCAGCTCTGCATCAAGCTCTGCAATCGATTCGAGTGTTATGTACTGTGTGGGTAGCTGTGCCGAGACAGGCAAACAAGGTTATAAATAAGTCCGCGGATAGCCCCTTGTATATGAGGACGTCTTACCGGAAATTCATGATAGTGCTTTGTTAGCCCCTTCACACGGGGTATTTGAGGATCCTTGAAATGTTTGCTGATGCTGCTGCTATAAATGCGGCTCTGCTGGGTTTACGCTTGTAACTGATCCAGCTATTACCCTTATCACCCTAAAGGTAACCCATGTTACGTCTACGAGGCTTGGATATCTTGTTGGTGACGAATAAATATACTAAGTGACATATAAATCCGAACACCCAGTTTAAATGGTTTTATTTTAATAAAATTTTGGATAAGTACTTAATGAAGCATAATAAGTAAATGATAAAAATTTCAAAATGATTGCACTGCCTTAAAGCCCTTTGACCTTTAATAATGTGTGGATGCACCCTGATGTGCTACGCATTCTCCAACGCGCCTAGGCATGCTTCTGATCAGGTGGTCAATGTCCGCCTGTGGTATCTCATTCCAGGCAACCACCAACTCCTCTAGAAGTGCTTCTAGAGTCTGAGGAGGACGTTGCAAATTGAGCAATCTCCTACCCATCATATCCCACACGTGCTCAATTGGGGATAAGTCGGGAGATCTTGGTGGCCATGGTAACAATGTGACATCATTATGTTGAAAGAAGTCTATTGTGACTCTTGCAACATGTGGTCGGGCATTACCTTGTTGGAAAGTTGGATCTGCCAGGGTGTCAAGATAGGGTAAAAGATGGGGTTCTAGAACTTCGTGGATATAACGCTGCGCATTCGTGTTACCTCTGATGAAGATTAAAGGTGACCTGGAACCATAAGCTGTAGCACCCCAAACCATAACTCCAACAGTGTGATGAACATGTCTTTCAACAAAAAATTGTGGATTCCTCCTTTCACCACGTCGCCTTCTAACCCTGGCACGACCATCGTACATGCCTAAACAAAATCGAGACTCGTCACTAAAGACAATACTGTTCCATTCCTGATCCCAGAGTGACCGTTGTCTGCACCACTCAAGGCGATTACGTCGGTGTTCTCGAGTTAAAGGGAGGATCCAGGGTGGCCGGTATGAAAACAAGCCAAAACTTCTCATTCGTCGGTAAACACTTCGCATGCCAATAGGTCTTCCGTGTTCTGCAAACCATTCATTTGCAATGGACCTGGTAGTGGAGAAACGGTCCCTTAAGGCCAATAATCTTAGGCGGCGATCGTCACGGTCTGTTGTTCTACGGCGGCGTCCAGTGCCCCTTGCTCTTTGCGTACGGCCTTCTCGAAGCCATGCCTGACAACACCTAACCACAGTGTCTACACTTCTTTGCACTCTAACTGCAATTGCCCGAAAAGAAAGTCCAGCTTCCCGAAGTCCCACTATACGGCCCCTATCAAACTCACTAAGTTGACGAAATCGTACAGGTCTCCGTACTCTAGGCATCGTAACCGATCGTAAAGGATGTCAAGAACCAAAATCCGCCAACGTTGATTCTTTACTGCGGCTGAAATATTCATTTTTAGAGCGTTAGTGAATTAAAAAAAAAGCAGTATAAAAACCGGAATGTCCAACTGATAAGGCTGAAAATTTGTTCACTTGTTATTTACAGTAAGATAAATACATTCACCAACTTTTATTAAAATAAAACCATTTAAACTGGGTGTTTATATGTCACTTAGTATATATCCACGTATATGTGTAGCTATATTATACCGCTTTGTGTGAATATTTCAAAGCTTGGTTTGTGCTTGTTCATGAATAGTAATTTTTCGAGTGACTTCGGCCCAATGAATAGTTAAAGGGAGCTTAACTCTCGGTGCCCTCTAGTCTAAAGGCGAAGGTTAAAGGCTATCAGATTCATGACAAAACCTTCCATTTTAAGACCGAGTGAAGCTGTGGACTCTCCCGTTTCTTGAGCGACCAAGAGTCTAGGAGAAACCCTTATGCTGCCAGAGGAAGGTCCTAGCATCATTCCGGATATTTTTTATTGCACGTTTTTAAGCTACCTGGCGCAGAAAAAAAATTTAGAGGGCTTGAGAAAATGTTTTAGGTTTTGTTAAGCATATTATGATAAAAGCGTACACATGAAAAACATTTGATAGTTGATTAAAACCAAAAAACATTCAACTGTTTACTCAGCTTTTTATGTTTACGAAGGAAAGAGCAGTAACATTTACAGAACACGAATGAGTACTGCCGTTTGTTATGAAAAACGCAAATGCTTTGCAAGTACAAAAATAGGCACCAATTCTTTTCACTCAAGTTTTACACATTTGTTGCCTTTACAAACAATATCACCTCCTCTACCAACTCATAAACTACCTGAAACTGTTACCCGTGACTAGACTTGTAATCCATATTATTGTCATGCTAGATACGATTTCTCTTGAGGGTTGACAAATCCTTTGAAATGTGTTATATTTACTGACAAGTTTTCTCTGCATAGACTTTTAGGGGAAGTATTGCGTATTCGTTATAATCGAAGTGGGTGGTGGGGACCGAGAAATAATCAGGGTCAAATTACTATATTTTATACAATTACATACTAAATTTTTTTTACACTTTTCGTAAAGACGTTCAGATTCTCGTAATGGGTACATGCTGCATTGCAAACTATAAAAACAATGGAAATGCAAATTTTATACGTTTCCTACAGCAACATGGAAATTAGAGTAAAGAGTATGTAACTATGAAAAACCAAGCAATATAACCTGGAATAATGCAAAAATTACAGCAAAATACAGGGTGCTTCAGTTTATTGTTGCATAAATTTAAGATTCTGTAGAACTTTTAAAATTAATGCATAAAGTCTATATAAACATGGGTCGAAAAATGCGTGGCTTCCGAAATACAGGGTGTTCAAATTTACTTTTTAAAATAGTTTTTTTTTTAAATATTCCGAACAATATTTGATGTATAACAGTGAAAATTAGTATACAAGGGTTTTTTGGTGCGACAAAACGAACCATGGGCATAGTTTTACTGTAGCCGCTAGAGGGCGCTCTCTACTGTACCTGTAGTGTATTAAAATGACCGAAAGTTTAAACATCCTGTATTTCGGAAGCCACACATTTTTCTACCCATGTTTATATAGACTTTATGCATTGATTTAGAAGTTCTATCTAATCTTAAAGTTATGCAACAATAAACTGAAACACCCTGTATACAATAAAATAATTGATACAGTTTGTCAAAAATTTACTTAAAAATACAATTTCATTTTGTAGAGCATTTGTATCACAGACGTTTGTCTTCTGACCAGAGTTCGTACTAAGCTGCTTTGTCTATTCGTCCTAAGCTTTTCAACGTCTCTGACATGCTTTGTAATAAGTAATTTCTTCCCTTTTTGCATAGCTTGAGGTTGAAAATCTGCATCACGTTTGATGGCCTTAAATCCCGTAAGCACTATCAAATTCATTTTTTGTTCAAATACACAAAATACTTAGTTTAATATTAACCATGTACTTTTATTTAGTTTTATTTATTTTCGATGAAGAACAAGCCGAGAACGTCAAACCAACTACGTACCAAGAATTGATAGGTCCCACATCCCGAATAATTATGTTCACTAGGTGGTGCTTCATCGCCCAAACAGTGGATACCTATCTAATTACAATATTGTTAAAAAAACAATAGTTTTATTCTCAGAGCAGAAGCATATCGGAATAACATAATTTTGTATAAAACTATGTCCTGAAATGTATTTTTATTGCGCTAATACTAGACACAATTTTGAATGTCAAAATATGCCAACGTGAGCCTATTTTCAAAGCAGAGCAAATTTCACTTTGAATATTCAAATCAATTTTCCTTCTCCTGATTAAATGTTCTCTACTAGAAAATACCGCCAATGCATTTTAAACCATCCTCTTGAAGAAACATATTTGAACAATAAACTGCTTACGCCACCCCATCCCCAAAATAGGTAGTTGGTAAGTTCGTCAGAAAAGAGTAGAACCTTGGGAAGGCCATCAAGACTGTGTAATGAAATATTTAACGAAAGGTCATCAGCGTTAGTCTCAATTAGCTACCTCGATTAAATTAAGGAATAGAGATCGCTCCACCGCTTTGAAATTAGCATTGATTAGCAGCCGTAAAATGCTATAATTTATTTTATACCCGCAGTACCTCAGAATGTGGAAAACGTGGAGAAAGCCGAGAATTCATTTGACGCATATCTTATCTTGGAGGCCTTGAACATATGGAACGTTTAGAAAAGATGTTCTATATGGGCAGATGGTACGATTTTGGTAACACCTTAGCAACAACCTTCTTATTCATCTGAACAGAAAATATGCAGGTTTAGTGTAGTCACAAAGGACACAACTGAAACATAAATACTAGAGTTTAGAGTTTACGTGACAGTTGAGAACACCAAGATGGCGGGTGCCATCATCTATAGTGATAGTTGAGACTTTCAAGATGGCGGCTGTTTGCCATATTGAAACAGTTTCTTAAATTGAACACAAAGTCACTATCGTTCCAAGCGGGCGACTGGCAAGCCTTTGCCTGTGTTTTTGTACATTGACTCCCTTTCACAGCATGATATATAAATCTTCTTCTTTTAAAATGATCCATCCAAATATACAGTGTTTTTTATAAAAGTCCGAGGGACCTATTGGGTTAGCATTTTTGTACATTGAATCACTTATAACTCAACAGCTAGTCATTCTTCTTCTCTTGGAACGATCTATTTGGATGTGCAATAAATTATGTATTGTATTCCATTCAAAAACTGTAAGATTTCATAATTTTTCAATCTTACAAAGTGATCACAAGCAGCTTCTCATTGCATCTAAGCAATGTTCTAATATGGCACCCAGCCATCATATATGCCACTTTTAAGCTGAAATATAGGACTTTCAAGTTGGTCGCTCAGAATTTCGGCTAGCTAACTTGACTCGATGAAAAACTAAGTAGGGAGACCTTTTAAAAAGCACTGTAATAAAATATGGAAGACTCCATTTGAAAAAAGTCTGTCAAGCCTTTCTAAAATGAATTTACTGTATTTTATTGCACATTCAAATAGACCTTTCCAAAGGAAAAATATCGATATATCATGCTGGTAATTTTTAATTGCTCAGGTAGTGCTCAATTGTTTATTCTCTGAGTCCCGCCAACCAATTAAAAAATTAAATCAGTACTGATAGGAGTTTTACAATAGAAAACTAATAAATTGCAAATTACTCGAAAAGTAAACATTTTTGGGATCGGTAACATTGTATAAAGTTACGCTAAATTTTAATGCTTGATGCGATAAACCTATAAAAAGGGGGTTTTTATTTGAGAAAATCGATTTTTGGCAAGTTTTGACATTCAATCTTTATACTAATTTTTTAATCACCCTGTATAAATAATATCGAAATATCATACAAGGTCTATTAGACCATATCCCTGTTTACCAGAAAATCAATCCACATTGAACAATAAGGTGATGCTCTACATAGGGAAAATGGACGATTATTTTAGGGCCTGCAAACGTAATTTTTGACATAACATTTGAAATGTCAAAAACGGTTAGACCTGGTTATAGGAGATTATACAAGAAATGTGATTAGAATTCCAAACCTGACAGACTAACAGACCGACGCCACTTTTAACTTTAACAGTAGTAGTGATTAGAACTTTATATCGAATCCGAATATTGAGAATTTAAAATAAGCAAGTTGGCATCAACTTCCGGTATAACCGGAAGTGCCACCATCTTGATGATATCTCAGCTGTTGTTGCCCCATCGACATTAGTATACTCCCAAATTTTCAAAAATATCATATTCCTACTTTTCGAGAAATCTATCGATGAAGTCCCCGATGCGACACCCTGTATAGGAGACCTAAATAGGGAGATCCAACACTAGCCCTATCAATGAGAGTATGTATTATGGGGCAGAGTGACTATACAGGGTGATACTTAAACGCTAAGCAAAACAGGGCCTTTCTTTGATGGTTTTGAAATAGCTTCTTTACAAAAAAATTGTATCACGCTTTAGAAAATCCTTCCACCTACAACAGTATGAATATTAGAACAAATTCGATACACATTACTCGTATACATAAGGTGTATGTCTGAAATCACAACTCATTAGCCAGCTTGTGGCACATTGGAAGGCCCATACTGTAGTCCCGACATTCGGAGTGAGAGCATAGACTGGGAGGTTGTTCCCGGTTATTAAGAGCTCGGGATTGACAAGGGAGCAGTGTAGATGAATTGCTACACATCACTGTTTCACATGGGACGTGGTTCCTTTGGTACCTGCCTAGAGCGAGTAGGAGAAAGATAATAATACGGGAAGTGCGCGTACTGTGTTGAGGAAGAGGATACTCCTGAGCGTAAACTCGAATTTAGTAGGCGAACTGACTACCAGACACAACTGGTAGTGGCGCTCGGCTAGAGGCTCACTGCTGCAAACTCTTCCAAGCAAGAAGGTGAAGTCAAATGAGTTAAAATTCGACCAATAGTAAGGCTATTGAAGCTAAGCAAGATATGTAACAAGAAAAGCAGAGAAGGAAACCAATAATAGGTTTCCCTTTCTGCTAGGTAGATGTGTGTATATACATACAGGGTGGCCCAATGAAAGCCACATCCCTTTTGTGACTATTTTGGTATATTTTGGAAAAAACGCTCGGACATATCAATTTTGATTACTAGGGGGACGTCTTTTCATCTATAGCCGTACAATAGAGAATGATCCAGATATAAGATATTGTGTTATGCTTTAGATTTTTGAATAGAAACCCCCATTTTTTTAGTTATTAGATTTTGATAAGCCATTTGAGTTTATAATAAAATTCTAGAAATTGGGATAATAAGGGATTATATCGTAAAAATAATAATCAATATAGTTCCGATAGCAACAAGACTCTACTTTGAAATTAAAAACAAGTCTCCGAGTATTAAAAAAACAAAAAACAACTTCGAATCTGTTCCTCACATTTTCAAGCATGTCTTGAGTTATTTGTCTGCATTCAGCCGTAACCTACTGATGAAGGACTTGAATGGAATCTGGCTTCATAGTAAAAAATTTACTTTTTAAATGCCCCCAAAGAAAGTAACCTAAATGAGGCCTCGTCTGCCGATCTACTGATTCGGGAAATAGGCGTCCAAAAACTGGAGCCACATAGTATGGCGGTGAACCATCTTGTTACGAATGAATGTTCCTTTAAAGTTCCTTGTCAACTTAGCCATAAACTTATCGTTAATATTCGTGTCTGGATGTAACGTATTAAACAACCGGGCAATAGACTTTGCAATGCTCCCATTTTGGTAATACAGTTTTGTTGTTTCTACCCTTTCTTGAATTGAATAAGTCATTGTTCAATATTTATCAGAACTAGGTAGGTAACTTAACAATTTGAAATGAAAGACAACATTTTTCTATGACATACGATGACACTGACTGGTGCTAAATGTTCTTGCTGGTATCCAT
The DNA here is from genome assembly GCA_963669975.1 of Acanthoscelides obtectus. NCBI lineage: Eukaryota > Metazoa > Arthropoda > Insecta > Coleoptera > Chrysomelidae > Acanthoscelides > Acanthoscelides obtectus. The sequence continues at coordinate 27,835,905 of CAVLJG010000010.1, read as the reverse complement.
GATTATTATTTTTGTTATCAGTATTAAGTTAGTCGAGGTTTATTATAAACTCAAATAGCTTCAGAACGATTTAAGATAGGTACAAACTGTATTATACAAAGGTTACTAACAACTTCATGGAAAAAAATAAAAATAATTTTTTTTTAAATCTAATGTGTTGCACAATATCCTGTTTTTGGATCACCCTGCATTGTACAGATGAAAAGACGTCCCCCTAGAAATCAAGATTGACGTGCCGGAGCGTTTTTCTCAAAATATACCAGGAGAGTCACAAATGGGGGTGCGACCTTTTCGTTGGGCCCCCCTGTAGATAGTGGAAGGTAACGGGTTGAGACATTGCGAGTTGCATCCACTGAAGGGTTTCAATGACTATGCCGTATTTCGGAGAATTTCACACTTCGGGCAGAAACGGCTGAAAGGTTTTTATCGAGCTTTTCCCCCTGAAAGTGGGTATAAAAACTTAGCATGTATAAAAAAATTTTTACGGAGCTCCCTGGAAATTAAGGTCAGCTAGAAATTAAATCAATCCAATTTATCAATAATACTACTGTTTTGACTTTCAAAAGGTTTGTACTTCTATTAAAGGTTTGTTTCAGAGCGCGTATGATGATTGCAAAAGGGATGCACTAAACAAGCACGTCAAATATTAACGCGAAGAAGTTCGAAAATGTGCTGTATTTGTGCACTGCCTATTCATATATTCATATTTATTCGTCAAAATACAAAAAATGCTTAAAAACGGGCAATTTGAGGTGAACAATCCAGAAAAGGATTTCCTTGACTGACTAACAAAACTAACATGTGTATAACAAATATAGTTAACTCTAAGAAGTATTTACGTAATTTGGGATTTTCCAGTTTCAGTTTGAGTTTCAGTTGAGTCATTTATTTTAACAGTGAGTAGATCTGATCAAAAGAAATGTTTTTTCCTTTACCATTTTTCTGGTAAAATTAAAGTAACAAAGTTATAGCCCTTTGGAAGTTTGAGTACCGCCCTGTCTCAATAATAATATTATGTGCTCGTGTTTGGCAACAACGGATATAATCCGCCTTATCGGTTCATCGCATCGGAAACAAAAAAGCGAAAGAATTTGGAACGATGTTTTTACAATTATTTTATTCAGTTGTATACAGTCAGTGTCAGTCGGTAACGCGTGAGTGAATAGTGGTGTCTGTTGCGTGGCTCAAACGAAATCAAAAATAGCACATGTTTACGAAAATGCTGAACTTGTGGACATGATTCTTATTTACGAGGCATCACGGATTTATGCGGTTCGGTTTCCCAATCGAGTGCAACCAACCCCTCGTGCCTTTGTTAATGTAGTACAAAGGGCTCGTGAATCAGGTGACTTAAGACCTCATAGGGGAGGGCATGCCGGTGTTCCAAGACCGCACGATCAAATACAGGTCCGCACTGAAATACTTGTCGGGAGGATACTTTATAAAACAAGGTAACATTTTTTTTTCAATTTTTTTCTATTTTTACACACATATTTTGGTTTATCTTCCTTCTACAATTATTATCTGAAAATTAATGACTCAACTTCAGAGTCACCCTGTATAATTATGTATATTCGCTTGACAGTAAAAACCCAATCTTTTCATTTTCGTTTACTTTATTCCAGTTTTACGTGCCTTTATTTCGTTTGGTACTACATTATATAATTTAGCTGCTAAGTATTTAAATGAGTTCTTGAATAATGTTTTGTGTGGTCTTTAAATACTAGATGAGCCTATTCGAAATCATGTGTCATGCTTGTGTTTATAGCAAATTTTGTTCATTACAATATGCATGGTATAAAGATGGTTCCATGTAAGAAATACAGTTTACTACTATAAAATATCCCCACTTCCTTATATAAATTGCTTGACAGATATCATATTGGCTTCTAGAGAATGGCTTTTAAAACAGTTTTGTGTGCTAATATGGGTTTCAATCAAAGCATATTACAGTATTCGGACATAACGCAAGAACGAATTTTAAGTTTATAGGCAACATTTTTATTTTTTATAACATATCTAATATAGCCATCCCACCTTGAATGTGAGTCTATACATACTTCAAGATATTTTAAACTGTTAACGCTATTTATTTTTGACTTTTCGTGATCTGTTATTTTTAAATGCTCAGCCTTTATACCATCTATACTAGGATTTTTTTGTGTTTAACGATTTCCAAAAAGAATGAATTAAGAGAAGTGTTTTTGGAAATATTTCGTTCAAAACATTATTTTTTAATACTGGATGCTAAGTGTTCTCCAGCATCAGTGAACAAACTTATAAATGTATCAGATATTTTTATATTTCTTATTTATCTGCTAATAACGTTCGATCAGCATGCCTAATTTCATCAATATCACTTTAATGTCTTTGTTACTTAAGTGACCGACAACCGACCACAATTCTCTTGAATCAGACTTGGTATCAGAGGACTTTACAGCCAGCGTGAAGAACGTCATGACAACAAGAGAAAAAGTGACAGTATCCTCACAACGATACTTTATGCTGACTGTTACAAATTCCGCATATATGATTTATATGCAATCTACATATTACCAAGGCAACCGTAAGATGCACTTACTACATTCGTATGCTCGTATCTGATAGGATAAAGGCAGCCGCCACATCTTGTTTATAGTTAAGTCCCTTCTTCACATACACAGACAGCCTGCTCCGACAAGCAAAGACGCGACCTGAATTATAAGCATCTCAGCTTATTTTGAGCAGAAAATACGTTTGATGAGGAATTTCGTACGTTCCATACATTTTCAATGGCGGGGAAGGCACATTTGAGTACCGCGTAACTGACATCAAAGCCGCTCAGTATGTTGTGGAGATGCAAGGTTTGCTGATCCTGTTTACGTACGTACAATTAACGCATACATGATTATACCCAGTAGAGTGTTTTAGCAAATGCAAATAGCGCATTCGCAAACGTTAACTTTGACATTCAAGCTGCTAGAATTTAGTGGATTATAGATCACCGTTAACGTTTATGTATGTAACATATGCGATTGTCGAAACTATCTATAGCACCATACATCATTTTCGTTATAACCGCAGGTTCGATTTATGAAAGTGAGCTGATCCCACTTCTAAAAACATGCGGCGCGGTATGGCTTGAGGGACGGATCTTAAGCGAATTTCAACTATCATTATCGTAACATCAAAAAAATCAAGTGATGTTTGATTTCTTCGGATGTCCCAAAAACAGAAAAATCGTAGCAATTGCTATCAGGAAACCGGATATCTATTAAGTGGTGATGGAAATCGTTAGAATAAGATTAAGTGTACTCACCGATAAATATGGCTTCAAAACTCAACTGTTCAAACACCTGAAATACGATGATAGTAATTATTAATCAATGTGGAACAGTTAAACATAGTAATGTTGGATAGATATGAATAATAGTCTACATAAGGCACTATACTGTATACTTGTATAGGTTACAGAAAGCAAAACTAGTTTTGGTACATTTATGATAATTAAGAAATGTCGTTTATTTACTTTTTTGCAGAAAACCAATGTTCGCGTCATACTGCAGCTGCATGTGATTTTGAATGCCCATTTACCTTCTTATACCTTCTGTAGGTCTATGGCATTATCAGTATAACATTTAAGACAAAAGTTATAGCATCGTATTTTGAAAACTATTTTGAAACCACGACGCCTGGGAAGAAAGTTTTCAAAATGGTTTGGCAAAATATTTGTTATCGTAAATCAGCATGCCGTTTTACTGATCTAGTAGATATTATATATATTTATATTTATATTTGCTAAAATATAATATACAATAGTATGATTATTTTAATCTAAAGCAATGTATTTCTACGCAAAAGCTTGACATCAATATGCAAATAAGCAAAAAACTACGTTTGTGTGTTGTGTTTTCTCTGCTATTTGTGGTAGCATGATCTAGTTTTATCAGAGAAACATTTAGATAAACTAATATTAAAAGCATTAGCATTTACAGCAAATATTCATGCACTATGAACGACTATGGTAATTCCAAAGAGGATGCAACAAAGTAACGGGCCGAATTATTGTTGACTATTTTGTATACTGAATAAGTTTAAGGAGACAGCAATTGAAAACAACATCAATTGAAATCGTTCGACTATATGTAAACACATAAAACATCGCAACAGTGCTGCTTCGATCTAGAAATTCATATGAATGAAAACAACAACAGTTAACGTTTGAGCTCATCTACTTGTTCGGAGGCAGAAATAGTTTCAAAATGCGATTACTTCGCGAACACATACAAATAGAACGTTTTGTTCACTGTCTTTGTATTATTATCCCAAAGGTCGTTACACCTTAAAAGCTACAAGTTATTATAGAAACAATGATAACATAGTGTTTTTGTCAACCTAAATAGCCAAAATATATAATTTCAAAGAACTTTAGGGAAACTTCTCCTACTCATAATAGAGTATAAACAACTAAAAGTCAATTAACTGAGAAAAATCACAACCGCTATTTGGATAAAAATGTCATGTTTCTAAAAATGCAGAGCAAACTAAGTATGCTTTTATATTATTGTTTGTCACGAACTCCCGTATCAACAAGTTGCATTTTCCATTATAGAAAATGCACCGAAGCATCATAGTTCTGAGAAATTCTGCGATTGCAGCGACATATCGAAAATATTTTGTCTGCGCCTGCCCCCGATGTTGATGTAAAATGCAAGCACACTGAGTTTATATGTGAATATACAAATCTGTAAATTGATATGGAGTCTGCGCATATGTATGGGGTTGTCCAAAACGGACGCAGGAAAGTAAACGCATATTAAAACAAGAAATATTGATATTCAAATCAAGTTGGGTACTTTATTTTGAAGGTTCATTTATACCATTTATGTATGAAAAATAATATCGCTCAAATGTTCACCACGACTGGATTTACAGACGTCCACGCGATGGTCGAAATTTTCAATGACATTTTGCAACATGGTCGGTTCTATGGCATTTATCTCGGCAATCATGTAGTTTTTGAGTTCTTGGAGGGTGGCTGGTTTGTTGACGTAGACTTTGCTTTCCAAATATCCCCATAAAAAGAAGTCCAAGGGAGTCAAATCGCACGATCTTGGTGGCCATGCCATGCCGAAATCACGCGATCACCGAAGAAGGACTGCAATCGATGGATATTGACGTTGGTTGTGTGGCATGTTGCCCGTCTTGTTGGAAATAAACATCGTCCATATCCATTCCTTCATGTTGCGGCAAAAGATAGTCCTCTATCATCACGTGATATCGGTCAGAATTGACACTAACGGCGTCCCCGGCCGCATTTTCGAAAAAGTAAGGTCCGATGATGCCTTTTGACCACAATGCACACCACACAGTCACTTTTTGAGGATGCATCGGCTGCTCTTGATACTCACGGGGATTTTAGTTCGCCCAGATGCGGCAGTTTTGCTTGTTTACCGTCCCATTCAAAGTGAAATGCGCTTCGTCGCTGAACATGATTTTTGATGAAAAATTGGCATCAATTTGGCGGTGTTCAAGGAGCCAATCTGAGAACGTTCGGCGCGAAAAATGGACGCAGCTCTTGCGACAATTGGATCTTGTAGGCGTGTACATTCAAATCCTTGTGGAGAATGCGGAGCAAACTGGTTCTCGAAATGCCCAATTCTTGGGATCGACGCGTTGTTGATTGTTTCGGATCATCTCTCACACTCTCCTTCACAACAGCAATAATTTCCGGTGTGCGAACGCTCCTTGGCCGGCCAGAGCCTGGCAGATTTGCCACAGAACCTGTTGCCTCGAATTTACGCACCAGACGACCGATGGTTGTTTCGTTTGGGCGGTTGTTGCGACCGAAATGTACACGAAGCGCGTGAAACGTGTTTTTTATTTTTGCATCATTTTTGTAGTGCTCTTGAATAACTTTAATGCGGTCTTCAATCGAATACGACTCCATAGCGATCAATGGTAAACATTCAACTAACAAAATGACATGTCGGTGACAGAAAACAAAGATGGCGTCTATGTCAAATTGACGTTTACTTTCCTGCGTCCCTATTGGACAACTTATAATGTCACATCCAGTAAGTTCTCCAGCTATCAGGCCAGCGGACGTATCAAAACTAATTAACTATATAAACTAACGGATTGATTGAAGCATGGATGCGTGAATGTAAAATCTCAAACTTATCATGTGGTTTTCGTGATAAATATCGGTGATTACGGATGCGTTATTTACAAAAAACAAAAATCGTTCTCAAACTTCTGAAAGTATTACCTGTTTCTTGTAACATAGCACGCGCTAGGAAAGCGGAGTTATTTCATCAAATTTAATAGATCACAATTACCCCAGACAATTGAAACTACGCATTTTAGGTCTAAATTAATGAAAAATAGCTTAGTATTTAGCGTATTTAGCCATGAAAGGAAGCAGGATTAAGAAGTTGGGAATATGCTGCCGATAAACAGAGATAACATGCATCTTGTCAAATTCGCATTAGCACTCGATAAGCATTGGGACCCCTAACCCTCTTGTTATACCACAATCCCTATCAATTTCTCGATATTTTTTCCATCCACCCTGAACCTAATTTCCCGACGTGACACGTCATATTTTGCGGCAGAATTGGCGATAAATTTCGACCGTATTACTTCCACCCTACTTAAGCTTGAGCGCACCGAACGAACTTTGAACTTTCTCCAGGTTAGGGAAGCCGTTAGGAAATTTTCCAGGGGTAATCGAAAAAATGTCTCTGCAGTGGCAGTACTTGTGCACTGTAAGGTTGTAACTCTCAATATTCATGATACTTTTACTTCCTGTGCATATGCAACCGTGATTTCGTAATTTCAGTCTACAAGTTTTTTTCAACACTAACTCCACTGGTCAAAAAACTGGTTATGCATTGAAAATGAGCCTATTATCTTGAGTTTCTACACATTTCACATGATTTTTATACCAATTATATGCAGTTGACATTCTATTTGCATTCTGTTTATTTGGGTAACGCTTGTTACAAGTATATGTCCGACTATAACTTTTTCAGATGACCCTATAGAAGAAAAAGTTATAGATAAATCCTCAGGGTCTAATATGGTGTTTTTCACGTAGTATCGTTTTTATATACCGGGTGTCTGAAAAGCACTAGCGTTAAAGTTGGATTTTTTAAGTGGATCATCCTGTGTGTTTTTAGTGAAAATGAGAGTTCCTTTTCTTCTGATTCCGGATACATATAGCTTCTTAAACTTATTTTCGTTACTTCGTTAAAAAATTTGTGTGTCATTTGGTCATGTGTATTCCGGCCTATACCAGGTTACATAGGCGGCTAGATGCAAACTGGTTCGGTACACATGAGTAAATGGCACACAAACTTCAAGATTTTGGCAAAACTAATGAAAGTAAGTATAAGAGGTAAACCGGATAAATTTAAAAAAAGGGTATTATTGTTATCCCTGAAAATATACAGGGTGTGCCATTTAAAAAATATAACTTCAGCAGCTAATGGGTGATTTTCTTGCTAGTATCTTTTTGGCAACACTGTTTTTGACAGATGACGCGTGAATCCTGTCATTGTCAAACTTGTTCAGTTTGGTCTATAATTTAACCATGACTCGACTTACGAACGAACAACGCTTGCAAATTATTGAATTTTACTATCAAAATTCATGCTCGGTTAAGAGAGTGCATCGAGCACTGCTTCCAATTTATGGGCAATTTGGTCGGCCTACTGAGGGAGCTATTCGGAAGCTTGTGACTAAATTTCGAACCCAGTTTACATTATTGGATATTAAACCACCAACACGCAGACGTAGAGTGAGGACTGAAGAAAATATTGCGGCTGTATCCGCCAGTGTGACCGTGAAATGTCGATTCACCGCCGTTCGCAGAAATTTTGCTACAGGATTTGGGTGTAAAACCTTATAAGATACAGCTGGTGCAAGAATTGAAGCCACACGACCTCCCACAACGTTTCCAATTTGGTGAATGGGCGCTGGCAAAGTTGGAGGAAGATCCACATTTTTATCGAAAAATTGACTTCAGCGACTAAGCTCATTTCTGGTTGAATGGGTACGTTAACAAGCAAAATTGCCGCATCTGGAGTGAAGACCAGCCAGAAGCATTGCAAGAGCTACCAATGCATCTCGAAAAAATCACTGTTTGGTGTGGATTATGGGCCGGTGGCATCATCGGGCCGTACTTCTTCAAAGACGACAATGGCCGGAACGTAACTGTGAATAGCGAGCACTACCGTGCGATGATAACAAACTTTTTTTTGCCCAAAATGGAAGAACTGGACTTGGCTGACATGTGGTTTCAACAAGACGGTGCCACATGCCACACAGCACACGAAACAATGGCCCTATTGAGAGGCGAGTTCGGTGAACAGTTTTATCTCAAGTTTGGGGCCCGTCAATAGGCCGCCTAGATCGTGTGATTTAACGCCGTTGGACTATTTCTTGTGGGGCGATGTTGAGGCTAATGTCTACAGGGATAAACCAGCAACGGTTGACGTACTGGAAGCAATATTGAAGCATTTATTCATGAGATACCGGCCGATATGTTGAAGAGAGTGTGCCAAAATTGGACCTTGCGCATGGGCCATCTAAAGCGGAGCCGCGGCCAACATTTACATGAAATAATCTTTAAACATTAGATTATATCGACCGTTCTATCGACTCAAATAGAGATTTAATCGTTTTTTCAAATTTTTTGTGTTTTTTTTTAAATCAAATCCTATACCTCTTAAAAAATCACCCGTAAAACTTTTACATATACAAAAAGTATTACACGAAAGATTTCATATCAGACACTATAACTTTATAAACAACTTTTTCTTCTGAAAAATCATATAACAAGTGTTTGTGTGCTGGCAACTTTCTAGGCCTGGTAATCTCAGAAAACGGTTGCCCTCACTTTGATGAAATTCAATATTATAATATTTTGTGGGACCGTAGGGGGCAGAACTTCTTAAAAAATCGGTGCACTGACGGCTGAGCTGTGAGTGGAGAAGAAACAAGTTTACGATTTTTCTAAACTTTTTTGTATATTTAATAACTTTTGATAATCGAAGTGAGTAAGTGTGGACACAGTACATTATAACCGACTTATGGTAACAAAATTAGGTAGCTTAAACATGTAAATACGTAGGGGACAAAATGAAGGTCCAAAAGCGTTGTTTTTTTTCCTTGAAAATAACTGAACCATTTAAGTCGATCCCAGGGCTGCCAGACGTTACTTATTTTCTGGAAAACAAGTGGTGGAGCATCGATTAGCGTTTATATGTGCTTTTATCGCCCGAGTATCTACCAAGTTGGGTGGAGGTTCGATTTCTTAAATTGCGATGAGTGAGCATTATTATAAGCGCTTTCAACAATGTGTCTTCGTATAAACTGATTACTCTCTCGAACTTGTTTTATATAAAAGTGATAGTAATATAATGTGTGACAAAAGAATATAAACACCTATGTATGTTTATCCGATCTTAATAATTTGTGGCAGTCGTCCAGTGTAGTAAAATGATTAAATTTTCAGCTTGACTCGTCCATTGACTGCGGAAGCTGGGTCAACAATGTGTTGAGGATCCACGATTTCTTACACACTCATTGATACGCCTGGGCATCGTGTTGATAGGGTGGTCGATATCCTGAGTATCTGATTCCAGGCTACTGCAACTTTGTGGGTAAGAGCTGCTGGAGTCGTTGCAAATCCAAGAGCTTGCGACGTATCATGTCATAGACACGTTCAACTGGAGATAGGTCAGGCGATCTTGGTGGCCAAGGTAAACGGTTGATGGGATGTAGATCCATGAAGGCTACTCGTAACAACCCTCTGGCAACATGCGGTTTGGCATTGTTTTGCTGAAAAATCGGGTTTTGGATGGTGCTTAGGTATGGAATAAGATGAGGCTCCACTACTTCCTGAATATAGCTTCGGGCTGCCATATTGCCTCTGATGAAAATTAAAGGTGATCTGCTACCATAAGCAATAGCACCCCATACCATAACTCCCACGCTGTGGTGAACATGACGCTCTCTGTCAAATTGTCACCAAAGACCACCTGATTCCATTCCCGGTCCCACAGAATTCTTTCTCTACACCAGAGCAAACGGTTACGCCGATGTTCAGCTGTG